>OW804100.1:108267358-108946657 GCA_942159475.1 Sthenelais limicola | reverse complement strand
ACTTTGTTTGTGGAGACTTAAATTGATTCCCTTACCCCACACCAATGCTAATCCAAATACCCCGAGCTGAAAGTCTGACTGATTTGAGAAATGAAGTCGAGATAAATATTTAAATGCAATACAAGAAGATGTAATTAGGTTAGCCGTAAATAGCTACCGTGCACCAGGCGGTGCACCAGGCACCCGCGGACACGTGATACGCCTGGCCCAGGAGCGGGGAGTGATGATGAAAGTGAGGGATTCGATTTTGTTATTCTCCTTCTTTAATCCTGGGGTAACTCTATACCCTCAGCTAATAGAAAATGTACAAGTGGATCAGGAGGGTTTCTGGGTTTCCTTGGGTTTCCTTGGGTACGACCGCTGCTATATTTAGAAGATAGAAATGTTTTATCTTCTCTTAAAAGCTTTTATTCATTGCCCTGTCCATTACATAGATACCAATACTCAATAGAAATATGATCAGAGACGCTATAAAGTTGTTATAAACTGTTGTCCCTGAGGGTATTCTGTAAAATCTTCCAAACTTTTCTGACTTACATGAACAAGTTTTTGTTTGTGAATAAAGTATTCGATCTGCAAGGAAATCCAATTAATCTGACATTGATATCGTTGCTAACATGACCTTTATAGATTTATCATCATTTTTTTTAAAAAAAACATTTACTGGTTGCATCCACACCTTCAACAATAAACCACGAATAGTGGCACAAGAAGTGTATCATTATGATTAGAAGTGTGTAATGTTTTGGAGTCTAGAATACGATCGTATACATGAACGTCTCCCTCAATAACAAAAGTCGAACTTTTGCCCAACATTTAATAAATAAATTATCATTTTATTGAATATGTGTAGGCCTACGACTGTATTGATGCGTGTCTAGTATTTTCGCGCAACTACAATTAAATTATAATTGAATTATTTTCGCGCAAACAAATGTAATATGAGGAAACAGAGGCTAATAATAATAATTATTTAGGCTTTCATGATGCGCAAAAAAGAGTGAATCAGTGGAAATGTCAGACAAACTAAGGCTAGTTTGCCTTGGCCTAGGTTAGTTTGCCTTGGCCTAGACCACTTGTCTGGGTCTCATAATTATTTGTTTGGCGTTTGGCCCTGACCCATCCAGGGCAGGAAGTGGCCCTCGTCTTTGTGCGCACGCATCATGCTGAGATGCCATAACAACATGAGCAGTAGTTCTGAGGGATGCCTGGAGGGGGCGCTACGGTCGCTTCTCTACCACTAATTATGACGTAATTACGTCTGGACTAATTATGATTACAAGTGTTCCAGACAGGCAAAGAGTTGCAAGCTATGCGGGTAATTATTGACATATAGCAGCCCACATGGGGGGAGATCTGGGGCGACGGTCTGATTACAGCCAAACAGTTATTAAATTAAATGTTTCAATGGGGTCAATAGGGGAGTTGCATGTCGAAAATTGCAAAAATGTTTCACAAATATTAGAGCTTTTATAAATGATCTATGTAGGCCTAAACCAAATGCAGGATGGGAAAGATGGGGACTTGTGTCATAGAAACATGTAGAACACATGGATATTGACATTGAAGCATTGATAAATATTCCATGCTGAACATGACATGTTTTACATAGATTTTAGACTGTACCATTTATTTAATAATCCCCTAATCCCATGCGAATCAAAACTCAAAAGGGCGGCTATGCAAATGCCCTATTGTTTGCGCTCGACATGGGGCGGCAGCAAATGTACAGCCCTCTGCTCTTCATTTTCATTAAATTCCGCTAAAATTAATACCATATACTAAAAAAGTCGATTTGGTAATGATGAACTGAATCTTTCACCTCGACTATCTGTATAGTAGTATTTCAAGGTAATGAGAAATGGCAGCCCATATATATGTGGCACTTTATGTGGCGGGGCATGTAGCGAGAAGGCAAATGCCCCCCAAATGCCCCAAATGCCAGTACATGACAACACCGGGTAACAATGTGCGGGCATCAGTGGGGATGGGGGGGGGGGGGGGGTATTGTAGGGGGGGGGGGGGTGCTATGTCTCACATATGGGTCAGGGTGTCATGGCATGCACTCTACACATTAGTCCATTCTGCCTTAGAGCTATTATATTAGCTCTAAGATGGTGCTAATATTGTCTGTCTGACAAATATTGAACTCTAGCTATATCTATCTATGTATGGCATTGATGATTGATTACAAAATCTGTTCGGGTAATATTTCAACTGTATTTCCAATCTCACTTTTCTAGCCTTCAATGTAGATTGGTGTACATCTTCCCCTAGCCTGTATCACTTCGGGGGCTAGTGCAGAATATTTTGGCTAATCTTCCCCGGATCTTCCCCCACCCGAGAGTAGATGGGGAGGTCTGTAGTGGGTTTGGGTGGGTGTTGGAGGAGCTCCTCTATGTGTCACACCAGTGCACGAGTCACTCACAGATTGTGACACACATGGGCGAGTGTGAGTGTGAGTGATTGGGGGGCGCGGGTGTGTGTGTGGGGGGGGGGGGGGGCACTCGCATATTTTTAGTCTTTCAAATGTTTTAATTTTTCCTCATTTCTGACTTAGAGCTTTTTATTTAATAATATGGAGGCCAAACATGGATGGACCGACAGAACTAACCCCAAAAAGGGGAGTCGGTAACCAAGTATAAATAAAATCTTTAAAAAAAACCGCAACAATAAATGATAGGTGCGTTTCCGGAATGGATGTAGGAGGAGGGTTAATTTCCTTTATAGGAAATCACCTACCAACAATGTCTCTTTCATAACAAGAGTTGTTTTAAACAAGGGAAATGTACCTTTTAACGGTTCCTGATTAGGAAAACATGTTTTCCTGTTTTATTTATTTTTTGTAAACAAATCCACTTATTTATTGTTTATTTGCCTTAATAGTCGAACTGGTGGGCAGAGAGTGACTCTACGACGAGTACCTCCACCCTCTATTGGGGTCAGATTTTCAGAAAATGTACAATTCACTTTCAGCAATCCTCTCAAATAGCCCACATTTAGGACAAAAATGAGCTTCAAAATGCAGTTTAACATAACAGAACTGATACTTTAAATGAATGTGATACCAAATATACTTAGATATACCCGGTATTCATAATTTTTCAGCCTAATTTAGCAGAATTTACAAAATGTGTAGAGCTGCCAATTGTACATTTTCTGAAAATCTGACCGCGCTGATACTGTAGCAATGGGTCAAGGTTGTGTACCAGACACTCCATTATCTCCCGAAGATAAGACATGTACATACTTCCATAGCTTGGGGCCATCTCCCCCTCCACTATCAGTACCCTATCTACCCCCCCCCCCCTACACATACATCCCATATCAGTACCCCCACCCCCCTACACAGACATCCCTATCAGTACCCCCCCCCTCCTCTCACCCCACCCTCCGTATACATGTAGGTACCATCAACATGTTAAACACAAACATATGGCTATCAACTGCACTAGACGTGTGCCTGTCCACCTTTTTATCTTTATTCTTATATATTAGCTTTTGTAAGCACCCCTTCCGCAGACATGTCCAATAGGGGACTTGCATGTCCGCCATCTTGACTGGTGAATTGTATGGAATTATGGGATGTTGTATGTGGGTGTAAATCGATAGAAAATATACCACGTTCAGCATGGGATATTGAACAATGATATCATGTAAATAAGTACCATGTGATTTACATGTTTCCTTAACATAAGACGTCATCTTTCCCATCATGCATGTGGTTTTTATAGATCATTTACACAAGCCTAAACTTAGCCGTGATATTGGGGCAAAGATCCTTGCATTTCTTTTATAAAAATGTTGCTAAATATGTGTATGCCAGATTTGAATTGAATCCATCCCAGCATGCACTGTAATAGACACGCGCAGTGGCACATGCAACTCCCCTATTGTAATAGCTATCCACCCGCTCTGTAATAAATACCTGATGTGGTTGAATTCCGAGGATATAAACCTATGAGAGATGAGTTTAGTGAAAACATATGGGTCAGATTTTGTGAAAATGTACAATTCTCCTTCCCCAATCCTCTCAAAAACCCCAAATCTAAGACGAAAAGTTTCAAAATCCAGTTCAACATAACCAGACAGATTTATTGAATGAATACAATACAGACTATACTCAGATATACTCAGTGTTTAACATTTTTCACTCTAATTTAGCAGAATTTGAGAGATGTGTAGAACTGTAGATTGTGCGTTTTCTGAAAATCTGACCCATATGATGAGAGACGCGTTTAGTGAAATGACAAGGTGGATTTGGTGGATCGCACGTTTGGAGGCAAGTGGTTTCCCAGACACAAAAATGTGGATTTTTCTGAGAGATATTTCATGCCGACCAGATGGCGGCCACGAGCCGGGCAATAACAAGTCATATTTTAACTGAGGCTGTGAATTCTACAGCATGTTTTACATGTTGTCTTTTTGCTCATGTATTTATAGCTCTATAGTCTAAGCTCATAGCCGACAGAATCCCTCCAAACTGAGGTAAAACCCCTAATCCCTCCTAAACGCAAAATCCCATTAGGACGCCTACTCCAGGGCCGGGAAAGCCTTTAGCGCAGTAGGCGTCCAATCACTAACATACAGATGTTAATAATCTGAGCCTTTCCCTAGAATACCTACACTCCTAACCGCAAACTCCCATTAGGACGCCTACTCCAGGGCCAGGAAAGCCATTAGCGCACTAGGCAATAATAAACGAAGAATTTATTTTCAATCTGGGTTAATTAGGACAGAACATTTGTAATAAGTCTACGCTAATTAAAATGTCTGCAATATAATATTACTTATGTAAATATATACAGTAAAGGTTCAGTGACAAAGTTGATGAGGGAAATGACAAGGAAAACAAGCTAATAGCATGAGATCTGGGCTCGTCACACTACTATAGAACTGGGCTCGTCGTCACATGTGGCACTTCAAGTGTTCACATTAGCTACAGTCTCCCCCTAGGAGTGGGCAGGAGAGTTAGTTTAGAGTATCATCAGTTTATTATCATGGCGCATGGCTGGGCTGGCTAAGTACGTGTTGCGGGGGGGGGGGGGGGGGGCGGGGGCGGTAAGGGGACTGACTACTATTCAACCCCTAACTACATATGTGGGTCAGATTTTCAGAAAATGTACAATTGGCAGCTGTACACATTTAGTAAATTCCGCTAAATTAGGCTTCAATTTGGTCAATACTAGGTAAATTCGAGTATATTCGGCATTGCATTGATTCTACCAATCTGTTTGGTTAGGTTGAACTGTATTTTGAACTTTATTTTCGTCTGAAATTTGTTTTTTTTAGAGGATTGGCGAAGGTGAATTGTACATTTTCTGAGAATCTGACCCATATATGACCCTAGTTTCTACGAGAGTGAGAGCAACCGGGCATTACACAGCCCTGAGGCCAACAACAAAATTTATCCTCCACCCCCTACCCCCTACCTAGAAAAACCTTCACCTGCCTAAAAATTGTTTTGACCATACCTGATTTTTTTTACAATACCATACATATAAAAGCAGGAAATCACGTTTTCCTAACCCGGAACTGTCAAAAAGCACATTTCCCTTGTTTAAAACAACTATTGTTATAAAATAGACATTTCTTTTCAGTTTGTGGGAGGTGATTTCCTAAAAAAAATATTTTATAATATTTTTTGTTATTGAGGATTCCCAAAGCTTAAGAAGAATATTGAAAAAAGGTGGGATTTTGGTTGGTCACCAAAACGAATAATTTATGAGAAAATGATGTTCAAAGAAGAGCACATGCAAATTCTTGAATACATTATCTTGTTGACTTTCAATTTCAAATGGGTTAAGAATGGATAGAAGACCACAACGAAGAACATTTCAATTTACCCTATGGATGGATTATCTGGCGCAGTTAGTACATGGGTCAGACTTTTAGAAAATGTACAATTGTCAGCTCTACAAATATGGTAACTCCTGCTAAATTAGACTGTTATATAATAAATGCTATGTATATCTGAGTAATTTTGGCATCGTGATGATTAAATCTCTTCCTTCGTGTTAAACTGCATTTTGAATGTAATTTTTCTCTTAGATTTGGATTATTTGAAAGGATTGGGGAGGTGAATTGTATATTTTCACAAAATCTGACCAACAAGGGTGTGTAAGCTGAGATGTACTTGTGGGTATAGGATTAGCCCTAGAATGAAGGCAATCATCCGCAGGTCACTAGTTCTCCTGCTTCTGACCTTTCACTCAGGCAACTGGAATGTGCTCAGGGCTTTACTTTACAATCCATTACAAGAGGCCCCACATTCAGCACTGTGGCCCCATTATGTTAGCAATCGGTATATTGAAATAGGATTGAGCGGGTTGGTACAGGAACAGTGCACCAGCAGGTCCGACATGGAGGTTATTAATCCTTTTAGTCTCAGCTTTAGGGGGTTATAGCTCCAAAGAATTTCAGGAGCAGAGAATGGCTCTGAATTATCGACATGATTTTATCCATTTGCGTTTTATTTTCATTCTCGTTCAACCGACCTAAGGTTTGTCACACATAAATACCGTTTAAAACAACTATTAGTCATGGAATTGTCGCAAAAAAACATTCCCCACCCCGGTTTCTAAAGTGGTTTCCTTAAAAAAAAAACCCTACCTAATTTTTATTACGGGTGGGGGTGAGGGAGTTGGGGGGGGGCACTCATAGGCATAGAGGCTATCCGTCCTTTGGTTATTTTTATACTTTTTCTTGGTGTTTAGTAAAAACAATGAATTATTGCTGTATGACATCTATGTCAGAGCGTGCCCTGGTGTCTGTCATTGAACCAATGGGTAACCATGACAACTGTGACACACATGCGTTGCCATGGTAATAAATCTAGTGAGGTATTTGTGTCAGATCTTCAGAAAATGTACAATTGGCAGCTGGACACATTTAGTAAATTCTGCTAAATTAGGCTGCAATTTGGCCAATACTAGGTAAATTCGAGTATATTCAGCATTGCATTAATTCTAGCAATGTATTTGGTTAGGTTGAACTGAAATTTGGGTTATTTGAGAGGATTGGTGAAAGTGAATTGTACATTTTCTGTAAACTTGACCCATTTGTGTTATTGGATTTTTACTACTTCTATACGCATGCGTGATGGGCAGTTATACCCTTGTTATTTTTAACTTCCGGTCGCCATGAAAAATGGGGAAAGAGATGAAGCCGCTACCCGATACTACGCCCTGACATACGACAACTTATTCTCTCACCACTTTCAAATAAACGGACATTATTTCTTTTTAAAAAACCCAATCATTTCACCAAATCATATTTATTTTCCGGTGTCCATTGCAAGAATATATTTGATTGTGAGGTTTTTTTTATGGTAAAACCTTTCAAATAGTAATTTGAACGATCGCATCACCAACATATGGAAGATAGGAGTTCAGTGGTACTTTAAGTAACATCAATATGATAACAATTCAATTGATCAGCATTATATTTCACGATATAAAGAACTGCATGGGTTTCACAGTAGTTCTATGCCAAGTGGCTGTGTGCCATCCTTACTACTGTCATCACATATCAGTAATTATACATACATGTACATGTGTAGTGTTGACAGCTAGTCTCAACACTTTACTATTAAACAGGACCATTACTTATGAACAAGGAATACTTGGGTTGATTTGAAATTATGAGCCATTGAGGCCAGATGTATTGAATGCTTTTGGGTCAGATTTTCATAAAATGTACAATTCGCCGTCACCAATCCTCTCAAATAGCCCACGTTGAAGACAAAAATGAGCTTCAAAATGCAGTTTAACATAACAGAACTGATATTTTAAATCAATACGAGAATTTTCTAAATGTATTGAGCTGCCAATTGTACATTTTCCGGTTGTATATGTATATTGATGTCTCGTCTTTTCCAATATAAAAATGTTGTTTTATTCCAATCTAAAACTATTTATGTAAATGCAAATTATCTTAAAATGTTTACAGCAAATGTTAACCGACTGCCTAGAGGATACCAATCAAACCAGTTTTCCCAGTCAGAGAACTAAATGTTTCCCTTATGTTGCATGGATATTACTTCACTGTAAGCATATTGCAATAAAGAATGTTTACCCCCAATATATTAGATCGTACGTGATTCGGCCTGTACATACAGAAATAAACGAGTTCAAGGAATTCCTTTCTAAAATAGTCAGGGAGGTTTCCTCTGAACTTTCAAGCGCTATCTTAGGTTTCTACCGGGGGTTTCTAGGCCAAAAAGAAAAGCTGTGTTTCTGGTTCCCGCCCGTATTTACCCCCGATATATTCATTTTCTTTTACAAAAATCAGAAATACAAGCTTTTCTCGCCAGGAAACCCTTAAAAGATGGACTTATAATCATGTCCTCCAAAAACTATTGTAATGAAATGTTGCAAAAACATTTTTTGCCACAATGAACAGGAAACATACCTACATTTGTTGGCCTTAAAGTGTAGCACCGCCCAAAACCTCCCACAAAGGCGGGTCTAAATTAATGTCACCACCCTCGCAGGTCTACCCACAGGCCCCGTATTAAATTCATCAGATATCTTTTTTTGGTCAACCATGACAACCCCTTGTCAAACTGATGACAAATTGGCTGCGCTTAAGAGTTATTAGGCCAAAGAACCTGAATATAGTTTCACATCTCTCTGGGTAGAGGGGTATATGGGTCAGATTTTCAGAAAATGTACAATTGGCAGCTGTACACATTTAGTAAATTCTGCTAAATTAGGTTGCAACTTGGTCACTACTAGGCAAATTCGAGTATATTCGGCATTGCATTGATTCTAGCAATCTGTTCGGTTAGGTTGGAAAACTTTATTTTTCGTTTGAAATTTGGGTTATGTGAGAAGATTGGCGAAGTTGAATTGTACATTTTCTCCTAATCTGACCCCCATATTCTGAACGAATAGCATTCATCTGATATAGTGAGCTTATGTTTCTTTCGGTGCTTTTTTGAGTCCACACAGGATATATCCTACGCAGTTTCCTATACTCAGCCTATACACTCTATACGCGACCTGTAGGCAGTAAACATCAAAGCCCTCTAACCTTAAGGCTATGGCACGCCGCTGCCAACAGGACGAGTATAGAGTGTAGTCCAGAATATTTGTCCCAGCATTTTAAGGAAATGGGGATTTTGTGAGGCTTAACTAATTCGATTCTTGAAATGTGATCATAAAATCTAGAAATAAAAGAAATAAGTTATCGGTTGCCATGGAAACACTTCCTCTTTTTTTTTTATATAATCGTAAAATAAATCAAGTGGGTATTCATCTTATTAGAAAGAGTAAAAAAATACCTTCCTGCAAAATATCATGCTTTTATTACTAATGCCAACTTTTTCTTAAAAAGGAAATCTGTTGGACTCAATACTAACTGGACCTATTCCCGTATTCCTACCACAAATGCTTCCTCCCACTCCCCTCCACCTATTCCTGTTTAATTCCTTTCTTATGGAAATGATTCCCTACATGGGTCAGATTTTCAGAAAATGTACAATTAGCAGCTGTACACATTTAGTAAATTCTGCTAAAGTAGGCTGCAATTTGATCAATACTTGGTAAATTCGAGTATATTCGGCATTGCATTGATTCTAGCAATCTGTTTGGTTAGGTTGAACTGTATTTTGAACTTTATTTTCGTCAGAAATTTTGGTTATTTCAGAGAATTAGTGAAGCTGAATTGTACATTTTCTGGCGACTTCACCCACATTAATTATAACGTTGTAATTACAGGTCCACGTGGGGAGATAATCATGCACTAAACCCAACCATTTGCCTAGTTTAGAAATACTCCAACAATACGGAGAAAGCGCCATTATATAGGCTGTAGGGCCAGCCCTGCCCTGCCGCTAACAATAACTAATTTGTATTCATTTATACACAGCGGGGGGAACAAGAGAGAGGAATGGTAATGTAACCCTCCCCCAGACCCACCCGCCATTAAGTATACGTTTTTTTGTTTCACTTCTGATCTTGGCAGAAAGTCAGGTTTGGGTAAAGTTTCTAAAGGGATCCCAGATCTATACATGTACTGTGAATGGATTGGGAAAGAGTTATGGGGAGCTCATGTGGAGATGATTACAACTTAGAAACTAACCTTTTAATTTCTCTATTTCAAACCTTCAATTTGGACTATTTACATACAGACCGATCAATTGAGATTTTTGCAGCTCATTAAATATTTGCTTATTTGACAAATCTAAATAGATTTGTTAATCTTTTATCAAATAACATTTAACTATAGTCTGAGGCCCAAATAAAGGATTCTTTGAAGTTAATTGAATTGAATTGAGGGATTGGATCGTTCGTGTACAACGAACTGAATTTCGAGAAAACAAAATAATGCTTAATTTTCTTCTATTACTAAATCCGTATTACATATTAGATGTAAGGTTTTTCCTGGTTCCAAGTAATGAATTCTGAAAAAAACCCATCTTAAGCCGTGGACACACACTGCCGATTTGGCTCCCGATTCTCCCCGATTTTGGTCTTCCCATGAATCCTAGGATTTTATTTCCAATCCTGTTATTTTAAAAACATAAACCAGGACTTGAAATGAAATCATAGGATTCATCGGGAGACCAAAATCGGGGAGCAACCGGGGGCCAAATCGGCTGGGTGTGTCCACGGCTTTAATGTTTAATTCTTCTATTATCAAATCTGCCAGATTGCCTGGATATTCTCATAACCCATCTTCACAGTAGGTTGTACATGTATTTCTGGCCTGCCATGGTGTTTGGTATGTAAGCTATGCCATGTCATTATGAGTAATAATATAAACATGTGCTGACTATATTGTGTGGTCTATCATTGTATAGGCACATTATGTAGAGCTTTGGGTGAGTTACATTTACTGAATGAATCAGTTATTGATCAAGAATCATTAATAGATTCTTTGCTATCCTTCTTTTTTGGCCTCTGTACTCTCTCCCCTGCCTCTCTCAACTGCCCTTCCCTTTTCCCACTCTCCCTCCCCAGTCCTGTCCAGAAAGCCCTAACGACCCCCTAACTTTTAGAGGTCAGGTGTTTCCCATTAAAACATTTAGCCTTAGTCTTAGCCTTGTGGCTTTCTGGACAGGACTGTCCCCTCTCACAGTCGTTCTCCACTCTCTCTCTCTCTCTCTCTCTCTCTCCTGTATTCCTTTTCTCCTCTCTCACTCCTCTCTCTATTTCTCTCTTTCCTCATTCTATATCTACCCTCGAGCCCCCCCCCCCCCCCCCGCCCCACCATGTCTATCTCTCCCCATCTACCTCTTCAACTACTTACAACAAGAAACATATCTAACAATAAATCATAACAGGGTGTCTCTCACCGTGACAGTGTACACTTCCCAATGGTGTTGCCCCAGGACAAGTGTCCATACTCAGATCATGGTTTCACATATTGACAGACACAATATTTCCACACATTGACAACATGTTATCTCGACACAATGGCAACTCGATAGGCAAGATTTTATTTTAGTTAAATCATTCCCGCTCTCTGAGACCATTATGAACACATTAGCTGTGTACACTCAATTTGACATCTACTTGGAGCGGCTCGCCGTAGGGTTACCATTGGGACGCTGTGATATTTACTCTAAGTAGGTCCCAAACAGAGTGTAGGGTAGTAAGTAAGGTAGCTTTCTTACACCCACCTCGATCTAAGCAAAGGCCTATGAAACATATTGAACATCGATGAATTCACTCCCCTAAGTCATAATATCATTGTTAATTTGCTAAGATTATATTCGTGGCAATATCAAATGAGAATGTACAACTGGTTGTTGTACACAAAAATTTGATTTTTAAAATTTAAGATATTTCATAACAAAAGAAAGGGTTACATTTCAATATTGAATTACTAGCACCTCGTTCCCTTCTTTCTACTAATTGAACTACGATGGCTATCTATAGGACTCATGCTCTGAGGGTGAGTGGAGACCCTCTACTCCACACCCCGAGGTCTCAAACAGAGTGTAGAGACACTCTACTCCTCCCTCTGTATCACATCACACCCTGAGGTCTCAAACAGAGTGTAGAGACCCTCTACTCCTCTCTTTGCATCACATCACACCCTGAGGTCTCAAACAGAGTGTAGAGACCCTCTACTCCTCTCTCTGCATCACATCACACCCCAAGGTCTCAAACAGAGTGTAGAGTCCCTCTACTCCTCCCTCTGCATCACATCACACCCTGAGGTCTCAAACAGAGTGTAGAGACCCTCTACTCCTCCCTCTGTATCACATCACACCCTGAGGTCTCAAACAGAGTGTAGAGACCCTCTACTCCTCCCTCTGCATCCCATCACACCCTGAGGTCTCAAACAGAGTGTAGAGGCCCTCTACTCCTCCCTCTGCATCACATCACACCCTGAGGTCTCAAACAGAGTGTAGAGACCCTCTACTCCTCCCTCTGTATCACATCCCACCCCAAGGTCTCAAACAGAGTGTAGAGACCCTCTACTCCTCCCTCTGTATCACATCACACCCTGAGGTCTCCAACAGAGTGTAGAGGCCCTCTACTCCTCCCTCTGCATCACATCACACCCTGAGGTCTCAAACAGAGTGTAGAGACCCTCTACTCCTCCCTCTGCATCACACCACACCCTGAGGTCTCAAACAGAGTGTAGAGACCCTCTACTGCTCCCTCTGTATCACATCACACCCTGAGGTCTCAAACAGAGTGTAGAGACCCTCTACTCCTCCCTCTGTATTACATCACACCCTGAGGTCTCCAACAGAGTGTAGAGACCCTCTACTCCTCTCTCTGTATCACATCACACCCCGAGGTCTCAAACAGAGTGTAGAGACCCTCTACTCCTCTCTCTGTATCACATCACACCCCGAGGTCTCAAACAGAGTGTAGAGACCCTCTACTCCTCCCTCTGTATTACATCACACCCTGAGGTCTCCAACAGAGTGTAGAGACCCTCTACTCCTCCCTCTGTATTACATCACACCCTGAGGTCTCCAACAGAGTGTAGAGACCCTCTACTCCTCCCTCTGCATCCCATCACACCCCAAGGTCTCAAACAGAGTGTAGAGACCCTACTCCTCCCTCTGTATCACATCACACCCTGAGGTCTCAAACAGAGTGTAGAGATCCTCTACTCCTCTCTCTGTATCACATCCCACCCTGAGGTCTCAAACAGAGTGTAGAGACCCTCTACTCCTCCCTCTGTATCACATCACACCCTGAGGTCTCAAACAGAGTGTAGAGACCCTCTACTCCTCCCTCTGTATACCACATCACACCCTGAGGTCTCAAACAGAGTGTAGAGACCCTCTACTCCTCCCTCTGTACCACATCACACCCTGAGGTCTCAAACAGAGTGTAGAGACCCTCTACTTCTCCCTCTGCATCACATCACACCCTGACTCTGACTGAGGGTGAAGGAGACAGAGACCATGGCCCCAGTGTTGAGGAATGCCAGCCATGTCTACTACACAGGGTCGGGGGGGGGGGGGTCGTGTACATTTATAGTCTCATTCTCTGCCTCATATCACACACATCACGTGACAACAGACACAAGTACAGCACCTCACCACCAGCTGGGGCTTGTGTTGATATCTAGTCACATTGCCTTTATAAGAATAATACTCCCTGAATATTACTCCCAGAATAATACACCCAGAATGATACACCCAGAATAATGCACCCAGAATAATACACCCAGCATTATACACCCAGAATAATGCACCCAGAATAATGCACCAGAATAATACACCCGGAATGATACACCCAGAATAATGCACCCAGAATAATACACCCAGCATTATACACCCAGAATAATGCACCCAGAATAATGCACCAGAATAATACACCCGGAATGATACACCCGGAATAATGCACCCAGAATAATACACCCAGCATTATACACCCAGAATAATGCACCCGGAATAATACACCCGGAATAATGCACCCAGAATAATGCACCCAGAATAATGCACCCAGAGTAATGCACCCAGAGTAATACACCCAGAATAATACACCCAGAATAATGCACCCAGAATAATGCACCCAGAATATATTCAGTAATTATTTGCTGCTATGACTAAAATTATAAGAACAAAAATATTCATGACTGAATTTAATCTGTAGGATCATGTAAGCTGAAATAAAATCTTGAAAAAAAGGAAACAAAAGAAGCTTTTAGTCCTAGATAATACATTAAATCAAGTGGGATATGAGACATGAAAGGTATTATGATCGAGAATGAGGCGCTGCTGTTTGGTGCATAATCCTGGAGTGGATCAATGGAGGTTATTAATCCTTTTAGTCTCTGCCTGGTGGTTATAGCCCCCAGTCTATTCAAGGGTGTGACTAAATTAATGGACTGAGCGAGGCAGACATACTACAGTGTACTACAGGCTGGTTTCCCCCCAGTATGTGTGCGCTTTGGAGCTTGGATAAACAGTATGGGCGACACATGATGAGAGATGGCAGTAAAACATGTTAATCTCTCCATAAACACCTCATGCTATAGAGCTCAGAGTCACTCCTCTCTCAAAGTAGTTTCTGTTACTCTAGATGAGAGAGATAAGACTGAGCCTCTCATAATAGTACTCCAATATATTCATATAAGTATAGTACAGTATAGATAGTACCCCTTTATATGCTACTAATATACGTGTGAATCTATATGATAGAAGAGTATTTATAAAAGAACGTTAGAATTTTGATTCAAAACAACCTTTATATGTGCACTCTATACTGGGAATATATCACATTGCCTACATCCTATAGAGCTATAACCAAGCGTTATGTTATAACAATAACGTATGGATTGATTAATTGTTATCATTATCTTTCAAAACACCAACAACCTGCCTATTATAGGAATTGTACTTAATTATGTTACCAACCCAGTACATTCTTAAATAATTGTAGATTTATATAAATTTACATTACTAAATATCATTGTATAATATTTAAATTGACTCCAGGAAATATCACAATTATAATATAGTGAGATCAGTAAAATTTCATTTAAGAAAAGTATTTTGTCCAATAAAACTGATCTAGACAATTATGAAATGCACACTCTAGGTCCTAACCCTCAGATCAGATAAGAATGGTATGTCAGTTTACTTCGCTAATCAGTTTCCTGGCCTAGCCCCCCGGCGTTTTAATGGGAATATAATGCCATTTTGCGGTTTGAGGCGAGAGGCTTTCCCTCCGTTTGAAGGGACTCTCTCATGTATGGGCCTAGTGCTGTGCAGTGGAAGTGCCGTACATGGGTCAGATTTTCAGATTTTCATCATTTTTCAGCCTAATTTAGCAGAATTTACTAAATGTATAGAGCGGACAATTGTACATTTTCGGAAGATCTGACCCTTATATTGACTATACTAACCCTGTGAGGGCGGAGGGTCCATAGCAAGGGTTATAGATGGTATCCTATACATGTGGGGTGTTGATAGGGTGGCAGCAGAGGGTTTATAAGTAATCTATCCCCTGGAGGAACCAGGGGGGAGGGGGGAGGCGAGCTCTTCCCATGGGAAAACATACCCACATTGCTTTACTATAGATCTATATATTAAGCTGGAGATGGGAGATCTCCTTATGATATACCCACTTATAGAGCTATACATTAAAACATAGCTTAAGTTGTGAGATTTCCTTATAATATACCCACTTATGGAGCTATACATTAAAACATAGCTTAACTTGTGAGATTTGCTTACAATATAACCAGATTTGTCCTGCTTTCCACCATTATTATCTATAAAAGCTATACTGGGAATTTAGAAATCCACGTACCTATACAAATCTAAGACAAATACGAACATAAATGGTATTAACCTAAGCGTAAATCTAATTGATATACGTGACGTTGTTTGGAGTGTAATTTGTACAATTCATGTCAACGGGAATGTATAAAAGAAGTCAATACGAATATATCATAATATATGAGTATACCCGGTATATATGGTAAAGATGCTAAAGAAAACGAGTAAAGCATGTCGATATGGGTTTACCCTTTATGTCTTTTAGCATGGTATAGTTAGTAATTTATAGCGGAACTCCACTAGAGGAAAAACGGCGACGACTAATTTTCTTGTTGCCAACTAACATCAGTTCATTTCATGTTTGCAATGAAAGTGCAAATGTAGGAGTGTCAGATGTGTTGCCACATTCTCTGGGAACTGTTGTTTCTGTATGGATATGTGTTGCAACAAATTAGTGGGCAACAACAAAATTTGTTGGTGCCGTTTTTCTCTCTAGTGGAGTCGCCCCATTAGAGAGGCACACGGATGGGGGTCTACATTTGTAGACAATGATTGCTATTTTGGCAACCAGGGAAGTCAGTACAAGTCAGTTATATTGATACATGTATCTTCATTATCATATCAGAGAAATAACCCTATGTAAATAATGATGAACCTAATTACAAGCACATACATTGAAAATACAATATTTAGGCGAATATATCACCCTGGAAAGGAACAACATCTGTCAACATCATATAACTATATTATTTAATACACACTATAACACATGAATTCAACATGTCCCTGCAAACAACAGTATAATAACAATCTAAAATGACGAAGTATATACAGCAATAGGGCATTTGCATAGCCGCCATCTTGAATTCTGAATCGCGAGGAATTATGGGAGTTGTATGTCAGTGTCAAGGATACTTAAAGAAAATATTTCATGTTGCAGGTTAAGATGAATAAAAGGATTTTAAAAACAAAAAATAAAATATTCCATGTTTAGCATGGAATACATATTATACCTGTAATGTAAATTCCCATGTATTATACATGATATGAAAGGATATCTTTCCCATCATGCATTTGGAATGCATATATCCTTGATAGAAGGAATAACATTGTTTACAATGTTTAGCCTATTGAAGATAAAAGTGCTGCTAAATATTTGTACATCAGATTTAATTAGAATCAATCCCAGCATGCACTGTAGGGTAATAGACATGTGCAATGGCACATGCAAATCCCCTATTGTGTACTGAATCTATCCCAGCATGCACTGTAATAGACATGTGCAGTGGCACATGCAAATCCCCTATTGTGAATAATCTCCACACTACAGGAGAGGGAGAGGGAGTATAGGAACAGGAGCAATTGTACAATTGTTTTACAAGCTGAGAACCACACAGCAGCAGTAAGAGCAGCACGATTCTGCGCAACACGTTGAAAGATCATTAAAACAACAGGAGGAGGTCAGAGACAAAAACATGCGGAGGAGCACAACATTAAACAGGTCTCGTGAGCTGGTCTGAGTAATAGAAACAGGGGCAGAGCTACTCTTGTGGCTCAATGTATTAGAGTAATAGTCATTGCACCTGGAATATTAACTCTATAGAACTAGCTTCGCTCTATAGAAAGCCTCAATATTAATGTAGAACGTGTGCAATATTGGGTGGTTCTGCGTGAAGGGATGTAATACTATTAGTCTATGATTGACTCCTCAATTTTTGAATATTTTTTCAGACGTTTTTATTTTCGAAGGCTTATATAATTTTTGGAATTTTGGAATTTTGTAAATAAGGCACTGGACACAACACTGATGGTGCAGAGAGGGCGTTCGGCTAATATGAATTCCAGAAATAAAATATGAATTCCAGAAATAAATTTGAAAAGGTTTCAAGATCAAGAAACGAACGTTTTTCTGGAACCTTATATGCTTGGGAAATATCAAAATATGAATTTCAGAATCTGTTATCAAGAAGTTGCCTTTGAAACAAATTTCGAAATAAAAGTTTCTCTCAAACCTTACATTTGGGAAACATATAAATATGATAGCATTTTTGAAATTTTTGGGGCTTACCTTTAGTTTCTTAACAGCGTCTTCCACATCGGCCTCAGAAATGGCTGATTTGGAGGAGACACACGAACGCGCGTCCCACCCACCCTCCTCCTCCTCCTCACTATGGTAACTAAGGTAATCCTCCTCCTTAGCAACGCTATCAGCAAGATTATGAGGAGGAGGACGAGGCGAGACGACTGAGGAGATATCAGAAGCAACAACTGTCCCCTCTGTGTCCACAACAACGTCGTGGGTTGCCATGGAAACCAGATGAGGGTCATGGGAGGAAGCAGAAGCACCTTCTAGATCAGTTGCTATGACAACAAAAGCATTGTTATTGTTATTGTTATTATTAATACTGGTTACACTTGGAGGAAGGAAGCTTTGCTGTGTGTGGTGATGCTGGTGGTGGAGAAAAGATGCAGTTGTATAATTACTGTTATCTCGTCCTGAGATGAGAAGATCTGATTCTGATGCATCAAAATGCTTATCTTCTGCGGAAGCAGGGTCAACTTGCTTGCTTGTGACGTCACTAACGACATGCTCACGAGCTGTGACGTCACATCGTGCTGTTGTCTGTTGCAAGTCACCATACCTTTTGCTAGTACTGGAGGTCGTTGTTATCATGTCATATTCTTCTTCTAACGTCTGCTGTGTTGTGACGTCACCAGTGACGTAGTCGTCGTCGTCTTCATCTACTTCCTCGTCATCTGCCGTTGCTATGGGAGCCTGCCCTTCCGGTTTTGGGACTTCCGGAAGGGGACTGCTCCGTTGACGGAGTCCTTTAAGAATGCTATGTCTGTGACCTTGACCTTCATCTGGCATCATGAAGGCCATTTCTTCGTCCCAGAATTCCTCACGACCGGAAGGAATGTGGACATTTTTAGCAGACGACAATTTGGGGGAATCACTTCCCTCCCCCTTACCAGTGTTTGAACCCCCTACATCAGACACCCCTGGTCGCCCTGAGGAAAAAACAGGAATATCTCTACTTCTAGCTATTTCACCTTCAATTTGTACTTTATCTGATAATTTCTGTTTCTTCTTGGTGGAAATTTGTGCATTGGTTTGTTGACAAGTCATATCTTGGCTTTGGATATTCTTACTAGCTCTCTTTCTCAGACCCGGAACTCCTGCAATAGGAGAACTGTCCTTTTGTTTCAAAACACTCTCTAAACTTTGTGCACTCATAGAGTCTCTATCAGTTGATTTCGAAGTAGTTGACGATTTAATTTCATTTCGAGAATGTTCAGAATTAGATGTTATATTACGACTCATTTCAGAGCTTTCACCCTCACATGTTTGTTGGGAAGAACATTGCGTGCTTTCTACAAATCCTTCAGTAATATTTTCACATATTTCTACCTCCGTTGTTGTAATAGTTTCTCGTTTTGTGACTGTCGTTATTGTCTCAGTTTCTTTAAAATCTCCCTTTATCTCTGACTTTACTGTCTTATCAGTCGAACTATCTCCGTCAGTTTTGCTTGTAGTGGATGTTTTTGAATGGGAACTTTGAACGGATACAGTCTTAGAATGCTCCATTTCATACCCAGATTCCTCTTTCTCTACAGTTTTCTCCTCATTTTCAACCTCTCTAATTTTCTCTTCAGTGACTTCCTCATGTTCAGAAAGTGTCTCACTCCCTCCTGAAGAACCCAGTCGCTCGTCAATAAATTCCTGACCTTTCTCCTGGAGGAAGTCAATATTGGCTTCACTATCCTCCTGCTCTTTGTCTTGACCTTTCACATCTGGTCTTAACTCTTGACCTTTGTCATCTGATGCTTCAGTGGTGGTGGTGTTATTCTCAGGGGGGAAGAACTCCTCCAGGTTGGAAGGCACACCTGGTAGCCAAGGTAACACCATTTGCCTACCAGTTTCTTGGTAGTCCGCCCATGCTTCCATATCCATGGACGCCATGGAGGAACTGCCCTCCTCTGTCAGGTAACCATCTCCTCCTGTGTCCAGCTCTGGACACGCTTCACTAACCCTTCTACCAACCACACCCACATCGTCCTCCAGACCACCTCCAGGGGATATGTAGGTATCCATGGCAACCGAACTAACACCAGTAGGGGCTGTAGTCTCCAGGGATGAAGTTACTTCCTGGAGTGTATCCAGTACATCAACACCTGTACCTATATGCATATACCTCCCTCCTCCTCCTCCTGTACCTCCTCCAGTACAGTCCACTGGGTACATGTATGTATCATGGGCCTGCTGTATATACAGAGAACCCTCAGTACTGGTAGTCTCCAGGGTGCTGTCTGTCTCCATGGTAGTCGTGGTGGCTTTATCATCCTCTTCTTCCTCCAGTAACTCATCCTCTATGTCTCCAACATCATACAATATGGTATCATCATTATCTTCTCCTCCAGCGTCTGTACTACTACCACTACTGGTATCACTACTACCATTACTGGACACATGCCACTGGTCATCTACATCCCCCCCTGGTGGAAGCACTGGTGATTCATCATCTCCTCCAGGCGCTAATCCACCAACGTTAATCCCTGCTGCGGCTCCACCTTCCTCCTGACCTTTGTCTATGGTATATAATCCTCCATGGTGTAGAAATGGATTACTAAGCATGTCAGTGCTTTCACTGTAAAACTCTTCCTCCTCCTGTGTTTTTTGTGCTGAATAAACACTACTACCTGCTCCTCCTCCTCCATGGTGTCGTGTCATTACCTCCTCCATACCTTCCCCTGGAGTGGGATAATCTATATCCAGGACGGGTTTATAATCCGGATGGGTGCAGTAGAACGGATCAGACATGATAATCCCTGTGTGGTGTGTTGGATCAATCCCTAGCGGGTATAGATTAGGATTATCGTGATAATCCGGTGGATTAGTAGTATAACTAGTTACACCAGCATCGATGTTACCACCAGTACTACCACTAGTAGGTCCTCCAGGGTTGTTGGTAGGCAGCAAGCGTCTGCCAGGAGCTGCTCGGGGGTGGTGTTTAGATACGGCTTCCTCCTCCTCCCCCCATAGACTGTCTCTATCCATGTACTGCAGCGTGTTTCTCTTATTGGCATTAGATGAGCTGCTCCTTGGATCACCTCCTCCAGGTGCTGTGTTTCTACCAGTACTACCTCCCCCCTCCTGGGTTACCACTATATTCCCCATTGCTGCTGGTGGAGGAACATTATCAACCTCCTCCTGGGCTTGTATTATAGAAGTAGTAGAAGGAGGAGGTTGTTGTTGATGAGTTGCTCTGGTACTTCTCCTGCCTTCTTCTCCGGGGTTGTAGCCTTCCTCTAAATGATGGCCCTCCATGGTGAGAGGTTTTGGTAATACCTCTTCCAGCAATAGCTCTTCCTCCAGTGCTACACCTGGGTTGGATGGGTTTGAGGGTGAATTAGGTGAAGGTTCCTCCGGGCTTACTGGAGGAACTCCTACTATATCACCACCTGGAGGAGAAAGAGCAGCTCCTCCTGTGGGTAATGTAGCACATCGAGTGTTTCTATAATAAAGACCACACGGTTCACCTTCTCCTACTCCTCCTGCTGGTCTCTGATCTTCTCCTACTCCTGTTGGTCTCTGATCTTCATCTACTCCTCCTCCTCCTGCCTCTCCTGCTCTCGCTAATCCACTACAGCTCTCCTCCTCCTGATGCTTCCCTCTCCTCTTCCTTCTCCTCCTGCTCCTGCTCCTCCCTCCGTCCTGTTGAGTGGTGGATGATAGTGGTGGTGGTGGTGGTGGGAAGGGGGCAGATGTATGAGACGCAACGCCCTCTTGCTCTACCCCTCCCTCCTCCACCTCCTGCTCCTCTTCATCAACCCCTGCCCTGTCTATCAATGTAGCATTCCTCGTTGCTATGGTAACGGCTTCTAATGCCAAGTGTTTAACACAGGATTTATTTGCTTGATTGCATGTCTGTGCTGGCGGGGTAATGGCATCTGGCGGGTTAATGGTATTGGTATAAGATGTAATAGTGGTAGTACCTGTGGTAGGACCTGTGGTAGAACCGATGTTCACATGTACTCCAGTGTGTATATGGAGGCCAGGAGCAGCTGAACCATTGCTTAATTTTTCCTCCAGTGAGTGGAGACGCTGGTCTTGGTGGTGGTGGAGGGGTGGAGTTGTAAGTGGTGTATTGCCATGGTAATCCGTCACCAGACTCAGGGCTCTATCCGCGCCCTCTGTATCTCCTCCAGTAACAACCAACCCCTTCCCTTCCTCCTGCGCCCCCTCCAGTCTCATACCCTGGAGAAATGACCTTGAACTTGACCCACTGGAGGAGGTTGTCATGGTGACTTGTGACCCCTCTAAGGAATGTGATGCCAGGGGGGAGGTAGTGGTAGGGTGTTTGTTATCACAACCCACTATACCCCCTTCATGTGACACCGCATGCAATGTTTCAACTGAGTTCATATCAGAGCGCGTATCTTGCATATTTATTATAATTCCTTCTCTTTGATCTGCCGTGTTGAGGGATGTGGGGGTTGAAGCAGGGCTAGTGCGGGAATAACCCTTGCCCTTGTCTCCCTTCCTACCCTTCCTCCCTTTCCTCCCTCCTTTCCCTCTCCTATCATATCCATCCTTATCATCATTCTGACGGCGGTGGGGCTCATCAAAATGCCCAGATGGGGGTCTCTTATCCTTGGTTATGACAGTAAGGCGAGGGGGGCTGGGTGCGGTAACGTACAACTCACTATGGTCCACACTAGGAGTGCCATACACCCATCTATCAAACACGTCCTCCCCTCCCCTCCTCACCCAGATCACGGTGAATCTCGACTCACTCACAGCACTGTAATTACTCAGTGAATGCTGAATAAAACCCGCTGATGATGAATCTGTGATTGTTTTGGTTCTGGAGGAGGAGTGCGATGTGGTGATCTGTGGTGCTAAATGCTCAGGGGCCGTCAATACCGTGCCTGGTTCTCCCAGCGATGCTCTCTCAGCGCGGTAAACACTGCCACGCCCCTCCGCGGCAAAATCTTCAGTCATAACAAGTGTAGTTTCGTCTTGAGACGCCAGATGTCTCTGGTGGCGCTGGCGCTCCTGACGCGTGAGTTTAGCTGCGTCTGGTGCGCTGTCTGTTTCGCTAACGGCCGTGGAGGAACCTGATTTAGGTTTCTCCACGGCTCCCCCTAAAAAATGACCGTTGTCAGTTTGTTCTGTTGTTTCAGATGTAGATATCTGTTCTTCAGATGTTATTTGTTGTTGCGATGTTGTTGTTACTCCAGTAATTGATGTTTGTTCTTCTGTTGTTGTCTGTTGTTGGGACGTTGTTGTTACTCCAGAAATTGATGTTTGTTCTTCAGATGTTGTCTGTTGTTGCGATGTTGTTGTTACTCCAGAAAGTGATGTTTGTTCTTCTGTTGTTGTCTGTTGTTGCGACATTGTTGTTACTTCAGAAATTGATGTTTTTTCCGTTGTTGTTTGTTGTTGTGAAGTTGTTACTGTGGTTGTGGCTGTAGTCACTGTGGCTGTTGTTTCCCCTGAAGCAGCCATATTCCTCTCCAGCATTTCCACTGAAATGTCTGAAACAAATCCCCCGATGTAATTTTCCTCCCTCAACATATCCATCATTTGGTCCTCAGTAAGTAACTCTACCTCAGGTGTAGATTCCCTTGTTTCGTCATGTTTTAACATCTCTAAATGCCTATCTATTAAAGTCTTCCCACCTAAATCAAACGGTCCCGATGGCCACGGGCTATCCTCGTCTCCTTCGTCCTCTTCCTCTGAAGGGGAACTCTTTCCCGGGTGCCAGGAATCTGAGGTGGAGCTTCCATCTTGTTGTTTCTCCCACCTCTCTATGTATTTCTTCATTCTCTTTGTCTTTTTTCCGTGGCCAACATTTTTTTCTGTAGTGGATGAAGTATTTAAAGATGTTGGTTCGGCTGTGCCCAATCTGGAGGCACATCTTCCATTTGGACTTGACTCTGGTTTGGGTTTTTTATGTGCTCTTGATGAATTCACTCTTGATTCTCTTTGCTTTACATTAGCTTTTACTATTCTGCGCATCTGCGGAGAGGACGGTTCTGTATCATCAGTCCCAACTTCAGATAACCCTAGATCATCCGTGGAAATGTTATCAGCATCTATGTCATAGGATATATCACTCACATCTATATCCACGTCCTTAGCCTCGCTCGAAGAAGCAAATTGTTGGAATTTATCATCAGTGTAACAGAGCGGCAGACTTGGCGGCCCCTCTGATTGGGATGGAGATGATATTGGCCCAGTTTGCTTGCTGTCTTCTACACACCACTGCTCTTGTGCTTGAAATGCATAACGATAGGAATCAAATCGATCAGAATCATTATCTCCTGTCTTATCTACAAGTGCATGTCCTTCTAATGATGCCTCTTCCAGTTGACAGGAGATTGCTTGGTCGCGGGAGGTTATAAACTCTGTACTCATACCGCGGTGAATCTGTTGGCTATCATCACTCATTCCTAGTGATAGACTACCTTGACTGTCTTCCAGGCATTCTAGTTCTTCTGGTACAATGTCTTCCAGATCTGGACGACTGACCCTAGGTGACCTAGGTAGAGTGGATATCATTTCTGGAGGGGTCAATCCTTCTGTTGCACTTCCTACTGAGACCAAAGACAAATGATCATCCAAAGACTTGTATGGTAGATACCTCTGCTCCTCTGGATCTTCCTCAATCCTTTGGACTCTTGATATTTTGTTGGTATCAAGGATATCGTCAATATTCAAGCTGTCCTCACCCTGGGGACTCAGTTCTCTGAATTCCTCTCTCAATAGCTTCATTTCAGATCGATCTATTGTAAGTGTTCCTAGAACATCAGGCAATTGGTTCTCATCTACAAGGTGTGAAGAAGGAACTTCATGAGTCCGATCCTCTGTTATTTTGTAGGGGTAATGTAGAACCTCATCTGGTGGACTTCCAACTGTCACGCTCAACTCCAAGAGCTCTTCAGTAGACTTTGGTGTCTCCACAACCTTCACAGGGTAGCCATCCTCAGTTGTTGGCCGCCTTACGGTCCACAGTGGCTTTGAGGGAGTTTGCTTTAAAAACTTCTCATATCTTTGTTGTCTCACAGGGTCATCTGCAAACTCAATGGCTCTAATAATCATCTTTTTTGAATAATTAGTCTGAGTTGATGTTTGCTGGGCCTCTTGAAGGCTGGTTTCAGTGGCTTCAGCTTGTTCCTCTGCGAATATTTCAGCCAACGTCTGTTCTGACACTTGTTGTTCAATATGAGTTGAGGATGTGCGGCTTGCATCACTGGTAGCACTTGAAACCATTATCTCATCTGCTTCACTCTCTGTAAGCATTCTCTTGTGGTTTCCAGCTTCAAGATGACCTTCCTCCTCAGTCATAGAAACAATGGCTACAAATTCCCTGAGGACAGAATCATCACTGACACTCTGTCTTAATGCAAAAGGCTCCTCAAGCATCTGTTCTGAGACAATCTGTGAAGGTCTGGATATATGAGATGTATCTACCTTTTCTCTCGGCCATGTCTCACTAGTCAGAGAGTGGCTCAGCTTGTATGCACCTCTGTGGTACTCCTGGCCTATTGGCTCATGATTGTGATTGGTAATTTTCACATCAGTTTCTTGAGCAACAAACTCCTTAAGGAGCGATTGCTCACTGACGCTATGCTTCAGTTTACTAGGCTCATCAATGTCTTGTTCCATGACAGACTGCTCCACAAATGAACCCTGAAGTGGCTCCTCTTCTAATGAGACTGGCTCAGTCAACGATACCCCCGGTAAGGACTCCTTGATAAATGATTCTTTGGATAAGGTTTCACCTTCGATCTTAGTTACTGTTTCAATGGCAGCTGTTAATTCCATTGCATCTGATGCCAAGGTGTGTTTACTTTCATCTTCTCCCGATAACTCTTCCTCCCTTGTAGATTGTTCGACGGGAATTTCTGTAATGCTTGTTTCCATCTGAGTTCTTTCAGCTAAAGTCAAGTCAGCACTTTGTGAGTCAAAGCCAAGGGATGGTTCATCTTCAGTGCTTTGCTGCATCAGACTTTGCTCACTGATTGGTTGTTCACGTACACTTAGCTCCACCTTCTCACTCTTCATTGCAGCGATAGTTAATGCCCTGTCTGCAAAGCTCTCATCAGCTAGGAGTTCATCATATTGCAAACTGCTATGGTCACTGTCAGGGAGAGTTGGAAGATCTTGGTCACTAAGCTGTACTTCAACAACCTCTTGTTCTACCTTTGGCTTTGCTGTCACATTCTCAGTTGCCACAATGTCTTCTGTCATCAATTCTGCAGTTAATTCCTCTACTTCAATACTTGTAGGCTCACATGTAAGCTGTATAGCCTCCTCTGGACTTACATCTGATATCAGCGTGACCTGTTCTACTTGAGGTTTGGATACTGCCTTCTCAGTGACAATTTGATCCAATGTTGTCAGCTCTGCACTTTCCTCCTGAAATTCTTCATGTGTTTGGGTAATCTCTTGTTGGACTTGGGCCTCTTGGTCAATATCCTGTACTGTAACTGTTTGTTCTACTTTTTGTTTTGTTACAACGGTCTCAGTCACGACAACTTCCTGAGTGAGGATATCAGCACTTAGTTCTTCTACTTCTTGACCAGAAGGTTCACAACTTAAGTGAATGCTATCTTCTGGACTTACAGATGAAGGCAAAGCCTCCTGCGCAA
Organism: Sthenelais limicola; assembly: GCA_942159475.1. Lineage (NCBI taxonomy): Eukaryota > Metazoa > Annelida > Polychaeta > Phyllodocida > Sigalionidae > Sthenelais > Sthenelais limicola. Next base: position 108,920,289 of record OW804100.1, on the reverse strand, counting down.
GTGGGGCCTTTCTGACAGCTTTCTCCAACAGCACTTCCTCTCCTTCTCTTGTCTCAGCCTTCAGTTCTTCATACTCTGCTTTCAGCGTACTTGTCTCAAGATCTATTTGGTCCTCAATGTGGATATCTTGGACTATAACTGTCTGTTCTACTCTATCCTTTTTAGTCAAGTCCTGGGTAACAACCACTTCCTCAGTCTTAACCTCTGCATTCAGTTCCTCAAACTCTGATTGGGCGGCTTCACATGTGAGTGTAATTGCATCATCATGACTGACTTCAGACGGTAGCGTTGTCTGCTCCACCGGTGGTTTTCTCACTGCCTGCAACAATTTCACTTCATCACCAACTTGGGGTTCAGCCGTCTCTTCTTTATATTCCACACTTGAGGTCGTAATGTCTTGTTGTATTAGCTCCTCCTTACTCATCTGCTGAATTTCAACTGTTTGCTCTATTCTTTCTTGTAAGAGTATGTCGTGCGTCAGTACCACCTCTTCTTGTTTCATTTCAGCAGTTAGTTCCTCAAATCCTGCCTCAGAAGGTTCGCATGATAGTTGAAGGGACTCATCTTGACTCACTTCAATAACTGAGGTTGAAGTTTCTATAGGGGCTTTGGTAGCCGCTTTCTCCAATTTAACTTCATCGCCCGTGTATGATTCAGCTCTTTGCTCTTCATACTGTGCAGTTTCCTTAGTTACCTCATCTGTCAACTGGTCCTCCTGTTTAACATGCTGCACCAGAACCACTTGCTCAACCTTGCCTTCCGTCACAACCTCTTGAGTTAGGAGAACTAGTTCCACTTTCTCCTGGGCAGAGACCTCCTCTCTTTCAATGTCCTGCACTACACTTCTGATGTCTATGGCCTCACTGGGCTCCACTTCAGATATTCCAGCTACCTGTTCCATCTGAGGTTCCTTTACAGCAGTGTCCAGGACAACAAACTCTCCCATTTCAGGTACGGCCATATGCTCTTCATACATTGTTGTATCACTAGTCAGTTCTTGGAGCCATGGATCATTTATTTTATAGGTTTGGGCAGATTGCTCTATGACAGTCTGCTCACTGGATTCCATTGGTACTATTTCCTGTGTTTTAACATCAGCCAATAGGTCATGAAATCCAAGAGATTGATCATCTGCTGTGGTTAAGTGTGCCTCATCAACACTTTGCTCTTGAACACTTAGTGAGATCTGTGATATACTTTCAACTTTTTCGCTAACCATTGATGCTTCTTTGGTTGCATCTGCAGATGTTTGTTCAAAACTTATGGACTTGTCCTCAATTTCTTCTTCAATCATAGAAGTCTGTCTTGCAACTATTTGCTGTAGTGGCATATCGGTTTGAGCAGTTTCTAGTTCATATTTGTCCAGAACTGTAACCTGAGCTCCTTCATCAATCAAAGAGACTTCCTGACTAATGTCCGATTCTGAACTAAATATACTCAATGACTTCTCCAAAGTCTGTTGTTCTTGTTGTAACCTTTCATAATCTGTTTCAACAAGCATTTCAGTAAGAGAGACTGAAGAAAAGGCTGTAGATTCTTCAGGCGACAAAGACTGACTCACAGATTGCTTCACTAAATACTGCTGACTCATTGGGCGTTCCCTTACTGTTTGTTCAACACGTGAACGTAGGATCACACTTGGTTGTTCCAGATCTGTCTCTAGAACAGTTTGTACATCAGTCTCTTCTACCCTTAATGCTTGGTCTTTGGGTTGGACTTCACTTGTAGGTTCTTCCTCTTCTACTGATAACTGCTTTACTATCGTTTGTTGTAGAAGTATGTCTTTAGAAGCTGTTTCTAATTCTTGTTTCTCAAGTACAGACATTTCTGCTTTGAGGTCTTCAAGACTGTGGGGTTCCTTGGTTATATCAGTGTCAGACATAATATAGCTTACTGGCCTCAATGATACCTTCTGTTCTGCTTGTGACTTCTCAAAGTCTACCTCAGCATCTAACTCAGTCATAGTGACAGAGTATAAAGCTGTTGATTCATCTGGTGGTATCTGTTCACTGACAGACTGCTGGATAAGGAACTGCTGACTCATTGGCCTTTCCTTAACTGATTGCTCTATCTGCGATTGACCCAATGTGCCTGGCTCTTCCAGTTCTAATGAAGGTTCAGTTTTTATGTCCATCTGCTCAATTGTTAGCGAATCATGTTCAGCATATTCTTCTGGATGTTCACTTATGGCAATTGGTTCAACAGTTTGTGGAACCAATAGCTCTGGATGTACAACTTCTTTTTGGACTTGCTCCTCCATCTTAACTTGCGCTTCAAGTACTTCAGCGTCCTGGGATAAAACTGATACTGTCTCTCCTTTCTGGTCTATACTCTGACTGAGGACAGTTTGTTCAATCTTAGTTACATCTGCAATGTCAGTGTCTGCTTTCTCCTGTTCTGAGATTGTAATTGTCTTTTCGTCATATAGTTGCACTTCTGAAGTCTCTCCCTGTATTAGAAATTCATCTCCAACCTTAGTTTCCAAAACTGTTTGTTCTACTTGCATTTGTTGGATTAGCTTTCTATCTTCTAGTTTAAGTTCATCAGTTGTTTTCTCAATGGCTGATTCCTCTTTAACCTGCTCACCAAGAATGACTTGATCTTCCTGAGAAACTTCTAGCAGAGCGTCTACTGTGTGTGGCACCTTAGGTAGCATTGTTACTACATCGGTGGGTGCTTCTGTTGCAACTGTCACCTCAGCTTCCTTTTCAGAACCTAGAGTCTCACTTTCTAGAGACATAAGTTGCTCTTCCTCTTCAGTTGTAATTGTTTGGGGTGCAACTGATAATTCTATCAATGATTGAGTTTCTGCTACATCAACTTTAGTTTTATCCTCAAGGGAGACTGAAGCTTTTAGCTCCTTGTAGTCTTCTCCTTTCCTCTCAGAAGTCTCCTCAAGTGTATGCATTTCAGACATCTCTGAAACTGTTTGTTCAATGAGAGTGCTTCCAACTGTAATTTTTTCATTTGCTTTTATCTCGATCACAGTCTCCCCGGCGATTGATTCTTTCCGCACAGGTTCTGTAATGAGCACCTCTTCTCTATCCATATGGATCTGCTCACTGCCTGCATGTTCTATGGTCATGTCAGAAGCAGTGGCCTCGTGTTCTGTGAATAAAACTGGTTGCTGCTGCTCCTGCACTGAAACCTCTATTTGTGAGGTTTCCATTGACACGTCAACGGCACTTGGTTCACTTATGGAATAATTAGCAGTTTCCTCAATCTGAGGTTGCTCCACTTTGACACTCTGATCTGTGTGATCCTTGTCAATGGTTTGTTCCCGCACAGTTTGTTCAATTACAGTTAGAGTGATCTCCTGTTTCTCTAATGCTTTGGTCTTCAGTTCCAATTCTTCAGCTAGAGACTCTTCTGTGTGGCCATGCTCCATTAGAATATCATCTTCAAGTGAAGCAGTCATTTGTTCGGCTACCACATGTTCTCCATGTTCCTCAGTAGCAAGTGGTTGTTCTTGACCAAGCAGCTCATGGATATTTTGTTCAACCACAACATTCTCAGATTGGAAGTGTTCTGGGCCTTGATGCTCTCGTACAAAAAAGCCAGGTCCATTGTCTAATGCAAAACCACCAGGTATGAAGAGCTCTTCATGCTCTTCTGTTTCTATGGATGCTTGTTGCTCCCTCACAGACTGTTCGGGTTGTGGCGCCACCAGGTCTTGTCCCTGTAATTGCATCTCTTCTATGGAATGTTGAATATCAGTAACCTCAACGGTCTCGGTTATATTTTCCTCTGTCTCCATTCTATGCACAATATTCATTTCAGGGACAGAATGTTCCAGACTGAGAGAGTTCATTGAGTCTTCATCTGCTGTGGCCAAGTCAGCTGTGTCAGATTCTACTGCTTGGTGGTGATCTGTTTCAGATATAAAGTTACTGTCTTCTGGATGGGTCTCCATTGTTTGTATGACAGCTCCTTGTTCTGGTTGACTGTAGATTATCAGCCTATCATCTGATTTAGATCTCTCAGAGAAGGATGCTTCTAATTCAATGTTATCTGGGAGTTGAATATCTTCTCCTTGAACATGTTCAAGTGACATTGGTTGCTCCCGTACTGATTGTATCGGTCGTGAGTCCTTAAATTCAGCCACATCAAATTGCTCTGAATTGAAGGGGAGAAATTCAGGAGAGCTCTCTTGTTCCTCTCTACATGCTATATGCTCCTCTGCTTCAATGTCATGAACTAAGAGCTGCTCTTGAGTTGATTGTTCAGGTTGGCCTAACCCTTCCTCTAACACATCATGAGATGTATCAAGTGTTATGGATTCAGTCATCTTCCCCTCACTGATGGGATGTTCAATCTCCATTTCTCCAGTGACAATCATGTCAATATGTTGTACAGGAATGGAATGCTCAATGACTGAATCCTGGTGTGTCACTTCTTCTGTTGACAAGTCCTGTAATTCTGAGTGAGACACAAGATTAAGTGATCTGTCCATGCTACTTTGGTCTGTAGGTATTTCCTCTGTGATGAATTCCTTTGTAACATGTTTCTCTATTTGGACGGGATCAACAAAAGTGAGCTCCTTCACTGCAGGCTCCTTTTGTACTAACTCTGCCCCCTTTTCTTGTACTTGATAACCTTGGTCTGTCAACTCATCAGTTGCCATTGTCAGCTCAAGAACCTTTTCCTCACGTTCTGTGACTGAATCTTTTACCCTTGGTTTTCCTGTGGATGGTCTTTCTTCCTTATCTGAAAAGCTTGGCTCTTTGTCTTCAGTAATGTCGGCAGGGATAGCTACTTTGTCCTCCGCAGGTTGTGTTTCTGGCAGAACCTCTGCTATCTTTTCCTCTGGTGTGGTTTCTTTGTATTCCTCTTCATCATGAGATTGTACAATAACTGTCCCTTCTTCTGTTACTGTAATTAGTTCTTGCTTATCATCTTCAGCAAATATTTCAGTTGGTCTCAATTCATCTCCTGTCTGAAGGGAGAGCACATCTTGTTCCTGGAAGTGTAGTGACTTTAGCTTTTCTTCATCTTCCAGTTCCTTTTCTACCAGAGAAAGCTCCTTCCGGATGGCTGGTATTTCTTTCTCTTCCTTAGGAATATCTTTCATTTCTTGTACATCGGTATCTTCTAGAGAAATCAACTCATCAGTTGCCATTGTCAGCTCAAGAACCTTGTCATCACATTCTGTGACTGAATCTTTTATCTTTGGTTCTTCTTGAGGTTTTCCTGTGGACGATCTTTCTTCCTTATCTGAAATACTTGGACCTTCGTCTTCAGTGATGTCGGCAGGGATAGCTACTTTTTCCTCCACAGGATGTGTTTCTGGCAGAACCTCTGCTATCTTTTCCTCTGGTGTGATTTCTTTGTGTCCCTTGACATCTTCATCATTAGATTGCACAATAACTGTCCCTTCTTCTGTTACTGTAATTAGTTCTTGCTTATCATCTTCAGCAAATATTTCAGTTGGTCTCAATTCATCTCCTGTCTGAAGGGAGAGCACATCCTGTTCCTGGAAGTGTAGTGACTTTAGCTTTTCTTCATCTTCCAGTTCCTTTTCCACCAGAGAAAGCTCCTTCGGGATGGCTGGTATTTCTTTCTCTTCCTTAGGAATATCTTTCATTTCTTGTACATCGGTATCTTCTAGGGAAATCAACTCATCAGTTGCCATTGTCAGCTCAAGAACCTTTTCATCACATTCTGTGACTGAATCTTTTATCTTTGGTTCTTCTTGAGGTTTTCCTGTGGACGGTATTTCTTCCTTATCTGAAATGCTTGGCTCTTTGTCTTCAGTAATGTCGGCAGGGATAGCTACTTTGTCCTCTGCAGGTTGTGTTTCTGGCAGAACCTCTGTTATCTTTTCCTCCAGTGCGATTTCTTTGTATTCTTTGCCATCTTCATCATTAGATTGCACAATAACTGTCCCTTCTTTTGTCACTGTAACTAGTTCTTGCTCATCATCTTCAGCAAATATTTCAGTTGGTCTCAATTCATCTCCTGTCTGAAGGGAGAGCACATCTTGTTCCTGGAAGTGTAGTGACTTAAGCTTTTCTTTATCTTCCAGATCCTTTTCCACCAGAGAAAGCTCCTTCGGGATGGCTGGTATTTCTTTCTCTTCCTCAGGAATCCCTGTCACTTCTTGTACATCGGTATCTTCGAGAGAAGTCAACTCTGTTTGCTTTTCTTCTGGAACCTTTGGCCCAACATCATCTGTTTCTTTAGATATTCCTTCATCACCAATTAATGTTTTGGTGGTTGGTTCATCATGTTTCTCATCAGTTATTTTTTCAGTTGTTGGTTCATCAAGCTTCTCTTTATCCAATTCAATCGAAACATCTTGTATCTTGATTTCCTTCCTGTCCTCGGATGGAGGTACTTGAATTATATCTTTCCTTTCCTCCATTGGTGACATTTCTGGTTGTATGAAATGTAAAGAGGCAGCATTTTCCTCACCGGTTGTTTCCAATTCACCCAGCATCAGTTCCTTCTTTGCAAGCTCTTCCTCTTTCTGAACCTTCTTTTCTACTTCAGATTCTTCCCTCTTTTCTTCTGGCTGGATTATATTATTTAGTTCTTCTACCTGTGTTACTGGTGCTACTTTCCTGTCTTCCTTCTCTGTCCCTTCATTTTCTGATTTTTCTATAATTTCTGAACTGTCAAATATCTCCTCTGGCTTTGGCATACTTTCAGGTTTTTCATCTTTTACAGGACTCTCATCTCTTTGTGAAGTAATTATTTCTGTGGCAAGCTCTCTCTTGTCATCAGTTAAAACATTGATGTCATCAGATACCAGTTCGTCCTGCTTGAATATAAATTGTTTCTCAAGTTTTGGAGAGCTAAGAGCGACTTCTTCCATGTCCTGTAACGTCGGTGCTGACTGTTCTGAGAACTCCAGAGATAATGGTGGTTTGGCTTCTTGATCACTTGGGAAAGGTAATTGTTCCTCAGTAATTGGTGCTTGCTCTAATTCAGCAGGATATACCTGTACAGTTTGAGGCTCCTGTTTATCAATAGTTTTTGTCTCTGTTTCCACAGATTGACTTGCATCTTGCGTCTTGATGAGGGGTTCTTCCTCTTTCATGACTACTTCAATAGCATCACTAATTGCCTCTTGACTTGGCAATGTCTTGCTTTCTTTTCCATCTGTGCTCTCTTTCAGCTGTGACACTCGTGGTTCGACTGAATCTGCCTTCAATGTGGTATCAGTAGGTGTATCCCCCTTTTCTTTTTCCGATGGGCTTTCCTCCTCTTCCTTATCAGTGGGAACAATTTTTGCTTGTTCTTCATCATCCTCCATCTTCTCAGATATATCACTTATTATTTTCTCATCTTTCTTCTCTGTTTCTTCAGGAACCTTATCTTCAATCACAACTTCCTGTTTCTCAATGACCGCTGTCTCTGAAACGTCTTCTTTCAATGTCAAACTGATTTGGTCTGGTATTTCATCCGTTTTCTTGTCAGGTATCTCCTCTTTGTCTTCCTCTTTCTTTATCGCCTCCTCAATAAGAGACTTCTCTGGTATCATAATTGTCTCTTCATCGGCTTTAGAAAGTGTTGCTGATACCTCCTCTGTATCTTTGTCTGAAACCTCTTCATCCTTCAAAGTTGGAGAGATTTCATCCTGCTTCTTCTCAGGTATATCAGAGATAACTTCCTTCTCTTTCTCTTCTTGTTCTCTAACAGCAGCCTTTTCCTCAATCACAAGGACTTGGTCATGTTCTTCTTCCCTTGCAATTTCAGAAAGCTCTTCCTCTCTTTCAGGTACAATTTGAACTTGTGTGTCCTCTTCCATCAATTTCTCAGATTTCTCTTCTGTTTCTGTCATAAGAGGCTTTTCCTCCATCAAATCAACTGTGTCAGGTTCTTTCTCAGTCAAAGTTGGCTCATCACCCTTATCTTGAGAAGGTATGGTCTCATCTTGTGATTTACTTTCAGGCTCGTCCTCTTGTAGTATCCTTTCAGATGTGTCTAATACTGGCTGTTCCTTCAATGGTTCTTTGACATCACTTCCTGGATCCAAAGGCTCTGCTATTATTTTCTCATCCTCACGTTCAACTGGTTCCACCTTTTCAATTTCCTTCTCTTGCTTCATTGCCTCCTCAATAACAGACCTGTCTGGTATCATAATTGTCTCTTCTTCAGCCTTAGAAAGTGTTACTGATACCTCCACACTATCTTTGTCTGAAACCTCTTCATCCTTCACTGTATGGTCTTGTATCTCATCTTGCTTTTTGTATGTTATATCAGACTGAACTTTCTCCTCTTTGTCCTCTTCTTCTGTAGCATCAATCTTTTCCCCAATCACAAGAACTTGTTCCTCTTCCCTTGCCATTTCAGGCAGCTGTTCCTCTCCTCCAGGGGCAATTTGGACTTGCTTGTCCTCTTCTTCTAATTTCTCAGCTTCCTCAGTGGTAACTTTCCCAACTTTCTCCTCTGTTTCTGTCATAAGAGGCTTTTCCTGCATCTCAATAAGTGTGTCAGAATCTTTCTCAGTCAATATAGTTGGCTCTTGTAATTTAATTTCAGGCTCTTCCTCTTGTAGTATCCTATCCTTTTCTTCTTCCTCTGTATATTTCTCAATGAGAGCCCCAGGGGCTGGTTCTACTAGCTGTTCCTTCAATGGTTCTTTGACATCACTTCCTGGATCCAAAGGCTCTGCTATCATTTTCTCTTCCTCACGTCCAACTGGTTCCACCTTTTCAAGTTCCTTCTCTTTCTTCATTGCATCATCAATAACAAACTTTTCTGGTTTCATAATTGTCTCCTCGTCAGCCTTAGAAAGTGTTACTGATAGCTCCTCTGTATCTTTGTCTGAAACCTCTTGATCCTTCAAAGTTGGAGAGATTTCGTTCGTCTTCTTGTCAGGTATATCAGAGATAACTTCCTTCTCTTTCTCTTCTTGTTCTGTAACATCAGCCTTTTCCTTAGTCACAAGGACTTGATCGTGTTCTTCCACACTTGCCATTTCACGCAGCTCTTCCTCTCTTTCAGGTACAATTTGAACTTGTGTGTCCTCTTCCATCAATTTCTCAGATTTCTCTTCTGTTTCTGTCATAAGAGGCTTTTCCTCCATCAAATCAACTGTGTCAGGTTCTTTCTCAGTCAAAGTTGGCTCATCACCCTTATCTTGAGAAGGTATGGTCTCATCTTGTGGTTTACTTTCAGGCTCCTTCTCATGTGGTATCCTTTCAGCTGTGTCTACTACTGGCTGTTCCTTCAATGGTTCTTTGACATCACTTCCTGGATCCAAAGGCTCTGCTATTATTTTCTCTTCCTCACGTCCAACTGGTTCCACCTTTTCAAGTTCCTTCTCTTTCTTCATTGCCTCCTCAATAACAGACCTGTCTGGTATCATAATAGTTTCTTCATCAGCCTTAGAAAGTGTTACTGATAGCTCCTCTGTATCCTGAGTAGCCAGAGACTTCCCTTCTGATGTGTCCAGAGGAACATGAGAGGTGGTTTCTTTCTCTTCCTTGACCTCATCCCTCCCCTGATCCTCTTCAGTTACCCTTTCTGGCTCCGCTAGTTCTGTTAGGATTTTTACAATTTCCTTTTCTTCTTCCTCTGTATATTTCTCAATGGGAGCCCCAGGGGCTGGTTCGGTTTCTGACACACTTTTCTCTAACATGGAATCCTGCAGCAGATCCCTCATTTCAATCACTTTGAAATCAGCCTCTTCAGGGTGGGAATCTTTAGGCTTTTCAAGAACAACTATATCATCTTGGCCAGTTAGGGAGGTTAGATCTATCTCCAGTTTATCAACTGCAGATGGCTTTTCTTTAATTGATGATGGAATTCTGTGTCGTTGGTCTTCTGGTACATCTTCTATTATTTCAAAACTATCACTTTCAGTATCAGGTGTACCTTTACGTGCATCTTGTCTTTCTATCTCGTCCTGTGTGGCCTTTGCAGGTTCCTTGCTTACTATCACTTCTTGCTTTATTTCCATTTTAACTGGAGAATCATAGCTGGTAGTTGTAGGGCTAACAACTGTTGTCACAACTTCTTTCTTAGCTGGTGCTTCCCTGATTGGTTCTTCAGCAAGTTTAGGCTTTGGTAGTACCTTGGGTTTCTCAGCCAACTTTGTTTTTTCTGGAAGTTTTGGCTTTTCTGCAACCTTTGGCTTTACTGGAACCTTGGGCTTTTCTGGAACCTTTGGTTTTTCTGGAACCTTTGGTTTTTCTGGAACCTTTGGTTTTTCTGGAACCTTTGGCTTTTCTGGAACCTTTGGTTTTTCTGGAACTCTGGGCTTTTCTGGAACCATAGGTTTTTCTGGAACCTTTGGTTTTTCTGAAACCTTAGGTTTTTCTGAAACCTTAGGTTTTTCTGGAACTTGAGGTGTCTTGCCTATCGTTGTCTCATCAGCTTTTGGAGCTGGCTTTGGTTCAGGCATAGGCCGTAACATTTTACCTTTTGCAATCTGTGTCCTGCCCTGAATAAATTTTGGCCTTTGTACAAGTCGCTCCTTTCCAGGAGCTTCTCCTTTGGTGACCATTTGCAAACTTTCCTGGACATGCCTGGTCCGTTTGCCATCCTTGTCCAGCCTAGACCTGACCTCACCGGGCTCTAAGTTGTCATCACTGCTTGACCAATCATCATAAGGAACAACAGCAACGTCCACATTCAATGGCTCCACTTCATCTGACTTCTCCAGATCCTCCTCCTGGGCTTTAGGTGCTCTGGGTTCTCCACCAGTCCTAGGTGCATTCTCTTTATATTCCACGGGCTCCTGCTCATCAAGGTCACCTTCACACAGCAGCTCCTTACTCTTTGCCACCTTCATGCTATAGGGCACAAACTGGAGGTGTTCAATGGGAGCATATTCTGACTCCACCTGCCTGTGTATGTCCTCCACAGAGCGCAGGACAAAGTTAGAGGGGGCTGTCAGACTATCCATTGACCTGGAAAGAGGTAGGTTGTACACTGTGGTGAGGTCATATCTCAATGTGCTGCCATCTAGTGTTTTGGATCTGGTATCTGGTGAGTCCAGTGGCTCCATGTCATACTTATCAAAGGACACTGGCTCATCGTCATCAATATCCAGCAACAACTCTTGACTTTTGGTTATTTTTAGAGTTGATTTCACAGGAACGAGGTGCTCCTTTGGTGTGTCCTCAATGTCCAGAAGGTAGACAGATCTATCAACAAAATGTAAATGCTCTTGGCTTTTGGAATAAATCCTTGTCTTAATCTTTCTATCGATAGTGTCATAACCTGGAACAAGAGACTCAGGATCCAAGGAAGAGAAATTGGAAGAGCTGCGTTTCGATGTTTTAGATGTAGCAGATAATCTTTGTGCGCTTAGTCTGTTAGCTTCGTCCACATCCACATTGACATCAAGCCATTTGTGTTCAGCAACAAGCTCCTTGAAATCAGCTTCATCCATACCAATATCATCCAACACCTCATCATCCTCTTCCACCATAGGATGCCTTATGCCACTGGGTTTATACTGCACAGTTTCCACATGCACGTTCTCCTCCTCATGCTGCTCCTCTATTTCCACCACCTGCTGTACAATATCATCAGCTGTGTACTGTGGTCGTGGCACAGTGGTCTTCTTGGTGTCCAGCACCAGATCTTGTGAAGCGCTTCTCAACTTTTCCTCCATTATTCTGTCAATCTCTGCTGAGGCTGAGTCTGCTGGAGTCATGCCAAGTATAGGTCCTGGATCTTCAGGAAATAACTGTTGTTCCGGATGGTCTACTACAACCCAACTACTGTCCTCTAGAGATTCTTTTGTAGATTCACCTAATGATGATGAGGGTTGGTCTGTAACGGCTTCAGTTTCAGCCATTTCCATACTCAACATAGCTTCATGTTCACCTTTCTCCTCAGTGAATGATCTGGGTCCTTGACCATCATCTTGTTCCATTTGGATATCATCTGTTTGGAAACCTTCCGGTGGCTGGATGACTTCTTGGACCTCTCCTTCAGTCTCGCTAGGTTCAGGGTAGACTCTGGATTCACTGGATAGAGCTCCTTCATATTTGCCTCGTTCATCTGATACTCCTTCTGGTCTAGTGTCTTCATCCTCTGGCCTCCACCTTGCTGTTTCAGCAGGAGGTTGTGATGTCATTGAACTCTTTGTGACAGTTGCAGGAGGTTCTGATTTCATTGAGCTCTTTGTCACAGTTACACTTGCCTTTTTTAAGTCAGGTGATCCGCCAACTTCCTCAATCTTCACATGGCTCCGCACTTTCATTGTTTTGATTTTCCCCTTTGATTGATGAGATTTCAGTTCCTCTGTGTCTTCAACATCAACAGGTTCTTCCACCGCATCTGGAGTTTCTTGGAAGGGTTTTCCAGATTCAGAAATGGGAGATTCTGGTTCTTGAATGATGTTATCTTTGGTTTCTTCATATTCCTCCTGGCTTAGTTCTGTTTTTAGTTCCCAAAGGCGGCTAAATTGTCGTAGATGGGCCTTTTCACTCGCGTTTGGAGTATCTGGTACTTCAACATAAGGTCCCTCAGGATAATCCAAAGATTCATCTGAGTCTGAAGATATGAGTGGTACACATTCCTCCCCAACAGCAATAATCTCCATGTCAGATTCATCCTGATCTGAAAAAGGACCAGAATCTGAGACAACTTCCATTCCCTCTTCTGCTGTTCCCTCTTCTGCTGCTCCCTCTTCTCCTTCTCCTGTCTTCAGTAAAACACTTTCCTCCACTGCATGCCCAACCTTCATAACAATCATCTTTTCCTTATGTACTGGTGGCAGGGTGCGGACTATGTCTTCCTGGTACTCCATACTGGATTGTAAGTCTCCTAAAGCCACACTAGGCAATATGACAGTTTTATTAGTGAGGGTATTAGTGTCCACTTCATATTCACCCCTATAATACTCATCTCCTTCCTTATCCTTGTCAGTCAGGCTTTCATCAGAAGATCTCTTTCCATCGGCAGCATCACTCCCTCTGCTCTGGAAGTCCCCTGATTTCATATCTTCATCTTCCACTTCGGGTATGACAGACAGGCCGAGCAACTGGTCTGCGCCAGCTCCAAGGATTTCCCTGACTAGGTCAAAAGTCCTCATTCCCTGCTCATTGCCTTCACTGTCAATCGAGCTGTCACTGTCATCAGGCCCTAATGTAGAGGAGGGCTGTTTGTCTTTTTCTTGACCGTCAGCTGTCAGTGTATCTTCCAAGGAAGGCATGTTTTCATCAGGTGACTCAACGACTCGGTCGAGAGGAGTTGATGGATGCTTAGTTTGTGCGTCGACTTCCCCGCTTACCCAGCAGATGTCAAACATGCCTTTCTTATTCTCATATGAAGGTGACATTTCTGGAGTGTGCTCTTCAGAGCTGCCATCTGTCACTTCCACCTTCACCACTCTGCCCCCTTGTAAAGCCACCTTAGGCTTGCGGGGTGGGATGGGCGGAGCATGCCCTGGAGGGGGGCGCTTTGGAAGCTTACTGCCGCCATCTGGTGAAGGGGTTCGTAACTGAGGAGTAGGTGAGGGTGTCCTCTCAGGTTTAATGGAGGAAACTCTTTTAGGGACCGGTGGCGGTGTTTTCAGTCTCCCAGTTTCAAACATTTCCCTCTTTTTCTTCTCATGTCTGATTACAAAAAACCCTTCGGTGTCTGCATCATCTTTTTGTTGTTTATTTACATCTCCTTCATCTGATTCTTGTACAGGGCCCAACTCATGGGGTACTTCCTGTATAACTCTAGTCTCTGTTTTTATATCGCTGCCCTCCTGCAGTATGGTTGTCTCCATTGTTTTGCCTTGTCTACATGTAACATGTGTATCATGAGCTGCTCCTATTTGCTCGAATTCTACTCCATCTATATCAGTTGCTCCTAAACTAGAAAATTTCTCATCATCAATCTTGGTAACTAATCCCCTGTCAGAATCTGTTAACACTTGGCTATCTCCACTCATTGTTTCTGACAGCTCCCCCTCCACTCGTTGGGTTGACACCAAAGGTGACTCTTGACCTTTAACCTTTGAGTCAATACCTACAGGGAGTGAGCTGCTCGCTAGAGGGTCGAATAGTTGCTGCTTCCCATCATCCACACCCACAGTGGGTTTTATGTCTATAACTACTTGCCTTTCATTCTCACTATAAGAAGGAGAAGTTAGAGGAGGAGGAGAGGTTGAGGATACCTGACTTAGATCGGGAATGTTTTCTGTTTCCATGACAACGCCCACTTTTTCCTCACCTGGTATAGACCTACTGTGCACCTGTGTGTCACGTCCTGCTTCTCCTCCAGCGGCTGATATTGTTATTCTATGGCTCTCCTCCTCCTCACCCCCGTCACTAGGCATCAAACCTCCACTTATCAGTGAAACGGACTCAGTCTGCACATGGCTTTGTTCACTAACAACTGTCCCTCCAATAACCCTAGTTTTATGGCTCGTTTCAGTAACTACCTGAGCCTCTTCCAGTACCAATCCAGAATCACTTTCACGCTCAACACCAATCTGTTTACTTTGCTCAAGTGGTTGTTGTTGGCTACTACGGTACTCTAGGGAAGTATACTGGGAAGTAAGGGAAGTCATTGGACTATCAGAAGGGGTGAAGTCAGTCTGGGTATCACTTGCACTGACGGGTATAGGCGATGTTTGTACAATATCGCTGCCAGTTCCAGGACTAAGTATTCCTCTGATCTCATCCGCATCTCTCTGACTTTGCTCACTGTGTAGACTGGAGGAGGTAGAAATAGCAGGTCCTAATCCTTTATCCTCAGCTTGATGCTGTTGTTGGAATAAGGCAAAAACCACTTGTTCATGTTTTGATCTTGGTAGCAGTGAATCTGATTTAGTACTATCTAAAGATGATAGAGGGGGTGCATCATCGATTTGACCTTGTGAACCGGTGACATTTAATTCATGCTCCCCCTGGAGGGATGGATGTGAAGTAGTAATCCCCGTATCAACGGGTTGTTGTATGGCTGTATCACTTTCCACTTTACTCACTAGAGGGGGTTGTTGTCGGAGGTTGCCAAGGCTACCACTTGTTGTTGTTGTTTTGCTGTAGGTAAAGTCACTGACCTTTCCTTGTACTACCGGGTCAGACAGTCTATATTTTGCTTTTAATTGTGCTGATGGCTCGAACATTGACACGTTTTTATGAACCCAACCTGAGCCTACAGGACTTATTGACCTTTCTTTCTGACCTTGAGAATCACTAACTTTATCTTTTAAACTTTCTCGTGGTGAGACTTTATACAGCTCCTGGGATTTTGTAAGAGACCTAGTTTTGTATTCACGTTCTGACATTTCTAATAATTTCTCCCTGTCCTTTTCACTTTCTGACGAGGTATGGCTTCTCAATTGAGGATGGGGTTCGTATTTGTGTAACTGCTCCGTGCTCGATGTCAGGGATGACGTAGATGACGTCATTGACGTCCTTGACGTCCTTAGAAACGGTCTTGTGACGTCTAAACCCGACCCTGAACCCTCGCCCTCCAGAGCTCTGCGGTTGTGTTCGGCAATCAATTCTTTTACACTCTTCAGAGGCTCTTCTTCATCTTCTTGCTCCCCTTCTGTCCTCCTCTCATCACTTCCAGATCTGTGTGTGAAGCTTTCTATTGACTCCGTGCTTACATCCATAGACATATGCTCTAAACTGGATTCTTTGTCAGAAGATAACGATGAGAGTTCGCTACCGAAGAATTTCTCCCTTTCCTTCAGTATATGTTGCCTGGTTTCAATGGCAGCCACTTGTCCTTCACTGGCCAAAGTGACCACGCGTTTCTCCGGCGTTTTATGCCACCTAACCTCTTTCCCCTCTGTCCTTTTATGTTTTTTATGTTTAGACGGAGAGGGCTCGTCTCCTACAGCAGTAAACCCTTGCATTTCTAAATGTTTTTGTAAATCCTTACTTGTACTTGGTCGTTTCGGTGGCTTTGGAGGGAGAGGTGGCATTGTTGTCACGTCTGTGGCTTCGTCGTCATGGGTTTGCTCTGTTGTCTCCATGGTAGTGCCAAATGTCGTCTGGTATTGCTCAGTTTCCATGGTTACACCCAATGTCGTCTGCTCTGAATGGCGTATATCCTTACTATGACTAGCAGCTGCTCCCACGTCTGCTGCTACCCCCTCCTCTCCTCCAGCATGTATACCACTCGCTCCAGGTGAAGCCACAATCTCCTCCTGCACCTCTCTATCCTCCAGGGTTGCCTTTTCCATGGTAACACAGGCCGTAGCAGCAGCAGCTGCAGCTGCAAATTCGCCTGGAGGAGGTACTATAGAAGAAGTATCTACTGGTAGTTCATGAGGAGTGGGTGGAGGAGGAGATGGTGGAGGATGAGTGGTAGGAATAGAGGAGGCATCTGGAGGAGTTGTATCTTCTCCTAGGTCTGAACTTGAAGTAATATTTCCCCCTACCCTGGAGGAAGCCATTTTAGAGTCAAACCAATGCATCATCTCAGACCCCAGGCTAGAAGAAGTGGCTTCCTCGCCTGAAGCCTGACCTTCCACCCTTAATGGCTTCTCAGCCTCTTTTATTATGGCTTCCTGGTTGCCATGACCACCAGTTTGTTTGCCCGTTGTTTCCCCAGGTCCAGCAGGGGGTCTAGTTTGACGAGGGGGCGGTGGGGGAGGGGGCCCCCTGGGTTTTTTCTTCTTCAAGGGCTGCGAAACTTTACCCTTAGTATTAGCGTTACTGCTCCTTTCACCTTTGCTGTCTGGTGGTGGTGGCGGTGTCACATCCTTAGATGACATGTTTCTAGAGCATAAAACATGACATGTAAGCCTTACATGTAACGTCACTTACATGCTGCTGCTGTCATCATCGCTATTGCAATGACGCAACAGCCCCCTGCCCTAAAATTGTGCAACACGCAACCACTCCCCACCCCACGCAAATATCACAACAATATACATATGCAATGGTAATGCAATATTGAAGAAATAACGGATATATAGATGAATTTATTTACCTGTTCTGCTGCAGAAATGGTTAACAACCGGGGCGAAAATATCACATTTGTAGTAGAGTCGTTGTTGCAAAGATATGAATAATCCTGCGAAAGTAGCTATATATATATAGAGTAATTAACCCCGTGTAATAATAAAGGCTTGCTGCAGGGGTGTGTGGTGTGGAGGGTGAAATAATACTATATTATTACACGCCCGTGTATTCAACACTAGCCCCAGCAACAGAACTCTCCATGTGCAGCAGAATAGCAATAGCGGCGATGGTGGTACATCCTCCCGAGCAGTAGCCAACTCCAGTACTGACTCCTGTACTCCTCCAGTAGGCTACTGGAGGAGGAGGAGGAGGTGGAGGAGGGGGAGGGAGGGGGAGAGCCACAACACCTTGGTGAGGTATCATCATCATCATGATGCCCCCATAACAGCGACTAGGCCAGTATGAGAGGTGCATGTAAAACCTCTACACTCTGCTGCTCTATATAATATGGCACCCTTACAGCACGAGTACTGTAAAACACTGTTATTGTACTCGATGAGCAGGAGACGATAGATAAGTAGTTTTACTGGGCTAAGATAGTTCTTGATTCTAAAGAAAAAACAAACTGACAAAAAAACTCAAAAATATTGTAGTGTAAATATTCCCCTTATCATGGATCCAATGTTCCATTGATTGCGTCTGTACCGACAAAATTAAATGTCAGTATTAACAAACTGGCTAGCGTCGATAAAAGAAATATTAAATATCAATCATCTAATATACCATCGAAACTAGCTCAATAAAATTTCTTTAAAAAAAGAGGTTTTTACTAATGGGATGTGTTACAGTGATATGAGTGGCAAGATTGATATCTTTAAGTGATTTATTCCAATGTCTCTTTGTTTGAATGTTTTCATTCTTGGGGTGTCTAGTCCGTGATGTGGTATGGATATATGTACCAAATTTCAAGACAGTGTTATACATATACATGCATTTCTAAGGTCATGCTACTGAGCATGTTTAGCTACTTTAGTAGTAATTATTCACCCAGAAGTATTGCAAACATGTTTTCAAATATCAAACTTAAAATATAGAAATATTTATAAGATGTCCTAATGTTTACCATTATGAGAATCGGCTTTATCTCATCTTCTCAAATATGATGATATCTCAAAAAACAATTTTTGCCACTTGTGACTCATTTTCCTGTGACACATCACATCAATGATTAATAAGTGATAATGGGGGGGGGGCTGCTGATGCACTGTTTGGTGATTATGCACAGACAGTGCACCAGCAGGTCTGAAATGGAGGTTATTAATCTTAAAGTCGTTATAACCCCTAATAGTGGACTTGTATATCTTACTGCGCATGTATATTACAGAGCATGCTGGGATAGATTCAGTTCAGGTCTGACATATAAATATTTAGCAGCATTTGTATTGAAAATTGCAAGAATGTTTTCACCAATATCAGAGCTTGTATGAATGATGTATACAAACCAAATGGACGATGGGAAAGATGAATTGTTTTATGGAATCATGTAAAAAAACACGACAATTTACATGAAATCATTGTTAATATAGGATAAGATAAGTCTTTACTGTTGAATATTCATGATTTCTTTAGTTTTAACACTGACATACAACTCCCATAACTCCATGCGACTCACGATTCAAGATGTCTATATATTATGACTAAGAAGTGAGATGTGGTCTGATATCCAGTAAGAATACACTTCCATGTCTCTGCAAGTGATAGGGAAAATAATGGGAAAGATAATAGGGAAACTGATAATTATTATTCGCTGAAATCTGAGACATTATATGAAGGGGCTGATTGGGCATTATCTAATCTAGTCTGGACAACGTATAGAATATATTATACCTTCAACAGAGACTGATATTTATACCTAATGGCACAATAGAGGTTTGTAAGCAATTAAGACTTTGGGTCAAATAGCACGACACCCCAAAGGGGTAGAGTGCGATTTGACCCAATGCTGAGATCGATTACAAACAGAACAGAGTGCTATTAGGTTTTAATTACATACTAAGGCAACAAGAGAACTCGATTTTAATAGTATTTTACCTTAATTTCCATAAATCTTGTGGGTATTCGGCTCAAATAGCACATATAGGTACTATTTGACTTTTCAAATAGCACCCCTGAATAGCACCCCTGAATAGCACCCCTGAAATCACATATGTATGTAATAAATATGTATATAATAAATAAGTAATAATCACTCAACAATTTTTTAATCAAATACCAGATATACTCAGTTTTATTTCCCAGCTTAATTAAGCAGAATTGCTAAATGTGCAGAACTGCTGATTGTACATTTGTCTAACACCCGACCCGCCCACAGAACATACTCGGTCAGATTGTCATAAAATGTACAATTGGCTGCTGTACACATTTAGTTACTTCTGCTTAATTAAGCTACAATTTAGTCAATATTAGATAAATTCCAGAATACTTGGCATTGCATTGATTCCAGCAATCTGTTTGTATTTTGAACTTTATTTTCGTCTGAAAATGGGGTTATTTGAGAGGATTAGTGAAGGCGAATTGTACATTTTCTGGCGACTTCACCCTACTGCTCTAACCTACCCTGCTGCGGCACGTGCCAGGGTTTACGGTAACTCCCTCAACACATGCCGGTAAACCACACAGCCCCTGCAACCTGTATGTGTTCATATCAAGCCCACGCAACACAAAAAACCCTGTCACCCCCTCCTGGAAATGGGCCAACTGCTATGGGAGGTTTATAGCTCCCAGGCCACGCCCACTGACACAGGTAAGACGGAGAAGCTAATTGGTAATGATATGTGTTTAATGGATGCCTAGTTGTGCAAATGTTAACGATGGACCGACGTAATCATATCTATCCGCGTATATTTTTATCTTAGTTTTATGGGTCAGATTTTGTGAAAATGTACAATTAACCTTCCCCATTCCTCTCAAATAATCCAAATCTAAGAGAAAGATTGCGTTCAAAATGAAGTTTAACACAAAGGCAGAGATAGTTTTAATCATTACGATGCCAAAATTACTCAGATATACATAGCATTTATTATATAACAGTCTAATTTAGCAGAAGTTACCAAATTTGTAGAGCTGACAATTGTACATTTTCTGGAAATCTGACCCTTCTATTAATCAAAATTACCTATATTTATGGGCCAGATCGTCAGAAAATGTACAATTGGCAGCTCTACACATTCAGTAAACTGCTGAAGTAGGCTGAAATATGATAAATACTAAGTACATATGAGTATATTTGGTATCACATTGATTTAAAGTATATGTTTTGCTATGTTAATTTAAACTACCTTTTGAAGTTCATTTTAGTCGTAAATCTGGGTTATTTGAGCGGATTGATGAAGGCGAATTGTACATTTCTGATGACTTCATCCGTATGTATTTATGGGTGGTACCAACAGATTATGTGCCAATGGACAATATTGTGTCCTAATATATGAACAATCATAGTTAGTGTAACAACCTGTCATTGAGGATTGAATATGTTTTCTACTATTTACATGATGTGATATACTGATATTAATCCAGTAGTATACAGACATAGATAGGTGGCATGTGGCAACTAATCCAGCAGGGATGAGGGTATATGGGGCAGGTTTTCAGAAAATGTACAATTGGCAAATCTACACATTCAGTAAATTCTGCTAAATGTGGCTGAAAAATGATGAATACTGGGTATATATGAGTATATTTGGTATCACAGTGATTCAAAGTATCAGTTCTGTTATGTTAAACTGCATTTTGAAGCTCATTTTTGTCTTAAAATTGGGTTATTAGAGAGGATTGGTGAAGGCGAATTGTATATTTTCTGAATATCTAACCCATATATGTTTACTCCTGGCAACATCAGCTTACTGAGCTAACATTAAATGAGAATTATATTGAATGATGGCAGGTAAATGATCTACTAATGATTGTAAATTTACACATAAACGCATCCAGTGTATTACTGGTTTGCTATGATACGATTCACAAACAAATAATACATTGTACATACAATTTCAAAGTAGAAGTATCATAACATTGACATTATAAGTTTTCTGTCAACAGAACATGTTTGAAAAGATAGGGAAGTGTTTATTCACGATGTGTATATATTTAGAAATTCACGAACAAAAAGTTACAAAATAGCGCAATGTTGGTTATAGTACACATTCTAGCATTCTAAGGCTGCGTTTCCACTGGCTCGCTCTTTTGGCTCGCTCATGGCCCGCTCTTTTTTATTGTCTTGAGCGCATAACAAGCGAAGGTTGAGCGAAACCAGAGCGGTCTAATGGAATCGGTTACTGCGCTCTGTGTACGCTCTAAAAAGTGGCTATGTGCGCTTCTTTAGAAGAGCGCAGGACGTTGCGCTAATATCTGACGTGTTTGATTTGAGCGCAACTACACAGCGCTCTTTCTACCTGTTAAACTAGCGGACGAAGAGCGCAGTAAGAGCGCACAAACGCATTTACCATTGATTTATTATAGGAAACAAGCGCAACTGTAGAATCTCAGTAGAATCGCTCTGCGCTTGTATTGCGCTCAAAATATTAGCGGATGAAGAGCAACTGACAAGCACTTCATAAACAAGCACAGCGAGAGCGAGCCATGAGCACATATACAAGCGAGCCAGTGGAATCGTACCTTAACTCTGTTTCTAAGCTCTTGTACACAGATAAAAGATACGAGTGAAGTAAATAACACTTGCTCGCCCTGTCAGGCCAATAACTCCAGCTGATATTTTTATATACGAAATTCTCTATTTTTCTATCTTCCCATGGTGGTTAAGAAACAACATGTCGGGCGTATTCTACATATCAATATATATTTTTATCTGTAATTGACAGGGAATGAATGTATTACTTTGTTTTCATGCTTCACCCAGCCTAACGGGACATTCAACGTACCGTATTTCCCCTCTGATATTAGAATATGTCTGCTCCTTCCCCAGCTTCTATTTCAATAAGTCTGCTTCTCACCAACTTCTATTTCAATAAGTCTGCTTCTCACCAACTTCTATTTCAATAAGTCTGCTTCTTCTACAACTTCTATGCAAGGTTTGTCTTGTATTGCACTCATTGAGAAAAGGTCTTCAGATTCTATGGCTTTACACCAGGGGTGTTCTTAAACTCTCTTAAACTCTCCATTAGGGTATTAGGGTATACATGTTTTGACCAATCTAATCTCTTTAGTCGCTGGAAGGGCCAATGCACATTAACAACACATTATAAATAATTTTAAAGCAAAATGAACCCGTGGAAAGCTATGAACTGACAGCTTTGAGCAGTAAATATTGTTTTTTATTTTCGTTGATGTAAGTGGTTGGCCCGGAAGTGGATGTCCAACACTAGTAGGACTGCCCTGACTGCTACTATCTAGCTATAACCACCTTAGGCAGAGACTAAAGGGATTAATAACCTCCATTTTGGCTTGTCTTCAGTCTTCAGACTCAGGTTCTATTCAGACCTATTCAGACTCAGGTTCTACCAGGTTTATATCGGTGTAATTACGGTACCTAGGGCTGGTAATGGAGTATACATCAAGTAGTATTGAAATGTTAGGCTAACGCTCTGTAGTGATAAGATCATCATCGTTATCTCTTGAGCTCATATTTCACCATGTGCAGCCCAGACAGTTGCCATTATTCCCCTGCTTTACCCATTGCCTCCCTCTCCGTATGGGTCAGATTTTCCGAAGGCTGCAATTTGGCCAATACTAGGTAAATTGGAGAATATTCAGCATTGCATTAATTCTAGCAATCTGTAGGTTGAACTGAATTTTGACCTTCATTTTCGTCTGAAATGTGGGTTATTTAAGAAGATTGGCGAAGTTGAATTGTACATTTTCTGAAATTCTGACCCATATACAGTCCCAGAATCATCTAGGTTCTTTAAGGGTGGTCTCCACTGGCTGCGATAAGCTCTGCGGTAAGCCCTGCGATGGTGCTGTGTTGTTGAGGAGTGGCGAGGTCATACCTACATCGTTCACTGACCTTGTTATGTAGGCAAGGACCTCGTCATTCTTCACCACCTACAGAACCAGCACAAATCATCGCAATGCTTACTGCAAAGCTTACCGCAGCCAGTGGAGACCACCCTTTAGTTTATAGATTTTCTTTATCATATTTCCCCCAATTATTCACAGTGGAATGTTATGGATTATAGCCATAATCTCTACCTTTGTAACTGACTGTATCTACATATGGGTCAGATTTTCAGAAAATGTACAATTGGTAGCTGTACACATTTACTAAATTCTGCTAAATTAGGCTCCAATTTGGTCAATCCTAGGTAAATTTGAGTATATATTTGGCATTGCATTGATTCTAGCAATCTGTTTGGTTAGGTTTAACTGTATTTTGAACTTTATTTTCTTCTGAAATTGGGTTATTTGAGAAGATTTGCGAAGTTGCAAAGGTCTATAGTCATGGCTATACTCTGGTGTACAGTGCTATAGGTCCTAACTAGGCAAAGGTCTATAGTCATGGCTATACTGTGGTGTACAGTGCTATAGGCAAAGGTCTATAGTCATGGCTATACTCTGGTGTACAGTGCTATAGGTCCTAACTAGACAAAGGTCTATAGTCATGGCTATACTGTGGTGTACAGTGCTATAGGTCCTAACTAGGCAAAGGTCTATAGTCATGGCTATACTGTGGTGTACAGTGCTATAGGTCCTAACTAGGCAAAGGTCTATAGTCATGGACCTACTGTGGTGTACGCATCTATAGGTACTAACTAGGTAAGGTCTATGGCTATACTCTGGTGGACAGTGCTATAGATAGTAACTAGAGACCACGTGTGGCTATACTGTGGTGTACAGTGCTATAGATAGTAACTAGAGACCATGTGTGTCGGTAGTTTTTCTCCAGACTCACATCTCACAACAAGGTGCGCCACACTGCGGGACGCCCACACACCAACCTCCCATACACACCCACTGCTACTCATTCTCGTTATCCTAATCCCAATCGTTAATAAAAGGAATAGATTTTCAGAAAACGTACAATTGGCAGCTGTACACATTGAGTAAATGCTGCTAAATTAAGCTGCAACTTGGTCAATACTTGTTAAATTCGGGTATATTTGGCATTGCATTTATTCTAGCAATCTGTTTGGTTAGGTTGAACTGTATTTTGAACTTTATTTTCGTCTGAAATTTGGGTTATTTGAGAAGATTGGCGAAGGTGAATTGTACATTTTCTAAAATTCTGACCCATAATCGTATCGTTAAAGGCTAGTTGAAGTTAGGTGTTGGGCCTGGAAATTCCCCTCTATTCTCCTCTTTCCTCCTCTCATATCCTCCTCTCTCCTCCTCTCTTCCCCTCTCTTCTCCTCTTTCCCCCCATCTCATCCTCTCTTCCCCTCTCTCCTCCCCTCTCTTCTCCTCTCTCCTCCTCTTTCCCCTTGCCCCCCCTTGAATCCCCATCTCTCATCTCTCTCTCATCCTGTCTCCCCCTCTCTCCCTCCCTCCCCCTTTGAGTCCATGCTGATAATATTGAACATTAGATTATAATAAACTGAACTAGAAAACAGCGGTAAGTACAGGAAAAATATACTCCTCTCACTAATTGGCTGTACCCCCCTCTTCTTAATTATTTCCCCCTCCTTTTACCCCCTTCTTCCTTTTACCCCCCTCCTTTTACCCCCTGCTTCCTTTTACCCTCCCTCCTTTTACCCCCCTTCTTCCTTTAACCCCCCGCCTTCTACATTTTATTCCCTCCCCCGCCTCCACCTGTAAGAGTGGAGGCCTCCCGGGTACATAGGACAGGTGCGCCCGCTCCTGCCTGGGCCCGGCAATATGGCCCACATTATGTAGAGTGTTATTGTAGGGCGCTAGTGTTGTTGTGTGCCGCTGCACCTGGGCACTAATGTCTACACCTACATTAATATATTAATGTGCCCCGCAACATTGAGTACATAAAGTCACAAACAAATATAATATAACTATCATGCAATATGATGCAATATGGATTGATAACATTTACTAATTTAATTTGATAGATCAGGAAAAACTGAATCAGAGAAGAGTATGTATGCATAATGTAAATCTTAAGCCATTTTAAGTGTTCTGTACAGATGATAACGAGAAAATAAGCAATGTGCCACCTTCAGTCAATGACGAAAGGGTAATTAATGGCAAAAAGCATGAACTCAAGGACTACTACTACAGGACACTGCTATAACTCTCTTTCAATTTAAAGCGAGGCGTAACGATACTCACTTAGTTATTAATATGAATATGTAAATACCTTGTCATTGAATTATATATTTCTTCCTTCTATATTATTTCTGAAGGGATACCGGGAAGATCTCAGCGTTTTATGACATTGAGAGGGATCATTCCTATTCAGTCGACATGTACAACAGAAATGTACATGTTTATTGAATACACGTTTAATGATAATAATGATAATAATTTGCACCCAAACACTGTAAAATCGAGAAAACAGGACTTGAAAACCTTGTGCCCTTTCTCGATTATATTGTTCCCTTAGCTGGATAAAATCTTTCTCAATTCCAATCATATTCCAACAACCCTTGAATAAGTGAACCAGTTGCGAGTGCAAACATTGTAAAAATAACAACATATAGGTATCACATGACCTTGACCGAAAACCCCTGTACTTGGAACAATGGGCATTATGTAATATAAGATTAAATAATAGATTAGATAATAGTGAATGGATTCCTGCCTAATTGTGAAGCTGATATACAGTAGAAGAATTGTGCACTTTTTCCATAAAAGCATGAAGCAGAATTTTAGCTTATGGTCCTGATATTAATTTCAGATACAACGTCACGCCGAAATATAAATATAACATCTCTGGTAGTCATTCTAAAATAATAATCAAAAGAAATAAAAACGAATATAAAAAATATATTGATACATATGGGTCAGTTTTTGAGAAAATGTACAATTCAACTTCACCAATCCTCTCAAATAACCCAAATTTCAGACGAAAATAAAGTTCAAAATACCGTTCAACCTAACCAAACAGATTGCTAGAATCAATGCAATGCTGAATATACTCGAATTTACCTTGTATTAGCCAAACTGCAGCCTAATTTAGCAGAATTTACTAAATGTGTACAGCTGCCAATTGTACATTTTCTGAAAATCTGACACATATAGTAATTTACACCTGGTGGTGGTCTTCTTCAGACGTTTTCCTTCATGGGTCAGATTTTCAGAACATGTACAATTGTCAGCTCTACAAATTTGGCAACTTCTGCTAAATTAGACTGTTATATAATAAATGCGATGTATATCTGAGTAATTTTGGCATCGTGATGATTAAAACTATCTCTTCCTTCGTGTTAAACTCCATTTTGAACCTTATTTCTCTCTCAGATTTGGATTATTTGAGAGGATCGGGAAAGGTCAATTGTACATTTTCACAAAATCTAACCCTCATACATGTTTTACCCAGGCACCACGGTATCCTCACCTGGTTGTTAAATGGTTACGGCCAATAAAAAGTTTTAAAAAAGGTTTCACTACATTTTGAGCCGCAGTTTGCACCTACCAGTGACCACGTACTGTGTACGCCCACGCCTTCACGCCTTCATTCTCACTCACCTGAAAATAGCAACAAGACAGCATGTAGGTAACAGTTACTGTGTTGGTATGTAACACTTGTAGAAAATATATCAGATTTATTAAAGATGATAGGAATCAACTCAATTAAAAAACACCTGGCAGAGTATTCATTGTAGCATTTTTATTGTTTGGTGACTCTATATACGATATCAGATTTATGAGCGCTCATGGCCAGCGTTAGATGTTGATAGGCATAGATATATATAACCGTGCGCTGTGTACTGCATGAAGTGTGGTCTAGCGGTAGCGTGCATTGTGCACGTGCGAACACTGCCCTATGGAGATTACCGTATAGCGTATAGAGTAACATGCGGGATTCTATGGTGGATCTATGTGACATTTTAATACAATCAGTATTAGGGGCTGGTTGATTTACACTCCTACTTTCGTATATATTTGATCATATCACGGTCACAGAGGAAACAAAGGAATCGGATGCGATATTTTTCACATATTTCATGATTCAGTATCTATATTTTTTTATTCATTTGAGGCCAATATTTAAATAACAATTACAAAAATACGCTCTATCAGATAGGCAGATAGGCTGTCACATGGTATATTTGGTAAAGTCGGTCACACACCCTGATACTGACTATGCCTGGGGGGAAATATAGAAAGCCTTGTAACAGCATGCTGCTATTAAGCAAGGTTATATACTACTGGTACTTAAGTTAAGGGTTGACATTTGGTGCCGATTGCAACCTTTATATTGCCCTGTACCACCTGAATACATCAAGCACCACCTCAGGGTTAAACCTTTATGGGTCAGATTTTCAGAAAATGTACAATTCGCCTTCACCAATTCTCTCAAATAACCCCCATTTAAGACAAAAAATCAGCTTCAAAATGCAGTTTGACATAACAGAACAGATACTTTAAATTATTGCGATAGAAAGTATACTCATATATACCAGGTCTTCATTTTTCAGCCTAATTTAACAGAATTTCCTAAATGTGTAGAGCTGCCAATTCTACATTTTCTGAAAATATGACCCATATATAACCCTGTACCACCTGAATACATCCAATACCATCTCAGGGTTAAAGGTCACCTCCATGCTTCCTTGTTAGAGAGTGAATTGGATACTAAATGTTCCATTGCTTGAAGGTTATAAATGAGTTTTTCTCCTCAAGTCAAGTTAACCTTTAGGTCACAATTGTTTGCCAACATTGGTTCATGGTCTGCACATATAGCACATGGCACGATGGAGGGTTCAAGTTGATGAGGATGGGTTTGGATCGTGTTGAGAACAGGTTCAAATCGAACACAGCGACATTTGCTATTTATTAATTTTAAAATTAGTGAAGTTACAACTTCACTAATGTGTGATGTATCAAAACGATTTTCTCACTTCAAATACCCAAACTCATGGAATCAAAGCTACTAAAATTTTGTAATTATATGTCGATTATTTCTACATTAAATTTTGTCAATTATACCAAGTACACTGTAGACAAATATTTCGACGGCCCTCATCAACTTTCAGAGCAATAATTGGGTCTTACTTAAACTTGTCTATTTATGGTCTGCACTTATAGCCATGACGGAGGGTTCAAGTTGATAAGGATTTTTTCTGATTATTTTGAGAATTGCAGACACAATCTTGACGGCCAAATCACGCACGATTTCACTTTATATCCAAATCGTGCATGTGAAGGTAAAACAATAGTTACGATTTCAGGTGTTGTACTCCAAACAACCCACAGTTAGTTGTAGTAGTCAACATCATATGATTTGCGAAATCGTGACTATGTATTCAGGGTTTAAAGGGTTATGGTAGCGCAACTATGGGTCAGATTGTAATAAATTTAACGCGTGTTCGTTATAGTAACGCAACATTATCTGACGTCAATTTTGGCCCTTAGTGCGCGCTATGTTAAAATATAAATATTTGGTAACGACTGTCATTAGGTGCCATAGCGCACGCTATTTTTACTTATGAAATGCCACCTTTAGGAAATGCTGCTAAATCATGCTTGAAAATGGCCAATAATTGGTATATTTGAATATATTCGATATTGCTTTGATTCAGACAATCCGTTTGGCTATATTGAAGTGGATTTTGAACCTTAATTTTATCTTAAATTCGTATTATTTGAGAGGATTGCTGAAGGTGAATTGTACATTTTCTGATGATTTCTCATACACCTCAATGGGTGCTGGGGAAAGGGTTATGCATATATCTAGCATGAGGAGGCTCGGGATGACGCCTGTTGTAGGTTACACTACGAGTAGTGCAAGTGGTTTGACCACCAAGACCCATAGATCCCCCCATGGGTGGCAGTGGTAGAGTGACGTGCCTCAATGTACACCACTCACCACTCACCAGCCATCAGATGGAGGTATGATGGGTGCTGCTGTAACCCTCTCCCCAGCCTCCCCAGCCTCACCTACTGAAGCTGGCCTAGAATGTGCCGGTATGTGTGGTGTGTAGGCCAGTCCCATGCTTTATCAGTCCCTCAATTATACCACATAATGCGGCTGGGTCGCCACGCTAGCATATGCCCATGTACATGCATATGGTTCAGATTTTCAGAAAATGTACAATTGGCGGCTGTACACATTTAAGAAATTCTCCTAAATTAGGCTGAAAAATGATGAATACCGGATATATCTGAATATATTTGGTATCACATTGATTTAAAGTATCAGTTCTGGTATGTTAAACTGCATTTTGAAGCTCATTTCTCTCTTAAATGTGGGTTACTCAAGAGGATTGGTGAAGACCAATTGTACATTTTCTGAAGATCTGACCCATATGTTTTTGATCCTGATTAAGCCAATAACCAAATACATCGCCTACTTTCAGGTATATACATATTTCTCTGCAATATACCATAATGTCTTTCTAAAGATTTCAGTGTATGATAAATAACAAATGGCACTTTGGTTTCAAATTGATCTCAATATAGCTAGAAACACGCTGGTTTTCTATTTCTTCTGACATGTCTATCAATGGACATCTTCCTCGGTCCTATTGCTATTATTATTGAATAAATGCAAAACATTATCTATTATTATTGATATGAAATGTGCCCCTACCTTTAATCTTACTGTATTTTATTGTATTATTTTCTGTACATATTTTGGTATCATAATTATCACACATATAGACACTTGTAACAGATCATGTTTGTCAACCCAGCTTCAGTGATATTCACATAAATAATGTTTAATTAAAAATACCATGTATTTTATAAGTAGAAATATTTCCTCTATCCTTGCAGGACCGACTAAGCAACACTAATCTGCCCCGCCTCTTGCTGACACACATGTAAAACTTAAATGTAATATTGATAGCTTATAGAAATAAAGGAAATAAATAAATAAATAAATATATAGTATACCTTGTGTTGTTTCTTCACAGTACACTTTCTGGGTTTCCTGACCACATGGACCTGTAATGCACTATAGTGCATTACAGGTATCTGGGGGAATGGTAAGCATTCATATCATCCCTATACCTATATAATGCTGGCTATGGCTTCTATGTTAATCTAAGATATCAATGCTATGTTATTCATTTAGGCAATTTGGCACAGGTCCCACCGTGTGGTCCCTCTCCTCTCTCTCTATAGCTCCCATATCTCTTCTCTATCTCTTTTATCCCCTTTCTCTCCCTCGCTTATTCCCCTTTCTCTTCCTGTTTCTCTTTCCCGTCTCTCTTGTCTGTCCTCTTTCTCTCCCTCCTTTCTCTCTCCTATCTCTCTTCCCTCTTTTTCTCTCCTGCCTTTCATTCCTTTCTCCCCTTTCTCTTCCTCTCTATTTCCCCTTTCTCTTGTCTCTCATCTTTGTCTCCTATTTTCTCCCTCTCCCATCTATATCGCCCTTTCTTTTCCTGTCTTTTCTCTCTTCTCTCTTTCTCTTTCCACTCTCCTTCTCCCTCCTCCTCTCTTCTTCTCTTCCTCTCTGTTCCCTCCCCCAATTCTCTTTTCTCCGCCTTCACTTTGCCCCCTCTTGCTCCTTTGTTTCATCCCTTTCTCCCCTCTTTCTTCCTCCTCTTCCTCCTCTTCTCTCAATCTCTCCTCCCCACTCCCATTCCTCACCCATTGCTACCTCTTCCTTCCACCTCTCTCTTCGTCACAAGGAATAAACAGACTATAAATAGTACAATAATGGTATCTCAATTTCCCTCTTTAAACCCTCCTTCTGAAATGAAAAGATCAACGTTTGTGGGCAGTATTTGAGATCAATTTAGCATTAATTAGATACAATTGATTGAAGAGAAAGTTGAATTAATAACTAATTATAAGGAAGTATTTTCTATTATTCAAGAGTATAGTACGATATTCAGGTTTGGGGGTTTGTACTTGGCAGTAGGGTTTAGGGTATAGGGGTTGAGGGTAGGGGGCAGAGAGTTAAAAAATGTACAAGTTGTTTTTAAATAACTGCAATCAGTAATGACGTCCCAATAATAGCTTTTCTATTTCTCACATTTGGATTAGGTCAATAGTTTTCAAGATTTTCTCGTAACTGTTAAGAAGATTATTTCCCTTAGGTTAGGGGCCGACACCACCACTGCAACTCCGCTATCCCCCGCCCCAGTACCGAAGGCATGGTTTACAGTCCTATTTTATTACTGCTTATCTGCGTAGTTAGATGGCTGTGACAGGGCACAACATATCCCTCCGCCAGCCTGTTTCTAGGACAAGAAGAGTAGCTCTAGATGTGGGGTCGGGAAGTGGGGTGAGATATGGGTCAGATTTTCAGAAAATGTAAAATTGGCAGCTGTACACATTTAGGAAATTCTGCTGAGTTAGGCTGAAAAATGAAGAATATCGGGTATATCTGAGTATATTTGGTATCACATCGATTTAAAGTATCAGTTCTGTTGTGTTAAACTGCATTTTAAAGCTCATTTTTGTCTTAAATGTGGGTTATTTGAGAGGATTGGTGAAGGTGAATTGTACATTTTCTGAAGATCTGACCCATATATGGGGGGCTGGGGTGGGGCGGGACATCACACACCACGTCTCACACTGATAACGCTGGCCCTAACCCAGCATAAGGCCTTCAACTTGCACAACTTGGATATAAGTCTTACTGTGACAGCCGTCTGCAGCTTATTTATACACGTTACCCAGACACAACAGGCAATGTGCTGTATAGGCCTGCGGAGTGGATACGCTGACTAACAAGCCAGTGTGTATCACTTAATCGTTTATTATTTAATGAGGGACCCTAATATAATATGCAAATGATTGAGAATTAGAGAAAGTGAAGTCTTCACAGGAGTCTATTTGTGATGTGTTACAGGAAAATGTTAATATATATGTGTTATATATGTGTTTCTATGACACAAGTCCCAATCTTTCCCATCATGCATTTGGTTTTCATAGATCATTTATACAAGCTCTGATATTGGGGAAGCAATTATTGATAAAAATGTTGCCAAATATTTGTATGTCAGATTTCAACACAATGCATCCCAGCATGCACTGCAGTAGACATGCGCAGTGGCACATGCAACTCCCCTATTCAATTCAATTAATTTACAGAATAGTTTGAGGAAAATCTGAGATAAGATTCTACTGCATGAAGAATGCACGCAATCTGACGTCATTACTCCCTCCTTGAGACAAGAGTTCTACTTCCGCCTGCTCCGCGGGGCCGCTCCTCACATAAATAACTCATAACCAGATGAGTCCTGCCAAGCTACAAACTAATTAAATTTCACGGACAGAGTCTTTTCAGACAAATAGGGAGATGAAGGTGATTATTTGTGATGTGCTTTAGGAAAATGAGCCATAAGTCACGAAAAATGGATTTTGAGACATCATCATATTTGAAAAGATGAGATCAAGGTGATTCTAATGGTAGTAAACAGTAGGACATTTAATATGCATTTCTATATTTTAAGTTTGATATTTTTATTTTTAAAAAAAAATGTTTTCAATGTTTCTGGATGGGTAATTACCAGTAAAGTAACTAAATATACTCCATACGAAGGCCTTTAAAACGCAAGGATATATTTTATCCAATGTCCTGAAATGTGTTACATAGATTCATATGACTAAAATTATTAAGCCTCCTAAAATTCAGAACATTCCAATAAAGACATCTAATGAAAAATACACTTAGAAAGTTATCAATTTTGCGACTTGTGACTCATTTTAATGAAACACATCACATTTTATACCACTAATACTGGACCAGACGTGTAACCAGACAGACATACTGCCCTGTCATTGGCTTTTCCATTCACAATATGACCTATCAACAGAATGTCTTAAAATGAAATGGGAAAATGGCCATATAATATATAACATTACCCTATGTATCACCACTCACTATTAAATATATTTTTTAAATTTAAAACTGAATAAAACGCTCCAACCGATATTTATTACTGAATTTAAATTGTTCAAAGCTGAATAAATATTATTTTGAATATAAATATATTTGACGATAATCATTGCTATGAGAACAACTTATCTAGAGTGAGTTATGCACATTACGTATGTCACTAGTGAGTTACATGTGGTAGTCATAGCAACCAATGCATTTTTTTACCAACTTTACCGTCAGAATTGAACTTTACTACCAAAGAGTGTTCATGCCCCTTAAACCAACTCATTAGTTAACCTGTTTATATTTTTTATTCAACATATTTATACAGCAAGACCTAAGTATTCGTCAACACAAGTACTCATGTACTATTCTGTCTGGTACTGTCTCTGCCGGGTACAAAAGTGATTTACATTGCTAACTAATCTAATTTAATAGGGGATTTGCATAGCCGCCATTTTGAAACTTGATTCACATGGAATTGTGGGAATAATGGTATAGTATAAAATCTATAGAAAACATGCCATGTTTAGCATGGAATATTTATCAATGCTCAAATGTCAATATCCATGTGTTATACATGTTTCCATAACACATGCCTCCATCTTTCCCATCATGCATTTGGTTTTCATAGATCATTGATACAAACTGTGATATTGGTGAAAACATTCTTGCAATTTTCGATAAAAATGTTGCCAAACATTTGGATGTCACACTTCAACAGAATCCATCCCAGCATGCACTGCAGTAGGCATGCGCAGTGAGATATGCAAATCCCCTATTAATAACGTTCACCATGACAGCGATTTAGTCTAAACAGCAGAGAATAACCCCAGGATATTGACTAACCGTCTACCACAGGTCTTATATATTATGCATATTACCACCTCCTTGAGACGAGAGTTCTATTTTCTTATCCCCTGCATATAGTAGGCATGTGGGTCAGATTCTCAGAAAATGTACAATTGGCTGCTCTACACATTCAGTAAATTCTGCTAAATTTGGCTGAAAAATGATGAATACCAGGTATATCTGAGTATATTTGGTATCACATTGATTTAAAGTATATGTTTTGCTATGTTAAACTGCATTTTGAAGCTCATTTCTGTCTTAAATGTGGGTTATTTGAGAGGATTGGTTAAGGCGAATTGTACATTTTCTGAAAATCTGACCCATATAATTTCACCCTAAATATTAAATAAAACGGAAGGGAAAAACCACCAAGAACAAAACCGTTTCCTTGGGCCCACTATGAATATCACTGAATGCAAATAGTTTGAGCCCGAATATACATTGTGAATATTCACTATTATAAATATTACCTAAGTATTACCACCTTCTCGACACGAGAGTTCTATTTCCGCTTGCCCTGCCCCCTTGCGCCCATCCCTCTCACTTCCCCCTGCCACATAAATAACTCATAACCCTAGCGGGCTTAGCACGAACCTCCAGCCAACCCACGGCACTCCTCTCTTTTACGACACTAAACCAAACTCTCGCACTGTTTAGACTATGTCGTAAAAGAAGAGCCGGTTTTTGTCCATTAGTCACGTTCTTGTACTAATCGTTTTTTGGGCATGAGCCAGTAGGCAAAGTGATGTGTGTTGGGTGGAGGGGGGAGGGGGTGACTCCCCATAATGGGGCGACTCCACTAGAGAGAAAAACAGCGCCAACAAATTTTGTTGTTGCCCACTAAATTGTTGCAACAAATATCCATACAGAAACAACAGTTCCCAGAGAATGTGGCAACACATCTGACACTCCTCCATTTGCGTTTTCATTGTAAACATGAGATGAACTGATGTTAGTGGGCAACAATTGTCGCCGCCGTTTTTCCTCTAGTGAAGTTCCGCTATTAGCCATAGAAATACTGTATTGTTGAATATCTTAAAACCTTATTATTACATAATAACCTTAAATTATGTAGAAAACAAAGTGTTCTTGCCATTTATAAGGGTATCGGTACAATTGTTTTATCCTTCATAATACTGTTAATGGCGGTCTGAAAAGGTTATTGAGATATTATTGTGAAATAATATAGATATGGGTCAGATTTTCAGAAAATGTACAATTGTCAGCTGTACACATTTAGTAAATTCGCTGAATTAAGCTACAATTTGGCTAATACTAGGTAAATTCGAGTATATCCGGCATTGCATTGATTCTAGCAATCTGTTTGTTTAGGTTGAACTGTATTTTGAACTCTATTTTCGTCTGAAATTTGGATTATTTGACAGGATTGGCGAAGTTGAATTGTAGATTTTCTGAAAATCTGACCCATATATTCATTTCAACATTTCAACATAATAACGTTGGTTGTAGAATGGAACTTAAACAATCAAGGATGATATCTAAGTTCTTATCTGATCGTATGTTCTAAGATACATCGCAAATATAATATCGTACAGTGTAACATATATCATATGATTTCTCCCTATTTCTATGGACCCCCCCCGGGGTTCTTACACCGCCCCCCCCATCTACCACACCAATCCCCTCTAGAGGCATTCCTGATTTTTGGGCAAGTACCAAAACACAAATTAGGGTAACCCCCCTTACCCCAGGGGAGTGGGAGAAGTAGGTCGGGGGGAAGGGGCAGGGGGAGGAGGGGGGGGGGGACGGGGAGGAGTGGGGGAGGTAAGGGAGTAGGGTATCATAACCACATAACTAAGGAGTGTGACAGCTCTCTCCTGCAGTGTGTTCTAAGCGGGAACAACTGGATTTTATCCAGAAGCCAGTTTGTGATGCGTTACAGACAAATGAGTCACAAGTCGCAAAATATGGATTTTGAGATATCATCATATTTGTAAAGATGAGATTAAGACTATTCTAATGATAGTAAACAGGGGGACATCTTAGAATTCTTTATTCATAAAAAAATGTTATGCATAAAAAAATGTACTTAATAAATGTTTCTTTAAATAACAAAAAACAAACTCGAACGTACATATGAAGAAGGCCAGACCCATTTGCAGGATTCTATTTATAGCGCCCGTGACTAGCGCGATGTTGGTGTTCCACAGCTACCAATAAAACAGTTGACGTCGACTATTTGTACAAGACAATGCCACCCACTCGACCACTTTATCCTGTACAATGTCTGAACAGGAAGATGGTCTCATCAGGCGATATTTTGTCTTGGCGAATGGTTTGGCGAAATTAGTCGACCAAAATGACATTTTCCAAATGTTTTATTTATCTAAAAGATCTCATTATAGAAATGTATTTAGTTGTGGGGTGTTGGGCACCCCCGTCGTGTAAAATACATGTACCAAATTTCAAGACTGTAGTTTTACTTTCTATATGCATAAGATTTTCAGAAAATGTACAATTGGCAGCTCTACACATTTAGTAAAATCTCCTAAATTAGGCTGAAAAATGAAGAATATACCGGGTATATCTGAGTATATAAATTTTGGTATCACATTGATTTAAAGTATCAGTTATGTTATGTTTAACTGCATTTTGAAGCTCATTTCTGTCTTAAATGTGGATTATTTGAGAGGATTGGTGAAGGCGAATTGTACATTTCCTGAAAATCTGACCCATATACCCCTGCGTTTCTTAAGTCATGCCAAGGTATTAACTTTTACAACTTCACCAGTGATTGTCCATCAAGAAAAATTGACAACTATTTTTCCAAAGATAAAATGTTTTCATAGATTTGGTCTGATGAGGCCTATTTATAATGATTAAATGTGTGATACATTATACCTGACTGTCAATATTTAAGTATATTATGTTTTCTACTGTGATACATTGTACCTTGAAATAATCGAGAAAGAAACTTAATAATGGAAAGATTTTGCCCTAAGATAATAAAAAAAACATGGACGTACTACACACTAGCCTAGAGCAGGTGCATCTTTTATGTCATCCCATGACGTAGTCTCCCAAAGTGAGAAGTAAGGAATACGTTCCACCTGTTGACTGTGCGATGTCATGATGACTCCATTATGTCACCCAGGTAAAGGTCAAATAAATCCTGTTTCCCTCAGTCGCCTTTTATCCCCAATCATCCCTTTCTTACCCATGTTTCCTATCTATCTGTCCACTTCAGTTTGAGACATGACAAGGTAAGCAGGGCTGAAAAAACCGCCTCCTGAGCTTGCCTCCTGAGGACAATCATTTTTCAAAATATCCCGGAATGTCCATATATATCTCCGTGAATTTGATACATAGATCTATAACTAAAGTGATAAACCCATCAAGAATCAGAACATTCCAATAAAGTGATCATGTAAAAAAAATAAACACTTTGAAAAATATCACTTTTGCGACTTATGACTCATTTTTCTGAAACACATCACATATATATTATTAATGTATTATTGTATAGTATTATTATGTATGTATTATTAATTAGTTATTAATAGTAACCTTAGAAGATCACCTTAGAAATGTATAGATGTATTTAATGCACTGTCTTAAAATCTCGTACATTTATTCATGTTACGAGCAGCGCCAAGCACCCCAAAAATTAGAACATTCCTTCAAACCTTGTGGAAAAATAATATCCATAGTAAGGTTATATGGGTCTTGCCTGAGCTCGGGCCCTAGTCTGCCTGAACTCGGGCCCTAGTCTGCCTGTTGCCGGGCTGTGTAGTCTGTGGTGCTGAGCTTACATCACCCACCCCTGCCACTGTTTATTGCTGAGGGAAACAAACCATAATGACAGGGTTGAGGGTGCGGGCCACTCAGTGCATAGTCTACTGTTTCTCACCCACCTTTTGTTCTTGTTATTATTATACACATGTTTCTATACATCTAGGTCTCAATTGTCTAAATGTGATGTGTTTCAGGAAAATGAGTCATAAGTCGCAAAATTGCAATTTTTCAAAGTGTTTTATTCACAAGATGTCTTTGTGTGAATGTTTTTATTTTTGTGGTGCTTAACGCTGGCTATAGCATGAACACAAGTACCAAAATCCAAGACAGTGCATTAAATGTATTCATGCATTTCTATGGTAATCTCATAGAGTACATTTAGTTACTTTACTAGTTATTGCCCCCCCAGAAAGAGTGCAAAGTTTTTGGAATATCAAACTTAAAATATAGAAATATTTATTAGATTATTACTGTTTACAATCATTGGAATCGTCTTGATCTTATCTTTTCAAATATAATGATATCTCAAAATCCATTTTTTGCGACCTGTGACTCATTTCCCTGAAACACATTACAAATACATACTTGGTTGAAAGAGTAAGGATATCGCTTCAAGTTCCAACTGATACAACTTCTAAATTTCGGTAGTGTATTTTTGACTTTATACATACATAAATACATACTTTCTACCATAAGTTCTGGGTTATAATTATATGCGCATTGAGAGGTGCAATAAGCACGGTGCAATAATAATTGGAATTGGGTTAGCTTTATGACGATTCAAAACACAAAAAACGGTTTGTATTTCAATATTCGTCTATGCTAGGAGCATGTAATAAATGGTGAATGGAACTCAGTACTAATAATTGCATATTTATTGGACTTGATTGCTGCTTATTCTCATATTATATATTAGATTACTAGCACCTATTTTATTGTTGTATGATGTTTTACCAGGCTGTATAGTCCAGCTGTTAAAGCTGGTCTTCCACTAGCTCCTGGGGTAGTATACTGCCATCTATTATTATTCTACCAGGCTGTTTAGTTCAGCTCCTATAGCTGCTCTGCCACTAACTCCTGGGGTAGTAAACTACCATCTATTGCTGTATGATGTTTTACCACACTGTTTAGTACAGCTCCTATAGCTGGTCTTCCTTCCCTGTGGTGGCCTCACTTATCAGTCACCTAGGGCCGTTTTCTTATTGATTATTTCAGTCCTTAGTCAAATCAACGAGAGTGGAGGAAGAGAGTTCCAACTCTAAAGCCCTAAACTTCTAAGGCAGAGCAAGATTATTGGGCCAACATGTAGCAGCCATTGGAAAACAGCAGTAGATGGAGACATGTGACCACATGACCACATCTGCCCACTTCGAGGAAAACCACACACCACTCTCTGTCATTAGCACTTAATGAGTGATATGAATCGAAAACAAGCTCGAACTAGGTTCCCCCCCATATAGACCCCTCTGCTGGTCCTCTTTCCATCCACTCCCGTTGGTCAAAGTATGAGTAAGTAAGGTAAGGGTTTACTGCCCTGCTGCCGATGTTCAGGCAGCCTACAGGTGGGTGAAGT
The DNA here is from genome assembly GCA_942159475.1 of Sthenelais limicola. Taxonomy (NCBI): domain Eukaryota; kingdom Metazoa; phylum Annelida; class Polychaeta; order Phyllodocida; family Sigalionidae; genus Sthenelais; species Sthenelais limicola. The sequence continues at coordinate 108,881,360 of OW804100.1, read as the reverse complement.
TGCCAGAAAATGTACAATTCACCTTAGCCAATCTTCTCAAATAACCCAAATTCCAGACAAAAATAAAGTTTAAAATGCAGCTCAACCTAACCAAACAGATTGCTAGAATCAATGCAATGCTGAATATACTCGAATTTACCAAGTATTGACCAATTTGCAGCCTAATTATAGCATGATTTACTAAATGTGTAGAGCTGCCAATTGCACATTTTCTGAAAATCTGACTCAGGTATAGAGCAGGTGATTGAGGTGCTCAGAGCTGCTCAGGTCAGCTGTGAGTGACACATGGTGATAAGTTCGCAGCTGATGGGGAACTGACTTAACAGCTTCAAGCTGCATCCTTATCAGGTGTGAGTGGTTCCGTGGATGGCAAGGTATTATATTGCAGTATACTTCATGTATATGGGTCAGATTTTGTGAAAATGTACAATTGACCTTCCCGATTCCTCTCAAATAACCCAATTCTAAGAAAAAGATTACGTTCAGAATGCAGTTAAACATGAAGGAAGAGATAGTTTTAATCATCACGATGCCAAAATTACTCAGATATACAAAGCATTTCTTATATAACAGTATAATTTAGCAGAAGTTAACAAATTTGTAGAGCTGACAATTGTACATTTTCTGGAAATCTGACCCATATTATAATGCAGGGCCTTATTTTTGCCCCTATCTATGCAAATTAGCTGAAATCTGATTGGCCGATAAAGTCTCATATAAGGTATATACATACTTTTGATCTTTTAGCGATTTTGGTGACACCTACCCACGCTAAATTAAAGAAACATCTGTGGTGAGTTAGGTTTGTCCGCTCGCTGCAGTGCTACCCGGGCATGTTCTAAACATGATCCGGGTATCAACTGACACAGCCGGGTAATAGCCGGACTTGTCCGGAAGGTATTGGATCAGTGCATTTATATAACAGGTGGCGCTGTGTGCCTGTGAGGCTCTTGTTTATGGTATTTTACAGTATTGGTCTCATTTGTTTGCACTTGTTCTTATGTTTAAACACCCAGTAGAATCGGGTTGTTTCTTATTTAAAGGGTTATTCTGCTATTGTATATACGCAACTCTATACTGCGTTATTAGAGTGCCCTGGACTTGTGTGATTATAATTGGTAATAAACAGGAGACTGCTAGCAAGGACTATTAGATCTGGGTTTAGTGTTGTTACTCGAACTGCGATCACGAACCGGCCGGGTAATTCACTACAATTTGGTGCCGTGACCACTAGTTTTTGCTGGAGGTGGGGTGAGACTCGCCAAACTTATGTTTGGAAGAGGAAGAGGACGGGTCCAGTATGAAGACGAAACTGGTAGACCTAATTGGTTATCATCTGGATATAAAATGGTAGATTGGACTGACTATGATGAAGTCAGGGATAATCTGGAGGTGGTTGTAGAATCTGGTGGAGCTACTGCTATGGTTCATTCAACTCCTCCTGCAGTCTATAGGACAGCCGGGCGAGGTAGGGGTGCCTCCCGGGTAGGTTTAACACCTGGCCCTGGTTTTGATAAAGTGGTTGGTCAACGCAAAAAGCAACCTGGACCTATAGTTCCTCCATGTTCTCCGCCTCTAGAAAAGCCGGCTTGGTTTGATGAGGAAGAGCAGGATTTGACCCGGATGTGGAGAAATGATGTGTTGAGGGGAGCGGGTAGGCGGATGACTTTTGACAAAATGGACACTCTTATTGGCTCGCAACGTCGACGAATTGATGGAATGAATGAATCGGTTGCTATTTCGGCTAGACATAGTCGAGATGCGCTAGAAGCTGCTGCTAGGACAGCAAAGGATCTAGCTAAGGTACAGGAGGAGGATAGAGAGTTACGACAGGTTATCCAAGATCAGGCAGATAGGATGGAGGAACTGGTTAAAGAGTTGAAGGCAGCTAAGGAGTGTGATTCACCCGCTAGCCGGGGAAATTACAGTAGCACTCCATATAGAAAGCCTCCCCAGTTGTCTGATAATACCTATGCCCGTATCATGGGTGAGTTACCCGAATTTGGTCAGTCTCGCCGGTGTGGAAATGTAGAGGTTAATCGGGGCGGGTCACGGGACCCCGAGAAGAAGGAAGTAGTGTTGTATAATAAAAGGGGCGATACTGATTCTGGTCGAGTGACCGCTCTTCCGGATAATACCGTCGGTGCTGATGAAAACCCGGGCGAGAGTGGTAATCCAGTGGCGAGGCGTAATATGCGTCGCTCTATGGACCCGGCAGCTGCTTATGACCCGGTGCAGAGTAAAGTACCGTATGGTAAACCTGGTCGTAACATGAGTAAACCGGAATTAAAACCCAAACCATTGAATTTTCCGATATGGGATGGTAAGAAGGATTGGCGGGAATACCATCGGTCAACCTTATCGGTAGCCAGAGCCATGAATTGGGATGATGACACTTATAAAGTGCAATTAATGGCTGCGGTGTCCGATCACATGCCGAATATAGCGGTATTGAAAGCTGATAAGTATACACTGGATGAAGTATTTGATATGATGGATTATGAATACGAAAATGAGAAACCGGCTGACACCAGGCAGAGGGAATTCTTTGCTCTGCGTCAGACGGCTAATCAAAGTCCTTCAAACTTTGCTCAACTGGTGTCGCTAAAGGCTTTATACGCATTTGGTGAATGGGATTCGACATTGCATTCCATGGCCATCAAAGTATTCCTAGATGGTTTGATGGATCCGGAAATGGCGAAATATGTGGCGCTACAAAATCCTAAAAATGTAGTGTTAGCGGGTGCTAGTGCCACTAGATACCGGGATGTTTGTAAGGAAACTACTAGATTAGTTCCAATATCAACCATGGAAGTTGGATTGGGCCAATCACAATCTAGGGAGTTGGCTATAGTAGAGGCTACAGGAGCAACGGGTGTCTCTACTGATTCGGCTGATTTCTTTGAATTTAAAGCTTGGCAAGCTAGAAATAAAGGAAATGGAGAAAACAAAGGAAATGGAGAAAATAGAAATAAACCGTTTGTGAAGAAATATCCATACAAAAGTGGTGCTACGGGTGGTAAGCCTCCACCTATGTGTTATTTTTGTAGAGAAGAAGGCCACTTGTTCCGACAATGTCAGAAGCAAGTTCAGCACCTTGCAGCTATGGAAGGGGTGGTCCGGTTTATGGCCAAGTTAAAGGAGAAGGAAGAGGCGGAAAACGCGCTAGGGCCTTCCAAGCAGGCGTAGGAAGTGCCCGGTCGAGTTATATGCACGCCATACCTGGTCATATAGTGAAGGCGGAGTTGGCCGGCGGGGAGCAGGAGGTATGCCCCGGGAAGCTAGGGGACGCCCGACGGGAAAGTTCTCGGGGAACGAGTCATACAGATCGTTCTTTACAATGGTCAGTTCTGGTGCTATGCTCGGCTGTGAGCGTCCGGGGTGGAGACCCGGGCTATTCTTGTGTACCCGGACAAATTTTGAGGTTTGAAAGTGGCTGTTGGGGTACTAGGTTACACAAGATTATGGCATGTGACCTTCAGGACTATGGCATACAAATCTCTGATCTGCATTGTCCCAGAATAGAGGAGAGGTGGTATGTGAGTGTAACTGTAGGGAATGTAACCGGACAGTTTTTGGTAGACTGGGGTGCTCAATGCACACTGATTAAGAAATGTGTATTTGACCAGCTGTCAGTAAGACCTCACTTGATACCGTGTAGAGTGACGTGTTATGCTGGCACCGGACATAACCTGGTTACACATGGTTGCATAAGAGTTGCATTAGGAGTAGGTGATCAATGGTTTGCTCTCAACTGTCTGGTTGTGAGTGGTTTAGTCGGTGTAGAGGCCGGAATACTGGGTATGGATTTTATATTTTTGCACCAGTGTAATTCAGACTGGTCGGGCAAATTCACCTTGGAAGATGGTGAACACACTGTAGCGTGCAGACCATTGCAAAGTGGATCTCTGGTAGTGAATAGGACAGAGAGTGTTTTCGTGGACGCTTTCTCTTCTGTTTGCTCAGGTGGAGTTCTTGGGTCCCCCGGTGGAGGCCAGATCTTTGCCCCAAACGGCTCTGAATTGGGAAGTTTCCTGGAATATAATGATCCGGTTATGGAAACACAAATCGGAAATACGTTATTGGTAACTAACCCGACGGGAGAACCAATACTGGTTGAACTACATACGGCTATAGAGGGAGAGTTGGCTAATGAGAAATATTCACCTATCGTGGATGTGGAATTACTCGAACCGGAGGTCCCAATGCCTCTTGGTGAGAGTTGTCCCCTGGAGAAGTTGGTGATAGGGTCGGATTTGGTCAGGGCGGTTGATCGAGGAAGACTGTTGAAATTATTGCTGTCCTATAAGGATTGTTTTCGGTTACCGGGTGAAATATTGGGTCATACTAATGTAGTAACGCACCGGGTTGATACTGGAGATGCAGCTCCAATTAAGTCCGGTTGCAGAAGGTTACCGCCGGCTAAGCGGGAGGCGGCGGAAAAACAAATACAGGATATGCTCGATAAAGGTGTAATTGAAGAGAGTAATAGTCCTTGGGGGGCTGGTATTGTGATTGTGAAGAAAAAAGATGGTACTGACAGGTTTTGTGTAGACTATAGGCCATTAAATGCCGTCACAAAGAAGGACTCATTCCCTCTTCCCAGAATTGATGAATGTATCGATGCATTGGGAGGCAATAAATGGTTTGTCACACTGGATCTGGAAAGTGGGTATTGGCAAATTGCTATGGATCCAGCTAGCCGGGAGAAGACCGCTTTTGTCTCCTCTATGGGCTTGTATCAATTTAAGGTTATGAGCTTTGGCTTATGTAATGCCCCGGCTACCTTTGAGCGCATGATGGAACAAATGCTGTCGGGTCTGCGCTGGAAGGTTTGCTTGGTGTATTTGGATGATATAATTATATTTGGTAGAACCCTGGATGAAACTTTGGAAAATACTGAATTAGTCTTGCAGAGACTTAGGTCTTATGGGCTAAAATTGAAACCCAAGAAGTGCGAATTCTTTAAACTGGAAGTGCAATACCTGGGCCGGATAGTGTCTGAAGGGGGGATCCGGCCAGACCCCTCTAAGTTAGACCGGGTCCGGGAGTGGCCAGTGCCCTCTACTGTACGAGAGGTATGTCAGTTTCTAGGGTTTGCATCTTACTATAGGGAATTTATGCCTAAGTTCTCTGAGATTGCTGAACCTATTCAAGCTCTGGTGATAGGAGCTAATTCAAAGACAAAAGGGGTGGTTTTTGATGAAAAATGTCTCGAGGCATTTGGTCGTTTAAAAGAATTGTTGACTAAAGCTCCTGTCCTGGGATACCCGCAGCCGGCTGGTACTATAATCCTGGATACAGATGCCAGTGGATTTGGTATGGCCGGAGTTTTGTCTCAGATTCAGGAGGGTAAAGAGGTTGTACTCAGCTATGCAAGTAATAGTCTGAGCCGAGCTCAGCGGAATTATTGTGCTACAAAAAGGGAGTTGTTGGCTGTGCTAACGTATTTGGGTAAATTCCAACACTACATCATAGGGAGGGAAGACTTCGTTCTTAGAACGGATCATGCCTCGTTACGATGGTTGATGACCTTTAAGGACCCATCTGGTATGTTGGCTCGGTGGTTAACTACCCTTCAACACTATGGTATTTCAGCTAAACAGATTTCTCACCGTGCCGGGAAGAATCATTCGAATGCTGATGCATTATCGAGATTACCTGTCCGGAAATGCCCGCGAGAAGATTGCCCTGACTGCGGTGAGCATGATGCGGTTATAGCTGTGATGACAATGGAGTATGAGATATTTGCGCAATTGGCTGGTGATCGGTTGAGACAGGCACAAGCTGAGGATGTTATATTGAAGAGGATAGCAGCCTTGCTGGAAAGCAATGCCCCTTGCCCGGAGAAAAAAGACCTGTTGGCTGAGGATGATGAATATTGCTTCTATGCTAAGCTGCTGCCTAAAATGGAGTTGGTAAATGGTTTATTGTGTGTGAAATGGGAAAGCGACAATGGTGTGGTGTATACAAGAGCGGCTGTTCCATTCTGCTTGAGGAAGGAGTTGTTTCAGACTTTGCACGGGAACAAGCTCTCAGTCCACTTTGGTGAATTCAAGACATACCAGGCGGCGTTAAAGAAATTTATCTGGCCCCGGATGAACTTGGATATAGCTGACTGGGTAAGAGGCTGTGAAGCTTGCGCTTCTTGCAAAAGCAGGGGTGGTAAAGGCATTACTCCACTGAGGAAGGAATTACATGGAGTGCGTTGGAGCCGGGTCGCTTTGGATATAATTGGTCCATTTAAAAAGACTCCGAGAGGTAATGTCTGTGTAATGGTGGTAACCGATTACTTCTCAAAATGGGCTGAGGCATATCCCTTGCCTGATCATACTGCGGCAACTTGTGCTATGGCATTGTTCACTGAGTGGATATTGAGGTATGGACCGCCCCTGTCTCTGCAGACAGATGGAGCTCCGGAATTCCGGTCAGCTCTGTTGAAGGAATTGTTGGAAATGTTGGATATTGAGAAGCTGATGACTCTTCCCTATAGACCGATGGCGAATGGACAGGTGGAGAGATTTAATAGGGTCTTGGTAGAGCAGCTCTCTTGCTTAACGGAGTACGATGATGTAAACTGGGATCTGCTGGTACCCTGTATTGCCCATGCATATAGGGGTGCGGTACATAAAAGCACATATTGCACGCCGAATAGTGTTGTGTTTGGTACTGAGCTGGTTACTCCGGCTGATATCATATACGGCACATTAACCGGAGATGTTGACTTTCCCTGCCACACTGCATTTGTGGAGGAGATAAGGCAACTGTTGAGGAAGGGGCATAAATTTGTTAGAGAACGGTTGGGTCATGCTGCAGTTTATCAGAAAAGATATTTTGATAGACGGGCTAGACCCCGGGTGTTTCAGGCTGGTGATATGGTATGGCGCTATGCAACACCATTAGCACAGAAGAAATATGGACCCAAATGGGATGGCCCGTTTGAGGTGGTAAGGAGAGTTCAAGGGTGTACTTATGAACTAAGAACAACAGATGGTCTTCTTCGATGGAATGGCAATTTATTGAAGAAAGCTTTCAATTCAGATGGTAAACCGGTCCAAGTAACCAACTTGCACCGGGCCCCGGAGTATCAGAAACAACTGGTTGCCGGGAGAGACATTATCCGAGTTGCCCCAGACGGGAAGGTAATGCCGGGTACTGAAGCTCCTGAGGTTACTCCGGGCGACCGAATTGTTCATCATGTAAAAAGGCGTGGCCGGCCACCCAAAGCTAAGGCTGTAGCAGTGGGGGATAAACCGCCTCTACCCGCTGCACCGTCTTCGGGTGAGTCGAGCTCAGAAAGTGATGTAGAAGAAGTAAATCTGGTTTCTGATGTCGATAAGGTATTACCTAAGGCTCTGGACAAATTGGTTAAATCAGAGTATTTACTAAAGCGTCCTCAGAGAAATGTTAGACAGCCTGATAGATTGGGATTCAAATAAGGTTTATTGTTTCGTCGACTGGTGCTAAAAAATGACACAACGAGAAGTACATTGGTTGATACATGGAAAATGTTTACGGTAGACACTTTTCTGTGCTAAATACAGGTAGCTATACGTGGATACTTCATGTGCATTCTTTTCTGGCATCTAATTATTTGATCATGGTGTAGTATCTTCCATACACGCCTGTTTGTATGTCAAGTGGGATTAAATCAACCTGTTGGGTGTCAGGACTGAATGGCTTGATTAAGATGATTCTTATGGCCATGCTCGGTGGCCCGGTTATATGGATAACTTAACTTGGAGTTGGCGGGTGCATTTGTAGGTCGCCACGAGGGGGCTACAGTTGAAACCAACTCGGTGACAGGGAGAGAGTACTATTTTTAGATGTGTCCCAGCGTTCTGATTGGAGGTTGGCGCATCGAGGTCAGAGGACGGAGCGTGAGTCGGCAGTCAGTGGCAGAGTAACGTTCAGGACACACGTGTATGGTGTCTCTCTAGAAACTGAATCTAACCTTGCCCCAGATAAAGTAAAGTTTGTCCCTTTTGGTTGTGTGTACAGATACAAGGTACATTGCAGATTTATATTGGTGATTCTCATGGCTGACGCCGAGGTCGACATGGAGGTTGAAAGTGGTGATACTGGTGGTGGCGATGTCACCCCAGTCGAGGAGACAGTGGTAACGGCTCAGGCCGAGGGTCGTGAATCCGGTCAAGAGCAGAAGGATAGGAAGGAAACTGGACATACCTCCCGGTCTAAGGAGAAGAAGGAGAACAGAGACAAGTCGAGATCTCGTTCTCGCCAATCTTCTTCTGACAGCAAGGGTAAGAAGGAAGATAAGAAAACTGGTTCTGGCGAGGATAAGAAGGATAGGAAGGAAACTGGAAAGAAATCGGATAAGGAGAGGAAGTCCAAGTCGGATGATAAAAGTGGAAGTGTTAACCCGGGTACGTCCGGCAAGGCTAAGCCTAAGCCGGCCGCGACTACCTCCGGGCAGCAACCGGGTAGTGATGTCGAAATGGAGGAATTCCCTACGGTAGCGGCGGCCGCTGCTGCTAGTGGTACTAGTCGGGGAAGGAAGTTGGTGCAAGCTGCTAACCCCCCTAAGGTCAAGAGGTCAAGGAGCAGTAGCATCAACTCCTTGCAAACGGTAGAGGATATTCGGCGAGCTCATGAGGGAACTCACTGGAAAGGTCAGCCGAAACGCCAGTACGACACTGACTTTCCCATCAGGAGCGCTGACAGGTATCGACGTAGGGGATTATTGGAAAGGGTCAAGTTAACCCAGCGGAATGTGGCAGACATTGATCCGGCTGAGGATAACGATTCAAAATTGATTGTGCCTGAGTGCCCGGAGTCGGAGGATGAAGATGAGTGTTTACAGGGTTATTGGGAGAAAGCGCCTATGATGGGAGAATACGAGGCCAGGTTCCATTTCCTAAAAAACCGGTCTGGTCGTGCTGAGACCAGTGATTCTGTGATTAGTGGCATGGTTAAGAACAAATTGGATGGTGTGAGTTCGTTGTGGCAGCCCGGATTCAGGTGCCCGTTCACCTACTGCCGCTATACTGGTTCTGAGTTGAACAAAGGAGGAGTGAAACGGTACCGCACCCGGGAGCGTTTCTATAGGCATCTGTGCGAGGAGCACTGCCCGGCTGTACTGGTGTTAACGTGTGCACACGCCATGTCATGTAACGTTCGTTTGGATAGACGTTCTGACATGGTGGGACATCTAATGGTCGCACATAAAGATGGTAAACCAAAGGCTAGGGAATATGCTGTTGGTTTTAGCGTCCTGACAGACGAAATTCCTAATTTTGGCTGTCAGCGCTATAGCAAACTTGGTGTTTTGGATATGGAGCGTATTGAACTGGGAAAACGGAGTAGCAAAGTGGTTGGGAAGAAAATTTCCAACGCCCCAATTGCCCCTCCCCCTCTCTTTGGTGCCTGGGACTTAGCTGGTCCAAGAGGGAAGGTGATTAGAGGTGGTGGTTCCGGCCCCTCTGCTGCGACTGGTGTTAACCCGGACAATGTACCCGGTTCTATGGATTCAGTTGTAGCTCCTGCTTCAATTGCAGTTCAAGTTGCCAGTACCTCGGCAACGACCAACTTGGATCATTCGGGTGGTTGTAATGATTCGCAGGAGACTGTGGATTATTCTCCAAGCATGGAATTGCCAGAATCTGGTGAGGTGCAACGCTCCCTACAAGGAGTTTCCGGGGCAATGGATGATGGTTTTGCCGATATCCAGGCGGCTACTTGCACGGCTATGAAGAGAATTCAGTCAGCTGTGGATTTTGCGTGTCGGCCACTGGAGAACTTGGAAAGATGTAGAGTTGCTGCGGAAAGGATCCCAGCCTTGGAGAAAAGGGTGAAAGAATTAGAGGCAAAACTCAAATTCTATAAGGACGTTGATGCCCGGTCAAGGGAGGAAATTCTGTCTTTACAGGAAAAATTGGCTTTGATGGAAGAAAATGAAAGGGCATCTCCTGCTCCAAAGAGGAAGAAGGTAGAACCAGGAGTTGATAAGTCGGTCGGTACTGATAGAGTCATTGAGCCTTCTGTCTCTGCTTCTCCGGCTGCTGAGAAACTGGACACTAGAGATCCGGCTGTGCCTCATGTGTTACAGCAGACTCTCAATTCGGTGATAGCTGAGAACCGGAATGCCATGGCGAATGTATTCCGTTCAATGATGAGGGAAAGTTTACTGCAGTCTACTGCATACAATCCCTTGGATATGAGCCGGGAGTACATGGTTGATGAGATGCAGCCTTCTGCTTCTCAATCGCAAATGGAGATGTCTCAGATGGGTATGAGCCGGGAAGCACAAATGGTTAGACCTCCTCCAACTCCATCGAGGGTGTTTGATCGTAATTTTATGATGGCGGGCCTGCAGTATAGACCCCCTCAGCACCCGGGTATTGGAGCATTTAGCAATCTGGTGGACAGTATTTCGGCTGCTGGTATTGGAGCGGGTATAGGTAGTATGAGTGCCTCCGGAAGCATTCCACCTGGTTTTCCTCGCAACCAGCCCCCGTTGCAGAGTAGTTCGCCTGCTGGACACCAAGGTAGGCCGGACATGGTGTTTGTAAACAGTACTTACGCGCAAGGGGTTGTGGAGACTACTCCCACTCGATCGGCCACGCTGGACGCTCAGCGGTTGGAGCAAGATGGTGCGACCGAATCGGACACTGGTTACCCTAACCCGGCCGAGGAGGCTAAGTTGCTCGGTGAGGGTAGTAGTGAAGGGATGCTCTCGGTTGGTGATGAGGACGAGGAGCTTAAAACCATGTAATTTATATGTTTAACTAGGAAATATCGTGGTTGATAAATGGCTATATCTGGTATTTAAGCGTTTATATCTGGTAAATCTGACGGCGGCGTGGGAGCGTCATTCCCCAGCGGGTGACTACTCCATGTGACTACCCGGACGGATGCTGAACGTGGTGATACCTTGCTAGCAGTGCTATGCCTTTCTTCTCCTGCCATCTCCTGCCTTCCTTGGACTTACCTGGACTGTGCTTACCGGACATTATAGACAATACACAAAGGATTAACTGGAGCGTGCCTTACTTCATCGTTTTAGATGGACTTGTTCCAGATACCTAGGATTGTGCGTGGAATATCATTTGAAAGACAGTAAATATATTTTTCTTCGTCCTGTTCTTCTGATATAGACAGACGAAGTTCGGTGATTTATACCTTTTTATACTGTATGTTTCATTCTTGTGTTTTCCACTGTATATCTATCTTATATTGTGTATCCGGTAAACTTTTCATAACTCATGTATGGGTTTTTTATTGTGTTGGCATATATTCTTATTTGCAACCTTTTGTAACAGTCATGTATTTGTCTGTGTCGGTTGGACCCGCCTAAAAGAAAAAGGATAGGGGGCATTGTGGTGAGTTAGGTTTGTCCGCTCGCTGCAGTGCTACCCGGGCATGTTCTAAACATGATCCGGGTATCAACTGACACAGCCGGGTAATAGCCGGACTTGTCCGGAAGGTATTGGATCAGTGCATTTATATAACAGGTGGCGCTGTGTGCCTGTGAGGCTCTTGTTTATGGTATTTTACAGTATTGGTCTCATTTGTTTGCACTTGTTCTTATGTTTAAACACCCAGTAGAATCGGGTTGTTTCTTATTTAAAGGGTTATTCTGCTATTGTATATACGCAACTCTATACTGCGTTATTAGAGTGCCCTGGACTTGTGTGATTATAATTGGTAATAAACAGGAGACTGCTAGCAAGGACTATTAGATCTGGGTTTAGTGTTGTTACTCGAACTGCGATCACGAACCGGCCGGGTAATTCACTACACATCTTATATATTATACATACAACATATATATAAATGTCCTATGTCTTCAATTTCGCACTGATCAATAAAAATGAAAAGATGGAGGGGGAAGGAAACCAGCACTATACTGATGTGAGAGCGGACAGCGCAATGTGTGCGGTGCAGGAGGAGTGGGTAACGAGGCTAGTTGTGCAGGGTGGGGTGCCTAACCCTACACTGTTACAACCTGTCTCCTGTAATTACTGCTGGCTGGCCACGGGGAACAAACACCAAAGAGGTCAGAGGTAAGGACTCAGACAATGCATTTGTTTGCTATGCTCACTTACTGATGTATCACACAGTGCACCAGCAGACATGCAATTAAGGTTATTAATCTGTTTAGTCTCGCCTTAGGTTGATATAGCCTGTGGACTGTTCTAGGCAGTGGCTATACGAATATAAGATTTGCTTGTTTATAGAGCCGTGCATACAGCCAGGTAATGGGGTAATGGCTGCAGGAGGAGAATCCTGACTATAGTTACCTAATAGCTCACCAGGTGGAAGCTGTGAAATATCAGACATAGTTTGAAGAGAAGTGAGGGTTTGGGGAGGAGAGAGACAAGGGTAGGAGGGTATTGGTATAATGAGGGATTAATGGAATAGTGAAGGGCAGTGGAGTGTTCGGGGGAGAGGGACGGGGTATAGAGGGTTCATAGTTCGGGGCAAGGGTGAGAACTGGGCAGTAAGGGAAATTCCAAAAGGGTTTCACTAAGTGCCCGATTGTGACAATGTCCACCAAACTATAGTGGACAAACTCTCATCTACATCCTACACCTTCACGTCCCCTAATGCTATACAGCTGGAGTTGCCGTTGCCCCTCCCTCCATGACTCATGTATTCTGAGGGGCCTATCAGAGATAGAGGCCCGCCCCCTCCAGGAGTTAGCATGTGAGCTTCTCCTGTGAGGGGTTCCAAATGAGTAACAAATAAACAGTCTAGATTTCGTAATCCTTGGAGTCAGTTGTGTGTCCTCCTGTCCCTTCTCCTACTACTAGACTCCCCTTTTCTATCTACCAGCTAGCCCCCCCAATACAACTGTATTGCACTGGTGGAGAACCCGGGCACCCCTCTACTACCCTGTGCCTCACCACCTGTTCTACCCCTCCTACCCACTACCTCTCCACTCTCCTATTCCCTCTTCTCTATATGGGACAGATTTTCAGAAAATGTACAATTCACTTTCACCAGTCTTCTCAAATAACCCAAATTTCAGACAAAAATAAAGTTCAAAATACAGTTCAACCTAACCAACCAGATTGCTAGAATCAATACAATGCCAAATATACTCGAATTTACCAAGTATTGACCAAAGTGTAGCCTAGTTTAAAAGAATTTGCTAAAATGTGTAGATCTGCAAATTGTACATTTTCTGAAGATCTGACACATATGTCTTCTCCCACCCCTCTACTATCCTGTGCCACCTGTTCCACCCCTCCATGCACTACCCCTCCACTCTCCCATACCCACCCCTCTATCTATCTATCTACTCCCCCCTGCCCCTGCCCCCGCCCCTGCCCCCCCCCCATTACTACATGGGTAATGCCGTGTATGTTGGCACTCTATTTACCCCCCTGCCCCCTCCCCCTGCCCCCTGCCCCTGCCCCCCCTCCCCTGTCCCCCTCCCCCTGCCTCCCTCCCCTGCCCCCCGCCCCTGCCCCTGCCCCCCATTACTACATGGCCGTGTATGTTGGCACTCTCTTTAACCCTGTGTGCCAAGTACTTAACCCTTAGCTAAGACTAACACTAGACAGGATTAAGTAATTCATCAAGGCTTTAGCTGCATGGGAACCATTGGCCGCCTGCCAACTATACATGTCTTCTACTTACATGTGTCTGTCTTATTGCAATCATTTGTGATGTGTTCCAGGAAAATGAGCCACAAGTCGCAGAATTGATATTTTACAAGATCTCTTTATTGAAATGTTCTGATTGTTGGGGAGTTTATCACTTATAGTTATATCAATCGATGTATCAAATTTCAGGACAATGTATGTAATATATCGTTTCGTTTTAAAGGTCTCAATATGGAGTATATTTAGTTACTTTACTGGTTATTGCCCCCCAGAAATATTGCAAAATTTGTTATTCAAAAATAAAAGTATCAAACTTAAAATCTAGAACTTATTAGACTATTGACTGTACTATCATTGGAATTGTCTTCTTGATCTCCTCTTTTCAAATATGGTGATACCTCAAAATCCATATTTTGCGACTATGACTCATTTTCCTAAAACGGATCATTGGTTAAAGCTGCAGTCCAAGCTACTTCCACCAAGTATTTGTTTTCCTTTTTGTTCCTTTTATGATTCATTAGCGCTTTAGAATGGAAGATTTAATTCCGAAATTGGAAAAAAATGTTTGTGTTTTCTTAAATGACTTGTCAAAGCCTTATTTCACCTCTCATCCAGTGCACACCTACTGGGGCATCAAAGGCCAGCCTTTGGGATTTCAGCGGGCCACCGAAATAAATAATTTGGGTGATGTTGAAATATAGTACTTTTTTATTTTACCGATTTGTAGGTGTTTTTTTTTTTAACAAACTGCACTATCAGCTGGCAGTTCTGTATTGTTTCGTGCAGTAGGAGCCAAATATGCTATAAACCTATTCAACTTCAGCTGAGTTTAGATGAAACGAAAATATTATTGATATTTGCGTTTCTTCTGTATCCAAAGACTAGCTCATCTCTAAATTGTCTATGATATAAGTTATGCAGGTTTTTGTACGTTTTTTTTCCACAGTTTCAGTGATATTGGTGGAGGTTGCATTATATGGGTCACATCACCCGAAAATGTACAACAAGAAAGCAATAATTAGCTGATTGGTTGATTAGTACAATTTAGTTGATAGTTGGAAGTTCATTAGATTGAGTGCCTAATGGCACAAGGATGCGAGACCGGTACCAATTTGTCTATTTTGTCGTTTATATTAACAGTAAAAGAAGGTCGGTGTGTCCTAGGTCGAATCGATATATTGTGCATCTGTACGAATTATAGTGCATCAGTACGAAGTAGTCTAGCTTAGAATTAGTGCATCTGTACGAAGTAGTCTAGCTTAATTTGTAAACATCATCAATTGATCGGAGGATATTGATCGGAGGATATTGTGTTTTGGGAAGGAATAAACCAAGATTGTATTTTATTTGAATCTTTTTATTATGTAGCCAAATATTTTTCAGTACACAACTAACTGAAGCGAAGTAACTGAAGCGATGGACGAGTAAATATTGTGCAATACTACGACTCATAAGTATTAAGTCACATTTGTTAAGTCACATTTGTTATTTTAGAGATATACTGGAACAAATGTTGAGAATAATATGGTGACTTAAAAGTACAAAACCCGATAATAATATGGTGACTTTGAAAGTACTATGTTCACTCGTGCAATGTAATAACATATTTCGAGAAATAGCATTGGCATGTCTAGACTAATACCATATGATGTAGTCTCGATTCATATCATATATCTAGTGTCGATTAATACAGTCTATAATGAGAGTATAGCGTGGTAGAAAACTAGACCTGATGAGAATATAGGAATATAGGAAACTACAACGAGAATATAGGAATATAGGAAACTAGCATAACTAAAAAGTAAAAGTGGTATAGCATAACAATGCTAACTCTGATGACGCTTTTGAATATATCTGGTGACGCTTTTGAATATAACATTATATCTGATTTTATATCGCTGATAAAATCAAATGTATCTAGTCTACAACTAAAAAGTAAAAGTGGTATAGCATAACAATGCTAACTCTGATGACGCTTTTGAATATATCTGGTGACGGTTTTGAATATAACCTTACATCTGATTTTATATCGCTGATAAAAATCAAATGTATCTAGTCTACATGAATGTATCTAGTCTACTCTAATTACATGTATAGTATCGTAGAAAACGAGCGTTACTGAGAATATAGGAATATAGGAAAGTAGCATAACTAAAACGTGTTATAGCCTAACAAAAATGTGCTATATAAAAGTGTTATAGCCTAACAAAAATGTGCTATATAAAAGGTTAGTTCTGGTGACG
Organism: Sthenelais limicola; assembly: GCA_942159475.1. Lineage (NCBI taxonomy): Eukaryota > Metazoa > Annelida > Polychaeta > Phyllodocida > Sigalionidae > Sthenelais > Sthenelais limicola. The sequence goes on along the minus strand of OW804100.1, from coordinate 108,865,543 downwards.
CTTTTGAATATAACCTTATATCTCGTATATTATCTAATGTACGTTCAGTGTAGCTCATAAATATTGCTAGTGTAGCAATGTATAAAAGTACCATTTATATCACTGTAATGTGTTTCAGATTAATGAGCTAGTTGTTACAGATTAATGAGCTAGTGTATCAACGTAGAAAAATAGTTGTTACAGATTAATGAGCTAGTGTATCAACGTAGAAAAATGTATAGGCAAGACCTTGCCGCCATATAGCTGCGACGAGGCTACGCCCACTTGTTGTTTGTGTACGGTCGTCAACCACGTGACGCGCTCAGCCAATAGGAGCGCAGGATCATTGGAACATTTCATATAACCGACACACCTTCTTCTACACTCGGGCTGAACAGACCCATAGTGCTTGTGTCAACATTGAATTTTGAACTTTATTATTGTCTTTATTATGGTGGAATAAATATTCTATGTTCGCCAAACCTCTCCTTCATGTTATTATTAATCAATTGTTCATATAATATAATCGTTCAAATATCTGCTATGCTTAAAATGCCTCCCTCGACAGACTATACCATTTATATCACTCTAATAAATCGTTCATGATTGTTTCATTTCTAATTGGTTTCGGGTTCGACCATTGCGTGGTCCTCCTCTTCTGACGTATCTAAACAGATGTCAGACAAGTTGCTTACGCTAGGGTCTGTGTTTAAGCTGAGTGTGTCTTCGTCATCTTCTCCCTTTGTGTCGTCCTGTTTTTCTCCCTTTCTGTCGTCCTGTTTTTCTATGTCGTCATGTATTTCCTGTTCGCCTTGATCCATGTCTTCTTCCTCCATGTGTTTATCATTATCTTTGTTTCCTTCATCATCATGTTTGTTTCCTTCATCATCTTTGTCTCCTTCATTATCTTTGTCTCCTTCATCAGTATCGTTTTCATAAGTATCATGTTCTTCAGTATCATTTTCCTCATGATCCTGATCATCTCTGTCCTCTGATGAAAGGGACTCGTTTTCGTCCCCTTGATCATTTTCGTCCCCTTGATCAGTATCGTTTTCATCATTCATTGCGTTCTGTTTGTCACTCTCTTTGTCACTGTTGTCTGGATCTTCTTCTTGTTCGTCAGTGTCGTCATCCTGTTGTTTTGAATGGTTGAGAACCTCTATGTGGGTGATGTGTTGCCCTTGTAGTACAATGGTGACCTGCATTGGTAAGAACCGTAATAGGTTTTCTACAGAATTTTGGTAGTCCTGTCCTAGAGCACTGGAAAAGTCGACCATATCCACTGTAACAAATTCCATCCCTGTATCTCTTTCTATGACACAGTCGAATCTGTTTGGTATTGATGATTGGTCCAGTCCTACAATGTCACATTGTTCGGTCACATCTTCAGGGACCATAACCTGAAATATAGTGGAAAATGTATGTAAATTATGCTTTGGTGGTTAAATATATAAAGGTAGCGGTGGCGCGTCCTGGTCGATGTATTGTGTTTGTTCCGTAGGAATTACTTTATTAGAAGAAAGCAAAATAATTAATAATAAACGTTATACTATTTATGTAAGCAGAATATTTAATAACAAAGGTTATTTATAGTATTTATGTATTTCTTTGTCCCTTTTTTCTATAAGATAATTTATTGGTTTTCGATGTAGGGTAATAAATGTGATTCTACGAGTAAAACTGGAGTAGTATGTAAATATTTAAGCACTAGTTATGTCATTAAAAAATATGTTTGAAAACAGTCAAAATGGTCGGTACTCACTTTTATCTGATCAATGTAGTTACATGTCAGCGCTGGGACATTGTAATGTTTGTTCCAGATGACCTGTACGTCCTGGACCTCCAGGACATCGCCAATATTGAAATCCGAGTATGCTGCTGCTGCATCCCACAGTGTCAGTCGGATAGTATTGTTGTCTTCTTGGAGTGTTATCTCTTTAACTAATTTCGATTCTTGCAGTTTGCCGACAAGTACTGTTCTCGCATCTTCGGTCTGAATTGAAATGGTTGATTTTTTTATCTTTTGGAAAATTATGATCTGATTATTAGCGTAATACATTCTATAATGTTATGTGTCGTAAATATAACGTTTATAACAATACTGAAATAGGCTTAGTGTATGACAATATTAAAATCACTAGAAATATCTATTGAAATCAGTGTATGATAATATTAAAATCACCACAAATATTTAGTGAAATCGGTCTAGTCTATGACAATATTAAAATGGGAGTGAATATCTATTCAATAGTCTAAATCAATCTGAATTTACTGATCCGAATATATTGGATGGTATGATCCGAATATATTGGATGATATGGCATAACTAATAATTGATATTAGATTAATGGGTTTACCTGTATGATTCTAGCTGTAAGGGATGTCGTGTTTTTCGGGCCTTTTGCTATGATGGCTGGTATTGTGAGGAATGGATAAGAAGGTTCTTCGAATAATCGTTCGGCCGCACATATGTGTTCGTCAGGTATGTCCAATGATGTGTATGTTCTGGTTTCAGAAGGAAATTTTAACAGATTAGATTAGTCGTGAAAAAACAAGACAATCTCAGTCATGAAAAAAAACAAATGTGATTTGTTGTAAGGACAAGAGTCACAAGTCTTAAAATTTATATATTTGGAAATGACCTTTTTAGCATATTTCATTATCACTTTGGAGTGAAAAACACGATATGAAAAATGAGATGATATAAAATATCAGTTAATGTATTAAAGATGATCAGTTAATCTAGTAAAGATGATACTGTATATTATAAATATGTAATCCCTATGAAAGCAATATACTTATGGAATAACTTACCGTGGACAGAAGGAATTGTTATGGATAGTCAATATCCCATTGTTGGCTCTTATGTTGGAAATTATGACCGTATCTCCTTCCGAAAAGTAGATAGGTTTTGTTCGTTTTAGAAATGTTAGAAGGGCTCCTGTGTGGTCGGCGAGAGTTAATTTTCTTCTATTGTTGATGACGTTATTATTTGGTTCAAGAAATTCTTGCATACAAATGATCCGAACCGTCATTTTGGCCATGATGTTCTGTGCCGCTGTTAAACTTGACTTGACGTCGTAGCATGTTACGTCATTCCCTGTCAGAGTTTGTACATTGAGTCCCTGTGGCCGTTTTGTCTGTGTGGCAGTGGGCCGTCGGTATGCCTGAAGACAAAATACAATTGTTGAATAATATATTTGAGTAGGCATGACATATAATATATCCTCAATGAGTCTCAAACCCTTCATATATCCTCAATGAGTCTCAAACCCTTCATATATCCTCAATGAGTCTCAAACCCTTCAATGAGTCCCAAACCTATTTTTGGTTTTAATTGTAGCATTTCTTGATTATGAGTCGTGAGAAATATGCGACGTAATCACATGAATTCCTATATATATATATGCGTGGTTACGTTGCAAATATATTAACATAGAAACTACTTTCTGCGTTGGAATTTTCTGCGTTGGAAATAGAGGTACAAATAATGGCTTACTAATCAGAGGTACAAATAATGGCTTACTAATCGTAAGATTCTAGGATAGCAAATAATGGCTCATAATGGGTATGGAAATTCCCCTATTGACTGGGTCAAATTGTCCTGCGTTACATTTGCACTCTTTTCAAATATCTTAGTTGGTTGCAATTACAATGAAATTATGGGCGTAATCGGCGCTGGATTCAGCGCGGGAAAGTTCCTGGTTCTACAGTAAGATAGTGTTATGTTGTAGCTACAGTTGGTCTATATTTTACTTCGCACCATTATGTGGCGGTACTGTGGGTGCCGCTGGTGGCGGTACTGTGGGTGCCGCTGAAGTCCCACTGAAGTCAATTATATAGACGCAAATAGGGAGTGAGGCGTATAACTGATATATATATACTGTTCTATGTTATCTTAGATGTTATAAACTAAATTGATAGATTCCTTCCTTTTTATTATAACTAAATTGATAGATTCCTTCCTTTTTATTATAAATCTAATAACATTGCAATGGGTTTAAATTATGTACCAGGGTTGAAATCGTCTAAAATCGGTGTCCAATAAAACATGGGTGTTTCGTCTGAAAAGTTGTGACCCAAAGAATGTACGAGTTCTAAACTTTCAAAATTATAAATCTAATAACATTGCAATGGGTTTAAATTATGTACCAGGGTTGAAATCGTCTAAAATCGGTGTCCAATAAAACATGGGTGTTTCGTCTGAAAAGTTGTGACCCAAAGAATGTATGAGTTCTAAACTTTCAAATACAGGTTGTATATAATAATACCAGTTGTGAACATCTATATAGTTTCAGTCGATCTCAAACTGTGAAGCTATAACCATTGTATTTTAACACACCTTCAAGCTATAACCATTGTATTTTAACATAGACATTTTCACATAGGGCCCGCTATTTCACATAGGGCCCGCTATTACATGATTGCAATATACCAACAAAATAAATAAAATCACTTTGATATAGGTTAACTGTAAAACTGACCTGAAACGATGTTGAAGGGCTGGTTCTTGTAAGAGGGCTGGTTGTTGTAAATGATTTGCGGGTAGTTCCTGGCGATTTTTCTGGCGTTTTTTCTGGCGTTTTTGGAGCAAGTTTGCGCTGTTTGTAGGATGGGACAGATCTGGAGCTTGGGCTGTGGGCAGAACTGGAGCTTGGGCTGGTTGATGATGAAGGCGATGGTTTGCGTTTGTTTCCTACTGGTGCTTTGGCGGTCTTTGTGGATAGTGGGCTGCTTGATGAAGACGATGGTTTCCGTTTGGTTTCTACTGGGGTTTTGGCGGTGTTTGTGGCTACTGGGGTGCTTGATGAAGACGATGATTTGCGCGTCTTCGTTAATGGTGTTTTGGCGCTGTTCGTGGGTACTTTTCCGCTGTTTGTGGGTACTTTATCTCTGGCTGCCGATTTATTTTTGACTGATGATGATGTGGCCGTCCTTTTTTTCGATGATGTGGCCGTTTTATCCCTTTTATCCAAGTCAGCCAGAAATGTAGATCGATTTTCTGGAAGAGGACTTGGCATTGGAGTATTTTGTGGTTTTCCAGTTTTCTTGTCTTCCTTTTCTGTCCTATTTCTATGGATCTTTCCGGTATTTTGGCCCTTTTGGCCCTTTTGGCCCTTCTTATTATCCATAGCCACGTGTATATCAAAGTACTGATTTGTGTATCGTGCTTGTGTCTACTTCAAAAGCTGGAGACATACTGACGCTTTCTTAGATGATAAATTTACATAACTGTAGGTCTAATGCAAATAGTATTTAAATTAATCTTGAAAGTAGTGATCTTATTGGCCGAATCTTCACCCGGTGATTGTTTTTTTATTTTTTCCGTATACATTACCTAATATGGACGTATGACCTTGAAGGTTAATCTTAAAACTAGAGATCTTATTGGCTTAAACTTTCCCTTTGTATTTCCTCCTGTATATATTCCCTAATATGGAGGTATGACCTCAAAGGTCACAAGATGTATGTTTTCAGAGGGTAGGCCTACATCCTTGTCTGGCGCAACCCCCAGTCTCTCATTAATTGAAAAGATTAGTTCTAGACTTGTGTTGTCTGGTACAATCCCCATCCACTGGAGAACACAATCCCCACCCGCTGATTAATCTGAAACGTTATTTTCTGACTTTTGTTTTATAAGTTATGATTAGTAAGATCTCACTTTGATATTTATTTGCCATCTTTTTGGCAAATACAATTATGAAATGGACAATTATCAATAGAAATGTAAGTTCTAAACTAAAATAGAAATGTAAGTTCTAAACTAAAATAAATGTAAAGTTGTAAATTAAAATAAGAAAGAAGTGTCCTGTAAACTAAAATAAGAAAGAAGTGTCCCGTAAACTAAAATAAGAAAGAAGTGGAAAGAAGTGTCCCGTAAACTAAAATAAGAAAGAAGTGGAACATTTCGGGACACATTTCTTTAATCACAGACTTATATAAATCCATTCTGTATTGGTTATCTCCGTATATATTGAACAGAAAGACCGTTGCAATGGCAATAAACTGAAAAGGTTAGTAATTTTTAAAAAGTCATCCCATTTCCAATTTCTCAAGTCATCTCATTTCTCAATAGTATTATTTACTAACACGAACACAACCACATACAACTGTAACCCTAACACCATAACTGTAAATATTCTCCATGCGACAATAGGGTCATAAATACAATTTGGTTGTATCCAGCTGGTGGTTGTGTTCGTGCCACATATAGCGGAGCTAGATAACAGGTAAATATCTGTCTGGGGACACATTTTATATAGAATTGGGTTTGGGCCCGGGGAAAAGACGGAAAACTAGCAAAAGGTGCAAAAATGCGGCTTTGTACCTTTTGCAGGTTTGTACATGACTATTCAGTATGTGTTGTTAGGGGCCTTGTGTGGGGTTTTCGGAGATTTCTGGCCAATTCTGAGAGTTAGCTGCATTAACAATAAGTATGTTCAGTGGATTGATTTGATTATTCTATATTATTCTACACTAAATTGTATCTATACTAAATTCTACATTTAATAGTGATTGAACATTGTTGAATGTGTTGGATACACTAAATTCTACAGTGGATTGATTTGATTATCCTACACTAAATTCTACACTAAATAGTGATTATTCTACACTAAATTTTAAATTCTACACTAAATAGTGATTGAACATTGCAACAGGAAATTTGAATGTCTTGGTAAGAATTGACCATATATATATATATATATACTAGTTTGTCTTGACTGTCTTGACCGTATGAATTATATCGTTCTATATTTTTTTTTATCTCATTCAATTGTTTTGATCATTATATACTAGATAGTGATTGACCGTGATATTCCCATATGATGGGACCAATTACAATAATGTGTTCCAACTGGGCCCATTGTACTGGCAAAGCAATAATCAATTAATGTATTCCATCGGGTTGTAACTTCATTCATTAATTGATAACATTGTAAATGAGTACATAGAAAATTTACAAAAGGGATATTTCTTTCTTTGGTTAGATCAATATTCATATCACCAAAAATACCGATAGTATGATGTCCTTCAATTGATTTCCGCATTTCAATGAACATTTTTTTTATTGTGGAACGGCTGGCTGACTGTCTACAATAAAAAACTCCAGTCATACACTTAATCGGTTCATTGAGGTGAACTAATAAATATTCACAACCTTCTTGTCGAAATTCAAAGACATGATCAACTGAACATGAATTGTTAAAAAGGAGAGCTAGACCATTAGACTGTTTAGATGATATGACATCTAACCTGTAAAGAAATCTATTAGTTGTCAGATTACTTGTAATCAATTGGTCCGGTTTCATGTGTGTTTCACACAACAGAATAATTTCACATTCCTGCGCTTGTAGATCATGTAGAATGTTTTCTTGATTCTGAACTAGTGATTGAACATTTTGGTAGTATATATTGAAAATGCCAAAAGATTTTTTTACCAATGGGTAACACAGTGTTAGTTGTCGGTTTTGTCGCAACCGGAGCATTTCCTGATCCACTGATTGATCTTTCACTATGTGCTTTTCTTCAAAATTGACAACTGAAAGGCCATTTAATGATGTCACTCTACTCAATGCCACATATGCTGCATGTTTTATTATAAAGTTAGCACCCCTAGATGAAGACAGAGATACCACTACCTTGTCAACGGTAGACCCTTGTGATTTGTGTATTGTTTTTCCTGTGGCCTGTTTAATAGGAAATTGTGATCTATAGACTGTTATTCCACCTCTTCCTAGACTAAAACTTTTCGTTAGGCTGAATATAGGGGTCCATATTGGATTAATTTTGTCTGAGTAGTAATGGTGATATAGTCTTCGTTGGACTAATCCTATCTTTTCATCTTGGAATTGCATCCAGATAATAGACGGTTTGCTAAATCCTTCTTTGTATTCAATAAATCTAAGGATACCTGAACAGCCATTGGCTAACCCATCAGACACATTCACATTATAAATGATGTCATAAGTTAAGCCAGTACACAGATCTATTTCATGTAAAAGATTTGCATCTTTGAAACCTGCAGCCTGATCGAGATGTTTGCTGATTTCAGATCTGTTCCGCTGTCCTTTTATTTCGTCATGTGCAATAACAGTGACTTTTTCATCCTCAAACTGTTCAACGACTGTTCTGTTGATCCATTCAACCTCTTTATTTAGTAGAAACAGATACAGCGTATCTGGTTGAACAGTATTGGCATTAAGAACTATGTTTCTAGACTGTATGAGTTGAATATCTTTTTGTGTATGGGAACCGTCTCTAATCCGGTTCAGTGTTTCAGCAAACTGACGATCTTCTTTTTGACGCATTATTTCTGTCAGCTCATACATCAAAAACTCGTCCCTCCACACATTAGACCCTAAGGATTTTAATCCAAAAGCACTATCAGTAAATATCCAACCATCTTTGACAGGTGGTAATTGATACAAATCGCCAAAAGCCACAATATGTAAACCACCAAATGATTGTCGAGTACCGTATATGTCTTGTAGGCGCATGTTGATGAACTGAAAGAACTTGTTGCCTATAAGTGAAATTTCATCAAGCAATATGACACGGACATTTGCAAGTTTTGCCCGTACAGAGTTCATTTTGTCAGAAGATAAGCTGTCATACGTTTGGTAATTGTTTAACATTCGCATGTGGAGACCACTATGGACTGTTTCACCATTAATAAGATATGCAGCTTTGCCCGTATACGCAAGACACAAAACACTTCGCATGTCAGGGTCAACATTTGGCAATAAGTTAAAATGTCGAGATAGACCTTGGTACAAACATTTTAAGAGTTTTGTTTTTCCACTCCCCGCACCACCTGTTATAAACAAACGGACTGGATCTGTACCAATTATCACCGATTTTTGAATATGGTCAAATATTCGTCTTTGTTTTTCATTTAAAGTGTTCACTTCATCTTTTAACTGTTGCAATGGCCACAATCGGTCTACTGTTTCAGAAACACTTGCAGTGTTAATCCCATCTCCATCTCCATGATTGTCAGTGTCTGTATAATAGTCCCTCATACCAACTGGGGAAAAGAAATTTTCATCAGCTAAAAGATTAGACGGAAGTGCTTTGTCAGTGGCATTTGTTTCTTCTGCCCCAGGTGCAAGACCTGTATCATCATCATCATCATCAGCTGTATTTAGACACAATTCTACAATTTCACGAACATTTTGCATATTGTACTCAGATGTTCGTTCTACAATAATCTCTTTTTCTTCATCGGATAGTGACTTGAACGCTTCTTCATAGGATTCAAACTCATCCAACAACCCTCCCTCTGAGCGCCAGGGTCTAAATAGTAACAGGTTTATCCGAAAATATCCTTCCCGGTCTTCTGAAAGTAATGGACAAAAGTATGATAGAACCTTTGTTTTCAGTCGTAACCTATACACATAACCGTCTTCTGAGCACAACGAACTAATTCTATTGCTTCTTTTGTTATCAGTATTTTTCGATCTCTCTATCTTGGTACAAAAGTCGCTGAATGTGTAATTTTCAAGGGATTGCGGTCTTTCTGCATATATATCAAATTTGTCATTGATATATATATCTGTACTATGTCTGTCTTCCAGTTGTAGTTCTCGTGAATCCTTTAACAACTTTGCTCGTTCACTAGGTTCTTTGGTGCAAATTGTCACCACATCTCGGCTGAGATAGGTCAAAGGAATTCCCAGTAACATATATATGCATTCTTGGACACTCACTTCAGATGATTTGAGAAAGACATTGCCCATAGATTTCACTACTTGTTGAATATTACTGTTATTCCTTTTGCTTTCTTTTACAACTTCACTAAGTGCTAGGCTCAGACCTCGTTGTTCTTTGTTAATGTAATTTACAATATATGCAACAACACTGTATGGATCTAAACAAATCTGACAGTCAACATTGGCTTCCCAAATGTGAAGTAGGTTTACCATGTACATATTAACCCGACACTCATTAACCCTTCTCTTCAGGAAAGCCTTATCAGATTTGAGTGAAGATCGCACAGCCAAAACATATTGATCATATGTAAGGTCTAACTCATGTAACATATCGGCAAATGCAAACGTATCGTCATAGTGTTCCTTGTCCAAGAAAGACTGGATTGTTTTATAATTAGATTTGTCAATATTAGTACTTTCTTTATTCGGTCTCAGAATAACTGTCTCAGGAAATGGGGGAAGAGGATAGCCAAAACGGCATGTAGGCTTTGCATTGTTTTTCTGATTCTTCCTACATGTTTTTGAGTGTCTGTGTACTTGATACTGGATAAAAGGTGTATTAGCATCAGACCTGGTTAAGCTACAGCTAATGTACTTGTCGATATATTGACACAATACACTGTTGTCTCCATCTGGTTTATATGTCGGAGAATCATCACAAAACAACAACGCGTGAATATGGGGACTGCCTCTGTGCTGATATTCCACCCGAAAAAAATAATCGACCACATTACCAATTGGCTTACTTGGATGATGGACAACACTACTAAGAAATTTTCTGAACCGGTTATCAAAAAATCGAGCGCATGTAACAGGATCAGAATTCAAGAGTCTACACTTTTCTCTGTAATCCATATTGTCAATTTCCTCATCTGTGTATTCTTTGTGATCAATGACAAGACCAACTGCTCTAATTAAGCCATTCCAACGAGTATCAGCTGATGACAATGATATAAAAAAAGTAGGGAGGCCACACTGTCGAATAGTGGCATACAACTCAGACTTTTTACTTTTCAAGTAATGAGGGCTATTTCTCAAATGTCTATATATGTAATAGCCATCATCCAGACCACTTATTGTTTGTCGGTCTGTGTCCTGAATGACATCTCCAGCTGTATAGTTTCGGTTACCTTTCACAAGTCGTAAGGCAAATGGAACTTTTTTAGAAATAAACCACACTTGATATTTCTTATATTTAAAAAATATCAGCTCTGAGTTCCTGGCAACCCTTCTGTCATCACTTTTTAATTCCCACCTTGATCTGTTTATGAATGTCAAATCATGAGGAAATGTATCCTGAATTGATTTACCACAATAAACAGTTGGAAAGGCCATCGCTTCAGAGTGTTCATCATAAACTAAATTTTGCGGTATCTTATTCTCTCCAGGAGCAATATCTAAATAGGGAATGAGCCCTTCATCATCCAGCAATGTGTTCAAAAATGTATAGTCTTCAGTGGGATCGATTTCAGAAAAACCATCATTGCTATCCTCATCAGTCTCACCTTCAGTTTATTACCACACATTACCACACGAAGATAGAATAGTTTCACTAACATGTGTTTCATCAGGGACAGGAGTTTCACCAACATAGGTTTCATCAATTTCCATAAAACATGGATCACCTTCATCATTAATGGGATCAGTAAATTCAAGATTGTCATCAGTCAATTGTTCATTGTGATCACCGTATAGGAACTGAAGAGTATGAGTTAACCAATCTGAATTTATACTGACAACTCCGCCTTGGTATAAATGGCTATTAGTCATAAGGTAGTTCAATGCCCTAAGAACCATTTCAGGTCTGACATTCATTCGCCGGTAAACACCACGATATTGTAGTTTTCTCTTCACCCGAACACACACAGTACCTTCAGAATTGATGTATCTAGGAAGAAGGACAATACCCCTTTCAATCTGTGTCGGTACATTTATAACATTGCCAAACATCTGTAACTGTCCTCCACTTGGCAGAACTCGTATCTGCATGAAAGGTAGCCTAAGTGATATGAGCTTTTCCTCATCACAACTTAAATCTAGTTCAGGCACTGCTGGTTGAAATTGTACTCCATTAATGTAACTACACTTTGGAATATTGCCCTTAGATATGTGTGACTTACATGTATGACATATAGCCAGGTCTTGCCGATGAGCATAATCTGGCCTCAAAAAATATTCATACTTCCATCTGGAAGCTGCAGATATGAATTTGGCACCACGCCTAAACAGCATGGTGTAACACACACAACACACAAATTGTGGCCCTTCATTCATCTCCTCTTGAACCAATTTCAAATCTTCATATGTTTGTGGCCCTTCATTCATCTCCTCCTGAACCAATTCGAAATCATCATATTTGTCCATATCTGCCTCCCCATCAAAATCGGATAGCTGATCCTCTTGTACCAATTCTTTCTCTATAGCGATTTGCTTATTTACCAATTCTTTCTTTATAGCGATTGGCTTATTCACCTTTTGCTTCTTGCAACTATTGTTCTTAGAACTTTTCTTCTTAGAACTGTTGTGGCTCCTAGTCACATTTGCCCTCTTACAGGGTATTTCAGAAAGAATATCCTTTTCAGAAGAAAGGGTAGTTGCATGGCTTTTACTCAGTAGATACCGTTCACTAGAACATTGACTCAAGTGTACAGATGTGGCAGGTATTGTGTCCAAATGACATTCCACATGATTATCATTTGTTTTGGTTATTGTAACCTTTACAGAACAGGGAGTTATCTCATATGGTCTAAAAGCATTATCACTTTGAAATAAATCACCACAATGTTCAATTAGCCGTTGAAAAGAACTAAATTTCAAAAGGCATGCATATCCATCGGGGCAAGGCAAACCCTTGGTATTTCGACTGTGAGAATCAAAAAGGTAATACTTGCCCTTTTCAAACTTGACACAGACACAACTGCCATTGCATATTATAAATACTTGACAGAATGTTCCAAACAACTCTACCAGTTGACGAGTAAATTCGTCCAAATTGGATATAAGCCCACCTTTTGCATCACCAATACTAAGGGTATAATTATACTTGTGAATACGAATTTTCCGAGGCAGTTCATCAACACACAGATAATCCCTCCCAACAAATTGCTCTACTTGTGCATATATATCGGTACCCGTGTCTACTATATTATCTAGATGTGATCTATAAACGTTTTCCAAACCTCCCAGCTTAGCCAGCTTAGAAGTTAAGAGCAAAAAAGCGGCACAGCACCCAACACATTGCTTTCCAGCATACTGCCCATATTTGGCATTTCCCTGATTAACAGAAGCAAGAACAACCCTAAGATTTGACTCAGGCTCTCTTTTAGCCATCTTGATCGACGTCTATTTGTATATCATTAACCAACGAATGACTGAAGGAAAGTCAGTTTTACGCAATAAATATCTTGAAGTATAAACAGGGCAGGGCCAAACAATGAGACATGGACAGAAAGGATATGCTATAGTTAAAGAGTCTTACAAGACTCAACACTAAATGATCGTGTTTCTCCCTTTCATACAAGTTAAATGACTGTGTCAGTTGGTAGCTGACAACAGACAATATATGCCAACCCAACCAAAGCTTTATATTATTCACTTGCCAACCAAGGCTTTATATTATTCACTTGCCAACCAAGGCTTTACATTTGTCAGTAGCCAACCAAGGCTTTAAATTTGTCATTTGTCAGTAGCCAACCAAGGCTTTACATTTGTCAGTAGCCAACCAAGGCTTTTTAAATTAATATATCAACATATGCCAAACCAAGGCGTTATAGCCAACCAAGGCTTTATATAAGTCACTTGCCAACAAAGGCGTAATATTCGTCAACAGGCAACACTTAACCAATCAAGGCGTAATGGTCGTCAGTAGCAAACACTTGTATATGGGTCAGTTTTTTCATGTGTGCTGTTTTGCATTATGACTACATTTCCAGAAATATTTCCAATATCATGAGCTGAATACTCATTATTCTTGTCTCATGTGATTCCCCTCGATGAGCGCTTTCATTCCACATATACCTTTCCATATCCTAAACCAATATTTAGTATTCAAAAATCGAAAAAACTGCTATTTTTCCTTACTTTTCGTTGAAAAAACGTAAAACAAATAGATTGTAACAACGTTCACACATTCAAAGGCCTAAAAATGTTCAGTTATTGGGCTTTAATTTGTTTATGAAGGTATGCACTCTCTATGAGTTAATATTTTGAGTTTATTTAGGCCTCAACACTACTCCCTATGGCCTTTTGAATTTTTCCAACAATATTTTTCCAATTATGTGACGTAAGTATATCCTTTTTAAAAAAGCCATTTGTGATAAGTTGTTTTTAAGCACATGCCTAAAAACCCAATTACGATTAAGGTACATTTTATCTCTTTATCATAATAAAAAATTGAATGCATAACTTCAAAATACTTTGTCCAGAAACAGATTATTTTCCATAACCCCATTTTCCAACTTTTAGGATATACTTACGTCACCATCATGAAATTAACTGCACATAATTGGCATTAAAATATTAAGAATTGGAATATCTATTTTGGGGGTTCTTTTCAATGTCTCCTAATAAGAGGACTTTCATTTTTTGTAAATATACTCAATGAGTGCACTCTAAGGTCAAAAACCGTTCAAAATGCCAACTTGTGACGTAGGTATATCCCCCTAAATTAGTAGACAATTCAGTTTCAAAAAGTCTAGCAGACGGTTTTCAATCCATATTTTGACCTTGGATGCAAACTTTGTCAATGTCTGTATCATGTGGACAGTTATATCCATCTCACATAATAGCAATTTTTGTACAAATATGTGTTGTTTAGGTGGTGACGTAAGTATATCCCCTGTTGGTCATGAGATCTCACCCTTCTGTCACACATAAATAGTTAAAATAATAAATAATAGGAGATAGGAGATATCATATGGTCTATTGGAATAAACAATTTGAAGTTATAGTAAGTGAAATTAGGTTATTATAATCCCAAGATTATAGTTTAGACCACCTGTGAAGTATTTTGTGACGTAAGTATATCCCTTTCTGGCCATGATATTAGACCCTTTTGCAATGCCTAAATAATTGAGATAATATTATCAACTGAATATGGTATATTGAATAGTGTATAGGGTGTGATGTAAATAGTTTTTGTTTTGAAATGAAAGAATTTTTGTCGACATTTTTGTGTTAACAAGGTAAAATTTTGTATGAATTTTAATCAATTTCCAATTTAAAAACTGACTCATCATGACCCAATAAGTTTTTTCAACTGGTTTTATGTCTAGAATCCATTCTGCTAACCGCTGTTTATCTACTTAAATTATAAACAGTGAAGTGACACTATTCTAATATAATCATTATTGCTTTCCCCTCATGTGAAGTATTTTGTCATTAGTGTGTGACGTAAGTATATCCCTTCCTGGTCATGAGATGTGTCCCTTCTGTTGTGGGGAAAATGAGTAAAATGTCTTGAAATTGATATTTGTCAAATCATGAGAACTCATGCTTAAAGGGTTTTCATTATTGGGTGTTTGGCACTGCTTTAGTAACATAAATACATGTATCACATTTGAAGACACTGTATTGAATATCTATGCATATCTTAGGTCTTAGGTCTTAAGGAGTATATCTAACTAATTTCCTATGATTGGCCATCAAGAATTAGGTCTGTCTTTTCATGTTTCATGTTTAAAAAAATAGAAGTACTTATCAGATGTGTTATGGCTTACCCCCATTGGACTCCCCTTGATGATTTGCAATAATAGACTCTGACATACCATCATATTTGAAAAGATGATATTATCTCAAAGTCCATTATTGCGAATTATGACTCATTGTCTGTGACACATCACACCAAAGATCCATAATTATTTCTATACCATATATGAGACCTCTCCAGTCGATAAGTGTGTAAAAGATAGTCAAAGGGGTATAGGGTGTGCCATACTGTTTATATCAAGAAATACAAATTATACATCCTTGGTAAAAACTTTGAATTTTGTTCGAATTTTGATGAGTTTCAAGGTTAGAAGGGGGATGAATGACAAATGATGATCTTTTAACCGGGTTTCTGAGCATAACTCATGCTTCATCAGGTTATTTTATTAATTCACTTGACATTATTTGAAGTCAGATTAGGATATTATAACCTGGTGATAAATGTTTTCACTTCATGGGAAATTTTGGCTTAATTATGTGACGTAAGTATAGCCCTTGCTGGTCATTAGTTTTGACCCTTTTTTCATGTGCAAATAGTTGTCAAAATAATTCCAAGTGGATATGGAACTTTGAATGGTGTATAGGGTGTGTTCTTTTGCTGTTATTTCAAGATAAAATAGTTAATTACCTGATGTGAATATTTTTTATTTTTTTCATGTGACGTAAGTATATCCCTAATTGGCCATTGACTCAGACCCTTTTGTCATGTGTAAATAGTTGAGATAATCGTTTCAACTCTATAATGAGATGTTGAATGGTGTATGTAAGGCATATAAAGTCACATTAGGATATTGTAATATAAAGATTATTGTTTCACCTTATGTTAAGTAATTTGTCCTTAGTTTGTGACGTAAGTATATCCCTTACTGGTCATACAATCTGACTATTTTGACATGGATAAATAGTTGAAACAATAGTTTCAAGTCGGAATAAGATACTGACTGGTGTATAGGATATGGCCCATATTGTTTTTTTTTTCGAAATAGATGAATTATTTATGAGATTTTTATTTAAAACTTAGAATTTTACCCAAATGTTGATGAATTTCCAGGTTGAATGGGGCCCCATTGTGATACAAAATGATTTTTCAACTGGTCTTTTATGTTGATATTTTGACTTTCGTCTTTGGAAATTCATTTCTAATGTTACAAATATATATTCAGTCATTCCAATATATCCTGAATTCCGTCCAACTAATGTATTACAGTTGTTGGCATTTTGGTGACGTAAGTATATCCTATTTGAAGCTATTTTAAATAGCTCTCAGACAAATTTGACATGTTCATGCCCTAAACTGTCAGTATCGATTATATGAAAAAATATGTTAAAAAACAATACAGAGAAAAGCTTAATAGTCAGCCGTCTACTGAAAGAGGAGGACAAATTGGAAAGAGTATTATTTTTAAAATCACAAAACCCCTACAAACCCCCCAGAAAATGATTGAAATCAGTTGACGGCCACATTGTACATATTGAACATTAGGTATTGAGACAATCAATACTTATCATGCATAATAGAAGGAATCTTTGAACAAGATATGGTTCTCATCTGACGTTTCCTTAATGCTAATTCAGAGTTTTTCAATAAATTCCAACAATGAAGGATCTACTTACGTCACAGTAATTGAGCAAAAATATTCAAAAGGTCCAGAAAGACAGAATCACTGGTCCGATTATGTTGGAATAAAGTTTTTTTGAAAGCTAAAAACCCATATAGTATGTCCATAGTGTCGAAAAACAGGTAGACATAATTTCAAATTTTACCCCTCTTTCACCCACCCATGTGGCAAAACAGCACACTTGAAAAATCTGACCCATATGAAATCAACACGGATCTAGCTAACAAATGAACACACTGAATGAAAGACTGCACATGAATGAGTGTAGGTCACTGCTGACTCCTCTATAACTGCTGCCCCGCACATCGAAGAAAACACAACACCCACCCAGTCCCACTCCCCCTCCCACCCGCACATACCATAGTGGCCCACATACCATGAAGCACCACCCCTGCCCCTACTACCACCCCCGCCCCTACTAGCTGACAGGCTTTACACACACCCCAAGTGTACATCCGGGTATGGACTGCACGCCCCAAGCGCCCAACCACACCAAGCCACCGCACCAAGCCACCGACCCACCACCAAGTGGAAATGTCAACAAACCCCAACCGCCCAACCACACCGAGCCACCGAGCCACCACCAAGTGGAAATGTCAACAAAGTACCACGTGCTCTGCTGTTAATGTCGTAAATCACACGGGTCAGATTTTGAAAAGTTGTAGCATTGGCAAATCTACATTCTAATTAATTTGGTAAATAATACGTAAATTCGACTAAATTGGAGTACATTCGGCATTGCATTCATTCTACCAATTGGTTTGGTTAGGTTTAACTTTCTTTTAAACTTTATTTCGTCTGAAATTCGGGTTATTTGTAAAGATTGGGAAAGTTCAATTGTACACTTTCTGAAAATCGGACCCGACACATCGTTCGTGTGTATACACACTATATCTAAATAAAAAAACGTCATGAGAGAAAGGATTCTCGACATATTAACAGACTAATAGAATAATTAGTTTGTAGTCTCGCATCCTTAATAAGCACCTCTACACATTTAGTAGATCTTGCTAAATTTGGCTGGAAAATGCTAGATAATTGGTATGAGTATATTTGGTATCGCATTGATTTAAAGTATCTGTTCTGTTATGTTAAACTGCATTTTGAGGTTGGTTTTCGTCTTAAATGTAGGTTATTTGAGAGGATTGGTGAAGGCGAATAGTACATTTTCTGACGATATGACCCATATACCGTTAACATTTCCAGTGATGTTGGTGTGGAGGGGTGAGTGCCTGTCGGGAAAATGTACAATTGGCATTTAGGAAATTCTCCTAAATTAGGCTGAAAAATGATGAATACCGGGTATATTTGAGTACAATATTTCGTATCGCATTGATTTAACATATCAGTTCTGTTATGTTAAACTGCATTTTGAAGCTCATTTTGTCTTAAATGTGGGTTATTTGAGAGGATTGGTGAAGGTGAATTGTACATTTTCTGACAATCTGACCCAAGTGTAGATTGTGGTGTCTAGGTGAGCTGTATATATAGCCACCAGGAGCACCTCCCCCCTCCTCCTCCAGGGTGAGTCGCTCACACGTGCTTCTACATGCTGGTAACATGCTCTAACATGTCATTACATGCTCACCCACTGACTGGTCAGACTCAACCCCACCCGGCACGCCCGCCACCCCTCCCCCCCGCCACACCCGGCACACTGGTGTAACATATTGACACAAGGCTCAGCTTGCAATTATATTCACTACACTTGGCATTCATTCTTAAATGATTATAAATCTGACTGTAATCTTTATTAATTATAAAGCTCCTATTTGTGTCTGTTTTATATTTAATTGGTTATCTCAGTTAGTTAGTGAGTTACTCCAAATATTGACAATATGAAAGTATGTATTTATAATGAATAAACCATTCGACCTGGCAGTGATAGTAGGTTGATTCCCTTACACTTTGTATGGTAAACATGTTACGGTTTGTAAATCCGTATAAAAATGCTTTTGAACGTTTCAGGTGAACGATTTCTTTGTGATGCTGAAATGTGGTTTCCGTAAAAAAAACCTATTTTATAAGGTTACCATCACCCCACCCATAAACTATAGGTAAGGGGGCGGTAACTCTATAAAGGATTGTAGTTCTTAGCTCCCCTAAACCTTTTATTTATCCTTTTATTTATTTTATTTATCTATTTTTTCTTTGAGAGGGGGATGGTTGCTGAGCTGTCTAACCCTGTGTAATAGTTTTATTTCAAGATCATCAGATATAGATTCTTGGAAAAAGGGATGAAGATGTATAATAATTATTTTCAAAACCTCCTGTGAAAAGACTCTACTGTAAGGTGGAGAGACTGAATGGGTTGTAGCGGCACTAGTACGCCCTCTACCCGTTATCATAGACACTATACTCCACCTGTGACAGGCAGTCACCGTGTGAACGGGTTAGACTTCATACACTTGTACACTTCAAGGTTTACACACATTTAGACTTGAACGTATATTTAGACAAGAAGGAAAAATATCTCAGCATCCAGAAATTATTAATCAGATTGTAAAATTATGAGATATTTTATCTTGCTTCATATAGCCTCATAACTCTATAAGATCATTAATCATTTGATAATTATTGTTCATTAACATGTGTACATATCTAACGTCATCAGAGGAACTGATGAGAATTGCGTGTTCTGAAGAGAGACTTGTTCTGCTAAGTGTTGCAAAATTTGGGTCAATCCTTGTAGACATTCCTAAGATCTCAGATCTCAGAATCTTGTGCATTTATGTTCGTATAACTGCTAACTGGGATATGCTAAATATCTAGAGATTCAATGATATCTTTGTAATGAGTAAGTACGGTTTTGTTATGCAACAAGCCCCTGAGGCCTGCCCCCTACCGGTGGCTACGCCTGCTGGACCCTGATTATCGCTCACCTGCAAATACAAAGAGAAAGTTATACATGGTGACGGTGGCAGCTAGAGCAAGGAGGCAACTTATCAATTTTTATTATACACGCATTGCTCTGAAAACAACGTATCTAGAGTGATTAAATCATTTTACACGTAGTGTGTACTTCATTAGTGATTTA
This sequence comes from Sthenelais limicola, assembly GCA_942159475.1. Lineage (NCBI taxonomy): Eukaryota > Metazoa > Annelida > Polychaeta > Phyllodocida > Sigalionidae > Sthenelais > Sthenelais limicola. The sequence continues at coordinate 108,845,489 of OW804100.1, read as the reverse complement.
CGTGGGTTGTCATGGCAACCAATGTCTTTTTACTTAGATTACCAGTAAAATTCAAATTGATGACTAATTTTGTTCTATTTTCATAATTGAAAGCATGTATAGTAAATCTGTTAACTAACTCGTTGGTTTCAGTCGCTTAGAATATTGCACTCGTTGCTACGCAACTTGTGCAATATTCACGCTCCTTCAACCAAACCGTTAGTTAACCTGCATGCATCGACCTTGCAATACCTGATCCCTTCTTGGGGTTGAACTCTTTATGGATGTTTTTTTTGTAACAGAATAATCTTATAGAGTAAGAAGAATAATGTCTCCTTTTGGTACAGTGCCCTTAGGTACAAATAATTAATATATTGAATTGCAAATACTAGTTATAATATATGAGTATATTTGATCTTGGGTTGTTTGAAACTATCTGTTTTTTTTATCTAATTTATATGGAGGATTTGTGTAGGTGAATTAAAACATTGTCTCGTGATTTTATCCTACTGGATGCCCGTCATTTACCTTCCCCGCATGCACGTCCATGTTGCCATTTAAACAAGTTACAATATTGCCAAAGAATGTTTAATATTTGTAAGTCAAATTTGAATTGAAAGGTTGCCAGCATACAGTATCAGTAGCATATAGTATCATGCATGGCCCCAATACTACAGGTAAAAGACTAAAATATCTTCTGAGGTAGTATACTATCATCTATTGTTGTATTATATTCCACCAGGCAGTTTAGTACAGCTCCTATAGCTGGTCTTCCACTAACTCCTAGGGTAGTATACTACCATCTATTGTTGTATTATATTTCACCAGGCTGTCTAATTATGGGGTAGTATATGACCATCTATTGTTGTATTATATTTCACCAGGCTGTCTAATTATGGGGTAGTATATGACCATCTATTGTTGTATTATATTTCACCAGGCTGTCTAATTATGGGGTAGTATATGACCATCTATTGTTGTATTATATTTCACCAGGCTGTCTAATTATGGGGTAGTATATGACCATCTATTGTTGTATTATATTTCACCAGGCTGTCTAATTATGGGGTAGTATATGACCATCTATTGTTGTATTATATTTCACCAGGCTGTCTAATTATGGGGTAGTATATGACCATCTATTGTTGTATTATATTTCACCAGGCTGTCTAATTATGGGGTAGTATACGACCATCTATTGTTGTATGATGTTTTACCAGGCTGTTTAGTTCTGAGGTAGTATACTACCATCTATTGTTGTATGATGTTTTAACAGACTGTTTAGTTCTGAGGTAGTATACTACCATCTATTGTTGTATGATGTTTTAACAGACTGTTTAGTTCTGAGGTAGTATACTACCATCTATTATTGTATGATGTTTTAACAGACTGTTTAGTTCTGAGGTAGTATACTACCATCTATTGTTGTATGATGTTTTAACAGACTGTTTAGTTCTGAGGTAGTATACTACCATCTATTATTGTATGAAGATGGTTTCTAGTTCAGCTCTAGATGAATAGTAACCAATATACATCGCCTATACACCACGCCATACATTATGGACAAACCTGGGCTAACTTAGGAGGTTTTTAGAGTAAAACTGTGAGTGGTAAAGTGCTAGAGAGTGATGTGTTGGTCACAATAAGTGTTGTACCAGAGACAGAGAGTGACAGCGGCTATCTATCTCCACACGGGGAGAGACAGGCAGAGACAGCGGCTATCTATCTCCACAGCTCCGTCCTGCTTCATGGGCTAAATTAGAGACTGTGTTATGTCCAGTGGGAAGACATCTGCTGGAGGCTTAGTTGGGTCAGATCTTCAGAAAATTTTCAGTGATTTTCTGAAAATCTGATCCATGTACTAGGTGTGGTCTTATTCACAAGTTGATTTAAAAACGTATATCGCAAAAATGCATTTTAAAATACCACCATTATATTTGAAATGATGAGATCAAGCGGATATTAATGATGGTGAACATATATATAAGGACATCGAAAAAGTGTTTCTATATTTTATGTCAGATGTATGTATGTGTAGTGAACTCGGTTCGGGACTCTTAGCTTAGGAATAAAACGGAACAAGAATTACTCTCATACTCTGGTTTTATTACCACACAACCTTAGACCAACCTCTCTGGACCAGCCAGAAAGGGAACATATACATTGTGAAATAGTATAAACAAGGTGTGGAGAATATCCATATCACAGATATTCTTATAAAAGCGAAGTTAAGAACAAGTAAAACCAGAGATTGGGTACGAACACATAAAGGAACATTTGCATAGCATAAAATGACAATATACAAGGAAAAGACACAATATAAAGTGATGAATACAAATAATAGTAAATAAGCTACAGACCACTCTTCCAGGGTCTGTGCTTCGGATAGATCCGAGAGCCCTTGACTGCCCTCTGGCGTCAGTCCGAAAGGACTGGAATCAACCAGCGGACAGTCTCGGACTCCCGGACTGCACTATTCCGGAACCCATAAAACACACGACCACTACAATACCCCCTCTTTCTTTTAAAGAGTTTAAAACATTGTTTAAAAATCGGGTAATAGAACAATAAAGCATATGAAAAGAGGAAAAATAATACAAATCACCACGAGTAAACACAAAAGTCACTCAACACATAATAAAAGATCATAGACAAGTACAAGCAGGAGCATTTAGTGTCCTCACTACTGATACAAGTGGAAAGATAAAAATGATCCGTGTAAATGGCGAAAAAGTAAAAAAATTCCTCCGGCTCTCTGTGAGAAAAGTAAATCTCACTACTACATTCTGTAGTATAACAAATAAGAGAGAAAAGTTCATTACTTCATTACTTTAGTTCCAGTGGTCAATATCCGTGGGTCATGCCGATTCATCTTTGTGTCCATCCGAATGTGTCCATATCCATTTCCAAGTCCATAAATCAGTCCAGTCATCATCATCCACACAGGTCGTTCCATTCCGAGTCCGAGCATCATTCGTGGGCGATCCGTGTTGTCGTCTGGTCCGTCCTATGGTCATCCTCCTTCACTGGCGATGAGGGACCTTCTCGTCGTCCTGCTCCATGTCCATGTCGGCATCATCCTCCACGTCACTGTGGCCAGTTTTGGTTCCAGGAGTGGGGGGTGCCTGCATACCAGAGCCGGGCGACGACTTTAGAGGGGAGATCACTTTCTCGGGTCCAAACAATTGGTGGATTCCGAGATCTGATTCTCCCACTCCTCCCTGTCCCAGACCGCTTCCCTCTAGCCAAGTCCGGGCCCTGCTCTGTGAGCGTTGTCGGGGCGCGGACCTCTGCGTTTGCTGCTGCCTTGCAGCTTGAGCTGCGGATCCAGCAGCAGCAGTGGGAACCGTCCGAGAAGTCTCGGGGGACACAATCATCCGAAAGGGGGATGCTGAAGGATGGCTAGGTGTTTTAACACCCATCTGGGCCATCTGGGGGAGTTTCCCGATCTGTCCCAACAACTGTGATAGTACATCCAGTTGGAGGGCATTGACCTGGATCGCCCCAGCCTGACCACCATCCACATGTAGAGTGGGGGCAGATGGATCTGTGCCTCCCACACTCTCTGTTGGGTCCTGCTCCGGCGGAGAACTGGACTCCGCGGACTCCAACCTTGACCTCAGCCGCGCGTTAGCCTCCATCAAATCGCGGATTTGATTGTCCTTCTGGGCTAGGGACGCGCGCTGGGTCTTGATGATGACCGCCTGTTGGTTGTTCTCCTCTCGGAGGTTGGCGACCTCATCAATCCTACTCTCCACAGTCTCCAAACGTTGAAGGGGCGTGGTCAACGAAGCAATTGACCGACGTACCCCCTCGCTTAGAGCTATGGCTGCCTTCTCTAGATCCGTCAGGGCAGCTTCAACGTTAACGTCAACTGCCCGGACCAGTTCTTGCGTGTCATGGCGAGAAGGCAGATCTTCCTTGGCCTGCTCTACCCATTGCTGGGTTTTGCGGCCCTTCTTGGTGATGGGTGCCTCCGGATGGCTCGAAGACTGTCGTTTGTGCGTCTTCTTGGAGGTCTTTTTGTCCGAAGCGGGCCTACTTCCGGACTCGGGGGCAACGCTGCTGGAAGCAGAGCTCACCGATACCGAGTCTTGCTGTCCAGTTGCGGGTTTGCTAAGCCCAGAACTGGAGGAAGAGGAGGCTTTCCTTGCTTCGGCCTTCTCTGCAGCCTTTAGCCGGGTCTGGACTGCAGCCTGTGCCTTTCTTAAGACCTTCAGGTGATTGAAGGACAAGTACACCATCTTGTAAAAGAGAGGATTCTCCTTTTTTCCGGCGGTTACTGTGTCCTTCACCATGCGGGCCTGGGCCTTCTCCCGACTGAGGTTGTGCTGTCTCACCTCACCATTCATCAAGTGCTGGATAAGCTCACCCTTCCGATCCAGGACCTGTGCACAGCTAGTGTACGGGCAAGTCCAGGCTTGACGGAGGGGGGCGTGGCACTCGCACAAATGGCGAAAGAACCTCTCTCGGGTGGTGTAAATTTTTACACCCACATCTCGGAAACCAGTGTACCGACACACCAAGAAGGGGCAACGGTGTCCTGGCTTCCAGAGCATAGGGGACATCTTGAGCTTTCCCAAGGTGCCCTCGTCCAAGCTGTCCTCCTGCAACAGCTCGGGCCAGATCTCGGACTCATAGCGTTTCATTGTCCCGGGGAAATCAACGTCGTCCGAGTCTGATTCCGGACCATCAGAAGGGAACCGGAATCCTGGTTTGTCCGAACCAGGGTTGATGGGTGCTGTATTGTCGGGCTTATCCATTACAGCCTTGAAGTGTTCCAAACTTCCCCCAATCTCACCAACCCTAGCTCTCCACACAGACATCCGAGCGCTGTGGACCCTTCTCACTTTCTTAAAGGACAGCTTCGGATTCTGCTTCTGCTTCTTGGAAGAGGTGGTCCCAGCAGAAACAGAACTGGTGCTTGGTTGTGGCACCGCGCTCTTGCTTCTCTTCTCCTCTTCCGACCTACTTGACCCGCCTCGGGTCATGGATGCGGATCCCGATTTGCCACCGACAGGGTATCTGCGACTTCGGGATCTGCCCCGGGATTCCATGTCCTCATCGTCAGCCTTTTTAGGGCTCGATGGAGACTGGGATCCATCCTCACTTTTCCGGGGTGCTGACTGCTTCCTCGGAGAGCGGCGTAGGACATCAGGGTCGACAACAGTCTCCCCTTTGTCCCTCGGACTTGCCTCAGCTACGGGTTTGGCCTTCACCCGAAGCTTCGGCTCCTCCTTCACCACTTCCTCGGAAGCTTCAGTTTCCATGGCTTCGGACTCAGAACGGTCGTGTCCTTCGTCCTCCACCACTTCACTGACTTCGGCTGCTAACCTCATCAGATTATCAGCCCCCTCCTCGAGCAACAACTGTTGCTCCTCCGCCTCTGTCATGGCAGGGAGCTCAGTCTCGATGCCCTCGGCCATCAATCTTTCCGCCTCGGCCAACTCCTTCTCGACTTGCTCAGCCATAGCCTTCTCCATCTTCGATTACTTTGCTAGAAAAGGAATACAAACAAAGCATTTTAATGACAAGACTCCATGGAATAACAAAGCCCGATTTCTGAGCCTTGTCCATTCTCGGACTGAGCTTCAGATGGCCCTTCGGATCCGAACTGTGCTGTCAGTCCCCCACTCCTTTAGCGTGGGTCGATCCGAACTAGGTTTCTAGCGAGCCAACACACCGTTGCCACATCTCCCACCAATCCGGAAGGGTTAATTACGTCCAAACATCATAATGGAATAAGTTAACAGGGCATGATGGTTCACTTCTATGCTAGAGAACAACATACAACACGCATACCCGTAGCCAGTATTTCTAACAGTGTGTATATCAAAATGGACGTAGCGGTACCAGGCACCAGCCCGCCAAAGTATAGAAATGCCAATCGGCAACAAAATACAGGGTACCATACGTTCAAATCTCTAGACATCTTACATTCATACAAGATCAACAACATGACAAGTCCTTTATGTACATCATCGCTTGATAACTTACTGTACGGTTGGTGAAAGTCTGTCGGTTGCTTACTCATACGAGTTCCGGAAGCAGAATGGCAAAGGGTAGAACACTCTCGCCGCACCTGGTGCAACGCTAGTACTCCAACCCGACACCGCGACGGTAGCGCCAACGCTTCCCGCGCTCCTTCTCCGAGCACGCTCACATAGCATGATTGGGTGCTAATCCAATAGCTATTCTGATCTGCCTGTTGAGACATGACAGGCCCTTTGTTAATCTCCACTTTCTTTGCCATCAGGATAGGTTTAATTGCTACATTCTATCTGCTATAAATAGATTCCGATCTTACAGCAAGTTCCAGGTCTCATTGACCCGCAGTGCAAGCCTAGATCATGTCAATACCTATCGTTCAAACAAATACTTATTAAGACAAAGATTCGTCTCCCAGTCACAATAGAAATGAATCTATTACGCCGGTAGGGGACACAGCAGTAATTCTCCGGTCTACTGCCAGTCGGACTTCTCGTTGTGTACTTTTTTATTGAGCCAAAATCAGTCCGGTAATTTTAACTCATTTGATACCATATTCTATTTGATTTGCAACCGAACTGGGGCATTGCGCGTGCGCTTAGCCCTTGTCAGAGCTGGGGAAGGGTTACTAGTATCCGGACCCGGATTATTTCTTGTCCGTCTACCACCCGGTAAGATTGGTGGAACAGCAGCGCCTGGTAACTTCCTAGGCCTCCCAACTCTTTTCTTCGGAGTTGTGGGAGCTTCGGGTTTATCCGGCACTACTGTTTTCCTAGGTCTTCCCGGTTTCCTTCTAGCCCTCGTCTTTTTCTTCTCCTGTATAACAGGTTGAGGCACTACTGCATTCTTTTTCAATTTGCCTCGGCCTTTCTCTGTCACAGGAGGAGGAATAGTTGACACAGGAGCTGTAGTTTTTACAGTGTCCGCTTTCTTTGTCTTCCTACCCCTCTTTCGGACGGGCTTTTCTTGTCCTGCTGGTTTAACTTTTCGGGGCCTGCCTCTCGGCTTGGCCCCTATAGTTATTTTAGCTTTCGCCGCAGGAACTATACAATCTTTCCCAGCTACTACTTTCCCGTCGATAAGTCGGAGAATATCTCTACCTGTTTTAGCCTGCTTCTGGAATTCGGACGCCCGATGCAGGTTCGCCGCCTGTATGGGTCCATTTTCGTCAAAGGCTGGCTTCAAGTAGTCTATATGATATCTCATCAGACCTTCCGAGGTTTCTAATTCACAGGTGGTACCTCCTATGAATCTTTTGATGACATAAGGCCCATCCCATTTGGGTCCGATCTTTTTAGAGGCCTTTGGGGGACAGAATCGGTATACTACCTCCCCCACTTGGAATCTCGGAGGACGAGAACGTTTGTCATAATCCCTTTTCTGATGGACTGCAGAAATTCCGAGATTATTTCTCACGTACTGGTGCCCCTTTCTCATACACTGTCTCAAGTGCTCCACATATCCCACTTTGCATGGGAAATCCAATTCTCCTGGTGTCACACCATAGACTAAATCCATTGGTGCCACCAGCTCTGTCCCAAAGACTACAGAATTCGGAGTACAGAGTGTACTGGCATGTACCGTGGCCCGATAAGCATGAGCAATACAGGGCGCTAATATATCCCAGTTATCTTCAGTTCCATCTGTTAGACATGACAATTGTTCCACGAGGACACGATTGAGTCTCTCGCTTTGACCATTGCTCATGGGTCTGTAGGGAAGAGTAATTAATTTCTCAACCCCCAACATTTCTAACAAGGATCTTAAGAGCAGAGACCTAAACTCGGGAGCTCCATCGGTTTGCAAAGCAACAGGGCACCCGAATCGTAGGATCCATTCTCTGAAGAGTACATCTGCACAACTCTCTGCAGTGTGATCTGCCATGGGGTAGGCTTCGGCCCATTTCGAAAAATGATCCGTTACCACCATGATATAATTGTTTCCCCTGGGAGTTGTCCGAAGAGGTCCCAAGATGTCCAATCCTATCCGATTCCACCTATCCCTATGTTTTTCTTTCTTAAGGAGGGAAGTCCCTCCCCCTTGTCTGGATTTCCTCATACTACATTCCGGACAGGCCCGGATCCATCGTTTCAAATCGTACCTCATCCCTGGCCAGTAATATTTCATTTTAGCTGACCAAGAATTTTTAAATGTACCGAAATGACCCGAGATCTTCGGACCATGCATCCCTTGGAATATTTCCTTTCTCAAAGAGGCAGGAATGAGTTTCCTCCAATACTTCCTTCCTGTGGCTAGTCTTGTCCAACCCAGACATAGCACACCCTCTCTCATTTCCATATTACCTAGATGCTGGACAAATGTACGGAATTCATTGGATTCTCCAGCTAGATCTTCTCTGCTAGGGACATCCTCTGTACCCGCAACAATAGCCAGTAATCTTTTGATGAGTGGATCTTCCTGCTGAGCCTCCCGCAACACTTGCTCCTGTGTGCCTAAAGCCACAGTAGTGGGGGCAGCCACAGCATCATGAATACCACAATCCGAGCAATCTAGTCTTCCACATTTCCGAGTGGGAAGTCGTGATAACGCGTCAGCATTTTCATGCTTCTTTCCAGCACGATGGACAATCATATTCTGATCCAGACCATACTCTTGCAGCGTCAATAACCACCGCGCGAGCATATCAGTTGGATCCTTAAAGTTTAGCAACCAACGTAAGGATGCATGATCTGTCCGAACCACAAAGTTCCGATTTCCCAATAGGTAATGTCGAAACTTTTTCAGATAGGTCAGAACGGCTAAGAGCTCGCGTTTAGTAGCACAATAATTCTTCTGTGATTTAGAAAAACTATTGCTAGCATAGCTCAATACCACTTCTCTCCCATCCTGGATCTGAGACAGGATCCCAGCCATCCCGAATCCGCTAGCATCCGTGTCCAGAATGAAGTCTCCCACCTTTCGGGGAAATCCCAACACTGGAGAGGTTACTAGGGCTTCTTTCAGCTTGCTAAAGGCATCGTCACACCGTGGCGTCCACACTATAGGCTTGCTATAGCGCTTCTCTTTCCCTGCCGCGGTCACTACATCTTGCAGAGGGGCTGCTATTATTCCGAAATCCTTTTGAAATTCTCGGTAATAAGAAGCAAAACCAAGGAATTGCCTCACCTCTCTGGCGTTCTTGGGAATAGGCCAGTCCTTGACCTTTTGTACCTTCTTCGGATCAGCTTGAATGCCATCCGGAGATACAATTCTTCCCAAATATTCCACTCTTTGCCGAAAGAAATCACATTTCTTCGGTTTTAGTTTTAGACCATAGTCTCGGATTCGGTCTAGGACGAGTCTGAGGTTACTTTGACACTGCTCATAAGTCTCTCCGAAAACCACAATATCGTCCAAATAGACCAGACAGGACTTCCATCTGAGTCCGTCTAACATCTGATCCATCATGCGTTGGAAAGTAGCCGGGGCATTACACAATCCGAAAGCCATAACTTTGAATTGGAATAAGCCCACAGTGGACAGAAAAGCAGTTTTGTGTTTACTTTCCTCATCCATGGCTACCTGCCAATATCCACTCTCTAGATCTAGGGTGCAGAACCACTTGTTTCCTCCAAGGGCTTCTACACACTCATCTATCCGAGGTAATGGAAAACTATCTTTTATGGTCACTGCATTTAGCTGACGATAGTCGACACAAAACCTCTGGGTCCCATCTTTCTTGGCCACCATAACTATAGGAGCACCCCAAGGACTGCTGCTATGTTCGATCCGGCCTTCTTTGTACATTTTCCAGATCTCTGCTTCGGCCTTGTCTCTCTTTGCCACTGGTATCCGACGATACGCTTGCTTAATAGGGGCCGCATCACCCGTATTAATAGCGTGTCGGACTTTATGTGTACATCCCAGTAGTTTCCCGGACCCTGGGATGGAGAAACAGTCCTGATATTCTTTCAGTAGATCTGTTGCACTTTTAATTTCTTTTTGATCCCGCAGGTCTGAGTCCGATATTAACTTAGCCAGCGGACACACAGTGGGGGGCATTTTCTCGGGCATTTCAGGTGAGATCAAATCATCATCCGCCACAGGTGATTCCATAACCTGTATTGAATTGATGATTACCTCTTCGATCACACCGTCATCCTCTTCCCCAGACATGACTGAATCTTGTGAAAGTAAAGTCACACTATACAATCTGCCTACCATTCTTCTCTTTCCGAGCTTAATAGCTCGCCCGGACGGATTACTAAATGCCACCACAGCCGGTTTCCCGTCACCTGATACGTATGTATTCAAGCTTCCCAAGGCATAGTCACTTAGTAATTTTTGGTCTGGCTCGAACATCAATCCATCCGATGTGTCTGAGCCACCGTGAATGTTTAATTCGGCCAGAGTCACTTTGCCGGGTACAAGGGTTACACCTCTTTTGAGTGTCACCTCTATACCTGCAAGTGAATTTCCGACCTGCACCGCCTTCACGGAGGACTTTTCTTTACTACTACCTTGTCTCTTCCAGAGTTTACAACTCACGGAATGACCGTAGTTATCCAAGTAAAGTAATCCTGACCAATCAAGACTACATCGATGCACATAATAAAAATCTGCACCGAGTATCCCATCCTCAGGGCCTTGTAAACCACTGACAACGAGACATGTAATCATATAGGTCCGTCCACCTATATTCCACGGACATAGCACGCTACCATAAGTGTTAATAGGTGTTCCATCTCCCATCGCACACACCGTTCGGACCGGCATCATTGGCGGTGGATGTGGAAGGGAATCATAGAACTTCTTAGTGATCAAACTGGTAGTAGCACCAGGATCAACCAAAAAGAATCCACTCATCCCACCTACCAGCACTGGGGCATACCATCTCTCCCGAACTAATAACTTAGACGGGATCTCCAGAGTTTCCTTCCGTAGCACAGAAACCTTCTGAATCTTGGCAGGTTTATTACGGTTCTTCTTGACCATTAAAATCTGCCCTTCCTCAGCTTGGAATCCGGATTCCCCCCATCGTATATTAGGGTCATCCTCCGGACTTCTCAAAGGAGTACAGACCTTTGAAAGAGCTTTACCGTCCGGCAACGATCTAGATTCTCCACCTTTCGACTCGGATTCGTCCACACTTTGGATTCCTTCGAGCATACTAAGCGGTGCCTGGGTTTTACTCCCGATCCCTACACTACTTTCATACTCCTCTCGGATTGCGGTATTATGAAGCGCCTTGCCGTCGACCCTCACTACGCTTCTCATGAGGGCCCCTTCTAGTTTTCCGGATTTCCTGCTGCGGCTGTCCTTGCTTCGGATTCTGCAAGGAGTTTGAACAGCCCCTTCTTCTTTGAACACTCAGAGATTCTATGTCCAAATTCACCACAGAAGTAGCAGGGTTTAGTTTTCGGAAACTCTTTCTTCCCCCTATACCCAGACCTCTCATAATAAGATGTTTTCGGGGCATCCGGGGTTGGTTTCTTGTGAGCCTGCCATGACTGAATGGCCTGTACAATTGCGCCAATGCCAGAGTCTTCTTCTTCTGACTCCACTTTATCACTGGCGTGCAATGCCTCAGTAATCTGGGCAATGACAGATTTCTTCGGGGTCTTGCTCTTATGCCCTCCACCAGCTTCAGGCGGTCCGAAAAAGTCCGGCGCTGAACTAGCGGTAGTGTTCTGTATGGATACAGTATTCACAGCATCCAAATCAGCTCCCTCGAACACCTCGGACCAATGGACGGCCTGTTCCAAGTCATAAGGTTCCTGGAGTCTTATCCACCAAGCTTCCTTGGCGTTGGATAGGCCATCTAGATATACCTTCAAACACAATGTGCGTCCGGTATAGTCTATTACATTGCCGAAGGCAATTCGGGCTTTCTTCACAACTTCATTTGCGAAGTTGCGACTAGTCTGATTCATTGTTTGTCGCGCAGCATAGAAGATGGCCTCCTTCTTCCGGGAGTTGTGTTCCCCGAAATTTGCCTCCATATGCTGGACAAACTCTGGGAGTTTCAGTCCAGGGGGTAACTCCCCCAGCTCCTGAACTTGGCGGCGGCAGGTACACTTCAGAAACATCAAGAAAATATCGTCTGACCAATTCTGAGCTTCTGCCATCACCCTCATCTCTCCCAGATGAATGCTCCAACTGTCCTTGGAAGAATCCCATTGCTTCAAGAAAGACATCTTCGGGACATGACTTGCCGCTTCATGCATGTACTCATAATGAAATGAGCTTGCAGCTGGCTCGGGCCCGTCATATCTTAATCCTTGTGTCAAGGATTTATCTTTGAATGAGTGTGTTTCTCTCCTCATTGTTGTACTATGAGCCACAGGAACATAACTCCGCGAGGAATCAGCACCTGCACTACCAACAACATTATGACGGACATAGGTTCCATCCGTGACATGTCCACCCGGATAACCAATAGTGTTATCCGACAGTTTCTTAATGGTGGAGATGCCAGCTCCTATGCCCGGTCTACCCGCTGTACCAGTGGGTGGGGTGACTACTCCCTGGTTTGGTGAGGAAGTTTGGGGAATTTCCGGGGTCATAATCTGGACCTTCTTTTCGGCTCCCCTAACGAAGGAAGCAGGAGTCCTAAGTACATAAGACTCCCCCTGTCCTTCATTCCTCACATTGCCAGTTTCTTCGGGTGCTGGATTCTCTATCGGGGACTCGGGTCCAGTGCCCGTCCCCAATCCGAAAATAGCAGCCACTTGCTCTAACGTTGGCTGTGCCTTTGGAGATTCTGCTGTCTGATCTGCCTGATTTATTAATCTGGACAAATCATCGACTCTAGAAGCTTCGGCCCGGAGTTTTTCGTTTTCAGCCATTAACCTGGCTGTTGAACGATCACTCCTCTCAGCATATTCTTGTAGAGTTCTCTGGAGCTCTGCATTTTGATCTTCCAACATCACCACTTGGTTTCTCTGGCCCAAGCTGAACTTGTGCGCCCGCTCATAGGCTTTGCGCCAAGCCTCTACCTGAGACTGCAGAGGTGGAGTAGACTCTTTCCTCTGTGGGGAGCCCTCATCCGTATCGTCCGAAAAAAATCTTTCGCGAGGATCGCGGAATGCCCAAACATCTTGTGTGATTTTCTTTGTGCTTGGACTCGGTCTAGGCACTGCGGTTCGGACCTTCGGTACAGCACCTGTACCTCTACCTCTGCCTCTGCCCGCACCTCCAGTAGCCCCGGCCGACTGTTCCGTCTGACTCGCTCTATTTAGGTCTGACATTTCTACCGACCTCTTTCTCTTTTTTTATTTCATAGAATTCTACCTGGATGGATCCGAACACTTTTCAGGCTTTTTGAAAAGCTAACTTCTGGTTGTGGCTAAGAACTGGTCACGGCACCAATTGTAGTGAACTCGGTTCGGGACTCTTAGCTTAGGAATAAAACGGAACAAGAATTACTCTCATACTCTGGTTTTATTACCACACAACCTTAGACCAACCTCTCTGGACCAGCCAGAAAGGGAACATATACATTGTGAAATAGTATAAACAAGGTGTGGAGAATATCCATATCACAGATATTCTTATAAAAGCGAAGTTAAGAACAAGTAAAACCAGAGATTGGGTACGAACACATAAAGGAACATTTGCATAGCATAAAATGACAATATACAAGGAAAAGACACAATATAAAGTGATGAATACAAATAATAGTAAATAAGCTACAGACCACTCTTCCAGGGTCTGTGCTTCGGATAGATCCGAGAGCCCTTGACTGCCCTCTGGCGTCAGTCCGAAAGGACTGGAATCAACCAGCGGACAGTCTCGGACTCCCGGACTGCACTATTCCGGAACCCATAAAACACACGACCACTACATATGTTTGGAAAAATGTTTGCAACATTTTTGGGTGGGCAATTATCAGTAGAGTAATTAGATGTATTCATAGGATGAACTTCGTAATGCAAGGATATAATATTATTTGATATATTTGATATTGGGCATCGCTGCTGAAAGTGAGTATAAACTACACTAAGAAGTGTAGATTTTTTAACACTTTATTTATCCAGGTAGTATAAAAGGGCTATGGCATTTGCCAACCCTGATTCATCGGGGAACAAGCATGTCGCCTGGCATATCAACTTTCAAAATAGAGTAATCATGGATTTAAATATGAACACAGTATTATGGGTGATGTTGGAATGAGATGATATGAGATGAGGTTTATACATATGTTAAAAGATGAGTTCCGATCAAAGTAATAACATAGTAGATAACAATTAGTTTATGTGAAGTTCACATTCATGTAGATAGCTCTAACTGTTGTAGATCATTGAATGTAAGTGCTCCTCAGCATTCGTTTGATGACTAGGGGGTCCTGTGTCAATCTGAGTTCAGATGGCATGGCATTCCACAGACCAGCACCATGGTAGAGAAAGGATTTTGAGAGATAGTGAGTTGGTTGTAACCCAAGCACCAATGTGCGGGATGTCTTCTGCACCTTCTGCGATGCACATCGATGAGGAGGGTTATCGGTGGCTGCATCATCTTGGCATCGGCAGTATAAAAAAGTTCGGCAACTATGTAATTCATTTTCATGCTTTTACATATGGAATCTCATTGACTAGACATCGCCAATGCATTGGCAATGCATCGCCACAGCCGTTACCTCCATTGACAATGCTTCAATGCAAAATCACATCGGCGGGAAATATCAAACATGTTTGATGTTCATTGGTTCCCTTACCGATGCAATCTTTAGATTGCCCACTCATCACCAGTCATCACTGGCTATTGCCGAAGGCATAGTGATGACAAGTTGATGCAAAGACGATGCAATAGATTTCACAAAAAATCGACTACCTCATCGCCAACGCTTCGCCAACGATTTTGTCAACAGTGGCCGGACCGCTTTAGTCATATGTCAGGAGATATAACAACACATATTATCTAATTAATAACCTCCACTTCAGGCCTGCTGATGATTCACTGTTTGTCCGTCCATAATCCCTCAGCTTCACTTCAGGATTATGCACACAAACAGCCCCTCAATGTCAGCCATTAATCCTATAACAGTGCACCAGCAGCTCCTTAATGTCGGTCATTAATCCTGTACCAGGTGCCAGTGTAGTCTGACCCAGTGCCTTCAGTATCAGTTACACACGGCCGCATAAAGCACAACAAATGGGAGGAAAAACATCCTCCGTCTCAGCTCTGCAGGTTTTTGTCCTCATGCCACGAGCGGGTTTTTGCCTGCTAACTTGGCGGGAGATATACAGGCTAGTTATTCAATACTGGGACTTGGCGGGAGATATACAGGCTAGTTATTCAATACTGGGACTTGGCGGGAGATATACAGGCTAGTTATTCAATACTAGGAACCGGCGTCTGAACGTGGGTCAGAAAATGTACAATTGTCAGATCTACACAGTTAGTAAATTCTGCTAAATTAGACTGGAAAATGAAGTTAACCGGGTATATCTGGTATCGCATTGATTTAACCTATCTGTTCTGTTAATATGTTTAACTGCATTTTGAAGCCAATTTTTGTTTTAAATTTGGGTTATTTGAGAGCATTGGTGAAGGCGAATTATGAATTTTCTGAAGACCTTTTTTGTGCAATGAGATCAGCTAAATAAAGAATACTTGAATTGAATTGAATTGAAGATCTGACCGACATATACATCAGCAGCTCTACACATTTAGTATATTCTGCTAAATTAGGCTGAAATGTGATAAATACTCGGTATATCTGAGTATATTTGGTATTTCACTGATTCAAAAGATCTGCTGGGTTATGGTGGACTGTATTTTGAACCTCATTTTTGTTGTAAATTTGGGTTTTTGAGAGGATTGGTGAAGGCGAATTGTACATTTTCTGGCGATTTCATCCTTGATGTTAGTGTATGATTCCTCCTGCCTGGTCTCCATGTCTAACTCTAGGGTACCTGGGTCAGACCTTCAAAAAATGTACAATTCGCCTTCACCAATCCTCTCAAATAACCCACATTTAAGACACAAATAAGTTTCAAGATGCAGTTTAACATAACAGAACTGATACTGTAAATCAATGAGATACCAAATTTACTCAGATATACCCTGTATTCTTCATTTTACAGACAAATTTAGCAGAATTTCCTAAATATGTACACCTGCCAATTGTGCATTTTCCGAATATCTGACCCACCTGGATTCTACATGTTAGTGTCTATGTTATGCCTACTTGCAGTATATTGTAATTAGAGCTAGTTGGTGAGGTTTCCATGGGTTAAGCTCTCAAGATGAGTATGTAATGGCTCTCAAAATATCCTGTGAGTCTATGTGTATGTGTGTATGTGGGTCAGATTTTCAGAAAATGTACAATTGGCAGCTCTAAACATTTAGTAAATTCTGCTAAATTCTGCTACAATTTGGTCAATATTAGTTAGGTACATTTGAGTATATTCGGCATTGTATTGATTCTAGCAATCTGTTTGGTTAGGTTGAACTGTATTTTGAACTTTATTTTCGTCTCAAATTTGGGTTATTTGAGAGGATCGGCGAGGTTGAATTGTACATTTTCTGAAGATCTGACCCATGTGTGGGCTTGGGTTGTGTGTGTGTGTGGGGGGGGGGGGGGGGGGGGGGTCGGGGGGAGCAAAAACAAATACTTGTAAATTCAGGAAGTATTTCCAATAAATTCCAGAATTTCGATATTGGCAGAAAGATTGGTTATGTCTATGCATTATGTTCCAATTAATCTGGTAGGGTGGTAGGGTGATAGGGAGGTAGGGAGGTAGGGAGGTAGCTGATGACGCCCTCCCACTGTCCACCGTAACGACCAAGTCCCACAAAGTCCTTTCAAGATTAGTTTACATTTACATAAAAACGTCCCTGTGAAGTACCTAAAGGTTCATACAAACACCAACATTTGTTGGAGTAACAATATTTTTATTTGACAGCATGGGCGTATAATACACATCTTTTATTGCACCCCTCATACTGCATGGGCATGTAATAAACTCTAAATCCAGACGGTTGGAAAATGTGTCAAGAAAACACATTTTGTTATCTTATTTTGCTGTTTTTATGTTGCAAGTTCTACTGGTGGCTACACTCTATACACGTCCTGTTGGCAGCGGCGTGCCATAGCCTTAAGGTTAGAGGGCTTTGATGTTTACTGCCTACAGGTCGCGTATAGAGTGTACAGCCAGGTAACCCATCAACACAACATCACAGCCACATACTGACACGCCATCTGTTAGCGGCAAGAAGAACTATTTTCTTGGTTCATCACACAAAGTGAAGCTCAACTGCGGGGAGGGGGAGGGAGGGGGCGAGCCAGGGGGGGGGGGGGGAGGCGGGGGGGGGGGGGGCTGGGAGGGGGGCAGGGGGAGTAGAGCCGGGGATGTACATCAACAATCATTGAGTGTTGTCTGTCTGTTTATCCGTCACTAACCATCTATCTACGTGGAGTAAGGCAGGGGAGTATTGATGCATTATGGTGTCGTGTAGGGTTTTATTTCATCATCACCGCCTGCATAACCATGGCAGATTGTTATTAGTCTCCTTTATATCATACATAATAGTTAACATGATATTATACATGCCAGTTATTATTATATCACGATTATATCACTGACAATGGAACCAAAAGCTACAATTAATCAAAATATTGTCCTTTCTCATTTTGCGTGTCTTTTGCCAACTATATTTGGGTCAGAAAATGCACAATCTACACAGTTCTACATATCTCTCAAATTCTGCAAAATTAGAGTGAAAAATTATAAATACTGGGTATATCTGAATGTATTCTGTATTGTATTCATTCAAAACATCTGTCTGGTCATGTTAAACTGTATTTTGAACTTGATTTTCGTCTTAAGTTTGGGTTATTTGAGAGGATTGGTGAAGCTCAATTGTACATTTTCTGTAGAATTGGCCAATTTTTACTATCTAATGTTCTTATGAATATGGAAGTAAGCACCACTATAGAACATTGAACTTAGCCACTGAAACCAACTAGTTGGTTAATCCTGGTTTAAAACTTACAATAGGGGAGTTGCAGAGCCGCCATTTTGAATCTTGATTCGCATGGTATTATGTGACTAATGATACAGTGTAAAATCTATAGAAATCATGCCATGTTCAGCGTAGAATATTTGTCAATGCTTTAATGTCAATATCCATATGATATACATGTTTACATCACACGAGTTCCCATCTTTCCCATCATGCATTTGGTTTTCATAGATTATCTTTACAGGCTATAATATTGCTGAAAAGATTCTTGCAATTTTCGATACAAACGTTGCCAAATATTTCTATGTTAGATTTCAACATAATCCATCCCAGCATGCACTGCAGTAGACATGCGTAGTGCGACATGCAACTCCCCTATTAAACCATCAGTAATAAGCCCACGCCTAATCCAATGCGGGGATAAACTGCCTATTCTAATGCCACCGCGGTATTCTACTGCATGAAGTGTGGTTACAGGAGGTATGCGCATTGTGGCACGCAGGCAGTGGGTTCCCTTGCTACACTCTATACAAGTCCTGTAGGCAGCGGCTTCCTATAACGTTAACCATAGCGGGCTTTGATGTTTACTGATGAAAATCTGACCCATATTCCTATTCTAAGGCCACTGCGGTATTCCACTGCATGAAGTGTGGTTGCAGGAGGTATGCGCATTGTGTCATGCAGGCAGTGGGTCCACTTGCTATATAGCGGACACACGGGAGGTCTACTAGCACTTTAACACGTGCATTTACAACGTATACGGGTCAGATCTTCAGAAAATGTACAATTCACCTTCACAAATCCTCTCAAATAACCCACATTTAAGACGAAAATGAGCTTCAAAATGCAGTTTAACGTAACAGAACTGATACTTTAAATCAACGCGATACCAAGCATACTCAGATATACCCAGTATTCATCATTGTTCAGCCAAATCTAGCAGATTTCCCTAAATGTGTGCAGCTGCCAATTGTACATTTTTCTGAAAATCTGACCCATACAATAATTTTCTTTTCTTTTCTAATTTTTTTTTGCTACAGGTCTTAATAAAAGTCCCCAGTTATATTTCTGAGACCTGTTAATGAATTTCTGTGGTTGTTCACTCATTGTCACACGCCAGCGGCCGTTTTCTCTTGGCTGATTCAACTTTTAATTCGGCTGTTTGAATGCTCATATATATATATAAACATGCATCCAGACTGTAGACACGACGTTAGTCATTTGGGGACCTCCTACAGAGACAACCATTTCTACCGATCTACACTTTTGATTTTCTTTAAAAAGAAGTTTTTTGATAGAGAAAGAGTAGTAAAGATATCTCCTAAATACAATGTCTATAACTTACACAATTATTCTATTATGAATGAATGCTGCCCTTGTATTTACGTCCTGTGATGATTGCTACTTAAACAGCAACATTAGATAAACTAACAAGGCTAAGACTGACTTACTAACCAGTTATCCCCTTTGCAAAAATAATTACTTGACATAGGGACGATCTAAAGAAGGACTTTACATGAGAGCGGGAAGGGAGGATATAATATGTGGGTCAGATTTTCAGAAAATGTACAATTCAGCTTTGCCAATCTTCTCAAATAACCCAAATTTCAGACGAAAATAAAGTTCAAAATACAGTTCAACCTAACCAAGCAGATTGCTAGAATCAATGCAATGTCAAATATACTCGAATTTACCTAGTATTGGGCAAATTGCAGCCTAATTTAGCAGAATTTACTAAATGTGCACAGCTGCCAATTGTACATTTTCTGAAAATCTGACCTATATGCACAACTAGGTGCAGGTCGAGGCTGGAGAAATAATACAGAGAGAAGAGAGAGTGTGGAGGCTGGAGAGCTATAGTACAGAGGGAAGAGAGAGCGTGGAGGCTGGAGAGCTATAATACAGAGGGAAGAGAGAGTGTGACAAGAATGTGTGTAATGTACTCCAGGGGGCAGCACAGGCATCATCTTACAGCACGCATGCGCACACGGTGTATTAGAGGCCATGTTTGTTTCCTCTTGACGTGCCTTCGGCTTTGTGATGGTGGTGGGGTGGGAGGGAAGGGGGAGGGGAGAGGGGGAGGATAGGTAGTTGAGGGGACCTCAAGGGTAACCTCAATAGGTCGGAACACACCTTGATGGGTCAGATTTTTCGAAAATGTACAATTGTTAGCTGTATACGTTTAGTAAATTCTAAGAAAATTCCGAGTGTTGTGTTGTATTAAATATACAACCTTCTTCCTTATTTTCTGTTGTTAATTAATCTAATACAATTATAATTGAAATACATGACATACACCGTACATCAGGTCTAGTGATATGTAGACTAATTAAATACAATACTAATTACACTTAATAAAAGGACTAGCGGACGTACCAGTTTAAATTTTATAATACGATGGAATTAACAGAAAAGTCTAAATATGTGGTAACTGTCTATAGCCAAACCTTTAAAAAAACAGATTTATACCAGAGAGTTTCGCATTTGTGATCTATAGGTTCCCATCCAGGAACTCACTCTATAGCAGCTGTCTGTTGCTAGTTAAATCCGTAAGATGGAGACACTGGCGGTACAGAAACAACCCACAGGACCAGGATGAGGAGGACAAGTGGGGGAATAAGTGTTTTCTCTGCGCCTTGTTGTTTTGCTTGCCTCTGGCGCGGGGCTTTCTCCTGGGTAACACATGGGTCAAGTTTTGAGAAAATGTACAATTCACTTTCACCAATCCTCTCAAATAACCCAATTTTAGTCAAAAATAAAGTTCAAAACACAGTTCAATCTAACCAAACAGATTGCTAGAATCAATGCAATGCCAAATTTACTAAATTGCAGCCTAATTTAGCAGAATTCACTTAATGTGTACAGCTGCCAATTGTACATTTTCTGAAAATTCCCCCACAGGCGATAATAGGGGTGAATAGAACACAGGCGATAATAGGGGTGAATGGATGCAATATTGACTGACACGCCACCTGCTGTCTATCTGGTATAACAGGCACATGTCATGGTTGCTTTTTAACACCAATATGTGATGTGTTGCAGGAAAATGAGCCACAAGTTGCAAAAAATGATATTTTTGAAATGTTCTCCCATAAGATCCCTTGCTCAGTATGTTTTTATGTCTGGGCTGGTTTGTGCTGCTAGTAGCATAAATACATGTACCAAATTTCAAGACTGTATTGAATACTATGGAAAGCGGGATGCAACCACCGACAAATCGCTAGAAATGTCGGTAAAAACTCCGACAAATCGGTAACAGAGAGAGAGTAAAGCCGACTATGTTGGTAATTTTCCGATAGTCGGTATTATGCCCCGACATTGTCGGCAATTCTATTTTTACATTTGCAAATGTTTCTAAGGTTTCTCCAAGTTGGCCGATTTGTCGGCCGATTTATCGGTAAATAAATAATATCGGCCGATTGTTGGGTCCAATTTTTTATTAAAATAAAATTTAGCCATATAGTTGGCTAAAGGACGACCAATTGGATGAGGAGCCTCACTCCCAGTTCTCAGTTCTTTTAATCCCAACTCCAATCTCACCTACCTAAATAGGTGTCGATTCATGTATGTACACTTCTATACAGTCTTGGTATACATACACTCAAGTGAACGATTGGCTATCAATATTTTTTATTGTATTATGATTCGAATTATAATATTCTAGCTGCTATCCAATATTAGAAGCTTGTGGGCTAAATATCGCTAATTATCACTATCCCATTTCATAACTAGTAACGATAGCATATGTTGGATAATACTTATTATTAATAATCTCTTCATTTCTGGTGATTAAATCAGGGGGGTGGGGTGATTAAAAGATATGTAGACACGATTAAAGTAACCCCAGACTAAGATTTCTCATGAATTCAAAAATCTATTTTATATTCATATGATGATTCAGAATTGGCAGCCATTCAGGGTGAACAAGTGAGATTAGGTGTTGAAGACAATCATTTAATTATTCAATCATAGCATTAGGGCATTCAGTCAGAGATGCAGGGCATTCAGTCAGAGATTTAGGGTATTGAATCAGACATACAGGGCATTCAAGCTGAGACAAGGCGATCAATCAGAGATTCAGGGCATTCAGTCAGAGATCAGAGATACTTATGACTCATTTTCCTTAAAAATTCAGATCACATTTGTGAGGTTATGAGGTTGTTCTATGGACTATAGTTAGTTACTCTAGTAGTGATTGACCATTAAGATATATCGCTAATATACAACTAATGTTAACCAGTGTTGGAATCCTCTTGATTTCATCTTTTCAAATATGATGATATCTCAAAATCTACTTTTGAGACCTATCACTTTTCTGTAACACATACTAATAACTTATAAATAGCAGCAATAGCACTTCTGCAAGACCTTAAAATCTGCTGAGTAGAATATTTTCATTTCGGTGGGTCACCAGAATTTATATAAGGAGATTTATAAAGCTTGCCATGTATAAGAAGAAAAACAGGATACAATCCTCAAGGGCCGACACAGAGAAAGTGAAATATGAGGAGATAGGACGAGATATAAGCAGATACAAGACAAGATAACAAAGATGGAGAGAAGGAGGTAGATAACAGACGAGAAAAGGAGAGCAAGGAACATGAGGATAGAAAGAAGACCTGGAAATTAGAAATAAAATAAGAGAAACAGAGAGAATAATAAGAAAGTGAATATAAAGGAGTGTAGAAAAACACCCAAAACACTTTGTTTGAAAGACTTCCAGATGGGTTTAAAAAGAAGAGCTCAAAATAGAAAAATATATTTAATTTCTGAGCGAGGTTAACTGTAAGTAGAGCTTTAACCCTAAGTACATAACAATAAACAGCCACCCCGCCTTAATGGGTTAATGATTAATGAATTAGCGACCTTTGGTGGAAACCAAATAAACACAACATTGGCTGCTACTGCTGCTGGGGTGTGTAAGTTGACCTTTAGGTGCGGGTGAGGGGTAAATACATTACCCCAGGGGTATAATGTATCACCCTCCATCAACCCTCCATCAACCCGAGCTAGGCTCTCTCACACTCACTAGTGAGACAGGCGAGTTACAGAATACATACTCTAGCAATATGAACCAGGCACACTTTTTATATAATTTTATATTTGTGTCGAAGTATAGTAGGTCGCATGTATATCTTATGCCCGGGTCGATGTGTCAGAGATGTGATAATGGATTGAAAAACCCTTGTCATTAGTTTAGGTATTTTTATTATATTTTACCGCCAAATTTTATGTATGTTTTACCGCAAAATGAACTAAAATGGAATGACCTTTAAATAAGTGTTCATTGAGGATCAGGATATTGCTACTTATTATTCTCAACTTGTTCCTGGCTATTATTAGAATTTCAAAAAACGAAATAAAAAGAAATTGACCTATTTATATACTTCGAGCTCTATTCATTCATACTCCTATTTATTTATACAGTGGAACCTCTGTATTTAGACCACCCTTGGGACTGAACAATTTGTGGTCTAATAGCGAAGTGGTCACATTTGAGGGGGTAATCTAATAATAGGAAATCAATTCAGGACTGACAGAAACTGGTCTTAATAGAGGGTTGGTCTCTATTAGAGAGGTGGTCTTAATAGAGGGGTGATCTCTATAGAGAGGTGGTCTTCATGCGAGGTTCCACTGTACTCCTAGTAATTCTTCTGACTTTTATTTGTGATTTTTACTATGTTCTATACACTTTTACACCTATAAAAAGATATATATAATAGGGGGTTTGCATGTGCCACTGCGCATGTCATTGCAGTGCATGCTGGGATGGATTCAGTTGAAATCTGACAAACAAATATTTGGCAACATTTTTATCGAAAATTGCAAGAATGTTTTCACCAATATCACAACTTGTATAAATGATCTATGAAAACCAAATGCATGATGGGAAAGATGAGGACCTGTATTATGGAAAAATGTATAACACATGGATATTGACAATACAGCATTGATAACTACTCTATGCTGAACATGGCATGTTTTCTAAAGATTTTACACTGTACTATTAGTCCCATAATTCCATGCGAATCAAGATTCAAGATGGCGGCTATGCAAATCCCCTATTGATCTGGATTGATATCAAGTAAAAGAGTGAAAAACTTAGATATAGATACTACAAGATTGTCAGGATGATTCATTATTGTATTTCTCACAGAAGGTTTTTTTTTAAACAGTTTTATTTCGTTACACATTTCACTACGTGATACATTTCAGTGTACGAAACATTGCTGATGCGGAAGTAATTCATCCACAGTAACTACAACTAGAATTATTTGTTTATACTAACTACAAATTGTTATGAGACAATGAGACAATATAAGTTCCTCTTAGAATTCACGACAAATTATTATACAACTTGGATCTTTTTATTTTTTTTAAAGAAACGATCCATATCAATATGTCATATCTTTTTAGAGACAAGAGCAAGGAAAAACTTTTTTTTTCTCACTTTTTGGCCGATTAAAATACATGTTAATATAACTATATATATTCCGCAGGATTATAAAAAAAATCCTGCGGAAGGTTAAGAGAAATATAACGATTACATAATACACTAACCACTATTTGGGTTTCGTGAATTTTTAGGACGTGCCTCGATCAATCCAAACCTGAACAGACGGCCATTTGCTATAAGAATTGTAATTCTCTTGATTACTACAAATATCTGGATATAATTTTATGATATTTGCAAAATATATGAATCACCATATTTTAAGAATATAAAGACAACTTAATAAATGGGTCAGATTTTCAGAAAATTGGCAGCTGCACACATTCAGTAAATGCTGCTAAATTAGGCTGCAATTTGGTCAACACTAGGTATATATATATTTGGCATTGCATTGATTCTAGCAGTCTGTTTGGTTAGGTTGAACTGTATTTTGAACTTTATTTTCGTCCAAAATATGGTTATTTGAGAGGATTGGCGAAGTGGAATTGTACAGTTTCTGAAAATCTTAGCCGAATAGGACCCTCTATGAGAAGGGTTTAGCCTATGGTTTCAGCAGTTATTGAATGGACTATACATCTCACCCCTCGCCTTGCCCCATAGCCCCCTTGCCACCCCTCCCATATCCCCCTCCCCCCCTCACCCCCACCCCTTCCCCTCACACCTGTCTGTCACAACAACCCCATCACCCAACCACAGTTTACATTAGGCTGAGTATTAACCTTCTATGTGTAAGTGGCTCTATATAAACCCTCTCATGTCGTGTGTATTAATCCTGCCTGTGTGATACAGTGCAGGGGGCATACATGTAGCAGGACTTATCCACTCCAAGCGTCTAACATACAGGTCAGAGCTGTTGAACAGTCTTATTATATAATTATGTGATGTGTTCCGGGAAAACCAGTCACAAGTCGCTAAATTGATATTTTGATAAGTCTTTTATCGACAAGATCTATAGAATTTTAGATCAATAGATTTATAGGAATGTTTCATCTTTTGTGGAGTTTAGCGCTGTTAACAGCCTGAATACAGGTCCGATATCTATGAATATCTGATGTTATCCTAAGGAGTATATTTAACAACTTAATTAGTGATAAACTTTGCTTTTCATGTAACGAAAGCAATATAGAAGTATTTATTAGATGTCCTAATGTTTACCATCGACAGAATCGGCTTGATCTCAACTTTTCAAATATGATGATATCTCAAAATCCATTTTTTGTGACTCAATGTGACACATATG
Source organism: Sthenelais limicola (assembly GCA_942159475.1). Taxonomy (NCBI): domain Eukaryota; kingdom Metazoa; phylum Annelida; class Polychaeta; order Phyllodocida; family Sigalionidae; genus Sthenelais; species Sthenelais limicola. The sequence continues at coordinate 108,819,918 of OW804100.1, read as the reverse complement.
TGATGTGTTTTAGGAAAATGAGTCATAAGTCGCAAAATGGATATTTTTCAAAGTGATTTATTCACAAGATGTCTTTGTGGGAATGCTTTCATGTTTTAGGGTGCTTAACCCTGCGTACAAAATAAATACATGTAGCAAATTTCAAGGCAATATTCTAAATATATCCATGCATTTCCAAGGTCATCTTATGGAGTACATTTAACTACTTTATTAGTAATTGTCCACCCACCAATATTGCAAACTTCTTTTTCAAACTTAAAATATAGAAATATTTATAAGATGTCCTACTGTTTACCATCATTAGAATCGGCCTGATCTCATCTTTTCAAATATGATGATATTTCAAAATTCATTCTTTGCGACTTGTGACTCATTTTTCTATAACACATCACATTTGGGCATTCCACTTGAGTGCAATAAAGTGTGGGCGATAACAAGAGGCTGTAGGTGGAGTTGCTTCTGGGTTACGAGGTGAATATTGTTCACCAAGGACTGTGGTCATCTTAATTTTATTCCCAGATTTCATGTAAAATTGCTAAAGAAATCTACATATTTTACACATGCTAATACGGCCCCAATTATATTCGTAAGTCTGTGAGTGCACATATTGTCATTATATTGTCCGCTCACAACCAAATCATGGAATAATGATATATATGAGAAATAGTGGATGACAATTGGTGCCCACACTGTTGTCACTTAGTCCGGTTTTATCAGCCTCTATACTGATATGTACATTACCTGCAATAAATCAATAAGCAGGCCTATGGTATGCTTAAATCACTCTATACTGATATGTACATTACCTGTACTAGGGTCAGATTTTCAGAAAATGTACAATTCACCTTCACCAATCCTCTCAAATAACCGACATTTAAGACAGAAATGAGCTTCAAAATGCAGTTTAACATAGCAAAACAGATACTTTAAATCAATGCGATACCAAATATACTCAGATATACCCCAAATTTATCATTTTTTCGCAGAATTCAGCAGAAATTACTAAATATGTAGAGCTGCCAATTTTACATTTTCTGAAAATCTGACCCACTAAACCAATAAGCAGGTCCATGGTATGAGTAAATCACTCTATACTGATATGTACATTACCTGCAATATACCAATAAGCAGGCCTATGGTATGAGTCAATCACTCTATACTGATATGTACATTACCTGCAATACATCAATAAATAACAATTTCTACTGTAAATCATAATTTACATACTGATATGTACATTACCTGTAATACATCAATAAATAACAATTTCTACTGTAAATCATAATTTACATACTGATATGTACATTACCTGTAATACATCAATAAATAACAATTTCTACTGTAAATCATAATTTACATACTGATATGTGCATTACCTGTACTAAACCAATAAGCAAGGCCTATATGTGTAAATCAGAGTGACTATTTATCATAACACTAACTAGTGGTGTATGAATCACTATTTATCATAAGACTAACTAGTGCTGTATGAATCACTATTTATCATACCACTAACTAGTGGTGTATGAATCACTATTTATCATACCACTAACTAGTGGTGTATGAATCACTATTTATCATACCACTAACTATAGTGGTGTATGAATCACTATTTATCATACCACTAACTAGTGCTGTATGAATCACTATTCATCATAAGACTAACTAGTGGTGTATGAATCACTATTTATCATACCACTAACTAGTGCTGTATGAATCACTATTCATCATACCACTAACTAGTGGTGTATGAATCACTATTCATCATAAGACTAACTAGTGCTGTATGAATCACTATTTATCATACCACTAACTATAGTGGTGTATGAATCACTATTTATCATACCACTAACTAGTGGTGTATGAATCACTATTTATCATACCACTAACTATAGTGGTGTATGAATCACTATTTATCATACCACTAACTATAGTGGTGTATGAATCACTATTTATCATACCACTAACTAGTGGTGTATGAATCACTATTTATCATACCACTAACTATAGTGGTGTATGAATCACTATTTATTATAACACTAACTAGTGGTGTATGAATCACTATTTATCATAAGACTAACTAGTGGTGTATGAATCACTATTTATCATAACACTAACTAGTGGTGTATGAATCACTATTTATTATAACACTAACTAGTGGTGTATGAATCACTATTTATCATAAGACTAACTAGTGGTGTATGAATCACTATATATCATAAGACTAACTAGTGGTGTATGAATCACTATTTATCATACCACTAACTAGTGGTGTATGAATCACTATTTATCATAAGACTAACTAGTGGTGTATGAATCACTATTTATTATAACACTAACTAGTGGTGTATGAATCACTATTTATCATAAGACTAACTAGTGGTGTATGAATCACTATTTATCATAACACTAACTAGTGCTGTATGAATCACTATTTATTATAACACTAACTAGTGGTGTATGAATCACTATTTATCATACCACTAACTAGTGGTGTATGAATCACTATTTATCATACCACTAACTATAGTGGTGTATGAATCACTATTTATCATACCACTAACTAGTGGTGTATGAATCACTATTTATCATACCACTAACTATAGTGGTGTATGAATCACTATTTATCATACCACTAACTAGTGGTGTATGAATCACTATTTATCATAACACTAACTAGTGCTGTATGAATCACTATTTATCATACCACTAACTAGTGCTGTATGAATCACTATTTATCATAAGACTAACTAGTGGTGTATGAATCACTATTCATCATATCACTAACTAGTGCTGTATGAATCACTATTTATCATAAGACTAACTAGTGGTGTATGAATCACTATTTATCATAACACTAACTAGTGGTGTATGAATCACTATTTATCATACCACTAACTAGTGGTGTATGAATCACTATTTATCATACCACTAACTAGTGGTGTATGAATCACTATTTATCATACCACTAACTAGTGGTGTATGAATCACTATTTATCATAAGACTAACTAGTGGTGTATGAATCACTATTTATCATAAGACTAACTAGTGCTGTATGAATCACTATATATCATACCACTAACTAGTGGTGTATGAATCACTATTTATCATAAGACTAACTAGTGGTGTATGAATCACTATATATCATAAGACTAACTAGTGCTGTATGAATCACTATTTATCATAAGACTAACTAGTGGTGTATGAATCACTATTTATCATACCACTAACTAGTGCTGTATGAATCACTATTTATCATACCACTAACTAGTGCTGTATGAATCACTGTATAATGATGGCCCCCATATCAGATAAGGCTTATCTCTAGTGTGTATATTACTGTCAGGGTAAAGATAGCGAAACCTACATCTGTGTGTGTATGGCCACCAAGCTAGGGTTACATGTGCTTAGGAACCCTAATATTGGTCAAACAGGAGGTAATATATGTGATGTGTTTTAAGGAAATGAGTCACAAGTCGCACAATTGATATTTTCCAAAGTGGTTGTTGTTTGAATGTTCTAATTTTTGGAGGGTTTATCACTTATAGCTATATCAATTGATGAATCAAATTACAGGATAATCTATGTAATATATCCTTTCTTTTTAAAGGTCCTCATATGGACTATATTAAGTTACTTTACTGTTTATTGACCCCCAGAAATATTGGAAAGTTTTTTTTTCAAAAACGAAAATATCAAACTTAAAATCTATAAATACTTATTAGATTATTAGACTTAGATTATTATTTATAATTTGTCAGCCTAATTTAGCAGAATTTCCAAAGTGTATAGAGCTGCCAATTGTACATCACTAGGCGACCTGACCCATATAGTGCCTCATATATAGTGCACTGCAAGCTACATTATGAGGCCTTATATTATGAAATACAATTTGCAGTAGAAATAGCTGAGAGCCATCTGACAGAAGGCAGATCTCCCAGGATTACCTTTGAATTCCTACATACATACATTTCTGTTAGCATATATAACCATATTAATAGAAATCCTTGCAAAACTATATTATCTATAAGCCATTTATTGCTTGAGAGAAATTAAGTCTATTACCTATGAGTACTACATACATTTGATCATTTTGACACTTATACATATATAACTATTATAAACTACTGAATATATATCCACTGTTACAAATCAGCATGACTGCACTGCATGGTGGAATATGATAATATATCGACATGGTTAACTCAATGCTTAATGTAATCTGTTTTAGGCTCAATAACCATAATTCAGGGAAGCATTGAATTCCTCCAGTGTTATGCATGTTTTGCCTTCAGGGGTTATGTCATTGCAAAGAGTTGCACCCATATATATCAGTGATCTTTTAATTCTTTTTTGTTCTATGGACGGGTATCGTTAGTTTTTCCCTATTTGATAAGCATCCAAGATTCAACGGGCGGCTATATACATTAGTTTTTATCTCACCTAGTCTAAATTCATACTCGTTTATTATGAATCTCATCCGTATTTGGGTCAGATTTCCAGAGAATGTACAATTGGCAGCTGTATTTAGTCAATTCTGCTAAATTAGGCTGCAATTTGGTCAATACTAGGTAAATTCGAGTATATTAGGCAATGCATTGATTCTAGCAATCTGTTTGGTTAGGTTGAACTGTATTTTGAACTTTATTTTTGTTTGAAATTTGGGTTATTTGAGAAGATACGTAAATGTGAACTACATTTTCTGGCGATTTCACCCATTTGACTTTTTGTCCAGGCCTTCTGCCAACCAAATATTGGGTTGCTTGTAATTTGGTTTACAACGTCTTAGAGGCAACCATATAGTGTCACTATATTTAATAACTTGGCAGAAGGCAACTTTATATAGTTATCACAGTATAGGATGTAGCTGATCTCTTGAATTTACCCACTAGGTACTCGGTAAATTCAAGTATATTCGGCATTGCATTGATGCTAGCAATCTGTTTGGTTAAGTTGAACTGTGTTTTCAACTTGATTTTTGTCTGACCTTAGGGCTCAGATTAGTTACAGTATCATTCTTGTGCCTGCCGCAAATTGATTCGTTGCAAAAACGAATTCAACTTCTTTTTAAAAGATATTTAGGAAAAGCCAATACCCGGGTAACCTCACTTGAGATCTACATAATCCACCCTGAAAGTACATACAGTGAGTACACACCCACAGCATTCAATGTCACACACGACAAATAATACTTAAAACACCTCTGTATGTGGGATTGAATGCCTTGTATCTTTGATTGAATGCCATGTATCTCTTATTGAATGCCATGAATCTCTGATTGACTGTCCTGTATCTCTGATTGAATGCCAAATTATTCGATGTTGTATACAAGTGATAATAATCAAAACCACCACAGTAATTTATGCAGGCCACCAAATAATAGATGTGGACATTTATGAAGCTCTGCACTGATAACATTGTGGCAAAATCATCCGGTAACTTGGTCTAAAACTGTCCCCTATACACACACCACCTGTAGGTCTAGCAGGGTGTCCCCATACCTGCTCCATCAACCCTCATTGACATGGGCAGCAACAAACACGCTCGACAGCAAATGATATTTCCACACCCTCTTAACCCCAGTCTCTGTCAGGACAAATCATGATAGCGGGACCTGAATTACCTGCACCAGATGCAGAGCTAGACATGCTTTAGTAGCGACAGTTGCGTACAAGTTGCAGCATAAATTGGGCCTGTGCTTTCTCCGTGTAAAATAGCGGTGTTGCCTATCGGATGACATAGGGAGATATTTGAGATCAAAGCTGAGAGATAGGTTAGGTATCTGGTCCTGCATTATAACTACCGTCAACACTAAATAAACCAACATTTGTGATGTGTTCCAGGAAAATGAGTCATAAGTCGCAAAGTTGATATTTTTCAAAGTGTTTTTTCACAAGATCTCTTTTTTTGAAATGTTCTGATTTTTAGAGAGTTTATCACTTGTAGTGTTACGAATCTATGTAACAAATTCCGGGACGTTTCATTAAATATATCTCTGCGTTTTGAAGACCTTTGTATTGAGTATATTTAGTTACTTCACTGGTAATTAACATTGCAATCTTTTTAAAAAAAATAAATAAAAATATCAAACTTAGAATATAGAAATACATATTATATGTCCTAGTGTTTACTATCATTAGAATCAGCCTGATCTCCTCTTTTCAAATATGATGATATCTCAGAATCCATATTTTGCGATTTATGACTTATTTTTCTAAAACGGATCACATTTTTCCTCTTCGTTCTCTTCCTGTTTTTATCCATGGCAAGGAGGATCTGCAGATTGTTTACATTTGAGATACATTTTCCGATATGTTTTTATCTTTTCTTTTACATTACATACTTTTTTTTAGTAATTTCTCCACTACAGAATTACACTAGAAGGAATCCCAGGAAGTTAGAGTTTGGGAAATGACACATTCTAACGCACAGTAAATGAATAACTGGATACTTGTTTTAATCTGGAAGTTAAAAGATATCCAGTAATATCTTATCTTAATTACCGCAAATAGGAGCATCATGAACCTCTTCTAAATTATGATTATTAGAGTGTTGCAATATTCTCTGTGATTTCTAATGCGGGTTATGCAGGTGGTTTTATTTATGGCATTATGCTACATGTCCTGGTCGTGTGAAAATAGACTTATCTCTGTTATCCGAGGACATTCTAGACATGCACACTGCCATTCTCTGTTTTAAACTGGGGTTAAATTATCTGACGATGTATAATTCGAATCCACCAATCTTTTAAAAGTACCAAAATTCAAGACAATAATATAGGTTGAAAATATACTTCAGCACAACCAAAATAGATTCTCTAAATTGACGCAATATGAAATACACCTCGTATTTATCATTTGTTAGTCTAATTTATCGGAATTTACTAAATGTGTAGAGCTGCCAAATGTACATTTTCTGTTGCTCTGACATATAATATACAAGAGTATAAATAGCTAAAATGTCAGTTCCGTGAGATCCTTCTAGTTTTATAGCATTTCACAAAAACTACTAACTTCCGAGTTAGTTGCTATTATTTTTATCACACACTAAAGCGTGTTTGTTTTTCGAAAATAATCAAGTTGTCAAAGCTGTTGAGGGGAGTGGGAATAAAAATTATTCTTGAAGAAGTTTCCAGAAGGTAGGATGGCAGGGTGGAGGCAGGGAGGTTATGTGTAAACTGCAGCCGGACACACACACAGGATCAGATTGCGTTAGCAACCTTTAGTAGAGACACCTACCTAGGTACAGTGGAGGTTCACTTATACCTGCATATGGGTCAGATTGTCAGAAAACGTACAATTCACCTTCACCAATCCTCTCAAATAACCCCCATTAAAGACAAAAATGACCTTCAAAATGCAGTTTAACATAACAGAACTGATACTTTAAATCAATGTGATACCAAATAATACTAAGATATACCTGGTATTCGTCATTTTCAGCCTAATTTAGGAGAACGTTCTAAATGTGTAGAACTGCTGATTGTACAGTTTCTGAAAATCTGACCCTAATATAGGTGCTGCGTGGTGGTTAGGCTATATAATCATGTAAGGGTTTCATCGTTTCAAGAGATTATAACGAGAACACAAGAGTAGCTATATTTTAGTAATAATTATTGTTAGTAACAAGGAAAGAAGATAGGCATTGTTTGGATGACCTCTGCTTGATATGACCACAAACTTTTTGTCAATTTAGCATCAGGAAGGCAGATAAAAAAATTGTCTAATTTTAATTATAATTTCTAATGGGAAAGGCCATCTAAAACTAGTAATATCACAATACACACAGTGTATTGGACTACTTTGATGCAGTGGTTGGCTGATATACACACGCAGTACAATACACCCTGTCTATTGGACCAGTTTTTTTTTTAAAATAAAGTTTTATTTCCCAATTGATATACAATACACACAGTCTATTGGACCAGTTTAATGCAGTGGTTGGTTGATATACACTTGATATCCTCTAAAGTGGTGCTATAACTACATGACAACTGTCTACAGGTGAGTAAAAACTCCTTGTACCTGTCACCAGGAGGTTATATCATGTAGGTAGCTCCTCCAGGGTGTGGAGGTAACCCTGGTGACAGGCTGGGGACAGGTAGGTAGGGTTATTCTGTTCCACAAGGAGGCGCTAGTGATTGAAGTGGGAAATAGGAGCTACACCCTACCAATGAAAGGCTGTTAACTAACGTTCAATTGATGTTAACATGTATGCCACCCTTTAATGTTAACTTAACGTTAATGTTGGTACATTAACGTTTCCTGTAAGATTGGTAGGGACATTTGTCATAAGTTGCATAGAATGGATTTATAATTATATTTAAAAAGTTGAGATTAAGTGGATTCTAATCATGTGAACGGCTAATTATTAGGAATTCTAAGAAGTATTTCAACATTATAATTTTTTTAATACAAAGGATGTTGGCACTAGTTTTGGATTGATAATCATTAGTAAATAAGTTATATATTGCCTCATCAACTCATAGGTATATTCAATACAAAAACCTGAGATTTGTACACAAAAGGGATGTGTTTCAGGAAAATGAGCCACAAGTTGCAAAAAATGAATTTTGAATGATTTTCTGGGTGGGTAATTATCAGTAAAGTAACTAAACATCATTAATATGAAGGCCTTCAAAACGCAAGGATATATTTCATACTATGTCCTAAAATTTCGTGCATAGGTTTATATGTCTACATGTGCTAGACCCTTGAGAAGTCATAACATTTCAATAAAGGAATCTTTTGAAAAAATCACCTTGAAAAATGTCGATTTTGCGACTTGTGACTCATTTTCTTAAAATACATCACATTATGACTTTTTGCATTAAACACCTGAGAAATGGAAACATTCCTAAAAGGAATTCCCGTGAATAAAGCCCTTTGAAACGCATTGTCAGTTGAAGATGTATAGCCTATATGATGCTGGGTGACGGGTGGGTCGGGGAGGCAGGGGAGGCAGGGGAGGCAGGGCTTGGGTTTGACAGAAGTTTTCAATATATTTGATGTTGGTTTCACTAAGAGCCTGAATGTGACATGTACAAATGATGGTAGGACTGTTTCACAGCGTGTTTCAGCAGATCCTCTGTTTGAAGTGTCACGGAGCGGCAGGGCGGTTCTCATTATTGATGGCTGGGATGATGGTGGGCGGGGCAGAGGTAGGTAGGGGGTGAGAGAGAGGGAAGAGCAGAGGTAGGTAGGGGGTGAGAGAGAGGGAAGAGCAGAGAGGGAAGAGCAGAAGGGGAGGAGAGAAAGAAGATTGAGAGAGGAGAGAGGAGAGAGAGGAGAGAGAGGAGAGAGAGGAGAGAGAGGAGAGAGAGGAGAGAGAGGAGAGAGAGGAGAGAGAGGAGAGAGAGGAGAGAGGAGAGAGAGGAGAGAGAGGAGAGAGAGGAGAGAGAGGAGAGAGAGGAGAGAGAGGAGAGAGGAGAGAGAGGAGAGAGAGGAGAGAGAGGAGAGAGAGGAGAGAGAGGAGAGAGAGGAGAGAGAGGAGAGAGAGGAGAGAGAGGAGAGAGAGGAGAGAGAGGGGAGGGAGAGAGAAAGAGGGGTAGGGAAGGAGAGAGAAGGAGAGAAGGTGAGCGAGCAACGAAAGTAGAGAGATAACGGTAGAAGATAGATGGAAGAGAGGGACGATACATTGATCCCAATACTGGAATTGTTTACCTGGAACCTGTTGCATAACAAATCCATCCATATAATACTAAAGACTGCTCCTCGGTAACCTATCCCCCTGTGCTTTGGTAGGGAAATTCCTACCGTAGGAATGAAAATTGTGTGTATAGCAAATTCCTGCGCTTAAAATGTCATGGAAATGGAAATCATGGAAATAGTTAGGCAAGGAACATTTTAAGCTGCTCTGTTAGTGAACATTGCTTATACACTACAGGTTCATGTATGGTTCATTTTTAACCCATCTAAAAGTCACCTGAATAACATATTGGAGGATTTCTCTCCTGTTGGTTTTGTTATCATTGTTCATAAAGTTCCACATTTATATTACAGAAACCCGAAGAAATCCTTTTCTGCCATGGTTTATTATCGCTCATCGGCGGCCGTTTTCCCTCAGTCAGTTCAACTTCAAACAAATCCTTGTATAAACATATGTAACAGCAGAATATTTATGAATCCAGTCCTATCTCATGATGTGAGTAACTCTTGCATAAACATATACCAGCAGCAGAATATTGATAAATTCAGCCCTATAAGTCATAATATGAGTAACTCATATGAGTAACTCTAGTAAGATTCATTTACTTAATAGCTGGGAATGCAGGTTTAAATATGTCCCGATGTACTTGTACTAACACTGTCTGAAAAATGTCTGAAAAATGACCGAAGCAAAAAACTAAGAATTAAAATACAGAGTGCATTTTCTATTACGGCAACGCTGAGAGTTTCTCGAGAGATTGTTCTTTTAGATCTTTGGCACTAAAAGAACCTGTATAAAACGTATGGTAAAACATGGAAACGATCTATTATAGGGTCTTGAAAGAATGTAACTTTGCAAATGTGTTCTTGATCCTTTTTACAAAGATTCTCTTGAGTTTTGGTTAAAGAATGTACAAAGTAGAAAGTGTTTCCAGGCCTAACATATGTAGGTAGACACCTTTTTCATATGTGAGTCAGATTTTCAGAAAATGTACAATTGGCAGCTCTACACATTTAGGAAAGTTTTGCTAAATTAGGCTGAAAAATGAAGAATATCGGGTATATCAGAGTATATTTGGTATCGCATTGATTTAAAGTATCTGTTCTGTTATGTTAAACTGCATTTTAAAGCTCATTTCTGTCTTAAATGTGGGTTATTTGAGAGGATTGGAGTAGGTTAATTGTACATTTTCTGACGATCTGACCCGTGTGTAGGTAGACACCTTTCTGTGTTAGTGACAAAAATATCAGCTACTCGTCTTCTACCTTGTCTTCAGAGAAAAACAGAACGTTAAATATACTTAGAGGACACTTTTTGTAGTCAAGATTAATTTGTTTATTAGTTTAACTCCTCCTGTTTGTACAAACGGTTAAAACCTTGTCAAATAGTCACAGATTAAGTAAGAATTTACAGGGGAACACATGTCTGCGACACTTACAAAATGGCGGCCGTCACGTCGCCATAGCAACATAAACCAGACAACAAAAATGCAATGTTGGAAGTCTGTGTGATCTTATTTTGTGGGCTGTAAGGGGCCCAGTATACATGTAATAGGTTTTATGAGGCTTCTGACTGGGGAATTATAATGGGTCTGACTATAGAGACTGGTACAATAGGGGATTTGCATAGCCGCCATTTTGAATCTTGATTCGCATGGAATTATGGGAGTAATGGTACAGTATAATATCCTTAGAAAACATGTTATATTTAGCATTGAATATTACCAGTGCTCTAATGCTTATACCCATGTGTTTTACACCTTTCCATGACAAAAGACTTTATCTTTCCCATCATGCATTTGGTTTTCATTGATCATTTATACAAGCTATGATATAGGTGAAAACACTTTTGCAATTTTTGATAAAAATGTTGCTACATATTTGTATGTCAGATTTCATCAGAATCCATCCCGGCATGCATTGCAGTAGACATTCGCAGTGAGACATGCAACTCCCCTATTGTGATGAGTTTCAGGAAAATGGGTCATAAATCGCAAAAAATGAATTTTGAGATATCATTATATTTGAAAAGAGGAGATCAAGGGGATTCCAATGATAGTAAACACTGGGACACTTTTCTATATCTCAAGTTCGATATTTTTATTTTTGAAAAATAAAGTTTGTAATGTTTCTGGGTGGGTAATTACCAGTAAAGTAACTAAACATCATCAATATGAAGGCCTTCAAAACGCAAGGATATATTTAATACTTTGTCCTGAAATTTGGTACATAAGTTTATATGGCTAAGTGGTCTAGACCCTCGAGAAATCAGATGATGTCAATAAAGGAATCTTTCGAAAAAGCCACTTTGAAAAATGTCAATTTTGCGACTTGTGACTTATTTTCTTAAAACACATCACAATTGCTCTCCTCTCAGCTAACATCTGTCAACAACTAAACATTTTCTACTTTTTGTTTGGTTCTTTTCCAACTTATCTAAAAGTCACATGAACACAATCTTGGAGAATTCTATCTGGTTGTTTTTGTTTCAGTGCTTCATAAAAGTCTGCTTTTATATTTTCGGAGTCCCCCGAGCTACGTTTCTGTGGTGGTTTCAATTATGATTGCCTAGAGCCGTTCTTACTCTCGGTGGATTCTACTTCAAATTCTTGTAAACAGTTGCCATAACTTTGGCTCTATAAGTCATGATGTGAGTAAATGTGGCAACATGATATAATCTTGTAATTAAATGTCTTAATTGTAATTTTGTAATTAAAGACATAGATCTGTTGTGTTGTCTACAGTATTTTGAGCATATAGTTTTGTACTTAAACTTGAGTTATTCTAGAGGATTTCTGAGGGCGAATTGTACATTTTTGGACGATTTCAGCCATTGCCATGGCTTACAATTACATCTAGAGTTCAGTTATTTATTTGTTCATTTATTAATTTATTCATTCATTTATTGGCAGACGAATCATAATTGTACATTTTTCTTCAGTGTACACATGCATTGGACTCCTATGATAAAACGTGTTAGCAATATAGGCATACAGGGAGGTCGGGAATAAAGATTATTTGTCTGCTATTACTAAACGAGCTGTAAAGGTAGAGAGCGTGGTAGGTAGAGATGTTATGACTGCGTTTTATTGCTCTTCTCTCCCATAACACAACTAGTGGCTGCTTTCTTGTAATAAACGATTATCATATTTTACTTCACATGAGAGACACGCCAAGCTGTAAGACAATCATTCCTGGCACCAGAATTTACTCGAAAATGCTAGACATACGGTACTTCATAGGATGACCTCAGCACCGCACGGATATATTTGATACACTGTCATTAAATTTGGTACATGTATTCAAACAACTGAGAGTGCTAGATACCCCAATGATGAGAATAATCTTAATAAGATTTTGTGAATAAAACACTTTTGCGATTTGTCTCCTGGCACCGATGTATGTTTCAGGAAAATGAGTCATAAGTCGCGAAAATTAGATTTTGAGATATCATCATATTTGGAGAGATGAGATCAAGCCGATTCTAATGAATGTAAACATATATATCTAATAAGTACTTTCATCTTTTTAGTCAGATATTTTTATTTTTTTTAAAAAAAAGTTTGCAATATTTCTAGGTCGATAATTATCAGTAAAGTAGCCACATATACTCAATAGGATGATCTAAATACCACACTTATATACTTAATAAACAGTCTTGAATTTTGGTACATGTATTCATACAACCACAAGGACTAGACACCCCAAAAATGAAAATGTTCCAACAAAGAGATCTTGTAAGTAAACAACTTTGAAAAATATGAATTTTGCGACTTGTGACTCATTTTCCCGAAACACATCACATTTTACTGTAAGACATCACAATTGTACTTCTCCTGGCATCCATGTATAACCTCACACTTATTTTTTAAGGGTGGGCCAACAAAATAAATTTACTCGAAAATGCTAAATATATTCCATAGGATGACCTCAGAAACTCAAGTATATACATTTAATACATTGTCTTTAAATTTGGTACATGTATTCATACACCTGAAAATGTTAGATACCCCAAAGATGAGAACATTCCTACAAAGAGATCTTGTGAATAAAACACCTTGGACTTACCAGTAAACCAGTCTTTAGTCTTTGAAAAAAAAAAGTTTACAATATTTCTGATTGGAGAAAGAACTAAAACTGAATGTGCTCAAAAATCCCCAACATGGAAACATTCCTACAAACAGATCCCTTGAATAAAACACTTTGAAAAAAAATTCAATTTTGTGACTTGCACCTTGTACTAAAAAATGCCCCTTGGAGGATTAATTTAGGTGAATTTTGCCTAGTCTATCATGGCATTCATGTATCCCCTCACACTGAATAAGCAGGACTTACCAGTAAACCAGTCTCTAGACATTTCTTCACACAAACTCTCACTCACCTAAAATTGATAAAAAGAGAGAAGTGAGTATAGGGCAGATATTCGCGGCAGGACAAACATATAAAACTGACAAATAAACCCAAACATAACCGCCATTATTTGTAGAGGAAGAGAGACGGGCTTAATATAAATATACACAGCCAGACGCTAGATTCTGGGTCACATTTTATACGGGTCAGATCTTCAGAAAATGTACAATTTACCTTCACAAATCCTCTCAAATAACCCAAATTTAAGACAAAAATGAGCTTCAAAATGAAGTTTAACATAACATACTTGATAGTTTTAATCAATGTGATACCAAATATACCACGATATACCTGGTATTCATCATTTTTCAGCAAAGTTTAGCAAAATTTCCTAAATGCTTAAAGCTGCTAATTCTACATTTCCTGAGAATCTGACCCATACACCGCCAGGTGTGACGTCATCTGGGGAAGGGTGCCTTCATAGCTGGAATATGAACGGGACTTTTTCGAAAAGATACAAATAAATATTTCTTATAGAATTGTTTTGGTAAGAGCTTACGGGTATTCATGTAACATTTGTGTTCTTGATATACAACTTTAGCACAAGCATTATTTCAGTTTTTATTTATTTGTTTTAAATTATTTATTCAATTAATCTATAAATAAATTTACTCTTCGTCACTGTTTAATCTGAGTTTGTGAAGTAAATAAAACCTAGCACCTTCAAGCGGGTGCCAATGATGGAAACGGTTAGGATTTATAATAAGTATTTCCATATTTTTATGTTTGAAAAGATTGTTAGCGATAGTGCTGTATGAAAAGTAAAGTAGAAGAGTTGAAAAATCATTTGAGAAATATCCCTTTTGTAAATTTTGTGATTTTTCTGTGAGAACCTCTGTCTGTCTGTCTGTCTGTCTCTGTCTCTGCTTCACACACACACTGTAATGATTTATTTGTGTTCTTTATTGCGTTTGCAAGCCTTCACTGGATCCAGATTATATAATAAAAAAACCCACAAAAATATAATAGATAATATAATATATATATAACAGTCTATCAAGGGACAAGTAATTGGTTTGGTTTACATGGTTTTTACACTCAGGATAGATCAAATGTGAAACATTTCCCGTCAGATAACACATTTATGGCCTGAGGAAACATGGCTGCCTCTGATCCCTCCCACACATAGTGTGAACCCCGCGCCCCCAGAAATAGGTTGATAAGATATCTCTGGTATCACGTGACGAGTCACGTGGGCCCAGAGGCATGGGGGGTCAGATTCTCAGAAAATGTACAATTTGCAGCTCTACGCATTTAGTAAATTCTGCTAAATCTGGCTGAAAAATGATCAATACCAGGTATATCTGAATATATTTGGTATCACATTGATTTAAAGTATCAGTTCTGTTATGTTAAACTACATTTTGAAGCTCATTTCTGTCTTAATTATGGGTTATTTGAGAGGATTGGTGAAGGTGAATTGTACATTTTCTGAAGATCTGACCCATGGGGTGATATGATAAGCAGGAATGTTTTGCTGGCAGAAAGAGTCCACTTTTTCTAGACTAGTTTCTAACCCAGGAGTATTTATGTGACAATTAGGCGACTAAACGTGTTAATCATGCTTCCCTGGGGGCTAGAGTTACATATGATAGCGGCTTAGGCGAGGAATAATATTTCTTATTTATTCTATTTATTAAGTGATAAAGGACTACATACAGCATGATCTAATAACCAAGAGTGCTTTGTCTTCTAGTCACTAGAGGGTGACTACTATATTCAAACAGGTTCCTCAATTCCTCAATTAGTATAATACCTTCATAGGTATTTTCAGAATGTTGTTGTCCACAGGATAACAATCAGACAAGTGTTAGCTACTGTGACAACATCAATTACTCCAACCCAAAGTCAGCCCCAGGGATACTTCATCTTTTTTAAATGTTAGAGGAACATGAGAACATAATGAGCGGGTTTGTATGATATTCAGCCTGCCCGTGCCAGCAGGTAACATGGGGAGGTTACAGGTTGTATGTGGGTCAGATTTTGTGAAAATGTACAATTCACCTTCACCAATCCTAATCCAGTCTAATTAAGCAGAATTTCCTAAATGTGTAGATCTGCCAATTGTACATTTTCTGAAAATCTGACCCATGTAGCCTTCCCCTGCCCTGGGGGCTGTATGGTCTCTACCTCCAGGCAGGACATGGTTTAGTGTTTGTTCTGAGGCATGGAATTTAACTGTTGTCCTGTGCTCTGGGGGTATGGCTAAGGGGCTTCTGATCAATAAATCTGATATAGATATGTAGAATATTCTTGCATACCTAATATTAACAAATGATTTGCAGTTCAAATGAAGGGAAGCCTAATTGATTGTGTTTCAATTTGTTTCACTTCAACACCTACTATTCTCTTCCCTCTCTTCTTCTCTCCTAGCTCTCTTTATTTATCTCTACTCTCTTTCTCCTCCCTATCTTGCTCTCCCTCCTTCTCTCTACCTCTCTCTCCCTCCTCTGTGTCCACCCTCCCTCTCTCTCTTCTATCTCTTTTTCTCTCTCCTTCCTTCCTTCCTTCTCTTTCCCTCTCTTCTCTCTCTCTGTCTTTCTCTGTATTTCACCATCTCTCTTCCTCGCCCTCTCTTCGCTCTCCTCTCTCTTTCACCATCTCTCTATCTTTTTCTCTCTTTCTCTTCGCTCTCCTCTCTCTCTCCTCCATTTTTCTCTGTCCCCCTCTCTATTTCCCTCTCCCTCTACTTGTCTCCACCTTTCCCACTGCCCACTCTCTCCTCTCTTTCTTCTCTGTCCTCCCCTCCTTTCTCAATCCTCTCCCTTCCCTTCTCCCCGTGTCCATCCCTCTCCCTCTCTTTCTCATGCCATTCCCTGTCGCTCTCTCTCCTTCTCTCTCTCGCTCTCTTTCATCTCTATCGTTCCTTTCGTCTCTCCAAGAGCTACCCATTTCCCTCCCTCTCTCGCCTATATGGGTCAGATTTTCAGAAAATGTACAATTCAACTTCACCAATCCTCTCAAATAACCCAAATTTCAGACGAAAATAAAGTTCAAATTACAGTACAACCTAACCAAACAGATTGCTAGAATCAATGCAATGCCGAATATCCTCGAATTTACCTAGTATTGACCAAATTGCAGCCTAATTTAGCAGAAATTACTAAATGTGTACAGCTGCCAATTGTACATTTTCTGAAAATCTGGCCCATATCTCCTCTCTCTGCCTCTACCCGCCCCACCAGAGCTATACCCACACCCGTTTATCATTCCAGCGTTATGTTTTTATATGATGCACCACAGACAGATAGCGACCACCCATGTATCATTGGGGCGGTGGATATTGCTAAATGGCGCCAAGATAAAGTATTATGATTGGATGGCTGGATTACCTTGATTGAACCCGCCCCCTGGTGGCTAATCTCCGTGTAATGTGAAAGCCAGGCTTTATAGCATGGAGGGTATAATGCAGAACATTAATCTATATGTGATGGGTTTCAGGAAAATGAGTCAAAACATTGATAATTTCCAAATATTCATTCCAAGGGAACCCTTGGTCAGAATGATTTTATATGTGGAGTGTTTAGAGCTGTTAGTAGCATGGATGCATGCGCCAAATCTCAAGACTGTTTATTGAATATACCATTGCATATCTGATGTTAACTAACTTAGCAGAATTTACTAAATGTGTTTATCTTATATTTTCTGAAAACCTGACCCATGTTATAAAGGCACAGGGGGTGGGTGGGTTTGCAGGATGTAACATTAGAGTGTAACCAATGGTGCTGTATATGATGTAATAGCGTGGGTCTAATAGGGACGTGAGGCCACCCACCGCCTGCCCTAGACCTCTACAATGATACATTTTATGAAAATCTGACCCACATAACAATCAGTGTAGCACTGCTGGGCAGAGTAGGGGTGAGGGGTGGGGGTGGCTGTGAGGCAGGGTAGGGGTGTGAGGCAGGGGGTGTGATAGGGGGGTGGCTGGGACTGTGAGGCAGGGTAGGGGTGTGAGGCAGGGTAGGGGTGAGGGGTGGGGGTGTGAGGCAGGGTAGGGGTGTGAGGCAGGGTAGGGGTGTGAGGCAGGGGGTGTGATAGGGGGGTGGCTGGGACTGTGAGGCAGGGTAGGGGTGTGAGGCAGGGTAGGGGTGTGAGGCAGGGGGTGTGATAGGGGGGTGGCTGGGACTGTGAGGCAGGGTAGGGGTGTGAGGCAGGGTAGGGGTGAGGGGTGGGGGTGGCTGTGGGGCAGGGTAGGGGTGTGAGGCAGGGTAGGGGTGTGAGGCAGGGGGTGTGATAGGGGGGTGGCTGGGACTGTGAGGCAGGGTAGGGGTGTGAGGCAGGGTAGGGGTGTGAGGCAGGGGGTGTGATAGGGGGGTGGCTGGGACTGTGAGGCAGGGTAGGGGTGTGAGGCAGGGTAGGGGTGTGAGGCAGGGGGTGTGATAGGGGGGTGGCTGGGACTGTGAGGCAGGGTAGGGGTGTGAGGCAGGGGGTGGGATGGGGGTGGGGGGTGGCTGGTACTGTGAGGCAGGGTGGGGGTGATGCTTATTTAATTACACGCAGACTAGGTTTACATCTACATGTTTCCCACTGTGCAGCAGACTGGCAATTTATGACTCAGTTCAAAACATTGATGTAAAGATTGTTTTTTTTTTGTTCTTAAAAGGTTTCATTCAACATAACCTGCCATCGAGATTCCTGCACTTCTAAGGACAAGTGAGTCGTGTTTCTTATATTTTGTATTTTTTGGGCGGTTTTCAAAAAGAAATTTCCACTCCTCCTGACAATTCAGTATGCATAAACTACTATAATTTGAAAGATTAAACAACAATAAACAATTTATGTACCCATTATGAACCTAGGCTTCAGAGTCCATCTCCCTTTACCATTTAAACCACAAGTTCGTTCTTTTCCTCCCCATAATCGTGGACGACATTGTTGTACTCAATAGCTTTCATATTCATTTTTACTTCGTTGAAAAAGGCTCTAAATACATTTTCATTATTATATATTATGAGAAATTCTCTGTCGGTATAATTATGTAAATTTTATAATCCAATTAATGAAATTATTTATCTCCGCTATAACCAAGTAAGACATTATTAGTTTTCCTCGAATTTTCTTGATTCCATTGCTATTAACGTTAGTACAGGTAATTATATTGTAGTCATTTCCAGGGGCTTCACTTCACATGATATTATTTTTTTTTTTTGGTACTGGTCTTTATTCAGGCACGGTTACAAGATTTACATAGATCATTTAAAGCGAATATAGGATTGATGTTAATATAACCACGACTCACCATATGGTGATATACCGCCGTTGCCTGAGTTCGGCTGGCCAGAGACAAACAATAAACAAATAGGAAATAAACATAGCTCTTACAAAGCTTTAGACAAACAATAAACAATAGGAAATAAACACAGCAACATACAAGTTATTCTTGGAACAAAGCTAAGGTATAATCATTGTATGGTCATATACATTGAGAGTTATACACATAAATAAATACGCGCTTATCTCGCTTATGTTTAATAATTCATTGAAAAATGTTGTTTTACAATATTCTTAAAATCCATAAAGTCATCAGTTAATCTAAGGTCTCGAGGCAGATCATTCCAGATGGTACATAAGCTATATAACAATGATTTTTTAAATTTTCCCGACCAGGGTCTGGGTGGCAAAAATACTGGTGCGCCATCTCGGCGTGTGCGGACATTTGGCCTTAGGAATTCCGGTTTTTCAATAACCTTATAAAATGCACATTTCGCAATGTTAAGTTCAATTCGGCGACTAATTAATAAACAATTCGAGTTTCTATGAAGATTAAGCGTGGGTGTCCCAGGTTCTGACCTGAGGCATATACGTAACGCACGGTTTTGGAGTCGCTGTATGGTGGTAATTGTTTTGTCAGTACAGGCTGTTAAAAACATAAGTTGGAAATCTACAGTCGGTAAAATCATGGTCTTATAGGTTTGTAGAGCAGCTTGATCATTTAAATATCTGCGGATTTTGCTTAAAAAGTATAGCTTCCCATTAAGACTTTTGATAATCATGTTTGCGTTCGGTTCGAAAGTAGTTTCGCTGTCGATTAATACACCCAGGTATACAAATTGTGATACAAATTTCAATGACAAATTATCAGCCTTCAATTCCTTAGGTGGTACTTGGCGCTTTAACATAGCTTTATTCCCACATACCATAACCTCAGATTTCTTCTCGTTAATTTTCATCTTATTGCTAATTGACCATGCGTGTAACTTATTTACATCTTCGGCAACAGAGTTGATAACCTCCATCATATTTTTACCTGACTTGTATAAGACCACATCATCAGCATACATTATTATCTTACAGTTTCGGTTGATATTTGGCAGGTCATTGATGTAAATATTAAAAAGTAATGGTCCCAAAATTGATCCCTGAATTATCCCGGATTTAATTGAAAGGTTATCCGATATAGAGCCCCCCACCCTAACACACTGGCTTCTGTCACTCAGGTAGTTTCTTAGTAGATCAATAGTGCTCTCTTCCACATTGTAATACTTCAACTTACTCAGTAGCAGAGAATGGTTTATGGATGGGAATGCGGTTGTAAAATCTATAAAACAGCACACTGTGTATTCATTATTGTTGTTGGCTATATTGACATCCCATACGAGGTCACTTACTGCTTGGGAGGTTGAACAATTTTCTCTAAAACCATGTTGGTGTTTAGATAGATAATGATTGCCTTCAAAAAAGTAATATAGTTGGTTGTAAATTAGTTGTTCTAGGATCTTACCGCAAATATGACTCTGACCAATGGGGCGTATATTTTTGCATAAGCTAATATCACCCTTCTTGGGGATTGGTGTCACTATACTGGTCTTCCAGCCGATAGGGAATGTGCAGGTATCAATACATAGATTGAACAATCGGGTCACTTCATTAGGAATCGCAGACAATAGAATCTTATAGAGTTTAGTTGGAATTTTCAAGCAGCCAGAGGATTTTGATACATCAATCCCTTGGATTAAGTCAGCCACCTCACCAGTACCAATATCGTTAACAATTCTGAGACTCTCGCCATTCATTTGCCTCATAGTATCTCAAGGTCTATTTATAGTTTCAAAGTTAATATTACAGAAGTAGTTGTTTATATAATTCGCACTATCTTTTTCGTTCAATGCAATACCGTCATGATTACGAACAAATTCGATCCCATCTTTGGAACCCTTGACAAGTTTTTTAAGACATCTCCAATACTTCTTGGGGTTATGATTATTGTGGGTTAGTTCATTCTGGTAATAGTTTGATTTGGCACGGATTACAGCTCGGTTAACTTCATTTCGTATCAATTTAGCACGCTGGTAGGTTTGGTTATCTCGTCTATTTTTTGCTAGTTTAAACAGATAGTCCCGGAATTTCATCATTCGTACCAAATCAGGTGACATCCACGGCTCATTGTTTTCTCTTACACGGAACTGTTTAATGGGACACATATCATTCACAATAGTCTCAAATATATTGAGCATATTATTCCATATAGAACATGTATTATTTTCATTATTTCCATTAGCCCTTTAAGGACGGGAGGCTGCATTAATGCAGTATTTGTATTGAATATCAATACCTCCCGTCCTTAAAGGGTTAAAAACTTGATCCCAGTTAATGTTTCTAATGCGATTCATCATCAGGTTTTCATCCAGGTTACTGTAATTACGGCCCATGGATTTCTTTCTATGTGTATTAGCTCTTTCCTTCTTTAAAACCAGGACAGTGCCCATATGATCGCTTAAGTTGATATTTATTGCTGAGGAAAATGCAGCAAATCTTAGGTTGGATAACATCAAATCTATACATGATGAGTGGGTTGGAGTATACCTAGTCGGTTCATTAATGTGTGAAGTGAGACCTTGGTTTCTTATAAAAGCATTCATACGATCAGAGTTTGGATTGCGAGTAAGCATGTTAACATTAAAATCACCGAGAAACAATTGTTCAACAAATCCCTTATCACGAATATCATTGAAGGCAGCAATTAAATGATCAGTGAATAGTTGTTGACTCCCAGTTGGGGGACGATATACAAGAGTTAGACCAAATTTGGCTGAGCCCAGGGGCCTTACTTCAACACTCATTATCTCAATATTTTCATCCGATATATACAAATTGAGCATTTCCTCTACAACTATATTTTTCAATGTATAAATCATGATCCCACCTCCATTTCCAATTAACTTACGATCAAGTCTTATCATATTATAACCCTTCATTTCAAACATATGGTCTGGCAAAGATGGCTTCAGCCATGTTTCAGAAATACATAAGATATCGACATTTGTATCGTATAATAAACTTTTGATCTCATCTATCTTATTAAACAGTGATCAGACATTTAGATGAACGATTCTGAAACCTTTCAGCTCAATTAATTGATTCACCTCAATACACATTGTATATGTCCATCATATGGTAGATTATAAAGAACTGACATTGTAGAAGGAGATAGTGCCTATCTTCGACACCTGTATTAGATACCACATTATGCATAATAGGAGTGATCAGGATAATGAACATGACGGGAAACGTTGGCAGGTGGATCAGTTCCACACAGCCGCTCTGAACTAGCACGTGAGTAGGATGCAGTATGGACTGGAGGAGGATAAGTTCCTCTCACCAGGGTACATGGTAATGGTCTAGGAAGCGGTCGGTTACGCAATATATGGAATCTTTCGATTTTTCTCGCAATTTTGAGTTTGAGTTCATCACTATAATGTAGGCCATCCGTCAGTAGGTGGGTCTTCAATATCAAGTTGGACCGCACTTTCTTCCATGCTGAGGAAACTATGCGGGGACTAGTAGTTAGACGATCATTGTTCATGGAATATATATGTTGATTAATAGCAGATATTGAGTCGTAAATAATCTGCTGTTGTTGTTCATTCTGGGTAGGGCTCCGGTTATATTGGGCGAGTACCATTGGGATTATGCCCTCCATCGTGATGTACGTTCCGGAGTGTTTTGACGTCAAATATCTAAAACCAGAATCAATTCGCTCAATAACCAAGTTACTGAGCGATTCCACTGTGTGAGATGCAGGCGTGACAGTCCACGATTTCCGATTCAGGTTGGTACAGTCATTAATACCCGCTGATATGATCACTGATTTGTATTGGTGATGGGATGAAAGAATACAATCTATCTCCCTAAAAACAGCTTCTAATCGCGCTCCCTTGCGGAAGCTAACTGAAATATTTGGGTTACTTATATATTTACCCAATCCATCTCCCCTAGAATCCTTGACGACGAGGGTCTGCATGATGATATATTGAGATCAGACTAAGATCTGAGATGTATTGAAATATCAGGCTACGATCTATGAACCACCAGAACTACTAGGTGGGGGTTGTGTGTAGTTGTAGGCAGGACGCACTGGTGTGTTTGGCTGGTATTGAAATGGGTGTTGGGGGACAGTGGTCACTGGGAATCGGACTTGAGGCAGATAATTGGGTGCGTACTGGGGCCTCATATTCTGGTAATCCATTGGAGCGTGCAGGGGGCGTGACACCATGTTTTGGGACGACTGGCTGGCAGCATGGTTGAAATCGTAGCCTTGTTGTTGTTGTTGCTGGCCAGCCCATATGGGCGTGGCAGTCGGCCGCATGACATCGCGTGGTGGGATACCTGGGGGTTTTATAGGTGTATATAGCACATTCTGCCAGTTTTGGCCAGAGTTGAGAGCGGTGCGCACATTTTCAAGAATTTGGCCCAGGTGGTTTTGTCCATTGTAATATCCACCTTGGAGATATTTGGAGTCTAGGGTCGCGTTGGCACCCCAAAATGGGTCTCTGGTAGCTTCAATAAGTCGCTTGTCGCCGGTGTTGATTAAGAACTCTCTCAGTGACTTGTTCTGCTGGAATTTAGCATAAGAGATTAGACGCATCTTCTCGATCTTGTCCCTCTCCCATTCTGGGGTAATCTTGGTGATTGACTTAGAAATGAGTCGGGCATCTCTTGCGGTTGGTGCGCGGAAGATGAGGTCGCAGAGTTTTGGCTTGCAATATGTTGCCTTTGCGTATTGGAACGCATGTTCTGCCGATCGGAAGTCTTGATCATGTAAATTAATATTGCACTCTTTAAAATTTGACAATGGAGAGTACTCACTTTGGAACAGTACTTTATTCTGATAAACTTTCGTTTTAACATTCTGTAACAGAAGGTCGTTGTCAAGCAGATCCAGCTCACGGTGGGCGTATCCAACTCCATCCACCACTAGTTTCTCGCCCTTAATTCTGACGTCATCTCTGTTTTGCTCCTTGGCCGTTTTCATGATAGCAACCATGTCAGATCGGCGTCTACGTGAGATTTCGGGCATGTCGTTATTTACATAAACATTAAGCCACTGGGACGTTATTTTCAGTTATGCAAAATAATATCTACATTTTAAATTTTAGTTCTTCTTTTTTCTTTGGGGGAAATACCCCATCAGGATATTCCGTAGATCACTGGAAAATAAATTAACATGCACATTACAAATTCATCATGCAAAGGTAAATTATCAAATCATCATTAATACAATCAATGTGGGATCAGTTTAATGAATACATCATGCAGAGATAAATTAGCAAATTCATCATTTAGCAAATTTATCATTAATAAAGTCAATGTGGAATCAATTTGAAATGATAAAACTATGACAAAAAAATAGGCTGACCTATTCAACATCCCTGGCTTTGGTCTTCCTGTCGGCGTTACTTCTGGTCCACGCACTGGCTCTGGCAGTGGGGCTACTTCCACTATGGCTGCGGGCTCGCCCTGCAGTCGGGAGGAATGTCTTTTCCCAGATGTTGAGGGTTGTGGCGCAGTCGGTTGTGGAGTTGGAGGGTTATCCTGGCCTCGGGCAGCAGCCTTCTTTTTTGCCCTCGCCGCCCTCATCCTTTCGTTGTTCTTCCTCCTCCTTTCCTCTCTCTTTGCTGTTGTCAGTTCTTGAGTGGGGACATAGTACTTTCTCAGGCGCTCATTCTCCTGTTGTTGGTAGGTGGGATCCTCCTGGGCCTTTTTTAGGCGATAACGCTGCTGGTTGGCGGCCGATTCACGCACCATCTTTGCTGAAAAACAGAAAAGCAACCTAGAAGTGTGTTCCACGTTATCCAATTCTCTAGGGCTGCTGGTAATGATTTACACCATTTGGACCAGTTATCTAGCAACTAAACAAAAATAACTGGCAAAACATACATAGAAATGAATAAAAATACCAATAACTGCTGACAGAATTTAAATATTGGTATGGTAGAAAAGTGGCCAATAGCTATGGATGAGCTATAGCCATGTGTCCCACGTTATCCCAATATTTAGCACTTCTGCACTAATTCTCATTAATAAAAATGGAATTTAAATGATATAATCATAGACTATAACCTTTTATGGAAGTCATATCTTAAAATCAGTGATGTGCTACCATTTGTGTTGGAATAACAGATCTCTAAAGACAAACCGAAAGGTCCACACATAAACATTAATCTGAAAATGTGTTACACGTTTTGAGATTTGTGCCACTATAACACAGAGTTCAGACATAATCTCTTCTCCCATGCTTTGACACAATGTTTACAACGTACACCAGCAATACCAAACAATTATGTGAAGTTATACACAGATTATGAGCTATAAGATGTGCCTGGGGTGATGGATAGTGTCCCACGTTATCCATAGCATCAGGTTGACTAAAGTAAACAACACTAGTCCCCATGCCAAATGAATGAAACTTTCTTTCAGTTAAAACAGATAAACAACATTATAGAAACACGGGATCTTCACTATATGGTTCCCCCGGCACCTATTCTACAACATGGCAACATGATTTACACTTTACTTACTATAAAAACTTAGGAAAACTTACTTTTTTTCTTTCGTTAGTCCTATGGAATCACAAGCTTTCGAATTGGCGGCATCTAGGCAGGAAGTGGAAGAGGCTGGGAAATGGCAAAACACAATGCCATCATTGCAGAAGCCGTTTCAACGCCGTAGCAGACGATTCTTTACTGCATGTTTTCGGATCATGTGGAACACAGACAACGTGGAACACATGTTTTTTGTTTTTATTAGCATTTAGGGCATTATTTGACGATCTATGACCTAGAAAAGTCGTTACCTAGTTGTTCCCGACCTCTGCGTATGAATGAAACGGCCCAGTGCAGTCTGTTTACATACCCAGGCACACACTGGGGATAACGTGTGACACACACTTAAACCGTACGGATCGGGAAAATGTGTTGGCGTCCAAATGAAACAAAAACAAGTAATCTCTGCTCAATTTTGGCAATATATTAGCGCAATTATATATTAGAGGAGTAAATATAACCAATTGCATCATTCTAGCAATAATATTTATTACATTTATTGACTAAAACCTTTTGATAACGTGGAACACACACATTTAGTGGACATATCAGTGGGACTTCCTTTAGACACTGTGCAGGGCGGAATGAAAGCTACTATCAATACATAAATAGCTCAATACCCATATTTTATTATGACACTGGTTAATACCTAAAATATATAAATAAATATTGACAAAATCAACGGCAAACAATGGTACCTTGATTGTGGACATGGGAATTAGTGGGGAAATCAGTAGAAATATGTACTTTCAGGGACAAAATTACCCTGATAATGTCATCGTAGACCCATAAACCTATACATTGCTGGAAAGCTCTCAGTGTGACCTATCGGATGAGATATGAATGAAGGCTCTGTCTCTTAATGTATTAGGCAAAATGGCTGGGGACATAATCTGAGAGCACTGGGGTCATATTCATGATCCGCACCCATATATCCGCTCATCACCTCTTTCTTTATCTGCTAGGACCTGTCTATTTTGTAATAGCGCATCTTTCATCCATTCTTTGGTTAGTATTACCCTTACTGATCTAGGCCTAGGGCCTCTTTGAACCCCCAAACGATAGATATTGCCTATATCATTGAGACAAAGTTCAGGGACAGCTTGACTCAGTTTATCGTAAGCTTGAACCATTAGCTCCTCCTTCGACTCGTTTTCCGCCTCAGGTAACCAGTCAATAGTAATTCTCTTTTCGTAGAGAATTGTTTCAAGTTTTACCACATAATCCTCAAGATTTTCAAGCGAAGTGTGTTCCTTTTCCAAGGTACTTTCAAGTTGGTTAATCCTTTTGTTAGAGGCGGCTGTAAGTTCTGTTTGTGCATTCATCTGCGTTGTCAATAATTCGATGGCTGAGTGCGCCATATTCAGTGAGGCAATAGTTCCCTCGAGGGTGGGTTTGTCAGTGTCACTCCTAGGTATTGTTGGCAGATTACGTAAGTCAATCTTTTTGATTTGACTCGCACTAGCAGGGAGCTTAATCTGTCGGATTATCTGACGGGTCTGCTGACCCGTGGGTGCGAAAGCTCCGTCATTACTTGCCATAGTTCAAAATTCGTAGCAAAATTTTCAAGAAATGTGGAGAAAACTCCTCAATAAAGTTACTTAACGTGACCTTGAAGACATCAGTAGTCTCACGCTTCCAAAACTCAAAGAGTGGTATAATTTGAGGTAATATCCGTTCAGCGTTGCAGGCTCTAATTGAGGAAAACCACGGAGCGTTTTGCGTGCGACTGGCCAGTCCGAACGCAAGGCTCAATGAGGATTATGGGATTGAGTATTGACGTTTGGGGGGCTGCGCCATTGTGCACTGTTTGGTGTATAATCTCGAGGAAAAAACAATGCACCAGCAGTTCCCTAAGGGAGTTTATTAATCTCTTTAGTTTCTGCCTATATGGTTATTATAGCCCCTAAAGTGTTTAATGCAGTGCACCATCAGGCCCACAATGGAGGTTATTAATCTGTGTAGTCTCTACCTATGGTTGTTATGGCTCCTGTACTGTTCAAGGCAGTTTATAAGCACTAGTAAATACCACACCTCAGTATTTGCCATGGATCATTTGAGGTAGACTACTGGCATCCATGCGTGTAATAGCAGACCTTTCTCTACCGTCCTGGATCACTTCATCCCTGCCTCTATAGTGTACACATGCTGCTTGTGCTTATAACATATAGATCAGATTTTCAGAAAATGTACAATTTGTAGATCAACATATTTAGTAAATTCTGCTAAGTTAGACCGAGAAATGGTCAACACTAGGTATATCTGAGTATATTTAGTATTGCCTTGATTGAACCAGTCGGTTTGGTTATGTTGATCTGTATTTTGAACCTGATTTTTGTCTTATGTTTGGGTTATTTGAGAGGATTGGTGAAGGCGAATTGTACAATTTCTAACCATTTCACCCATATAGGTTGTGGGTAGATGGATGTACATTCCTCTATAGTAATGTACATTCCCTCTGTTCAAGCACAACAACAATAACCTTGAAAAGGTGATACAATGATATATGCACAGGCTGTATACATTATCTACATAGATCTAGTGTTACTGATGGCATTAACAATGCATTATCAGCTATGCATGCGAAAATCAGACACACTTGATTTTTCTTTTGCACAAATTATATCAAATACATAACAAATGTAACATGTCCATTCAATTCTAGGTATTATGCTGGTAGAACCATGTAAAAGAATCTCCAATCCGTGTGCACTGATATTGCTCTGTTTACTTGTTTACAAGCAGTAGAAGTAAGAGGGATTCTCTCACTGACCCATACATCAGGTATATATATCCTAAGTACAAGCTACAATTGTGTAGGATATACCTGATGTATACGGGTCAGTGACAGAATCCCTCTTACTTTTGCTTTAGAAAATGAAAAAAAAGCCACCTTTTCAAATATTATTGATTTCTTTTATCAAGATCTCTGACCTAACTCACTTGTTCTTAGGAATGATAATTAACATTGTTTGTGTAGCAAATTCCTTCTCCAAAAGTTCCTTACCAGCTGCTTAGCAAGGAAAGGTACCTAAGGAAGGAAAATGTTTAGAAGGCATTTCTTCACCTCACACTGAATAAGCAGGACTTACCAGTAAACCAGTCTCTAGGTATTTCTCACTCACCTGAAATTGATAAAAAGGTAAAATTAATTATTTGTTTTAATCATGAACATTTTTTAACATTGGCAACTTAACTCCCAGTCCTATTATCCATTGGACACATTTCTCATTTGAAGGACTGGGGCTATCGCACACACAAATATGGCAGCAAAGCGGATTTATTATCGGTTAATTAGACTAACTATCCTGATAATAACTGTACTTCAAGGACCATATTTTGTTATATTAGTTACTACACAATTCTCCATTTCCAATAGTGAAATCTGCTATATTTGAGTGCTAAGGATGAAGTATTATAATGAAAGAACCAACAAAAGAATATTTAGGCGATTCAGCTGGTGAGAGAAATGTGAGTTGAGGCAATGGATGCAGTGAGTGATGCTTGCCTGGGGTTAAACAATGAGAGATGCACACCTCTCTCTATTTATCACATCTCTGAGCTGAACCAACTATACATGTACAGTCAGCAACATTATCATTATTATGGCATTGCCATTAATTTCACTATTTCTTTCACAATAAATATCTCGAAAGGTTCTCAGGTTCTAATTAAGTCAATAGGCCAGTGAACAATGTGGGTCAGATCTTCACAAAATGTACATCGGCAGCTCTTCAGATTAAGGAAATGCTGCTAAATTAGGCTGGAAAATGGCCAATACTAGGTAATCTGAGGATATTAGATATTGCCTTGATTCAGACAATTGGTTTGGCTACATTGAACTGAATTTTGAACCTCATTTTGTCTTAAATTTGCCTTATTTGAGAAGATTGCTGAAGGCGAATTGTACATTTCCTAACGATTTCACCCATGTGGGGAGGATCTCAAGGATGTGGGGAGGAACCAGCACAACGACATCGGGTAATATTACCCTCAGGCGATCTCCAAGTTCCATATTAGACTTGGGCTACACAATGTTACTTGTTCGCTAAACTTACTGCAAGGTCATTCTAAGGCAATATATTTAACTAATTTAATAATAATTATCCATCCAAAAATATTGCTAACATTTGTTTCATTTAAAAGAAAAATAATACAGAAATACTTATTAGAATGATTAATTACCAACGTTGGAAACCCCTTAATCGCATCTTTTTATCGACGTTAGAATCATTTAAACCACTCACACATGCCTCATTGTCCCCCCCCCCCCCCCACCAAGTATCCATGTATTTCTCCTCAGACTCATCAGTTCCTAGGGGTTGCCTGTAAACAATCAGTCCCGTCAGGTCGGTAACTAGGCCCTGTGTCTGCAAGTTGTCCTATAAAAACTCTCTCCACTGCTTCCACCCAGCGGCAAGCAATGCATCAAACCATGATTAACCCTTCCCTGTTGGAGAATTGTTTCATTTTTGTTCTCATGTTGTGTTTCCATATTGTAATAGTTAAAGCTCCTATGTCTGGTCTTCCACTTGCTCCTTGTGTAGTGTACTTAATAATTCCATCTATTGGTTTATGATGTTCCTAGTTCAGTTCCTATAGCTCCTGGGGTAGTATACTACCATCTATTGTTGTATAATGTTTTACCAGACTGTTTAGTATGACTTGTACAAGTGAATTCATCAATAATCTGCTGATGTTATATGTTTTTACAAGAAAAAAAATCAATTTGGTGAAGGGGAATGACCCTCTGGTTAGCGATAATAAGTGACCACAGGAAATAATGTCAGCGGATCTCCAAAATACAAATTCATGTAGAGTTTTAAGGAGCCCTGTAGCAAAAACTACCACACCAAATCCTCCCCAATTATTTAGCTTTAGATCGAGTCATAAGTGTTAAAAATCTGAATTTCGGCATACTTTATTTCAAAACAACGAATCAGGCTGATTCTAATGATTTCAAATACTTTTATATGTTTGAAAAAAGTTACTGATATTTCTTGATGAGCAATCACTAGTATTTTGTAGTTAAAAGGGTGGTCTCCACTGGCTGCGATAGGCCCTGTGGTAAGCCTTGCGATGGTTTGTGCTGGTTCTGTAGGTGGAGAGGAACGAAGTCCTTGTCTACATGGTTCACTGGCCATGTAGGCAGGACCTCGCCACTCCTCACCATCACAGCACCATCGCAAGGCTTACCGCAGAGCTTACCGCAGCCAGTGGATACTGATAAGACTAAGGGCAATTAATCCGACATAAATTCTGTAAAAATCCCCCCCAAAACTGATGTGGCAGAGCTGATGTGTTGCTTGTGATGATAACGTATTCAATGTTTTTTCTACAGAAAGCATTCTCTTTAGACGCAGAAATAGTACACAAGCATTCTCTACAGAAGCAATCTGACAGCGTTATCAGCAACTCTTCATGCCAGTATTCCCAATCCTGCACTTCTGGGCATATGGATGAAACCACCAGAAAATGTACAATTCACCTTCACCAATCCTCTCAAATAACCCAAATTTAAGACAAAAATTGCTTTTAAAATGCATTTTAACATAACCAAACAGATTGGTTGAATCAAGGCAATATTAAATATACCCAATTATACCAAGATTCGACCATTTCACAGTCTAGTTTAGCAGAGATTATTAAATGTGTAGATCTGCCAAATGTACACTTTTTGACCACCTGACCCATATAATCTCTTATTTTCATGTTATCAGTAACTTTTCCCCTGTCAGACTCACATTGAGTTATGTTTACCGCCATGTTATATGTTGTTAAAGGCTATATTGGTCAGATTCTCAGAAAATGTACAATTGGCAACTCTACACACTTAGAAAATTATCCTAAAATAGGCTAAGAAAAAAAAAATACTGCGTATATCTGAGTATATTTGGTATCACACTGATTAAACGAATCAGTTCTGTTATGTTAAACTGTATTTTGAAGCTCATTTTTGTCTTAAGTGTGGGTTATTTGAGAGGATTGGTGAAGGTGAATTGTACATTTTCTGAAGATCTGACCCATATATATTCTACCGGTGTTATCTGAGATGGAGTGGAATAATGATTGATGTTATTACACGGGGCGGGGGGGGGGGGGGCGTGTGATATGAACATGCAGTGCATGCAATAATAACAAACCCTTCCTCCACCATCTCCGTGAAGTAAGGGTTTAATGTGTAAACACATTCTGACATGAGAGAGTTAAAGCTGCAGTATCTGCTACTTGGGCAGGAATGTTTCTTAATTCACTCATTCTAACCAAATCTATAATAATAATGTGGTAAGATGTGTTTTGTCGTAATAGCTGAGAATGCCACTTTAAGTTATTGGTATACTTGGTAGACCCTGTTTGTAAAACATCCATATAATATAAAGCTAGAGCGATTTCTAGGAAAGGAGGTAGAAAAGAAATGGTAGAAAGAAGGTTTTCTTTGTCCAGAATGTTCTCGGAATTTGTTGTTTTACAAACCACTTTACTCATCTTTAGAGGTCTCTCCCCCCTCTCTGGATGTCGTTGTATGTGGTTTGTGAAGGTATTTGGGGTGGAAATGTGATTTTGAAGCCTTTTTTAAATTGCATTCTCTACACTCTATTTAAAGCCTGGGAAAGCCCCTATGAGATACTACGTCATTTCCCACAATCTACGCCCAGGGGGACCTAACCAAAATGTAACAGATTTAAAAAATCGGGGAATTTTTTTTCCAGGGATAGGCCCATGTATAGAATCTGAATAAATATCCTAGGTGCAATAGTAACTGCTCATACTTCAAGAATTTCAATTTACCAAGGCTTTAGAATCTGAATATGTGCATATTCAAACGTTTAAAACAGTAGTAGTAGACTTTTCAAAAGAGGGTGCCGCAGAAGAGGGAGAGGGGGAAGTATGGGGAGAGGGGTGACTGTCCTACATGCAGGGGAGTGGGAGACTGTAGAAGAGGGTGTAAGAAGAGGAGAGGGGGTGGGAGATGGAAAGAAGAGGGGGGCCATAAGAGGGAGAGGATGTAGGGGAAGGGAGATAGGAGAGGGAAAGAAAGCAGGGAGGGGAAGCATGAGGAAGAGGGGAGGGAGAGGGGTCGAATCGGACATGGGGTTGGGAAGTCAGAGAAGAGGGGGAGGGAAAAGAGGGAGAGGGGGAACTGTGGGGAGAGAGGGTGACCGTCCAGAGGACGGGTATTTTGCTAGTCTTTATATATATTTGGTTTCATCAGGGGAAAAGGAAACACACTAGGAGGATGAAATACCCTGCTCTTCTAACGAATATAACAGTGATCTTTTACATGCATAGAATTTAGATCGTATATATATGCTTATCGTTGTTTTCATCAGATTTTTCACTTGAAAACCTGAACAAATGAAGTGCAATATGAACTATATATACTGCAGGTGTTTTTGTTAGATCTTTCACTTCAGTACCTGGACAATTTTAACGAGAAGTAGAATAATAATCTACAAAGTGCCATGCTTGAATGTCAATGATGAGAGTACATTATGTTCAATACAATACAAGCCTGCAGCTATTGTATGTCCGCCATCTTTAATATTAATTCACAAGGAATTATGAGAGTTGTATTGTGAAATATCAATGGCAATTTGCCCAGAGATTCAGTGTTCTATGTATAAAATGATGAAGTCAGAGAAGTCGGATGATAGTAGTCTTCGGCCAGGCAGCAAGGTGTCTAGAGCATAGATGGCTTTGGCTTGGCCTTTATTTATAGTCAAACATGTTAACCAATTCATCAGTAACAATGGGTTCTAGCAATGCTTTCCCTGGCGTGTACCCCTCATGATTGGCTGAGAGGGATCCCTCCACCCCATGAACTTGACCTCCCAGCTCTCTCCCATGCCAAGGCCATGCACTGTTCACATGATAGTTGGTCCCCTTGCTCTCAGCCCCCCCTCCCCTCCCATTACCCTTGACCCAAGCATGAAGCGTCCCCTCCCTCCCCCAGTCCCTTCCCCCCACCCACTAATGAGTTAGCACAGAGAACACTAGGTAATTCTATTTCTGGTTGCTAGACAATCAAGCATGTATACACACAACAACAGGTGTCCAGCATTACCTCCCTCCCCCCTCTCCACCCAGGTCACGCGTGGCGGCCAAGGCCCAGGCAGAGGGGAGGGGGGAGAGGGAGGGGGCAGGGATGGCCATTTAGCTGGTAAAACTAACCCAAAAGAATTCCAATTCTTTACATTCGTCCATATTTTTTCTTTTGATTGAAATATATAAATTTTCAAACAAAACCCTACAAATTATTAGTTGACTGACCGACCCTGCCAACCAAAAATAAGAAATAGTAAAATTATTACATAAGGTTACACAATTACAGAAATCAACGGTAAGAGGTAGCCTATCAAACTAAAATGCTCCGTGGACCAACTGGCCTGGAGAACTATAAAAATGGCTCAATTCAAAAGAATGTTCATTAACGTGAATCCATTATTCGGCTACTCAAAAGTCTTTTAGTGAAGCAAGTTGAAAAAGTCCTTGTGTGGAGGTGTGCCTCTGAACACCCGTTGAATGTCTCAACCTCTCGCAGGAAATTTAATACACAAAGGTCCTTTTGTACGGTCGTCACCGTTTCCTCCTCTGTCTGCCCGGCCAGCCGAGGCCCCCGCTGGACCTCGTCGCTGACCGACAAGACACCTGTCTCGCCCCGTTTTCCTAGGTGTTGGAGCAAGCACAGGTTGGTAGTCAACACTACCGTATTTCCATAATAATGTGAACAATAACAGACCACAAGTCGACATTTCTGCATTGTTTCACCACCTCCTTCCTGTATGGACAATACTTCGGTCAAAGCAGCAGTTGAGAGTAGACAAGAAGCACTGGTCCTGTGGTGCTTTTTGCAGGCCTCTCTATCTCGAACTAACTGTTTGATAAAACAACGTCTCATAAAGAGAGTTGGATAAGATAACCATTGGGCTGGATCCTTGTCCACGGATTCCACCATTGTCTCCAAAACGGGGAAATGGATTTTACCCAAGGTATGGATATTTGTTTGTTCATACACGTACATCTCTTCTCGCACCCGAGGAGATTACAGAACAAATACTTACAAAACAATATCTAAAAGTGTATAGGAAAAATACAACATACGAGTTTATAAAGTGATTGCGTCAAACATAGAGAAACCAATAAATCTTAAAACTTATTACGTCATCCTGGTCAGTCTGGATCTGGCAGTGCGGTAGGGTGAGGAAAAAGGGGCGGCACGGGATGGGAATTCAAGAGAGCAGGAGGTGGCCACTCCCACACTCTCCCTTTCCCAAGATTGGAGGGGTGGGTTTTCGGGGGCAGAGTTGGGGGGGGGGGGGGGCGGCAGGGTCTCCAAGGGAGAGATCTTTCCTTTTATAGGCCTTTAAACAACACTGACAAGGGTAGCTAATCCCCAGATAAAGTCTTTAGGCCATGGAATAAAGGAAATAACTGCAGGGAAAATCTTACCATAAGTTAAGTTAAACTGTCAGGGGCATAACTTCAGGGGCGGGATGGTTATATGGGACTTATGGCCTGGCACGCCAATCCTTTCAGACCAGGGGACAACTGCCTTCTATTATTATTCTAGCAGATTTTAAAATAAAGACATACATAAGGACAAACGTCCAAGCGGTTCTCAGTCATAAAAAGTCTCGTTTTGATCTTAAGTAAATGTAAAATACTCTCTCTAAGTTATTGAACTAACAGGGGACCACCTCTAACTGCCAAGGGCACTTACTACAGATACTGTGAGTGTTAACCCTCTTCCCTGGCTCGTCTCTAAGAGAACATATACAATAATAAGAAAGTCATAAAATCCTAATACACCCAAACATCGTTCGTTTCAAAGTTAAAAATACACCAATGAACAGGGAGCTGGCTTCTTCCCTTGTTGGCAAGTTCATGGTGATGAATGGGAGCCGTTCCGATTGAAGATAGGTTCCCCTCTGTGTCCTATGTGTTCGTTCCCATTGCTACCTCGTCCAGGCCCATGCTGGAGAGTACCTCGTCAATGGGTAGAATAGTCAGGCTTCCAATCGTCCTTCGGCTGTAAGGGAGTTAGGGGGACCAGATGGCGGTTGTATCCCTCTCGAGTTGTGTGGGATCCCACAGCCGACCTAACTGCACGTTTACCTGGTTTCGCTGCAACAGATGGTGCAGCAGCAGATGGGATGAGCTGCAACTGATCGTCTAGCAGCACATGTGGAAGCAGCTGGCAAGAGCAGCAACTAGAGCGGTAACGGGGCTTGCAGTAGCAGATGTCACAGCAGATGTCACAGCTGATGTCACAGCAGATGTCACAGCAGATGCCACAGCAGATGTCAGCAGTGACCGGTCGTCCAGCTGCAGATGTCACCGCAGATGGCATGAGTAGCAACCAGAGTGGTAACTGGGGTTGTAGTAGT
Source organism: Sthenelais limicola (assembly GCA_942159475.1). NCBI lineage: Eukaryota > Metazoa > Annelida > Polychaeta > Phyllodocida > Sigalionidae > Sthenelais > Sthenelais limicola. The sequence goes on along the minus strand of OW804100.1, from coordinate 108,783,647 downwards.
AGATGTCACAGCAGATGTTGCAGCAGATGTTGGAGCAACTGGCAAGAGTACCAACCAGAGTGGCAACTGGTGTTGTAATACAGATGGGCACCAGCCACACAGCAGATGGTATAACATGCCGCTCTGCTCCAGCTGTGGAAGAATTACATGCACACACAATCCATCTGCTTTGCAGGACAAAAATAGAATAGGGGTTGTCCATTATATATAGAGTTATAGTGTAAGGGGAGTGGGAGTGCTAGTAGGACGGGGAAATGGCTTGTAGAACTAGGTATCAGATTACCCAACTTACCCACTAGTAGAATACAAATTGATACTGGGGAAAATAAGTGTAGGATAATCCCTGATTTAGCCAGGCGCCTGGGGCCTTCCCTCCATCTGTCTATGCCCATCCCACCCACCCACACCACACCCTCCCCTCCCAGGATAACTAATACTCAGGTTTGAAAAAGAACAGAAAAATAAGTAAACCAACAGATGTTAATGGTTGAAAATGTTACATAAAGACGCATCCCACAATCTTGACCTTTTTCCCCAGACCAGATCCCAGATCTGAAGTTAATTTACTGAGGCCAATAATATATTGATGCTGGCTCGGGTGGGAATGTGTTCGTATACAGTCATATAGTCGTGTTCCAAAAGTATAAAACTAGCGTTCCAATCAAAACTATATGACCCCGTTGCATCATCCCCATCCCACCATTTTGCAGGTCAATTCATTGGAGGTACTGAAAGTGGTGGTCAGTAACTATTTTCCATTACTGCCAGAATACAAATTAATCAAGATCCCTCCCAACACTAGAAGCAATTCCCAGGTAATTTACCAAAATATATACCCCTGCAATCAACTAAACCCATTCCACAGTAGAGGCTGTGCCTCCCACAAAACCAATAAAGAAAAAAAAAAGAATAGGGGTTGTTTATCATAGTCATATAGTCGTGTTCCAAAAGTATAAAACTAGCGTTCCAATCAAAACTATATGACCCCGTTGCATCATCTCCCAACACTAGAAGCAAATCCCAGGTAATTTACCAAAAATATACCCCTTCAATCAATTAAACCCATTCCACAGTAGACAAAGAAAAGGGGTTGTTTATCATAGGGTTATAGGGTAAGGGGAATGGGAGTGCCCGGAGGATGGGGAAATGCCTTGCAGCACTAGGTATCAGATCTCCTAACTTACCCACAAGTAGAATACCAATCAATACCGGGGAAAATAAGTGTAGGATAATGCCTAAGTTAGCTAGGCTCTTGTGGCCTTCCCTCCATCCATCCATGCCTATCCCAGCCCCTCACAACGTACCCTCCCCTCCCAGGATAATACTCCATTTTGAAAAATAAGCAACCAACAGTAGAGTCTGTGCTTCCCACCAAAACCAATAAAAACCCATTCTGCCATTCTACTAAAACTTGCAGAATTTCAAGCACTAACCCTTCTCTTCAAATCCGTCCAAATATAAAGTGTTTACTATTAAAACGGAGCTTAGCTCATGGCGAAGCGGCCTATGTAATCCATGTTTGTATAGCGTTAACCATAAGAGCGGCATCGACGACGGCGCGTGATCGCTGCAATCATAACCACATGCACAAACGCAAAAATATTGCTTCCCACTAGATTGCTCATATCTCCCTTAAAAACTATCCGATCCGAATATAAAAAGTATCCCACAACTCCTTAGACTGTCAGGAAGACAGCCCCGCTTTTAGATTTAGAATCGGATTGTTAGTTCTCCCGTAATTAATTATTTTCGTCGGCCGCATCCAGTCGGCCGACTCGATTTAAATCACCCGACTTTGTGCCCCACATTATAAACCAACCCAACCTCCCCCAAGTAACTGGAGATATTCCTCCCTCCATGTATATTAGGAGGAATACCCAGATCCGCACTAATCAGTGGGGGTTTGAGGGAAGGAAAATGGGAACATTAGGGTGATAAGCAGATGAAAAGTATGCACACATAACCTCCCACCTACCTTAGCATTAGGGCAGCTCCAAGTCCAGCTGAAGTTAGCCCCATCCTTCTCTTGCTATTCTTCAACCTAAACAATCTAGGTTTTAGCTATAGCATTTCTGTGCCTGCCTAGGCTATCTCTGACTTCTAAAGTTGAGGAATTGCTAGTTAGCAAATTCGTTCCTTCAGTGGTCAGCCAGTGTGAAATATCAATGGCAATTTGCCCAGAGATTCAGTGTTCTATGTATAAAATGATGAAGTCAGAGAAGTCGGATGATAGTAGTCTTCGGCCAGGCAGCAAGGTGTCTAAAGCATAGATGGCTTTGGCTTGGCCTTTATTTATAGTCAAACATGTTAACCAATTCATCAGTAACAATGGGTCCTAGCAATGCTTTCCCTGGCGTGTACCCCTCATGATTGGCTGAGAGGGATCCCTCCACCCCATGAACTTGACCTCCCAGCTCTCTCCCATGCCAAGGCCATGCACTGTTCACATGATAGTTGGTCCCCTTGCTCTCAGCCCCCCCTCCCCTCCCATTACCCTTGACCCAAGCATGAAGCGTCCCCTCCCTCCCCCAGTCCCTTCCCCCCACCCACTAATGAGTTAGCACAGAGAACACTAGGTAATTCTATTTCTGGTTGCTAGACAATCAAGCATGTATACACACAACAACAGGTGTCCAGCATTACCTCCCTCCCCCCTCTCCACCCAGGTCACGCGTGGCGGCCAAGGCCCAGGCAGAGGGGAGGGGGGGAGAGGGAGGGGGCAGGGATGGCCATTTAGCTGGTAAAACTAACCCAAAAGAATTCCAATTCTTTACAGTATATCAGTGTAAATCTGTAGAAATCATGCCATGTTCAGCGTGGAATATTATTCGTACTCCAATGTAAATATCCATGTGTCATACATGTTTCCATAACAGAAGTTATTGATATTTCAAATATGTGTTCACAAATGTATAATATAATTTAACGTAAGAGGACTCTCTGGAAGATCTATGGCTAGCATAGATGCGAGCACCTATCTCCAGACATATCGTATATTTTCTCACTATGTAACTATTATATTGTTCTGGTAATAAACAACATCAATCAATCAATCAATCAAGTCTCCATCTTTTCCATCATTTACACAAGCTAAGAAATCGGTAAAAATATTCTTGTAATTTTCGATAAAAATGTTGCTAAATATTTGTACATCAAACCTGAACTGAATCTATCCCAGCATGCTCTCTAACAGACATGCTTAATGACACGTGCAACTCGTTCCCTATAAGGGAGTTACATAGCCACCATTTTGAATCCTAATTCGCATGGCATTATGGGACTAATGGTACAGTATAAAATCTATAGAAAACATGCCATGTTCAGCATGGAATATGTATCAATGTTCTAATGTCAATATCCATGAGTTATACATGTTTACATAACAAAAGCCTCCATCGTTCCCATCATGCATTTGGTTTTCATAGACAATTTATAAAAGCTGTAATATTCGTGAAAACATTCTTGCAATTTTTACAAAATCCTTCCCAAATATTCGTATGTCAGATTTCATAAAAATCCCTCCCATGATGCACTGTACCAGACATGTGCAACTCCCCTATAGGGGATTTGCATGTCTCACTGCGCATGTCTATCACATTGCATGCTGGGATAAATTCAGTTCAAATCTGACATACACATATTTAGCAACAATGTTCTGGAAAATTGCAAGAATGTTTTCAACGATATCATTGGTTGTGTAAATGATCTATAGAAAGCAAATGCATGATGGGAAAGATGCAGTCGTGTGTTATAGAAATATCTAAAACACATGGATATTGATATTGGACCACTGATAAATAATCCAAGCTAAAGATTGAATGATTTCTGTAGATTTTATACAGGACCATTACTCCCATAATTCCATGCGAATCAAGATTCAAAATGGCGGCTCTGCAACTCCCCTATTGGGGGACAGTGGCGAGACAGCCCCCAGCACAGTGAGGTATAGAATGCAGTGTTGCAGGCAGGCATTCCTCCCATACACATCATGTCCTCCAGTAGGTCTATACCTGGTGCTTGGTAACACAAGCTCCTCCAGGGTCTGAAACTGTTACCTAGCAACCACCGCCAACCAGGAAATGCACGCACAGAGATTGTATAACTAAATATCGATTAAAAACTGTCACTTTTTATGTGCTACCATATTGTCATCTTCCTCTCTACCCTCTTTGCCTCATCTCTCCCCCCGTCTACTTTCTCTCCAACTTCACTCCTCTCTCGCATTTTGAAACATGGATTGCCTTGGAATTAAATAGGTGCTAATAAGCATAATGGTTAATTAGCTAAAGATAGACCTTCAGCTGATATTGATAAAAGAATCTTTCCTGTTCTTCGTTTTTCTTTATTCTTTTCCTACTCACCTGAAAGACATTTAAGCACATTTTGGAGGAATTCAGACTAGCGTATTTGCTGCAGGCTTCATACACATATTTTACGGTGACCCGCCAAAATCCTTTGGTGTGTGTGTGTGTGTAGGGGGGGGGGGGGACATATTATGGCTGATTCGGCTACAAACATCAAATTAAACACAAATATCAGTATCGTAATAGAATAGATTCTACATGACAAAGGAAAAGGTCTCAACTTCTGAGCGCTTTAAGAAACAAAGAACAAAGAGCCCCATTATGTTAGTGGGTGCATTAGAGAAACTGCACTGTTGGCTCACCACTGTACCAGGGTGCAGAGACATGTGATGTGTAGAGATATGGAGCATTGTTATGGCTGAGGTGCCCAGTGTACAGGTAATGTGCTGAGTCATTGAGCTACTCACGTCCCCGCCAGACACACTCTAGCAACATAATCAACACTAGGAACTTATTGGACGAGCTCTAAGTTCCCATCCAATGTTATTCTTTCGCTATAAAGGTGAGGAAGAGAGAGAGAGTGTGTGTGTGTGGGGAGGGGGGTAGAGAGAATGAAAGGGAGGGAGAGGGGACAGAATAGCGAGCAAGTGAGAGAGGATAGGGAGGGCCAGGGAGAGAGAATGGGGTAGGAAGAGAGAGGGATGAGAAGAGAGAGAGAGGGATGGTTGGGAGAGTGAGAAAATAGGGAATACAGAATAGAGAAAGAGAATGGTGAGAAAGGGAGAGAGAATGGAGAGCGAGGGAGAGAGAAGATGAGGAGAGAGAGAGAGTGAGGGAGAAAAAAGGCGAGGATAAAGACAGCGAGGGAGAGAGAGGGAAAGGGAGAGATTGAGAAAGAGAGTGAGAGAAAGGAATAAGGAAAGAGGGTGAGACCTTAATGGATGAAATACATTGTTTTTGGAAAGTAAAGGAGGATGTAGTTATTTACTGCTACGAAAGCATAATTAATTATAATTAATTCTTTGGTAAAAATGGAATACAAAATTTGTTAGAATAGAAATGCTTTAAAAGAAAATACACAGTGGTAGTAGAAAGGGGTGGTAATAAAGTTATATAACTATATAAAAGAGAGGGTATAAGGATGGAGTAGAGAGGGAGGCTATAAAGGCTATCCATGACTAGGTCGATACTGTGGATATGACCCTCCCTCACATACGCTCCTTTAGTCCTTTAGTCGACCGGTCCACGTGATATAACCACCCCAGACAGAGACTGATTAATAACAACTAATAACAAAGCTGATTTAAATTTACTGAGTGTATTTCCAGCATATGTCATACAGAATAAGAACATACAGAAACTCATTTAATTTAAACCCTTTTTCAGCCTAATTAACCCATTTAGGCCACGTATTGCCCTAAGTCATTCCCACGCGTTTGGCCACATATTGCCTTAAAGCACTCCCATGTGAAGGACGCATAGTACTATAAAGCACTAAGTGGGAAAGGACGCGTATTGCCTTAAGTCATTCCCACACATATGGCTGCATAGTGCCTTAAGTCATTCCCATGCATAGGACGCGTCATGCTATAAAGCACTCCATGGGAAAGGATTGCCAAAAAGCATCATAATAACAACGTTATTTTGTGGTTGCGACATTATGGGCCATCCTTAAGTTACATGACGTTATTAGAATGTGGGTCATCTGGAGAAAAGTGGACACAATGAAGCGTCATGCTGATGTGACGTGTATATTTCACTCAGGACGTCATCAATTGAATGTTCTTTTTTCCGCGTTTGGTCGTTACTGAGTGTATTTCCACCAAATGTCATACAGAATAGGAAAATACAGACACTCATTTAATTCAAACCTGTTTCCAGCCTAATTAAACAGATTATAATAAATATGTAGAGCTGTTGATTGTACATATTCTGCTGGCCTGACCCACCCTAATAGACCTGCTCATCTGTAAGCCTAATTTAGCAGAATTGAGTATATATAGCTGTTGATTGTACATATTCTGCTGGCCTGACCCATCCTAATAGACCTGCTCAGCTGTAAGCCTAATTTAGCAGAATTGAGTATATAGCTGTTGATTGTACATATTCTGCTGGCCTGACCCATCCTAATAGACCTGCTCACCTGTAAGCCTAATTTAGCAGAATTGATATATATAGCTGTTGATTGTACATATTCTGCTGGCCTGACCCATCCTAATAGACCTGCTCATCTGTAAGCCTAATTTAGCAGAATTGAGTATATAGCTGTTGATTGTACATATTCTGCTGGCCTGACCCATCCTAATAGACCTGCTCACCTGTAAGCCTAATTTAGCAGAATTGAGTATATATAGCTGTTGATTGTACATATTCTGCTGGCCTGACCCATCCTAATAGACCTGCTCAGCTGGCAGATGTCAGATGAGGCAATACTTATAAAAAGCTGGGTTAATGTGGCGGGAATAAAGCCAGTGTTTACCAACAGGTGGCGGTGCCAGGAGCAACAGAGGCTTGTGTGTACAGTCAGGGAGCTGCTCTATAGTGTAGTACACTCTATTTGTGATCTACTTGGAGTGATTTGTCATAGGGTTACCATTAGGTCGCTTTGATGTTTACTCCAAGTAGGTTTTAAACAGAGTGTATGGGCATAATTTGGATTATTTGAGAGGATAAGTGAAGGTGAATTGTACATTTTCTGAAGATATGACCCAATAAGTGTAATCATCATAGGAAGGATTTTGGCTGGTCCTCCAAATACAAAACCCTCTGTGTGAGGGGTTTTAGGGAAATTGTTATCTGTTCAGGAAAATGAGTCGCAAGTCGCAAAATATGGATTTTGAGAAATCATCATATTTGAAAAAAGGAGATCAAGCCGATTCCAATGATAGTAAACACTAGGACACCTGATAAGTATTTCTAAATATTAAGTTTGATATTTTTGAAAAAATGTTTGCAAATGTTTCTGGGCGACCAATTACCAGTAAAGTCAGTAAATATACTCCATACGAAGGCCTTCAAAACGCGAGAACATATCTATTCCGATATCCTGAAATTTGGGACAGAGATTTATTTGACCACAAGTGATGAACTCTCTAAAACCCAGAACATTTCAATCATGAGATCTTGTAAAAAAAACACTTTGAAAAATATCAATTTTGGGACTTGTGACTCATTTTCCTAAACACATCACAAATGCAGTTGAGTGTGGGCACCATTGACCTAGCCCATCCACAGATTAAATACAGTTTAATCATTGCCTTGAACGTCTGTCACATCCAATATCCGGTAGTAATCCATGCATCTGAGCCTTTATCTTTTACAAAAATTAAGAATAATCCGTCTTATACGTTAAATCAAAACCACACAAAACATTCATTTTCATTATTTTGGAGTTAATTCTTTGACTAGAGAACACCATTGCCTGAAGTACCTATTAGTTACGCTGCAGGGCGGCAGGGGGAGTAAGTAACGAGGTTGACCTACTTACCTACCTGTTGGTAACCCTAGCCCTGCTCCAGTCGCCCCATGTAACATATTGTAAATATTTATGAATGATTGCTCGAGGTTTATAATCTATCCCAAGGTCAAAGGTCAAACAACTCGCCCCCATAACAACACCAGAGCCCTCTATCTGTGCCTCGTCTAACTAACAACACCAGTGGGCGATAATAGGGGTATTTGAGAAGCGTTTCAGCATGAGTCAGCTAAATTAGACCGGAAGTTTGTTTGCTACATTCAGGCGGCAATACAGAGGTTCTCTAACAAAAAAATTGGTTTGATTTTTTTATTCCATACAAAATTCTCCAAAAAGTTAATTTTTTTAAATATTTTTTTAATGTTATTTATCTGGACTAGATCGCCTCAATGTATCTGATTTGACTTTGAGTCGATTCTCTTTTAAAATTAACAATTGATGATTAGGGGACCTTGTAGTCATTTGACTGTATCAATTCGACCCGAATACCAATATAGAAGGCATAGGTTCACCCCATTGGTTATAATTGATGGTTTTAAAGATTATTTCCTCAAGAAAAGCCGACAAGATTTATGTACCTTTTACTGTTATCAGGAAACCCAGCCGGAGGTAGGCAAGTGTGATTGGTTGGTACTATAACCGTGGGAAGGCACAAATGTAATTTCCTCATCATTTGTAAGTGAATGAAATTACTCCATCTCACCGTGCCGCCATGCCAGTAGGCATACAGGGCTTCTACTCGCTGAGGTATGCTGTTATGTGCTAATGGGTCAGATTTTCAGAAAATGTACAATTGGCAGCTGTACACATTTAGTAAGTTCTGCTAAATTAGGCTGCAATTTAGTCAATACTAGGTACATTCGAGTATATTCAGCATTGCATAGTAGGTATAGTAGGTACAAGGTAGGGTAATTTTGTCCCCTCTCCTGAGATCCTTGGACCAGACTTACACAATAAGCATTAGCTCTCATCCAGATCGCAAAGAGGACATTGCATAGATTCTAGCAATCTGTTGGGTAAGGTTGAACTGTATTTTGAACTTTAATTTCGTCTGAAATTTGGGTTATTTGAGAGGATTGGTGAAAGTGAGTTGTACATTTTCTGGCGATTTCACCTTAATAGGAACTGTGGAGGAATAGCGGTTGGACATGGGGAATAGTTCTTGTATGCTTCTAGAGTGATGCCTGTCTTAATATCAAGGGTATTTGGAAGAATGCCAACTAAGGCCTCGTTGTAAGATTTTCTAGATGTTGTGTTGTATAAAACATAATATCTATCAGGCAATATCCACGACCACCTTATTGTTTGTCTGGTGCTCTACCATCTAAGCTATCACGGCTGTACACAAACCAACCTCTATCTATCTACCTATTTACCTATCTATCCATTTACTTATCTATCTATGTATCTATGTATGTATTTATCTATCTATGTATGCATGTATCTATATATAGAGAGGTTGGAACTCGCCTGCAATAATCGAAAATTTATTGGACTTGATTCATCTGCATAAGCACGATGCCGTAGGCAGAGTCCTTGGTGATGAAGTAGTTCATAAAGTACGCATACTATATGAATATTCTTATTGTACCTCTCTAAAGAGATGGACGTGTAATAAACTTATATATCTATCAAATGATTTATCTATCTTTATTATAAACGCATTGCTCTGAGAACAATACATCTAGACGTTGTCTAGATGTATTGTACAATAGTGATTTACATTACCCGTTTTTTTTACCAAGTTCACGTCCAAAATTCAACTTTAAGTCTCATGATTGTTTTCTATTACCTAAATAATATATACATATATAATAAAACAGTAAAACAAACATTTAAGAGAAATACACATATAACAGTAAACTAACTCGTTGGTTTCTTTCTGTCACTTAGGGTATTCATATACAGAACTACCCGGGATTCGAGGCGGGAGTGAATATTCACCGATGACGGTCAAGGGACAGCAGTCCCACGACCGTCCTCGGTGAATATTCATGACGCCGAGAATCTAAGGGTTGTTCTGTGTTTATTTCACCCTGCACACTAAACTAATGTTTCGCTTCGATTCGCTTCGAAACCATGGCTCCGAAGAAGGACCGGAACTGGTGAAGATCAGAAAGCACGCATGCGCACAGGGTAAAAAAAAACTAGGTCGGCCATGTATTGCCCGCGTGCAATGTCACTTCATTTACTGACCAGCTAGTGGTTGCTTTGAAGTGGTTGCTTTGAACAATTGCGATGAGGGATGAAAGTCACAAGTCATTAGCTTATGATATTATTTATCTGAGGCCCACATCTGATACAAAGATAAAACAGGTGACTCAGTCCTCACATATAGAAGATCCAACCACATGCATAATTAGACCCGAATCTATTACTACTATTGTATATAGATTGTATACTATATTATAATCCCTGAGTGTAATGCCCAATAGTGGCCTATTACTAATTGCCAGCCAATTGTTGTTCCAGATATTGGCACAATCACCCAATACTCCATGACCACATTTCATGCAGTAGAAACCCAAATGTTGGTTGAAGGTGAGGTTAAGGTGATTCGCCGTCCAGGATGATATGAAATGGCGGCCTTATCAGAGGTGGATCGATGATATGTGTTGTGTGTATGGGGTAGGGTGGGGTGGGTGGGTGAAGGGGGTGGGGTGGGTACAGGGTGATTCATATTGGGCATTCTGTACTGGACATAGACCACACGCCCCGTAGCTCAAGGTAATTGTGCTAGAGAGAAAAGGTTGGAGAGAGAGGGAGGGGAGAGGGGGGAGAGGGAGGAGAGAGGGGAGAGGGGGGAGAGGGGGAGAGGGGGAGAGAGGGGGAGAGGGGGGAGAGAGGGGGGAGAGAGGAGAGAGGAGAGGGGGAGAGAGGAGAGAAGAGAGGAGAGAGAGAGGAGAGAAGAGAGGAGAGAAGAGAGGGGTAGCAAGAGAAAGGAGAGGGAGAGGGAGGGGAGAGAGGGGAAGAGAGTGATGGTGAGGGGGGAGAGAGGGAGAGAGTGGGAGAGATCCATAGGGAGAGAGAGAGAGAGTGAAGGAGAGAGGGGAGAGAGAAGAGAGAGATGAGAGAGAGATAGTGAGAGAGAGAGGAAACAGAGGGAGGGAGGGAGAGGGGGAGGGAGAAGACAGAGAGAAACGAAATACATGAGAGAGGGAGGAAGAGGAGAGAGGAGTGAGATGGGTAGAGACAGACATTGATGTTCTCAGGAAATAGACATTAATTATTGGATGGCACGTGTTGACAAAGTTTGACAAAGTTTGACAAAGTTTGACAAAGTTTGACAAAGTTTGACAAAGTTTGACAAAGCCACTCATAATAAGACCTTTTCACTAAAACCCGGACTCCACCTAGCCGATTTCCTCACGGGAGAACAGCCCGTGAACCGCCTGACTGTGGCATTCCACCAATCCTGACGCCCAACACTCGACCACCCAAGCATCCAGAGCATTATTAGACTATTCACTTGTAACTTTGTAATTAACAACTGAACAGTCAAATGAAAGACCACGCATTGTATAGTGGCACAAGTTTAACTGTGACATACCAACCATAATGGTGTATAGTGATTGTACACATGTTTATACTTAAAATATGTAAAATCTTTTGTTTATCATTTAGGACAGGCTGGAAGACCTATTTGTGGAAGCTCATGCCCTTTTATCTATCAGTATTGATTGATTAGGAATAAAAATTCAAAATATAAGGGTCAGATTTTCAGAAAGTGTACAATTGGCAGATATACAAATTTAAAATAGGTAAATTAGGTATATTTGTCATTGCATTTATTTTAGCAATCTGTTTGGTTAGATTGTTGTTGTTGTTACTTTTATTTTGACGGTTAGACAATATCAGTGGGTCAATCTCCCTGAGTTGGGAGGATCTCACGCCCTACTGGACACGTTGGATTGAACTGCATTTTGAACTCTTCGTCTGAAATTTGGCTCATTTGAGAGGATTGGTGAAGGTCAATTGTACATTTTTTGCAAATCTGACCCATATATATCCCATGCACCCGACTGCCCCCTATTTCTCTACCTACTGCCCCCTATCGGGATAGTCGGTCCAGTGGAAGCTGGGTTTAACCTGTAGCCACGTCACAGCACAAGTCTACAGGTGACAGTTCCTGGGTCAAGCCACCGGAAAATGTACAATTCACCTTCATATATTACCTATCACCTAAATATCTTAGACAACAATGAGATTGAAAACACAATCCGACATAATAAACAGATACTTTAAGTCAACAGAATACCAAATATACTCACATATACTAAGTAATTATCATTTTCAGCAAACTTTAATAGAATTTTCTTATAGTGTATATTTGCTGATTGTACAATTTCTGACATTTTGACCCATGTAACAAATGTGTGAACTGCTCATTGTGATGTGAACTAATGGGTTGTGGTTAAGGGTTGAAGGCTTAGGGGTTAAGGGTTGGGGGTTTAAGGGGTAAGGGTTGAGGGTTGAAGGATTAAGGGGTAAAGCCTTCAGCCCTATATACTGGAGGGACACCATCCCACCCTGTCTACTTTACCCTGGTCAAGCACCTTCTCTTCAACACTCAATTATTGCCTCATTATCGCCCAGGTGGCGGCCATTACGGCTGGTGAGTGAGCAGTGATCGAGGAGGAGCTCATTGAGTATATGGGTCAGATCGCCAGAAAATGTACAATTGGCCTCTCACCAAACCTCTCAAATAACCCATATTTAAGAAGAAAATCAGGTTTAAAATACAGTTTAACATAATCAGATAGATTTATTGAATGAATACAATTGAGAATAAACTCAGATATACATTAGAGTATAAGGTCCCTTTTACTCTAAGGATATACCTAGTATTTATCATTTTTCACTCTAATTTAGCAAAATTTGAAAGATGTGTAGAACTGTAGATTATGCATTTTCTGAAAATCTGACCCACCAACTCATGAATATCGTTGAAAGTCGCAATAATGATAGTTCTCAAGTGTTTTTTTCGTCACATGAACTCTTCGTAGATATGTTTTGATTTTTGGGGCGCTTTTTGCTCTCAGAGAGGAAATTCCAAGAGAGATTTTGGGATGTTTTGATGGGGTGTTTTAGAGAGATACACCGAAAATCAAAACATTACCACGAAGAGATTATTATGAATGCTGTGGGCCGCTCATACCAACTCATCCAGCTGATGTGTCACGCACAAATGAGTCGAAAGAAATGTTTTTGTCACAGAAGTTATGTCTTGATTTCTGGGGTGTTTACTGCTGTCCGTCGTATTTGTACATGTACCAAATTCCAAAACAAATTTTGGGGTGTTTTGGAAAGACATCCCAAAGATCAAACATTCCCACAAAGAGATCATATGAATAAAACAACTTAGAAATATTATTTTTTTGACTGAAGACTCCTTTCTCTGAGAGATAATATGGATTGATTTAAAGTTCAGTTCTGTTACGTTAAACTGCATTTTATATGTGTTATATGCAACGGGAAATAACATTCAAGAACTGACTAAAAGGATGAACTCAGACCTAGGAAAATTCTATGACTGGTCAGTCCAAAACAAAATTGTTGTTAACATTAACAAGACGAAAAACCATCCTTTTTGGAGGGAGAAAAAATGATAATACACATGTCTCACTTAAAATTAACAAGAAAATTATTAAACAGGTCTCTGACTATACCTATCTAGGTGTAAACGGGGAGAAGAAAAAAGAAATTAATCATATAGAGGTTAAAATTAATAATGAGAAAATTGGGCAAGAAAACAAATATAACTATTTAGGAATAAACATCGATCGACATCTAAATTTTAATGAACAGAGCAATATATTGGTGAAATCGCTTAACCACCGAATACACCAACTATCACTGATAAGACCCAATCTCACAAGGAAATGTGTGATTCTTATAGTAAAAGCAAATATACTTTCAATATTAGATTATAGCGCACCCTACATCAGCAGATGTTGTCAGAAAACCATTTCTACCATTCAAAAACTTCAGAATAGGGCCTTAAAGATAGCACTAAGATGCCCACCTCGAACATCAACTGAATATATACACTCGGCAACGAAAACTATGTTAATCAAGCATAGAATAAAATTTCTTCTCTCCAAAATAGCATATACCTCAGTAAGAAAGTTAGATCCTGTGAATGTACCAAATAATAATAATATGGCGAGAAACACACGAATGCATGATGCCCCCGTCTTGGACATATTCCTACCCAGAAGGGAATCCGATCGATTATCGTTGCATTATCAGACAGCAGTAACTTGGAACGACCTGTCGGCTAGGTTACGTAATATACAAGATAAAGAAATGTTCAAAACTCAAATTAAAAAATTCTTTTTAGATAAAAATGTAAACTAAACTCACTTGGCTCCCTCTTGCCACTCTCTCACCTCTTCTGCAATTATGTCAGATATTGTAAGGAATTTTCATTTCTCATTATTTCTCTATATCATCCTGTTCTAAATATGTGACCATATGTATGTATATTATCTTTATAAACTTCACTTCTGAATAGATAATTAATTAATTTCCATACCCAATGTTGATATCACCGTTTTGACATGATTGTAATTACATTTGTAAATACCAATGACAGGAGCAGATAGCTTCGAAGAACGCCTAATTGTTGGCGAAATGATTTTATTCTGCCATATTTCTCAATGTGTAATGGAAATAAAAACGTTAAAAAAAACCAAAAAACATTGATAGTCAGCTGAATTTCATGGAGCAAAGTCATCAGTTAATTCTCCCTATCCTTGATAGCGTGAAAATAAATTATCTGACCGTCACGCCACCTAGCTTTTCTAGCTTTGCTAAGGCGGGAGCTTCCAGTTATGGCTCCCAACCTAAGAAACTGAGTAGACCTAAACATAGTTACCCATGTACAGTCATTGCTTGGGCTCTACTCTTTCAAATACGTAAAATTATATACCTATGGATAGCTGAGAATATGCTTTTTTCATATATAATTTATTAATCCTGTGACCATCTTTACATTTTTTGCTGGTGTTATCACCGTTTTCGAGGGTGGCGGCGGCCACAAACACGGGCAGCAGAAGCTTCCGTCTTAGCCTACTGGGAGATATTGCAGCCTAGTGTTACATTTGCATGCTATCTGGGTTCAGCAGAATTAAAGCATTACATTATAGAATTTATCAATTATCACTTATAAGGCCTAACCTAACCTGTTCTGCTGGTTAAAGCTAACATATTATCGATAATGGCCCTTTCATCAGTAGATGCAACCAGAAAACTCTAACTACTATTCAAAGGCTTCAAAACAAGGCGCTAAAAACTGCTCTTAAATGCCCACCTCGAACGTTTACCTTCAAAATACACCTATCAACCAAAACCATGAGACTTAAAAATAGAATCTATTTTCTCCTCTCTAAACTAGTATTTCTCTCAGTATCTAAGCTTAAAAAACCAATGAACTCCCAGAAGCAAGAGCGACACGCCAATATGATGCCCCATATTAGAAATATTGAACCCTAAGCATGAATCTGATAAACAGTCCCTCCACTATAAAACTGCCATAACATGGAACAACCTACCTATTAGGCTCCGCACTATTGAAGATGTTACAGTTTTCAAAACGCAGTTCAAAAAATACTATTTGGAAAAAGACTAACTAAAACCCTCCCACTCGGCTTGCTCTCGTTTTACACTCCCACCTCATATAATAATAATAATAATAATAACTTTATAGTTAGGTAAAACCTCTCATTCCTCATTATTTCTTACATCGGCTTGTTTCTAATCAGAAGATCGAATTGGATCACCTCTGATATCTGTGATTATGTAATTCAATAATGGCTCTCACCGTTTTTTATGATAAAAGACAATTGTTATCTTCTCATAGATAAGATTACAGCCGACCTAGAGAAGAACGCTGAGTGTCAGCGAAATGTTCCACTGCATATTTTTACGATATGTATGAAAAATACAATTTTAAGGCTCATTTCTGTCTTAAACGGGGATTATTTGAGAGGATTGCTGAAGGTGAATTGGACATTTTCTGATAATCTAACCCGTATATCAGAATGTTTTGATGTGGTTGCTTCACCTATTATCGGTTGGTTACTCTCGGTCCTTATTTCTTACATTGAATTGACTTACAGACATATGTAAATATAATCACAGCGAACTATCAATCATTTCAGTCCTGTGGATATGAATTGTAGATAAACATTTTGACATGTGTCAGAATCCTCGTGATGGGATGGATTCATATGCTATATAGATAGAACCTGATGAGAATGTGGTACAAGGGACACTATTGCACTGTCCGAGATGTTTGGTTTTTTTCGTGGCCCACAAGCCACTATGCTCTAATTATCTGACCGCCCTATAGGTAAGGCATATAAGACTAGGACTATGGTCATGTCCTCAAGTCTCTCAGGGAATAACTTCACCATTCATAATATTTTACCAGCAACCTCACTTCTCACATCTAGAGATGCTTCACTTACACATGGGTCAGATGTTCAGAAAATGTACAATGGCAGCTTTACACATTTAGGAAGTTTTGCTAAATTAGGTTGAAAAGTGATGAGTACCGGGTATATCTGGGTATATTTGGTATCGTGTTGATTTAAAGTTTCTGTTCTGTTATGTTAAACTGCATTTTGAAGCTCATGTTAGTCTTAATTGTGGGTTATTTGAGAGGACTGGTGAAGGTGAATTGTAATTTTCTAGAAGATCTGTCCCACTAAGACTTGGACTATGGTCATGCCCTCAAGTCTTTGCTGTGTTGAACTATGTTTTGAAGCTCATTTTAGTCTTAAATGTGGGTTATTTGAGACGATTGGTAAAGGCGAATTGTACATTTTCGAAGAATCTGACTCACATAGTTCACTGGGAGGCTCAAAGCTAGAATAGAAACAGTAAAACATAATGGTAAACCGCTGACTCCACACCGAGACCTTGTGAAGGAACTAACCATCTGTTTCTCTTGTTTACCTCAAACTAAAATCACAAACAGATCAAATTCACTCAATCTCCGTGCTTGGTCGCTTCCGCAAATTTGAAATTTCCCAAGTAGAAGTCCAAAAGTTCAGTGCATTCTCAGGAATCTTGTTGGGCGATATTTGGGGCAATCTCCCATTGAGTTTGTGTACAAATTCAGGAGAGCTTAAGTATCACTTCAAAGGGATGAGGTCATGTTTCTCAGTACGGCTGCTTTGCCCGGTCACATGATTGCTCTCTATATCACATGATCTCCCACGGCAAGATGTGACTACGTCACCACAACATGAACCACCTGTCTGCCTACGTCACTGTATGAATGCACTTCCTATGTCAGAGAGGGTAACACAAGACTTGAGAATTCATAATGATACCTCCTGTGGCTTTTATAACACTTCAAGGTATATACTAGCGTTAAATGAAAAAGGAGGGAATCGTTTATTTATGTTTAAAACGTTGTCTTGAGAAAGAACATGGTTAGGTGAAACCAAAAAGCCAATAAAACAATATCTCTCCGAAAATACTTCTTATGTTACAGAACTTTTTAAAAAAAATCAATTGTTTTTCTGCTTGCTGTACACGTATTTATTTCCGCACGGATACATTTCCACGCACTTTATACTTTAACACTGTTTTGGTTGGATTTCAATTTGTGCAGCAAGGAAGCCCCGCACCTTATTATGCAAAAATAAAAGCCTCACACTGGATATATTTTCATACACAAAAGTTGGTGCACTAAAATAGTCGAAATAAATACTGCGCGAACATTAATACGTTTACAGTATATTTCTAGTTGTAGCTACTGCACCTCACAATAGGGGATTTGCATAGCCACTATTGTGAATCTTGATTTGCATGGAATTATCGGACAAATGGTACAGTGTAAAACCGATGGAAAACATGTTAACAATGATCTCATGTAATTATCCATGTTTTACAGGATTCCATGAAACAATACTTCATATTTCCCATCATGCATTTGGTTTGTATAGATCTTATACAAGTTGTGATATTTGTGAAAAGATCCTGGCAATTTTAGATAAAAATCTTGCTAATATTTGTATGTCAGAATTGAATCGAATCTATCCCAGAAGTCACTGTAATAGACATGCGCAGTGAGACATGCAAATCCCCTATAATATAAGGAAGCGCATTATGGACCTTGTCAATGCTTAGGCTTAATAAAAATACATAACCCTAGAACTCTTTCAGTACCAGATGTTTTTGGTTATGATGTAAATTAGAGGCAGTCATTTGACCAGACCTCCAATAGGTTTCTAGTGAAAGAAGAGATCAAGTCCAGTTGCTGAGGCAAGAAGATATCTGTCTCCAGTTTTATTGAGGCTATATCTAACTCCTGGGTACATCTATTATTATACATGAATCAATAAAAGGTTTTAACCCACCACCTTCCCCCTGCCGGTCTAGTTCGTGGAAATGTCCCTTAGAATTTACTCTAATTATTCTATTCAGGTGTGACCAACCCTTACTCAACTTTTTAGAGACTGACGTCATACCTACCAACCCATACACATGTGTTGGCATGATGGGTTTTCGCCATAATATAATATTATATTTCTGAGGTTAAATGAAGTGTTAAATAGATGACACATTGTTTTAAGGCTCAAGGATCTATCCATCCTTCTTCCTGGAATAATTCCGTACAGAGTCCCTTTATTCTAGCCTTAAAAAAGCACGTCCTCAGTCGATCCCAACCCCTGATGTAGATTATTCTTATTTATATTAAAGTGACACTTCTCGCTGTTCTGGTCTAGATTATTGAGTAACGGAATTTCCACTTCCTTTTCTAGTATTTGATGCACCATATCCTACCTAACTAACTCCCATGGATATCAAATCTATGAAATTCATATTATATCAGATATTTGGTAAAATAGTGAGCAAAATAGTTTTTGCACTCCATGCAGAATTCAAATTTGGCAGTTGGGTTCACATCTGGAATTATCGGCGCTGGTCAGTACAAAGGACATTAGTTTCATTCCTATCCACTTGGGCTAATTCTGGCAGTACCTGCCGGTCTCCAAGGCCATTTCCTCATGGATTAGAAATGGGTTTAGGTTCTGACCCATTCATTACACATATTCACTAATCATTGGATGAAAACGCAATGCTGGTACTCAATACTTCAGATTGCTATACCTATCATATATGTTTGTTTGTTTGTTCTACTTTTATTAGCTATTGCCACGTCAGCGAATTCAATACTCCCCGGTAGTGGGAGGTTCCCAAATTCTGCTGGACACAGTGGTTTTTACATGAAACAAGGAAACAATCTGCTAACAAGTCAACGCCTTGTTAGCAGTCCTCGTTTAATATTCGATAATATAAATTTTGGTTGAAAATGATTACACTGACAAAGTTGGCTACTCATATTTACTATCTTAGCCACTTTAAAAATATTGCATCTAGCAAAACGCGCTTTGAATCATCCTGGCTTTGAATAGTTACGTTCATCTGGAACCTCACACCTTTCAAACAGCTGGAGCATTCAATAGTGAACCTCAATAGTGAACCTGGACATATGTAGATTGTGCTGGTTCCAATGTGTGGATACAATAACAATTACTAGAGTGCTTTCACCCGCTGTAACCCCCACAGCCAGTCATGCCATATCTAACCACACTCTACCAACCATCTATGAATCTGGAGGTTTTTCATCAAAGGTTGCCCCCAAAATATGAATCCCATCTCCCCTGTAGGTACATAATCTCCCAGCAGGGGGTGCCGAGGTGCAGGTGCGCGCCCTAGTGTCCATATGTAGCACTAATAACTCCTGGATCAAAGTATAGGGGGCAGTAGTGGAGGTATGGTGCATGTGTGCATGAATGTGGTACATGACTGCCAGGTGTATTGTACCCGATCACTGATACCCCACATCCAGGTGTATCAATTGTAGCCCACTGCTACCCACTGATACCCCACATCCAGGTGTATCAATTGTAGCCCACTGATACCTACTGATACCCCACATCCAGGTGTATCAATTGTAGCCCACTGATACCTACTGTTACCCTACATCCAGGTGTATCAATTGTAGCCCACTGATACCCACTGATACCCCACATCCAGGTGTATCAATTGTAGCCCACTGATACCTACTGTTACCCTACATCCAGGTGTATCAATTGTAGCCCACTGATACCCACTGATACCCTACATCCAGGTGTATCAATTGTAGCCCACTGATACCCACTGATACCCTACATCCAGGTGTATCAATTGTAGCCCACTGATACCTACTGTTACCCTACATCCAGGTGTATCAATTGTAGCCCACTGATACCCCACATCCAGGTGTATCAATTGTAGCCCACTGATACCTACTGATACCCTACATCCAGGTGGGTGCATGTACATCATAATTGTCAGAATCTTTAGTTGATTCTTATTCCCAACAACAGAGTTTTGTAATTGATTGAGACCTGATTTGACCGGACGTTGAGACCAATTATAAAACGTACGGAGTTCCGTTGCGTATTTATTACGTGGGTCAGATTTTCAGAAAGTGTACAATTTGCCTTCGCCATAACAAATCTCAATTAATATGTAAAGATGGGAGTCGTATGTCAGAGTTAAAGCTATGGAAAAGCTCTTATGTTCAAGGTTGAATATTTATCAGTGCCTCAAATGCATATCATGTGTCCTACATGATTCAATAACAGGATTCTTCTTTCCCCGAATGCTATTGAATTCCATAGACAAGCTAATATAATATTTGTAAAAGTATTCTGCCAATTTCACTTGATAAGAAAGATTGCAACTTGCTTCCAACCTTGCACAACGGCAGCTAAAAGTTATGTCTTTAAAGGGTGGTCTCCACTGGCTACGGTAAGCTCTGCAGTA
The DNA here is from genome assembly GCA_942159475.1 of Sthenelais limicola. Lineage (NCBI taxonomy): Eukaryota > Metazoa > Annelida > Polychaeta > Phyllodocida > Sigalionidae > Sthenelais > Sthenelais limicola. The sequence goes on along the minus strand of OW804100.1, from coordinate 108,763,034 downwards.
AGCCATGCTATGGTGTTGTGTTGGTTCTGTAGGTGGAGAGGAATGACGAGGTCCTGCCTACATGGTTCACTGGCCATGTAGACAGGACCTCACCACTTCTCACCATCACAGCACCATCGCAAGGCTTACTGCAGAGATTACTGCAGCCAGTGGAGACCACCCTTAAGGCTGGTGGGAGGTGCCCGTGGACTGGGCGGGGCTATGGGTATACTTTACCCCATATCTGTACTAGAGAGGTGGGTGTGGGAGAATACATGGAATGTTGGGTGTGTAAGGGTATCACTCCCACTGCACATAAATAGGCTGAGTGATAGTGTGCATTGTGCATCAGTACCTACATAACATGCATACACTACCAGCAGCGTAGTTAGTTCTATAGAAGTAACGGATAATAACAGCTATAGGATGATAGTTCAGTTAACACGAAAACCTACATTTTTGTGACTTGTTATGATTCCAGTATGTATATTGTTTATTTCCAGTACATAATACGACTTTCAACAAATAGTTCAACAAATAATTCAACAAATAGTAATGAAAGCACGGAAAAGGGATAAAGAATGAATCGAGTAAAAATTACATTCATAACTATCTGTGATGTGTTTCAGGAAAATGAGTCATAAGTCGTAAAAAATAGATTTTCAGATACTATCATATTTGAAAAGAGGAGATCAAGCTGATTCCAATGAATGTAAACAGTCTAATAAAATAATAAGTATTTCTAGATTTTAGGTTTGATATTTTCGTTTTTGAAAAAAAAAGTTTCCAATATTTCTGGGGTCAATAACAGTAAAGTAACAAAATCAGCCATAGTTCCTCCAGGGGGTCCCAAGTATGTAGGAGTGATGTTGTGTGAAGTCACTAGAAAATGTTCAATTTACCAATCACCTCAAATATCCCCAGTTCAAAATAAAATGAGGTTCAAAATACAGTTCAATATAAACTGAACAGTTTTCAATGCAATCAATCAGATCAATGTAGTATTCATATTTCAGCCTAATAGGGGATTTGTATAGCCGCCATTTTGAATCTTGATTCGCATGGAATTATGGAACTAATGATACCGTCTAAAATCTATAAAAAAAAACCATGTTATTTCAAACATGAAATATTTATCGGTGCTCTAATTCAATAGCCATGTGTTTTACAAGTTTCCATAACACAAGATTTCATGCATTTGGTTTTCATAGATCATTTTATACGAGCTACGATATCAGTAAAAAGATCCTTTCATTTTTCGAGAAAAATGTTGTCATATTTGTATATCAGATTTCATCAGAATCCATCCCAGGATGCACTGCAATAGACATGCGCAGTGGCACATGGAACTCCCCTATGAGGCAGAATTGACTAAATGTGTAGAACTGTCTATTGTACATCGCCTGATGATCTGATTCATAGCTCTACTGCACAGATATAGACCGCATGGAATGTGCATTGTGCATCAACAACTGTTGAATATGTATGAGGTGGACACCACTCAGATGAACATTATAAGCGATCCAGTGGAATCGCAGCTTAAAGAATGATAATTAGCATTGTCTGTATCAAATTCCTTATTTAAAGCTTTCTGACCAGCTGCGTAGCAAGGAACAGTAGCTAAGGAAGGAATATATTAAGGAGGAGTTTCTTCTACCTGAATAACCAGGACTTACCAGTTACCAATCTCTCAGCACTCAGCATTAGGTCAGACAAACTCTCACTCACCTGAAAATGGATAAAAAGATAAATGAATTATTTGTTACATTCCATTATTTGTTACATCTATTTCTTTTGCGACTTATGACTCATGTTCCTGTAACACATCACAAATGTCAACCTTGATCTGTGTAACTATTTTGAGTGCCAATAAACGACCCCCTAAAACACTCCTTAAATACACTAGTCTTGTAGTGGGAATAGTTTTAACTTCAGATGATCGTCATTGTAGCTTTGTGAAATAATCAAAATATGAATTAAAATAAATTGAATTGACTCTACCACAACCACTTGTTAAACTTGCGCTGGTAAACAATAGAATAATACACGTGTGCCAAAATTGTTAGCTCATTATTTATTATTGTTTATCATCTACTCATCGTTATATTATTAAATTGTCCCTTCACCAGCTAAAGTGAAACATTTTAAAGACTTTGGGTTGGATTTCAGTTTAGTCCCAGTGCCTTTGGTTATGTTGATGTTGTGTTGAATGAATACATTCTATTATTATATGGTATGTTATATGTATGGGAATATGACACCAATAACCAATGCGTAGATATTAATAGAAATATACCAAAATATAAAATTGGATGTTTATCTAAAATAGTTCACCGTCGTACATAGATGAATGCAAGAAGCCAACATCATAGTTAACTGTTCATGGGTGAAGTCGCAAGAAAATATATAATTCACCTTACCAATCCTCACAAATAACCCACACTTAGAACAAAAGTGAGCTTCAAAATGCAGTTTAACATAACCAGACAGATTTGTTGGACAGAATACACTGAGATAAACCCTGGTATTTATCATTTTCCCCTCTAATTTAACAGAATGTGATAAATGTGTAGATGTGTAGATTGTGCATTTTCTGAAAATCTGACCCTAAATCGTGCATACCTTTCATGATGTGAGGGAGAAGATTGTCAATGATATAGCTGCATTTCAGGCTATTTCAGGCTCACTTTCCCCATTGATACATAGCCTATATACCATATGGTATACGGGTATGCGTTGCAATTAGATACAAATGATACTATTAATGATAATAGTGATATATAAAAGTAAAGTGTGAAGTGTGAAAAAATTGAAATGAATCTAAAAACATATTTTCTAACCATTCTACACTGATGAATATGCAATATGCAAGAAGTATGATAAGTAGCAATGGCTCACCGCGAGGGAGGCTGGGAGTCCATATATAACTCACTTGTCTCCCCTATATTTCACCCACCCACCCACACCGTGAAAACATGCAGTAAAAACAAGAGTGGAGTATACATGTGTACAACAGCAGCAGACCATTGTCAACCTAATGCACAGTCCTTATCCCTTACACTAACACTGGCCCTGTTTACACTCTATACTGCTGGGGTGGTGTGTAGTGGTTATAGCAATGTAGTGCAAGTGTATAGTGGGTGTTAGTATTGCGGTAAATGGGTTTGAATTGATTTGGAAACATGTGTGATGTGTCACAGGAAAATTAGTCATAAGTTGCCAAAAATGGATTTTGAGATATCATCATATCTGAAAAGGGTAGATCAAGCCGATTCTAATGATAGTAAACAGTAAGCCACCTAATATGTATTTCTATATTCTGTTATGCATGAGAAGAACGTTCAAAATATTTTTAATGGACAATTACTAGTGACAACCTAATGCACAGTCCTTATGCCTTACAATAACACTGGCCCTGTTTACACTCTATACTGCTGGGGTGGTGCGTAGTGGTTATAACAATGTAGTGCAAATGTACACTTATATATGCATGTAATTAAAAGTAAAAGCTAAAATGTAATGATGTCGTAAAATCAATTAATAATGTTTTGTACTTAGCAATTTTTAAATGAGAATTATGATGTATGTGAAACTTTGAACAATAAAAGTTATAATAAAAGAATTGTGGTAAATAGGTTTGAATTGATTTGAACACATGTGTGATGTGTCACAGGAAAATTAGTCACAAGTTTCAAAAAATGGATTTTGAGATACCATCATATGTGAAAAGAGGAGATCAAGCTGATTCTAATGATAGTAAACAGTAGGCCACCTGATAACGTCTGAAGAACGCTCAAAATATTTTTTGATGGATAATTACTAGTGACAACCTAATGGAAGTCCTTATCCCTTAGAAGGACACTGGCTCTAACCCTGTGTACGCTCTATACTGCTAGGGTGATATGTATCGGTTTTAACTGGCTAATGCTAGTGTATTGGGTGTTAGTATTGGGGTAAATAGGGTTGAATTGACTTGAAAACATTCGTGATTTGAGTGAGTGAGTGGTTACTTTACGCCCTTATCAACACATTTAATATGGTTATATCAAGGGTGTGAGAGCTGAGAGGGAGTGAGTGAGTGAGATTGGTTACTTTACGCCCTTATCAACACATTTCATATGGTTATATCAAGGGCGAGAGAGCTGGGAGGGAGGCAATTTATGATCATACCCAGGAAATAGAGATAGAGAAGAAGGTAGAGAGAGACAGATAAAAAGTGACAGAAAGACAATGTATGGTCATACAAAGGACCACCAAAACCTTGTTACCGTTCTTCCAACCTAATTATAAATTAGCATCATGCCATTTGGTATCATAATTAAATTAAATCAATTACCATCAACACCATTTTAATGGTGTTACATCATGTTACATAATAATGACGTAAGGATGAGTAACCATTTTTATGACTATAATTATCATCAATTATTATTATCATATTTATGATCACAATTAAGGAATATGTCCATGACCCATAAGGCACCAATACCCAGGAATTTATTGCAGTAATTACGGTAGCATGTAAAGGCTCAGGTAGCACCCTCACCTAGTTGATATTCAACCAATCACTACTAGCCACACGGACCAAACACCCACCTGTATGTTAGACCATAATAAACATTAATTCTAGATCTTAGGATCAAAGCCTTTAGACTTCTTCTTTCCTGCAATAATTCTACTACTATTCTATATCCAAGATAGACCAAATCTTCATATAACAATATCATACCAAAACTTAGGCCACCCCACAAAACCTCTGCCATGTCCTCGTGACTTAACACATTTGCCCCAGTAACTCAACACATTTGCCCCAGTAATACAGACATCATGCATACCAGCAGACAATTGGGGGATTATCGGGAGGATTATCCAGATATAACTTACCTGGTATTTAATCCTGACCCTGGAGGGTTGGGCTCTCACCACCGTGATGCGGAAGCCTCCTGGGCCTTCCTCCACACGGGTTGGCATGGTTACATGTAAACACTTCCTCCAGTCTCCCGGACTAAGTCTTTCTTTTCAACTTCTTCTCCTCCTGGTCCTCCTTCTGCTCCTCCTGCTTCTCCTTGTCACTCTGTACTCAGTCAATCTCTGCGATTTCGCCTCCGCGATTTCGCCTCTGCGATTTTGCTCAGGAGGAACTTTCAAAATCTGGTTCCTCTGATAATTTCTTAAAACTTCATCTTCTCGTGGAAACAAATCATAAATGTTATCCTTGTAACATCTCAATATATTGGGCACCAATTGAGTCCCTTTTCTAATTTCTATGTGTGGGTTTTTATACCATCACTTCTTATTAATACTTGTTCTTTTGCTTCTTCTGGGGAAGCTGAAAGTCAATATTTATTGAAATCCTGTCACCAATATGCAGACATATATAAACAATCAACATGGACTGTCTGCGATATTGACTGTCTGCGATATTGACTGTCTGTGATATTGACTGTCTGCGATATTGACTGTCTGCGATATTGACTGTCTGCGACATTGACTGTCTGCGATATTGACTGTCTCTAATGAAGACTGTCTGTAATACAGAAAGAATCCCTTATCTCCAAATATTTGGAGAAAGAAGATAAAAATAGCTAAATCTTCTGAAATATCGTGTATGTATATGGCTTCCACTAGACAGTCAGTAAGTCTCCTGTCTCCTCTCTCTTGTATCTGTACTCCTGTGTTTAATCAAGAGAATATACTCCTGTGTGTAATATAGTGGATATACACTTGTGTGTAATACAGAGAATACACTCCTGTGTGTAATACAGAGAATACACTCCTGTGTGTAATACAGAGAATACACTCCTGTGTGTAATATAAGAAACCTGTGTGTGCCTATGTTATACCATAGGGGATATACTGCACACCCAGTCCATCATATACACCCTCTCCAGTCCCTCCTCCGCTTCCTCCAGAGGCAGAGTTGGACACATTTTTGTCACGTGTTATCTATGCCATAAAACACACCTGAAACTCCAGGGTTGAACTAGTAATTGCTTCGTCCCTATAGGCCTTGCTTCAGGTAGGACACTTATCATATACAATATCTACCTTTAGCTTCAGGTAGAACACTTATCATATACTAGATCTACCTTTTGCTTCAGGTAGAACACTTATCATATACAATATCTACCTTTTGCTTCAGGTAGAACACTTATCATATACAATATCTACCTTTTGCTTCAGGTAGAACACTTATCATATACAAGATCTACCTTTCTCCTGTGTCGCCTGGTTTCTGTGGAATATCCTCACTTATAATATACTCATCTGTGTTTACATTTTATTTGTTTACTTTTATAGTGTGTCCTGGACTCGGAATTGTACTCCTTATTTATGTTTTGTAGCACTTTCTGTTGCTTAGTTATCCTAATGTATATGCACTTTCATCGGGTTCATTCCCCAATGGCAATCTATCTGTTCATCTTTCACTTTGCCAATGTTTTGTCACACTAGTGATTTTCCTCTATGTTGTCACTGTCTGTGTGTGTGACCGAATATCAGCCTTTTTCTCACTAAGTCATTTCTGTGGTGAGGTAGGATGAAGTATTTCCTACACATTCACCTTCTCCTCTTCCTCTGTATATTGCTTGGCACTTGGTCTTGTTAGCTCCTGTTCTTTATACTCTTATTTTTGTTTTCTTTTGTCCTTGCTTTCTTTTGATTTTGCTATGTTCTCTTTTTGCTATGTTCTCTCCTTGCTCTCTTCTCTTATTTCTATCTTCTGTTCCTGTCTTCCTTTGTTCTTAATATCTGTACTTTTACTATCTTCGCTTCTTGCTATATTCTGTCCTTGCTATCTGCCCTTCTTTCTCTTTACTCTCCTTGCTATGTTATCTTCTTGCTCTCTTCTCTCCTTGTTATGTTTTCTTCTGGCTTTATTTTCCCCTTTCTATATTATCTCTTTCCTTTCTTTTCTCCTTTCTATATTATTTCCTTGCTCTCTTCCCTCCTTGCTGTCGTCTCTTCCTCTCCTCTGCTTCCCTTCTTCTACTTGACTCTATCCTCCACCAATGCTCGCTACTTCTCACTGTTGTGTTGTATCATTGACTCAGCATTGACTGGGTGCAGTAGAACAGGGCTGGTGGTGGAGCACAGGCCTCTATACATATAGTAGACTCCCTCTCTCTCCTGCTCCTGTATATATCAACCCTGAGGAGTGGGGGAGTTAGCGGCAGAGATGAGAGACATGAGCTGCTCCACCACTTGCTCTTATAGGCTCAAATTTTAGAAATTGCACATTTGGCAGCTCTACACATTCAGTAATTTCTTGTAAATGAGGCTGAGAAATGGTCAATACTTGGTAAATCTGAGTGTATTTGGTATTGTATTGATTCTAGCACTCGGTTTGGTTAGGTTGAACTGCGTTTTGAGGTTTATTTTTGGTCATAAATCTGTGTTATTTGATGAGAGGATTGTACAATTTCGGACGATTTTGCCCAATAACGATATATGGCCCAGCTCACATATATCTCTCACCGTCCCTCTATGTATGTATGTATATCTGCCTGGGTAGATATCATAGCAGATTCCATTCAAACTTGTGCTGAGGGAGAGATAACGATTAACAAGGCTTATCTCTGTGGTATCACACCAGGTTATCTCCGCAGGGATATATCAATCTCCTGCAGGAGCTTTTTTAACCTTGGAATTGGGATAATAAATCACAAGAGGGTATGGGTTGTACTCTTCCCACCAACCCTGCCTCCTCCTGGGAAAGATCCAATTGATCTGTGGAATAAGATAAGGCAATTTATTCCTTTAGTCTTGGAGTACAAATCATGGATCATCCAAGAAGAAAAAAAAGGCAAAAAGAAACAAAAAAAACCCTCTCTTGTGAATGAACTGAAGCCAAGGAGGTGAGAAAAACTCCTCCACGAAGCTTTCCTTAAGTGAGATATCTTGATATAAGGCAATGTATTCCTTTAGTCTTGGAGTAGAAATCGGGGATCATCCAAGATAAAAAAAAAAGGCAAAAAGAAACCAAAAAAAGCCTTCTCTTGTGAATGAACTGGAGCCAAGGAGGTGAGAAAAACTCCTCCACGAAGCTTTCCTTAAGTGAGATATCTTGATATCAGTCCAAACGATTTTTATGTTTTTTATTCTGAGATAGACATGAATCCCCGCCGGAACAAAGGCTCTGGTGAGCACATAGAACCGATGCTAATCCCATCAACTGATTATTTCCTACACACTCCTCTCCCTTGGTCCCGAAATAAGTGCGTTTATTAGTATAAATATATCAACAGAAAAGATGATGGTTTTGGAAGGGTTGAAGGTATTATTTCTGTGCAACGACTCGTAACCCTGTATTGAGAGGCGAGCTGTAGTTGGGTCCGATTTTCCATAAATGTACAATTGGCAGCTGTACACATTTACCAAATTCTGCTAAATCAGGCTGCAATTTGCTCAATACTATGTAAATTCGGGTATTTTCCACATGGCATTGATTCTAGCAATCTGTTTGGTTAGGTTGAACTCCGATTATCGTCCGAAATTCGGGTTATTTCAGAGAATTTGTTAGCGTGAATTGTACAATTTCTGACAATCTGACCGTGAGTTATCCAAGGGGGCCTTGGCACCATCACATGTGGACCCACTGCTCCAGGGTGAGGGAGAGAGTGTTTGGCGGCGGTTATGTAAGCCTAAGTAGGTATAGACTATTGGATACCATGGCACACACAACCCTATACTCTACACACCTCACGTTCTCACACTCAATGTCCCATTTAATGGGTTTATTCGGATTATCCAGATTGTACCTTTGTAACTGTATATTATATAGATATTATTCTATACTAAAAGAGGCTCCACAGAAGAACCGAGTGCACAGGATAAGGCCCTTGCTTCTATCATCACTTCTTACTAATCCTTGCTCTTGTGCTTCTTCTGGGGAAGCTGAAAGTCAATATTTATTGAAATCCTGTCACCAATATGCAGACATATATAAACAATCAACATTGACTGTCTGCGATATTGACTGTCTGCGATATTGACTGTCTGTTATACAGAAAGGTTCCCTTATCGCCAAATATTCGGAAGAAGTAGAATTGAAATGATTCTGTATACAAATCAATCGTATGAAGTGTTCTTGGATATATGTAGGAATTATTCTGTCAAAAAACAAGACAGAGAATAACCAAGTTTACTCAAAAAGGCCTCTGTCTATTGTATTTCCATGTAATCCTCACAGTGGCACCCTATTCCATGGGTATCAAGCCACTTACCCACAAGTCCTGAATGAAAATTTGTAAATTTGAGGAGCGAAAATCTCCTGACAGTATATTACCGACTAGGGCTCATCTAACCATCTAAACATCGCCCTAATGCCAAGGCTTTTGTAACTACTTGCAATCACATACACGCCGAATCCTCTCCCTATGGATATTACATGTCTAGCTCTACTTATTGATAAGCAGGTCGTCGAAAGTCTTTAGTAAAGTATTTATATGAAGGAACTTAGGACACATATGTATTGCAATTATCCTCTGAAAGTTTCTGGTGTGATTTCCTCTTAAAATCCGATCCTTGTAACCGATCCTTGTATAAGATAATCCGGTATAGACCTTAGGTTCTATTGCTCCTACTTCCTCTATGTTGTCCTATATGGTTCAGATTTTCAGAAAATGTACAATTAGCAACTGTACACATTTACTAAATTCTTCTAAATTAGGCTGTAATTTGGCCAATACTAGGTAAATTCGAATCCTATATCTTGCCCTATATATCATGTATTCTTCCACTTCCTATAGTATAGAAGAAACCAAAATGCATGAACTCTTGGAGGCACGTATAACAGGGTTCCTTGGGATGATCACTTCAGCATTAACTCACGAATTAATATTAATTATATTAATATTAATTAATCAATGTTAATCCACATAGATTAACATGTACTCACAGTGCTGTTTGCGATAGCCTAGTTTAAAGGCACTGGTATGGTATCAGTGGCTCTTATCCACAATTGTAGAAGAGAGTCAGGAGAAGGATTTGACAACCTCCCTAGACGAAGAAACAATCTCTGATATAGTAGGTAGACCTTGCAGTATTCACCTAAACCCTAAATTGTTCTCCAGTCAGGTTCAGGAGGCAGTTTTGGACCCCTTAGTTTTAGGGGTCATTAGCCTTAGTCTTAGCCTTGTGGGTAAGCTTATCGCTGGATGTGGAATCGAGGAATGTGGCCGTCTGGACCTGACTGTCTCCCCAAAATGGGTAACACCATCTAGGGTTGGAGATTTTGAAATCCAACAACTTCTGATAAATCCGAGAGTGGTATAGATAATACAGGCTAACACTATCTATGAATATTACTCATAAATTGAGATTTCTACTCTACAATCTAACCATCTTTGTATGGATGATGTATATATAAAATAGGAAGAAATTCAACTCGGTGCTGAGTAGTGGGAACTCATAAGAGCAGCTCTAAGGTGGTTGTCTAGTGTATAGACATGTGGATATCCATATGTTTGTAGACTAACTATCAATTGTTGCTCACTGTATAGAAAATGTCATGTATTTATTGGTCCTGCTGTCGAGGTAAGCTTGGTAACGCTTCTCTGCTCTAACGTTAGATGTAATTGGAGAAGGGTTCCTTGTCGTGGTTGTTGTATCCGTACGTGTTGTGTTGTGCCTAATATATCTGAATCAAAGACAAAATACAGCTGTTATTATATTCATTAATATTGATATGAATTATATTAATATTTTATGTCTGATTCAAGGGGAAGGGGTGTGAGGAGAGGGGTATGGTTTTTATGTTGTACGATTTGGAGTTGACTAATTATATAGACATAATTCACATTTTAATAACATTTTTGATATTGGCTGTTTATAATGAATCTGTGGAATATACTTTATTTAACTTATTTATGTTCATGTATAACTTATTTATTTTCATGTTAGCTGATTAAACGTTAAACTATGACTAAGTTGCCGATGGCGAACGAAATTGTCTATTTGGATTGATTTATATAACTTAATTTCCGTCATCCAGATGATACGATAGCATTAAAGGGATTTGGGGCTATGAGGTTAATCTGCTAAGTCCGTTACATGTCAATTACATGTCCATTACGTGTCCACTCTGACTTCAACTTCTTGTATACACATATAACAGCAGCTAGGTTTCGATAACTTCAATAGCTAATACTGCACCTTTAACTGTCATGTTCCAGTGATACAGGCTATAGGCAGAGGTGGGGGAGGCAGCCAATTGCCTTCCCCTCCACAGAGCCCAAGTGACAATTAGTAGTCGCTAACATAACTATTTAGTAATTCTATTTACTAACTCCTCTGTCACTTTTCACCACCCCATGGTAATGATCCATACCAGAATATGGCAGTCCTTTACAGCACAAACTATCATAAACTCATTACAAGTATGAAACTGCACACTAGCCATACCTAGTCCGCTCTGGAACAATTTGAATAGAGAAACCAGGGACATATAGACAGACCCTGGTAAAATATCATTTGAATCGATGTGATAATTATGCTATTTTAGGTTGGTGCTTATACCCTCTACTTCAGACTGTGTACTGATTATAGCTATGTATTATACTGTGTTATATTGTGTACTGACAGGGTGGAGGTGTTACTTTAGAGTGTTATGATACCATAATCTATCTATAGAATTTCTATCAGGATCGCGGAGAACAGTGCAGTGTTACGTTCAGTTCGGCTTGAATGATATTTATCATATATATATAATATATCGTCTAAAATAATATATCTATGTATTGTACTGTTTTATAGTACGTACTGCATTGGTGGAGATTTTACTTTTGGGTGTCATGATACCATAAGATGGGTCTTGTTTTCAGAAAATGTACAATTGGCAGCTCTACACATTTAGTTAATTCTGCTAAATTAAGCTCCAATTTGGTCAATACTAGGTAAATTCGAGTATATTCGGCATCGCATTGATTCTAGCAATCTGTTTGGTTAGGTTGAACTGTATTTCGAACTTTATTTTCCTCTGGAATTTGGGTTATTTGAGAAGATTGGCGAAGTTGAATTGTACATTTTCTGAAAATCTGATCCGTATCTATAGAGCTTTTGTCAGGATCGCTGGGAACAATGCAGTCTTATATTTAGTCCTGAATAAAATTGATAACAAATATATAACATATCGTCTAATACTTAACAATAGCTAAAGTAATACATATAGAGCTTGACTTACCTAGAAGGTACAACGGTCACATGAGACAGGTCTTTTCTTCTTCTTTACAATTTAGGAATCGTCAGTAAATCCTCCTAAATGTCTCTTGTGACAGCTATCTGTCCGTTGTGACAGCTATCTGTCCGTTGTGACACCTATCTGTGATCTCCTGTCACTGCAGGTATAAGTGTCCTGTCTGTCTGTGTTCCTGCCTGTCCCTGTATCTCTGTATGTATGAATATCCCCCACCTGAGCACCTCCTGAGTCCCTCAAGACAGACTGACTGAGCTACTCACACCAGCTCACTGGGTATATCCACTCCTAGAGTCATCACTCATTAACCAACACCGGTTTTGTTACAGTGCTTCCAAGTTAACCTGAGCCTGTGAGTTGTACTTTTGCACTTCTCTATGGGAGATTCCACGGTGGAGTTATTGCAAGGTTTGTTAATTGATCTAAATTGTATCAGAACGTCTATTAATATGTTTAGAAATGTTTTGTGAGGTGTTTCTTCCACAGTGTTCACCGATTAGACCCAATTTCACCAATTTGAAATTATGAAAATATTCTTATATTTCTCTATATAGATGTCCAGTGCGAGGAGATGATGATGAGTGAGAGGAGATTATGGTTGGATTGTCAAGTTGGTCACACGTTGAGAACTTGGTGTTGTCAAATACACCAAGAAACCTTAAATATGTCAGGATATCATGTGGACAAATTGAGAAGATGTTTTCAACGTTAAAATGTTGTCTTCTGGTGGTTACCCAGTTGTAGAGATGAGTTATATGTCAGGTAGCTTCAACACTTGTACTTCCAGAGTGAGGACGATGGCGGGATTGTCAATTATTCTTATTTTGGACAGAATATTAACAATTTCAATTGAAAAAATTGTTAATGGTTTTAAATTTGTAATCAAGTTAGAGAGATGTATGAACGTCCACCTGAGAGTGTGAGGTTCCTTGAATGTCCGCTAGGTGGAATTGCAGAGTGAAGTTCGTTTGAAGAGCTTCATGTAATTCACATATAGTAACAGTCAGGTTCAGAAGGCAGTTTTGGACCCCTATGTTTTAGGGGTCATTAACCCTTTTAGCCTTGGTCTTAGCCTTGTGGTTAAGCTTATCGCAGGATGTGGAATCGAGGAATGTGGCCGTCTGGACCTGACTGGTTGGACCTTAGTTGGTGCAACGTTTGTTTACTATAACCAAGAGGTTCTGTAGGATTCTAAGAAGTTTCACGTCCAGAGTATTCACAGATTTAGGTATTCTGTTTCTACCTTATTGTCACAACTTAAAGATGTGGTTTCAGATTGAAAACTCTTTGTGATATTTTGACTACAGGACTTGTCCTCCTTCTCTCAGAATGTCGTTTCTAGTTCTTTGGTTTCGTTTAGGAGGTAACCAGGAAATCGAAGTTGCTCTAAACCTAGTCACAATGGAGTTTGTATCGTTGTTCATCTATAGGTCTGCAATGATTGTAGGAGTTTTTTCTTGTGGAAAAACCGCGTCTAAAAGTATGCATCGTCGCAAATTGCTGAAATAGTAAACATGTCCTTTGGTTTAGTCTATTTCCAAAAGATTTCCAAGATAATTGCCTGTGAGAATGAGACACTGTGAAACTTCGTGCAATAACATTTATTTAAAAAAAAGAAAAAAGAAGGGCTCCATGAATTGAGCATTGTCCTTATAGCAAGTTGCTTACCAGCTGCCTAGCTCGGAACAGTAGCTAAGGAAACAACATTTAACATGAGGATTGGTTATGCAACCGTCATCTTTTCAAATATATGCATTTTAATCTCCTAAATATGAATAAATTGTATAAATGGATCAAATTATAAGTTATGGATATATTTATGATTTGGGTAAAGATAATCTCAAGATATAGATATTAGTGACATGCATAAACAGCTCGGAGCAGTTGCTGACAATCGATCATAATTATATGGGTCAGATTTTCAACTTTGCCAATCTTCTAAAAAAAAACCCAGATTTCAGACAAAAACAAAGTTCAAAATACAGTTCAACCTAACCAAACAGATTGCCAGAATCAATGCAATGCCAAATGTACCCGAATTTACCTAGTATTGGCCAAATTGCAGCCGAATTTAGCACAATTTCTTAAATGTACACTTCTGTGAATTGTATATTTTCTGAAAATCTGACCCATACACAAAAGTAAGGGGTTGGGGGATATAGAGGCAACTTTAAACTGTATTTTGAAGTTCATTTTTGTCTAAAATCTGGAGTACTGGGAGGAAGGCGAATTGGAAATTCTTTGTTGACTTGACCCATATAGGTATGCATGCTATACACAACATACACAACAGTAGGGTGGTAGGGGTATAGGGGGAGGGTGGGGGGAGGAGGCAGTAGTGGTGGGGGGGAGGGAGGGGGCATGCACACAGGAGCAGTAGCGAGCAGTAGCGAGCAGTAGCGAGCAGTAGCGAGCATCTGTTGCCTCCAGGAAGAGCTGCTCCAGGAGAAAAAATAATACACAGAGGTCCCCAAAGAGGGCGCAAGTGTCGGCATGTGTTTTATGGCTGTCAGTATAGATGGACACGGTGAATTTAGGTCACATTTGGGTCATTTAAAATAAATCATTTAAGCAGGAATATATAAATGTGTGGCCTTTGCCGTCTCCGCTTGACGGGAATCAGCCATATGCTGCCTGTTTTTTTACCTCGTTTTCAACATATTTTCAAATTGTTTACGCCATTTTCTTGCTCTGTGATTTCCTAATTGCTATAATTGTGAAAATGATGTGCACTGTCTGAATCTATAGATAGTATGTGTTTGTTTGTGTTATTGCCGAGCGCATTTCCCCTGAAGTGTGCATGGAGGAAGTTGAATTATTCTAGAGCCCACAAAACAGGATACATGCATAAACATTCTTCACATCAAAGAATCAAATCCATTACTAAGAGTCTCATGATATCATGTTTGTTTGCCTGGAGTTGTACAGGTAATTGTACAGTATTGTACAGGTATTCGACAAGGCGAAATGTATCCGAACTTTCGCTGGTAACAATGTTTTTAGCAATATTTCGATCAAAATTATGTAATATTTGAAGTATTATTTGATAACATTGCTGTCTACGTTGCCCCATTGTGACGCTTATAACACTGTGTTTACATACATATGGTCAGTTCTCACGAAATGAGCAAACAGGCTATTTCGGACTCTACATGGAAACTATTTTCTTGTATATGAATGAATGTTATACCAAACGATGCACCTTATATAGACTTTCCATGGGACAGAGCTAAAATAAAAAATGGCCGCCCTATAGGCTGAAAACTTGGCCGGTCATACCAGTAATCCAACGATTACATTTATATATTGTGTTAATGTACGGCCATCCTGAAAAAACATTGAATTTAAGAAAATGGGCTCAGAACCATGAAAGTTAATTACAGGGTTGACATCGTAGCGAAATACCGACCCTGTAACAGCTAAAGTATTAAACAGAATGTGGCCCAAATTCTACAATCTATCAGCTCCCCCCCCCCTACAACATACACATAGGCACACAACCTGATACAAGTCCCCAATAAAACATCACATAACTCCACCGTATAGAGAAACACTAGAGGCCCTCTCCAGCCCTCCATCTCTCTCCTCTTGTTGATATTCAATGTAAATATTGTTACCCGGGAGGCAATAATAGTTAGGTGTGAGGTGATGGGCCTGCACGTGGCTGTCTATCTATGGGGTCAGAATTTCACAAAATGTACAATTGGCAGCGCTACACAATTAGGAAATTTTGCTAAATTAGGCTGACAAATGATGAGTACCAGGTATATCTGGGTATATTTAGTATCGTGTTGATTAAAAGTATCTGTTTTGCTGCGTTAAACTATGTTTTGACGTTTATTTTGGTCGTAAATGTGGGTTATTTGAGAGGATTGGTAAAGGTGAATTGTACATTTTCTAAAGATCTGACTCTACTAGTGTTGTTTGTACATACAATATGTGATCTGCTTTAAGAAAATGAGTCACAAGTCGCTAAATCTATATTTTTCAAAGTGATTTCTTGGCAAGATTTCTTTCTCGGAATGCTTTCATTTTTAGGGTGCTTAGCCCTACTTACAGCATGAATACATGTAGCAAATTTCAAGGCAATATATTATATATATCCATGCATTTCTAAGGTCAGCTTATAGAGTATATTTAGCTAATTTATTAGCAATTGTCTACCCAAAAATAAAAGTATCAATCTCAAAATATAGAAATATTTATAAGATGTCCTACTGTTTACTATCATCATGACAAATCATAATCTAATACGGATTAACTATTTAACCTACCATCCCAGGTCACAAAATGAGGGAAATGTCTCTACAAAAGATGTTTAAGGTTTAAAGTTGGTGAGATTCCCAAGTATATTTCCCAGTGTTAGTTTGACCTTTGTTTTATCAGAATGGTATAATTGATATCATCTACAATAGTATCCCAACGTGACCTGAATAAACCTGACTGGGTGCCACTAGGTGCACACAATATGGGATTTGCATAGCCGCCATTTTGAATATGGATTCGCATGGAATTATGGGTTAGTGGTACAGTATAAAATCTATAGAAAACATGTCATGTTCAGCTCTGATATTGTTGAAAACATTCTTGCAATTTCTGATAAAAACGTTGCAAGATATTTGTAGGTCAGATTTCATCAGATTCCATCCCAAGATGCACTGTAACAGACATGCGCAGTGACACATGCAAATCCCCTATTACTGTGTAATTCAGGTGATTACTGTGTAATTCAGGTGATCAATAGTCTCTTGCGACGATATAAAAATGTATATTTGTAGTTTAGATGAAGTATGTTTGGAGTTCTAAGGTTCTTAACAGACAGTTAAGTCTAGTTAGTTGATGTTGAGTGACGTATCAGTAAAAATCAAGAAGGAGATCGCTAATATTACCTGTGTTAAGAGATAAGCTACCTAATAGCAATAGAGAATATTCTTTTAACCAAAAGTTTCTTCGCCATGTAAAAGGACATAATCCTTGATAATAATAGAGATTATAATGAGGCAACGTATGACAAAATGCGTATTTTATTATGTTTCTCAACGTAGTTAGAATATTATATTGCAGAGGGCGCCATTGTACGCGGTCACCTATATAAGCCTCCACACAGGCACCGCTCGCCCACTTTGATCCTGGCTCTCACACGAAATTTTTTCTGGTTGAGTACGCACGCACGCCTGTCACGCTCCAATACACGTGTTAAGTGTCACCGCTGTGACACTCGCCTGACAGCATGGTGCATAGAAAATGTTGGAAGTGCAATGATGAGCGGGATGAGCTGCCTACAGGATTAAAGTGTGCAAAGGGGGAGCGGAAGGCCAGTCTCACTTCAATAGATAATGTTGATTGGGACAAGTGGTCACCTACCCTGTCTGGAGGTCGCAAGAAGAAAAGAGGCAAGACTTGGGGCAGTAAAGTTCGGAATGCTATTCCCAAGTCTTCGTGGTTTAAACAAGAGCCTTACCTGCGTCCTCCTTCCTTGGCTCCCCCTACCCTCGAAGATGCCCCGGAGGATGAACTTGATACTTCAGTTGGTGAGCATATTCCTGATATGGTTGGGGGTGTGGAGACAGACAATGATAATGCTAATGCTATAGGTACGACTAAGGCTAAGGCCTGGCCTCCACTTGGTCCTCCCAGGCAGGTGTTGGAGCCAGGCGCCTTCAGGCTTGCAACAGTTAAAAAGGTTCCAAAAGTACAGCCAAATATACAGCCAGTTCAAAAAGGTCAGGGGGATATGTCTAATATCCCTGCTCCGCCTTCTCAGTCATTACACATGGGTCAGAGGGCTATTCCGAATATCCCTGCTCCGCCCGTAGTGCCTCAATACCCCGGTAATGCTCCAGGTCAACAAGCCCCCTTGGTTGTTGATTCGAGGTGCAGACAAGATGTCTGGAGCATGAATATCAAACTTGAGGCGATAAAAACTGAGTCTAGAGCTGTTCAGCAAAAGCTATCTGGTATTGAAAACTGTCTTGCAAGGCTGTGTGACGATATGTCTGCCTCTCCACACCCTGAGAAGTCTCAATCCGTGAAGGATGTCCATGACCGGGCCCGGGGCCGGTCCCGTAGACGTGAATCCAGTGACCACCGGCGTGACTCAAGTGACCACCGGCGTGACTCCTCTCGTCGCCGCTGCCAGTTTGAGGGGAAAACCAGTGACTCTTCCTCATCATCATCCACAGATTCGGATAATTCGTCTACCTCCTCTTCTAGCTTGTCGTCAAAATCTCCTGGTCGTCGTACCAACAGAAGCCGTAGAAGTCACAGCCGCCGACACTCGTCTAAATCTAAAGAGAAACGTAGGTATAAGATTAAACGTTTTCTTCCCCGTGACGAGAGGAGGAAGCCTATGTCGGTTGAACGATTATGGTACTGCCATGGGGCTTTCATGTTAGAGCGTTATAAATCTGGTGATGACATTAACGGTATGTTAAAACACAATTGCTTCATAGCTGAAAAGGCAGCTTCCAAGTCTTATGTAACATCTGGGTTGCTCAAGTATGACGAGGGGGTACGGGATAAAGCTAAAGATCATGGTATTAGATCTTATACAGGTGGTGATATGGAATTATCCATGCGGTTTTTGTGTCATGAATATGCGGCTAAAGCTCAGAAAGGTTCACCTTCTCCCGTTAATGCTAAAAGTAAACGTGTCAGAGATACTAAGAAGGATTCGGCCGGGTATAGGCCAGTTTGCTGGGCGTATAACAGAGAATGTTGCACCTTCGAGAACTGCAAATTCCCCCATATTTGTAGTTTTTGTTATGGCGCACATCCTAAAACAGAATGTCGCTTGGCTAAGAACCAATCTTCCCAATCTCAGAACGCGGCTTAGTATAAAGCCGGTAAGCAGGTTCACGTAGCGACTCAGTTTAACTATCTTTCTTCTGACTGCAATGTTTATTCTCGCTCTTTTAATGTCAGTCGACTTGATCTAGGTAAATCGGGAGATGTTACTCTCCCCATAGTTTCTAGCGATACTGTTATTGTTCCAGATTCTTTACCTTTGTTTGAAAATTCTCCACGATCGGAGGAAAACTTTTCGACAGATCCTGTAGATTTTGTAAACATGTCCGCCATTGTTGAGCCTAGTACATTACTTCCGGTGTTACCGGATGGGGTTCCCTCACTTCCGGGGATTCCCCAACATGGCAGCCTTAGGAAGATTTGCTGTGTTTCGACACCTTCGAATTTCGCAAATGAGTCTGACAAATGTTATTTTGTTCATTTTGGAATTAATAATTACAATTTGCCGATTGACTTGAACCTTTTACCTCGTCTCCGATACTTACCCGCTGATTATATATGTAGTGTGAAGATTTATACAGAGTTTTATCTTCACTTGTCACGACATTGTTTCACCGGTAACTGTTTATGTTTGTTTTATCTTGACTATGTGCCAACACAACTCAAACCGTGTAGGGTGGCGGCAGCAATGCTTCCGTTTGTGTTTAACCATAACTTTAGATTCATTTATACTGACAGGAGTTTGTAGAGGTTTCAAGATTATAGACTCCGGTGTTAACATTACTTATAACATGCCAAATTATCGTTCTATTTTGCATGATACAGTGGTTACTCAAATGAATTCGGTGGTATCTAATGAATTGGCTTCAGGTCAGGTCTCTATCGCAAATAATGTACCTAAATGTGTTCATGCCCTTGGTGCTATCCATCGGCCTGACGGTAGACTCCGTCCTATAACCGACTGCTCCCGTCCTGACTTGTCGGTAAATAATTTTATGGGCAGTACAGCCATTAAATTCAAATTCGCTCGTATAGACGATGCCTTGTCTTTAGTACGTAGAAATGATTACGGTTGTGTGGTTGACATCTCTTCAGCGTATCGCTCGGTGAATATTTTTCCCCCACATAGGGAGTTCTTAGGTTTTTCCTGGTGGTGGGATGGTAAATGGCAGTTGTTTAAGGACAACGCCTTATGCTTCGGTATACGTTCAGCTCCTTATATATTCAATTCTATCACTGATTTCATTACTAGAGTCATGTTCTCCTGGAATATACCATGTGTTAACTATTTGGATGACTTTTTCATCCCTGGTAATTCTGTCTCCCAATGCCAGTACAGGCAAGACGTGTTAATCTCGTTCTTGAGATTCCTAGGTTTTGGAGTTAATTCCAAAAAGGTAACCTCTCCTAGCCATGAACCGAAGTACTTAGGTATTATCATTGATTTATTGCATTGGTGTATTCGCCTACCGGTCGACAAAGTAGATAAAGTATTACATGAATTATCTCCACTAGTTGAAAAGAAATGGTGTTCTTATAAGAAACTTGAACGCGTAGCTGGCCTCTTGGCTCATTGTTCTGGTGTAGTTAGGGGTGGTAGGACTTTCTGCCACCGTATTTATGCCCTGTTAAAGGCTACAAAAGGTAAAAAGAGAATTAGGATTTCTAAAAATTGTATTCTGGACCTGTTATGGTGGAACAATTTTTTACCATTGTTTAATGGTTCTCGAAAGATTCTAGGATATGTAGACCTAGAACATATTTATACAGATGCTTCCCTTACCGGGTTCGGGGGTGTGTTCGGTGACGATTTCTTTTTTGGTGGTTGGCAAGTTAGTGATACTTCTTGTCCCCATTCTTTGATTCCACCTTTGTTGGATCATGATAGTTCTTCCAATATTAATGTTTTAGAGCTTTGGCCTGTATTAATGGCT
Organism: Sthenelais limicola; assembly: GCA_942159475.1. Lineage (NCBI taxonomy): Eukaryota > Metazoa > Annelida > Polychaeta > Phyllodocida > Sigalionidae > Sthenelais > Sthenelais limicola. The sequence continues at coordinate 108,742,181 of OW804100.1, read as the reverse complement.
GTTAAGCGCTGGTGCAACTTGCTAGAGAATAAAATCGTCCTCGTTCACACTGATAATACCCAAGTCGAATGTATGATTTCTTCTGGTAAGAGCTGTAATGATACCGCAATGGATATGATCAGAGAACTTTTTTGGTTTTGCTCGGTGTATAACATTCAATTATTAGCTTGTCATGTCTCTTCAGATAATAATTTTGCGGCAGATGCCTTATCTAGAATATATACATGCAAGTCTAATACAATCTGTTATGGTTTACCATGTCTGTTTTCTGTTTGTTGTTTCAACAGCCTCAAAGTCGAATCTGCAACGAAAATGTAAACAAGTACAGGCCATGTGCTGGTCGGATAACACTTGGAAGTCTCGTAGGTCCCAATGGACAAGGTTCTTTGATTTTTGTGAACTATATGATATTGAACCTCTACCGGCATCGGTAGAAACAGTGTGCTTGTATATCACCTATTTATCTTCACAGGTAAAATATTCGACTATCACAAATTATATCTGCTCGCTATGGGCCTTACATGAATATTTTGGTGTGGCCCCTATAGCAAAGGGCACCTTCTTAGTCAAATGTACTATGCAGGGCGCAAGGCGTCTTATTGGTGATACTGTTGAACAATGTGATCCGTTATTACCTTCTCATTTGCTCCGTATTTTTCATGTATTGAATTTTTCATGCCTGGATGACTTATTGTTCTGGTCCGCTGTCTGTCTAGCTTTCAGATGTTTATTGCGTAAGAGTAATTTTACCGATTCCGGACATGTAATTCTTGCCTCTGATGTAGAATTTACCAACTATGGTTTATGCCTTACTTTGCGTTCTACCAAGACTATCCAGTTCGCTCAGAGGAAGGTGGTAATTCCGGTGGTAGCGGCCAGTAACTCTTTATTATGCCCAGTGCGTTGGTTGTATGTATACCTCCAAAGGTTTAACATTCCGCTTGGAGGCCCCTTATTCAAGTTGCCCTCTGGCAAAACTATGTCGTATCATTGGTTTTCTGCTAAATTGTCACAGAAAATAAAAGCTTGTGGTATATCTGGTAAATTTAGTTCTCATAGTTTGAGACGCGGCTCAGCTACTTTTCTGAGTCGCATTGGTATGCCCTTACATGATATTAAAACGTACGGTGACTGGAGGAGCCTCAGTGTCCTCCTGTATCTGTCTTCTGACCCTGAGACTAGATTATTGAAAGATTACTTAGTCGCCTCTTCTATATCAATGTATTAAGAACTGCTTACCTTTTTTCCGCTGGCTGGGATGTTGGGGTCGTTCTCGACCTCGACATGCCCAAACTTATGTACTCTTCGTTATACATTATTGTTATTCATATCTCAATCGAGCCCCCCCAGCGATATTATGTTTCTCAACGTAGTTAGAATATTATATTGCAGAGGGCGCCATTGTACGCGGTCACCTATATAAGCCTCCACACAGGCACCGCTCGCCCACTTTGATCCTGGCTCTCACACGAAATTTTTTCTTTGTGTTGTTTAATAAAGGGGGTCGTTCTCGACCTCGACATGCCCAAACTTATGTACTCTTCGTTATACATTATTGTTATTCATATCTCAATCGAGCCCCCCCAGCGATATTAACAATTGTACTTGTAATTTAATGACTTTGCCTGTAAATGGAATAACAAAAAAATAAAATAAATGAAAAACACTAGTGGGTCAGATTTTTAGAAAATGTACAGTTGGCAGATCTACACATTTTTAGGAAATTTAGCAAAATTAGGCTGAGAAATGAGAGATGAGTACCGGGTATATCTGGGTATATTTAGTATCGTGTTGATTTAAAGTATCAGTTTTGCTGTGTTAAACCATGTTTTAAAGCTCATTTTAGTCTTAAATGTGGGTTATTTGAGAGGATTGGTAAAGCTGTATTGTACATTTTTTAAAAATCTGACACTAGTCATCGTTCATTTGTATAACTAGTAAGTTATAAGTGAAACGAAAAATGTTAGATACCTTGACTAAACCATCATGTACTCACAATATACAGGTTGCTACTTATACACACCAATGTAGTGCAAACTTGTAACTAGATTTAACTAGTGATGACTAAATAGTCGCGCATACCATATTTGAAAAGATGAGATCAAGCCGATTCTAATGATGGTAAACACTAGGGCATATAGAAAGTACTTCTTGTATAGTTTTATGCATGAAAGAAAAGTTAGTGAAATATCTTGCTAGTCAGTCGGTAGTAAAGTAGTTAAACATACTCCTTAGGATAACCTCAGATATGCCTGAATGGTTTCAATATACAGTTTCGAAATTTGGTACATGCATCCATGCTACTAACATCACTAAACTTCCCGAATATAAAAAAAGATATTCCGACCAGGGGTTCCTGTGAGACAAAAAAAAAACATTTGAAAAATGTGACGTGAGACATATTTTTCTTTAACGCATCACATTATTATCTACATTCCCAGCCAAAGATCTACCCTCAGCGGTGCCCACGCCTACTTGATATAATGTAATATAAACATATCATATACTAAATAATAGAAAAAATATAATATAATATGAAAAAAGATTAATCAAGGTAGTTACACGCTATATACTTGTTATCATTCAATGTGACGAATGTATGAGATTATCAAGGCTTTACACCTTTCCTCTGGTCTTACCCTGAGAAAGCAAGGGTTATGAAATAAACAGCCATAGAGTTCACATATATATAGCTCGCGGCGGGGTAGATAGATCCTGAATTCCTGCTGGATTTAGGATCAGACATAAGAAAATGTAGCTCTACACATTGAATACATTCTGCTCAATGTGGCTAAGGAATTATTGATACTCGGTCTATCTGAGTATGGTTGGTTTAGAGCTGAATCAAAAAATCTGTTCGGTTACGTTGAAGTTTATTTTGAATTATACGTGTATTTTGGTGATAAATTTGGGTTAATAGGAAGTCCACCATTTTGAATCTTGATTCGCATGGAATTGTGGGACTTGTATTTAAATCGAGACGTCATGTTTTTCATCATACAATTGGATTTTAAATACCATGTTTCTAAGCAAAACTGACAAAAACATAACACATTTCTTTTTTGTCAAAACAGTTGCTCAATTTGCGTATCTCAGTTTTTACCAAAGTCTATCCCAGCATGCGCTGTAAGAGACATGTGCAGTGGCACATACAAGTCCCCTATAGGGGATTTGCATAGCTGCCATTTTGAATCCTGATTCGCATGGAATTATGGGACTAATGGTACTGTGTAAAATCTATAGAAAACATGTCATGTTCAGCATGTAATATTTATCAATGCTCTAATGTCAATATCCATGTGTTATACATGTTTCCATGGCACAAGTCCCCATCTTTCCCATATGGTCGATTCTCATGAAATGGTTCCAAATGGGAAAATGTCATTTTTTACTAGTTTTCTTCAAATAGATCTTTCCTATGTGCTCATGCCTCATAATTAATGTTTCCATGTTATCAGGCTCTATATTCTGAACAAATGTGTACCTACTTTTATCTACCTACGATGAATATTTAGGAAATTAGAGCCATTAATATGCTGGAAATATACCTTCCTACCCAAATATTAAATATATCATTCCTAGAATTAATTAAGATTATATGGAAATATTTGTTTATTTATCCATATGGGCCAAGAGTCTCATGAAGAATAATCCACGAAAAGATTTTTCACTAAACTCTGGAATTAAATACTTAGAGAATGAGAGAAATGTATAACCTATTATGGCCGTCACCGTCCGTGACGCTGATAATGGGATGTAATTTATTAAAAAATCATGCAAAAAGTGTTTTCTGTATGTTTGATGAAAGATGAACACATGGGTGTATTGAAACTGGAAGAAAAAAATTCATCAATATTCCTAATTGATCTTAAGATCTTATGTTTATAAGTGGGGAAGTTTTTTGTGCGTCACCGTCCGTGACGGCCCCCGTCACCGTCCGTGACGGCCGTTCTTCCTTGATTTTCATAATGATCCCATGGATGTAGCTTTGTTTCCCATATACCATTCGAAAGGGCTTGCTTTCTTCTTTGGAATCATGTGAAATGATAATCTTTTTTTTTTTTTTATAACTGAATGAAATGACAACAAATATTTCTATGACCATCACCGTCCGTGACGCAATATATTTTAGGGTATATTTTCAATAATTTTCATATCTAAGAAACGCAGTTTCAGGGTATAGAAGAGTAGGATATGGGGCACCTATACTAAAAATTTCATTTCATTTCAAGGACCTTTCCTAAAATACCCTTTTGGAACCGTTTCATGAGAATCGACCATATATCATATATTTGGTTTTCATAGATCATTTATACAAGCACTGATATTGTTGAAAACATCCTTGCAATATTCGATAAAAATGTTGCAAAATAATTGTATGTGAGATTTCATTTCGCAGTGGCACTTGCAAATCCCCTATTGAGAGGGTTGGTGAGGGTAAATAGAGGATTTGCATGTCTCCCTGCGCATGTCTATGACAGAGCATGCTGGGATAGATTCAGTTCAAATCTGACATACAAATATTTAGCAACAATTTTATGGAAAGTTGCAAGTATGTTTTCAACAATATCATAGGTTGTGTAAATGATCTGTAGAAACCAAATGCATGATGGGAAAGATGAAGTTGTGTGTTATAGAAACATCTAAAACATATGGCTATTGATATTGGACCACTGATGAATATTCCAAGCTAAAGATAACATGTTTTTTATAGATTTTATACTGTACCATTACTCCCATAATTCCATGCGAATCAAGATTCAAAATGGCGGCTATGCAACTCCCCTAGTGTACATTTACCGGGACTTGCCCCATAAATCATTGAGTAAGCAGAAGGAGTTTATCAACACTCTATTTTACACTTAATTCCCACATGTATCAGAACCCTGCGGTCATCCCAGTGGCGCCCTGATACGGACAGTGCACAAACTACACCTACATCACTAAATCCTCATATTATCGCCCATCACACGCTATAAATAGAACCTCCTACATACGGGTCTTCAGGGTCACAGGGAGGTAATATAAGTCCACTTATGACGTCGATGATCAGACTATTTTTCTTGGGGAATAAAAATGATCTGAAATAATGGTTTGAAGATGTTTTCTATTTTATTTACATCAGGAACAGATGTGAGTCAAGGGGGTCAGAATTTCAAAAAATGTAAAATTGGCAGCTCTAGACATTTAGAAAATACTGCTAGATTACCCTGAAAAAGGATAAATAGCAGGTATATCTGAGTACATTTGGTATCAGGTTGATTTAAAGTATCTGTTTTGCTATCTTAAACTACATTTTGAGGCTCATTTTTGTCTTGAATATGGGTTATTTGAGAGGATTGGTGAAGGTGAATTGTACATTTTCTGAAAATCTGACCCATGGATCAACAATTTATAGCTATAGTTTGAACCATAATCGTACCCAATAAAAATAATTTATATTTTATTTATTCCATAAGTTTGAGAAAAAGGAAAAGTTCTTCTGGAATTAGATCCAAGTTTTCCAACGAATACTTAAAAATCAAAATATCTGAATTATTTGATACTCTTTAGTCAAAGTTTCTATAATTTTATATCTATATTTACCAAATAGTCAGTAGTTTGTGTTTCTCAGTATCTAGGATTTCTATACTCCACTGTAGTATTTTAGTTTATAAGGGTCAGATTTTCAGAAAAATGTACAATTGGCAGCTCTACACTTTTAGAAAATTCTGCCAAATTAGGCTGCAATTTGGTCAATACTAGGTAAATCCAGGTAAATGTGGTATTGCATTGATTCTAGCAATCTGTTTGGTTAGGTTAAACTATATGTTAAACTTTATTTTTGTCTGAAATTCGGGTTATTTAAGAGGGAAGGTGAAGGTGAATTGTACATTTTCTGACAACTTCACTCATAACGATTGTAATTGACTCATTGATATTAAAGCATCGATTCATTATATACAAAATGATATTCAATAGTACTTGGGTTGGGGCGTCAAACACATGACAAATCTCTTTATTTCATATGTGATGTGTTTCAGGAAAATGAGTCATAAGTCTCAAAAAATAGATTTTGAGATACCATTATATTTGAAAAGATGAGATCAAGCCGATTCCAATGATAGTAAACAGTCTAATAATCTTATAAGTATTTCTAGATTTTAAGTTTGATATTTTCGTTTTTGAAGAAAAAAGTTTCCAATATTTCTGGGAGTCAATAAACAGTAAAGTTACTAAATGTAGTCCACATGATGACCTTTAAAACGAAAGGATATATTACATAGAGTGTCCTGAAATCTGATACATCGATTGATATAGCTATAAGTAATGAACCCTAAAAATATTAGAACATTCCAATAATGTGATCCTGTGGAAAAAACACTTTGAAAAATATCAATTTTGCGACCTATGACTCATTTTCCTGAAACACATCACAATTGCGACAAGCCAATGCCAATGTATTGCACTAACATTTTCTTTTCCTCCGAGAAACAAGTTGGTCATGAAGTAATGGCTTTGATGTGTTATCTTGCTTTTTAATCAAAGGCAGATCTATTTAATCTGAAAACAGATCATTCGTGGTCGCCTGTTTGTGTGAAAGCTCTTTTTTTACCATGTCTCTTTGATTTGCTGGAGGGTGAGATGTGTTATGCTGGCAAACATCAATTAACAGCTCGTGTTTTTATATTAGCTGGGAGTTATACTGACCATATGGTCGCGTCTAGTACTATACCTTCCCACCAGGTGTATGTGTCTGAAGTATTGATATTGTTTTACAGCCTACTGCAGGTATTAGAGAGATGTGATGTGTTTCAGGAAAATGAGTCATAAGTCGCAAAATAGATATTTTTCAAAGTGTTTTTTTTTGTTCAACGAAAATATCAAACTTAAAATCTAGAAATACTCATAAGATTATGAGACTGTTTACTATCATTGGAATCGGCTTGATCTCATCTTTTCAGATGTAATGGTATCTCAAAATCTAATTTTTGCGACTTATGACTCATTTTCCTGAAACCATCATATATGATGGATTTCAACGCCAAACGCCATTCATTTCTAATCATGTTCTAACCCCTCTTCTTAGAATATAGTGTACCGCTAAAAGTAGTCCAAAATAAGATTATTTAAAAAAAAACCATAAAGCTGCATTCTCATCTAATTTGACCCACAGTTTCTTTTAAAATTACTTCATAAATATGAAATAAAGATTGGTACTTTAATGCCGCTGTCTGTTGTGCATCCCAAACCAAGTAAGTAAATACTATGTGCATACAAGCTTTGATCACCCATAGAATTCGGGTTTTCGCCAAACTCGAAAAAAAACTTGATGAAAATGATGAAATCTTGAAATCGAAAAATCAGTTTGCTCTGTCACAAACATTATTAAACATTCCTAACCTTTCATCCGGAAAGAACTGGGCAACAAAGAAATGTATCTTTTATCTATAGATAGCTGCCATTAAAGTTTTTCACTCTAATGTAGCAAAATATGAGAGATCTGTAGATCGTGCATTATCTGAAAATCTGACGATGTGTGGGACGATGTGTTAGGCCCTGCCACAAGCACCTTAATCCTAACCAGTGAGATATGTGTGGGACGATGTGTTAGGCCCTGCCACAAGCACCTTAATCCTAACCAGTGAAATATGTGTGGGACGATGTGTTAGACCCTGCCACAAGCACCTTAATCCTAACCAGTGAAATATGTGTGGGACGATGTGTTAGACCCTGGCACAAGCACCTTAATCCTAACCAGTGAGATATGTGTGGGACGATGTGTTAGACCCTGCCACAAGCACCTTAATCCTAACCAGTGAGATATGTGTGGGACGATGTGTTAGACCCTGCCACAAGCACCTTAATCCTAACCAGTGAAATATGTGTGGGACGATGTGTTAGAGCCTGCCACACGGGTGTGCAACCATCCGTATAACTACCTCCCACTTACACACACATGATGCATCCACACCAAACCCTAACATGACGGCACCAATAAAAAGTCAGAGAGGTTTACAATATGAATGAAAGAAACCTTCTGAAGTTAGGGAATCTAAGTGATTTTTGTTCAAAGAGTTGAATAGGCGGCTGGAGAGAGAGATGGAGGAGTATGGACCATCATTCATCATCAGTTTGAATTACTGTCTTCAGGGTCTTGTGTTCAGTTTGTATGAACGATGTTTTACCAGACAATTTAGTTAAATTCCTATATAGCTAGTCTTTACTGGGTAGTATACTACCATTGTTGTATGATGTTTTACCAGGCTATTTAGTTCAGCTCACATGAATATCCACCATTTTCCCCACATACTTCCTGCATATGAGGCAGTATGTGCTGTGTAGAATATTTCATCCCTAACTTAGCCTGCTTGTAACAGAGTGTGCCCCCAACAGGTTGGGCCTAACACAGCTTTTTGTCTCAGACACACAAAACACCTCCTAGTTGTGTTGTGGAGTTATTCCAGACAACTAGAACCCCTGCAGCAGCTGGTGTGAGCGATAATTAATGTAGAAAGTAATGTGAGACCTGGAGGAAGGGTAAGTTACACAGAGGCTTACAAATCATGGTCAGCCATTCACACGTCTTATAGTCCGTTCACAATTACACCCGGGAATAACTCTTTTATGCAGACACCTTTATATATACATGGGCGGAGATAATCTTATTATTCAATAGTGATAAGAACTGATTCTAATCAATGCAGCAATAATTGCGACTGGGAGGGAAGTCAGAGATATGAGTGTGTGAGTGAGATTGGTTGCTTTACGCCCTTATCAACACATTTAATATGGTTATATCAAGGGCGGGAGAGCTGAGAGGGAGGGAGTTTATGTTCATACCCAGGAAATAGAGATAGAGAAGAAGGGAGAGAGAGACAGAGAAAAGAGACAGAAAGGCACTTTATGGTCATACCTAGGACCAAGAAGTCAGAGAAATAGATACAACCTGATGAGAATGTGATATGAGGGACACTATTGCACTGGCCGAGATGTTCGTTTTTTCTTGGCCCACAAGTTGATAGGCGAATGGGTTACGAAAAAGAACAAAACATTCAAGTTTTATATTTACTCCCACATTGCTATGTACAAGTATATCATAAGTTTACTGATATGGCTATGTGTACTGGGGGGAGGACGAGGAAATGGCCAAATCATACCTCACACGTTCAATTGGTGCACATTACAACACTACTCCTGCCCATACAAATAGCATTTGGTACATACACCAACGTGGAGTAAAAAACACAAATGAATTGAATGGTTTCAATATTGCAAAATCCATATAAATTTTAGCCAAAATTCTTACAGTGTGCTATACATCCATTGCATCGCCTATGTACTGAGCTAAAAAGTGTAATTTAAATCACATTATGGTGCAGTGGCCATACCTCAGTACCATACTGAGATAGTGTTTAGGTGTTACAGACATAGCCACAGTGTATAATACCGCAATTATTATTATGTTCCTCACATATGGGTAAGATTTTCAGAAAATGTACAATTGGCAGCTGTACACATTTAGCAAATTCTGCTAAATTAAGCTACAATTTGGTCAATTCTAGATAAATTCGAGTATATTCAACTTTGCCTTGATTCAAACAATTTGTTTGGTTATGTTCAACTGAATTTTGAAGCTCATTTTCGTCTGAAATTTGAGTTATTTAAGAAGATTAACAAAATTGATTGGTACACTTTCGGAAAAATCTGACTCATGTACATGATTGTTGAGAGGAAACAAGGACCACCAGTTGCTAACATCACGGGCAGGCAGTGGGAAGATACAAGTCCTTAAAAACCTTATTTAAGGCCTAGAGTTAACCTTAGACTATGCTAGAGTTACTTTATTTAATGAGTTTATTCTACCTTCACAAGCCTGGTTATCCACGCCAGAGATTTACACTGGCTGGGGACCACCCTCCGGCTTTGATGTTTCACTGCACGAATACACCACCACATTGCTGGGTCAACTGTCCATCTGGCTACTGGGGGGAAGTCGCCAGAAATTGTATGATTTACTTTGTCTAATCCTCTCAAATACCCCAAATTTAAGATAAGGATAAAGTTCAAAATACTGTTCAATATAAGCAAATACGTATTGTAAATCAATATCAGACGAGATATCTTCTGATATGCCGAGTATTTATTTATTATTTCATAGCTTAAACATCCTAAATAATCAAAGAGAAATGTTATTTTCCAGGAAGAAGATTTGCCTAGAAATCCTAGACAGTTTCTTTGGGCAGGGCATTTGTTTTCTTAAATAAGACTGGCTACCGTTGGATTCATGAATGAATGAAAAGTGTTAAAACAACAAAATTAGAAGTAAATACAATGAAGGCATGGCCTGCAGTTATTCAGTCCCTGGAACAGTATCCATGTATTCATACGTTAGATATTGCCTGCCCTACACTAACCTGCAGTGGGCTGCCAACACTGAGAGGGCTTTTTAGCAGCTAGCACCCTGGCAGGTGAAGTCTTTATGACTGCCTCTTATACTGGCTCATGCCTCATGTATGGTGTACAATAGGGCACTTATACTGGCTCATGCCTCATGTATGGTGTACAATAGGGCACTTATACTGGCTCATGCCTCATGTATAGTGTACAATAGGGCACTTATACTGGCTCATGCCTCATGTATAGTGTACAATAGGGCACTTATACTGGCTCATGCCTCATGTATGGTGTACAATAGGGCACTTATACTGGCTCATGCCTCATGTATGGTGTACAATAGGGCACTTATACTGGCTCATGCCTCATGTATGGTGTACAATATGGCACTTATACTGGCTCATGCCTCATGTATGGTGTACAATAGGGCACTTATACTGGCTCATGCCTCATGTATGGTGTACAATAGGGCACTTATACTGGCTCATGCCTCATGTATGGTGTACAATAGGGCACTTATACTGGCTCATGCCTCATGTATGGTGTACAATAGGGCACTTATACTGGCTCATGCCTCATGTATGGTGTACAATATGGCACTTATACTGGCTCATGCCTCATGTATGGTGTACAATAGGGCACTTATACTGGCTCATGCCTCATGTATGGTGTACAATAGGGCACTTATACTGGCTCATGCCTCATGTATGGTGTACAATAGGGCACTTATACTGGCTCATGCCTCATGTATGGTGTACAATATGGCACTTATACTGGCTCATGCCTCATGTATGGTGTACAATAGGGCACTTATACTGGCTCATGCCTCATGTATGGTGTACAATAGGGCACTTATACTGGCTCATGCCTCATGTATGGTGTACAATATGGCACTTATACTGGCTCATGCCTCATGTATGGTGTACAATATGGCACTTATACTGGCTCATGCCTCATGTATGGTGTACAATAGGGCACTTATACTGGCTCATGCCTCATGTATGGTGTACAATAGGGCACTTATACTGGCTCATGCCTCATGTATGGTGTACAATAGGGCACTTATACTGGCTCATGCCTCATGTATGGTGTACAATAGGGCACTTGCATTGCCGCCATCTTGATCTTGATTTGCATGTGATTATCATACCTAATGGCACAAGGGAGGTTTGTAATCGATCAAGACGTTAGGTCAAATTGCACGACACCGCAAAGGGGTGGAGTGCGATTTAATCCAATGTCGAGATCAATTACAAACCAAGCAGAGTTCTATTAGGTATTTATTACATACTACATTAACAAGAGAACTCGATTTTTATTTGACCTTACTTTCCATCAATCTTTCCATCAATCTTGTGGATATTCGGCTCAAATAGCACATAGGTGTTATTTGACTTTTCAAATAGCACCCCTAAATAGCCCCCCTGAAATCACATACATATATGTAATAATGGGACTTATGGTACAGTGTGAAATCTATAGAATATATGCCACGTTCAGCATGGAATATTTATCAATGCTCTGATGTCATAGACATGTGTTATACATGTTTCCATAACACCAAACTTCATCTTTCCCGCTATGCATTTGGTTTTCATAGATCATTTAAACAACCTATGATATCAATGAAAAGATCCTAGCATTTTTTGATAAAATACTTACATGGTTAATATTTGTATGTCAGATTTGAACGGAATCCATCACAACTTGCACTATAATAAACATGTGCAGTGGCACATGCAACTCCCCTATTGTGTACTGAATTCATCCCAACATGCACTGTAATAGATATGTTTAGTGGCACATGCAAGGCCCATATTGAAGGGGGAGACCCAATTTTCATTATCGAATTAAAATTGGTCTAAAATCGGTCTAACAAAGGTCTAAAATCGGTCTAACAAAGGTCTAAAATCGGTCTAACAAAGGTCTAACAACAGTCTAACAAAGGTCTAAAATCGGTCTAACAAAGGTCTAACAACGGTCTAACAAAGGTCTAAAATCAGTCTAATCCAAGGTCTAATCCAAGGTCTAATCAAAGGTCTAACAACGGTCTAAAATTGGTCTGACAACGGTCTAACAAAGGTCTAACAACGGTCTAAAATCGGTCTGACAACGGTCTAAAATCGGTCTAACAAAGGTCTAACAAAGGTCTAACAAAGGTCTAACAAAGGTCTAACAAAGGTCTAAAATCGGTCTAACAAAGGTCTAAAATCGGTTTAACAAAGGTCTAAAATCGGTCTAACAACAGTCTAAAATCGGTCTGACAAAGGTCTAAAATCGGTCTAACAAAGGTCTAAAATCAGTCTAACAAAGGTCTAACAACGGTCTAACAAAGGTCTAAAATCGGTCTAACAAAGGTCTAACAACGGTCTAACAATGGTCTAAAATCAGTCTAACAAAGGTCTAAAATCAGTCTAATCAAAGGTCTAATCAAAGGTCTAACAACGGTCTAAAATCGGTCTGACAACGGTCTAACAAAGGTCTAACAAAGGTCTAACAACGGTCTAAAATCGGTCTGACAATGGTCTAACAAAGGTCTAACAAAGGTCTAACAAAGGTCTAACAAAGGTCTAACAAAGGTCTAACAAAGGTCTAACAAAGGTCTAAAATCGGTCTGACAAAGGTCTAAAATTGGTCTGACAAAGGTCTAAAATCGGTCTAACAAAGGTCTAAAATCGGTCTAACAAAGGTCTAACAACAGTCTAACAAAGGTCTAAAATCGGTCTAACAAAGGTCTAACAACGGTCTAACAAAGGTCTAAAATCAGTCTAACAAAGGTCTAAAATCGGTCTAACAAAGGTCTAAAATCAGTCTAATCCAAGGTCTAATCCAAGGTCTAATCCAAGGTCTAACAACGATAAAAAATCGGTCTGACAATGGTCTAACAAAGGTCTAACAACAGTCTAAAATCGGTCTGACAACGGTCTAAAATCGGTCTAACAAAGGTCTAACAAAGGTCTAACAAAGGTCTAACAAAGGTCTAACAAAGGTCTAAAATCGGTCTAACAAAGGTCTAAAATCGGTCTAACAACGGTCTAAAATCGGTCTGACAAAGGTCTAAAATCGGTCTAAAATCGGTCTAAAATCGGTCTAACAAAGGTCTAACAACGGTCTAAAATCGGTCTAAAATCGGTCTGACAATGGTCTAAAATTGGTCTGACAATGGTCTAAAATCGGTCTAACAACGGTCTTAAATCGGTTAGATATGATCACAAGGCTTTAGCCTATCACACCCACTCAGTAATGTACATATCCCCACGACAGGCCCTCATAAACAGGTCCACATCAAGGCATCTCTTGTAGTTTTTACACTACAGAGACTTCACTTCAAGCATCCAGATGTGGCAGGCAGAGATGTGGTACTTATAACATGTATCAGTGCTCTATCATAATCTAGGTCTTGCTTCCCTAGGCAAACTGCATATCACAGACTGAACCGTGAGACAAGTCCTCAGAAAATGTACAATTCAACTTCACCAATCCTCTCAAATAACCCACATTTAAGACACAAATAAAGTTCCAAAAACAGTTCAACCTAACCAAACCGATTGCTAGAATCAATGCAATGCTGAATATACTCGAATGTACCTAGTATTGACCAAATTGCAGCCTAGATTAGCAGAGTTTACTAAATGTGCACAGCTGCCACATTTTCTGAAAATCTGTCCCAGGTAGATTAATCAAAACACCAGGTGCCATCTCTATATTTCATAGAACATTATAAGTGTATATGTTTCATGAAGATGTCTACTGGCGATCTTCCCATCAGAAGGACCATGTTCTTGATGTTGATAGGTCTTTATGTGATGTATAAACATATTGACAGCTATGGGGCTCTAGGGTCAACCGCCAAACTCTTTCATACAAAGTGTCATTCATTAGCCAATTTAATGACAGATTCATTCTTCAGATAAGATCTCAGTCCAATATCTAGCACTTATTGGATGAGTTGCCGCACGGTGCGTAAATAAAGAACGCAATCGGAGATCGCGTTCTTTATTTACGCACCTGTGTGGCAACGAGTCGTATAAGTTGATTATTATACATGCCTAGTTTTGCATGTAAAACATGCTTAATTAAAAAGATAATAACATAATTTACCATGTCTGACTTTCATATAAGAGGAATATAAGTAGAAACAGTTGAAACGATGTAGGAAGAAAGCACTCACACTGGCAAACTTGCGTCGGCAAACTTGCGTCGGCATGTCAATGCGCCGGTAATGTACTTGTCCATTACCATGTTACAAGTAATGAGCGGCTGTTGGGGCCTCGGTAGTGAATGCGTGTATAATAATCCCCTACACAACTATAGAAAAACGGGGTATGTTCAGCATGGAATATTTAATTTAGTATAAGGATCATTTCTACAAGCTCTTTGGTCAAAACAGCCGAGAATCCACCTTTATCCAAGTGCATCTCTACATTGAGACGTTTCTTCCCCCCGCTGTCTGACTTCACTGTCAAGTGATTCCCATTATAGCTCCAAGCACATCCCAGTCCTGTTTAAAACTGACAGACATAAGAACGTGTGTCCAGACTGGGCGGGCGATATTGGGGGAAGGAGGAGGAATGCTATGGTCCTCCAGTGTATAGACAATACAAGCCGAGGGACCCAGTAAAGATAAGGTTACACAGATAGCAGCTGACGTAAGATGGCTAGACACAGACCCTGTATCTCAGCTAGCTGATATGATAAATACGTCTGGGTCGGACACACAGCACTTGTATACTAAGCTTTAGAAACTCTTCAAAATAACATTAACACAATAGGGGATTTGCATAGCCGCCATCTTGAATCTTGATTCGCATGGAATTATGGGAATAAGTCTGGGTACAGTCTAAAGTCTATAGAAAACTTGCCATGTTCAGCATGGAATATTTTTATAGATCATTTACACAAGCTATGGCATTGGTAAAAACATTCTTGCAATTTTTGAGAAAATGTTGCCAAATATATGTATGTCAGATTTCAACAAAATCCATCCCAGAATGCACTCTGACAGGCATGCGCAGTGACACATGCAAGTCCCCTATTCAAAGTCAACCTCCAGGAAAGCCACTCAAGGTGTAAATTTGTTTACATTTGTTGTCAATACATTTGTTATCATTGATACCCATCGCTATTATTACCAACGGTCATGTGTGTCTTTCACAATGTCACTGATTTCATTTTACTGTTATTACTGTTACATTGTTATGACATCGTATTTGGCAGGGAGAAGACTACAATACAGTTTAGATAGGCCAATCACATAAAGCGTAGGCGTATACATTTGTGGTGTGACAAATTACGATATTGAATCAGTTCCTCTATCTAATGTGGTTCATTTGATATCTACTGTGATAAAGCTTGCTAAAATGCAATACCGCGTACACTAGCATTATAAGGATGGAGAACATTGTTTGCATAAACAGTCAGATATTCACCATTTCCTAGCCTAATTTTGTAGAATTTGCTTAATAGGTCAGACTTTCAGAAAATGTACAATTCACCTTCGCCAATCCTCTTAAATAGGCCTAATTCCAGACGAAAATAAAGTTCAAAGTACAGTTCAACCTAACCTAAGATTGCTAGAATCAATGCAATGCCGAACATACTCGAATTTACCTCGTATTGACCAAATTGCAGCCTAATGTAGCAGAATTTACTAAATGTGTACAGCTGCCAATTGTACATTTTCTGAAAATCTGACCCAAATGTGTATATCTGCCTATTGTACATTTTTCAAGAGTGTGCGAGCCCGCCCAGCTAGCGCCTATGTAGAGAGATAAGAGGGTGAGAGGGGTATAATGAGCGATGATAGGCAGGGTAATCAGGGCATTATTAGCTCTCTGCCTTTTTGTAATTGTCCTGTAATTAGGCAGTGGTGAGTTATAGACCTCCCAGGTCGGACTGAGCCTTAGATCTCTCTACTATATATATTAGCTTGAGTCAGGCTAGGGAAATATATGAACATAATGCACGTTATTTAAGTGATTCTTACATTGAAGTCTTGGAAGGGATTTACAGGTTTTTTGGCATCCCTCAAAGGGTATTGTGGCAACCCAATCATATTGTTTTGATAATTAGTTACAAATGGTGTAGGGCCAGTGTCATGAGTTTACAAACCTAATGTAGGTGATATTGAAGAGGAGATGAAGAAGAGGAAGAAGAAGAGGAAGAAGAAGAAGAAGAAGAAGAAGAAAAAGAAGAAGAAGAAAAGGAGCAGGTAAAAAAGGAGCAGGAGAGGGAAGAAGATGATGAAGAGGAAAAAGGGAGAAGAGGAGGAAGAGAAGAGGAGGAAACAAGAGGGAAGAAGAGGAGGAAAAGAAGAGGAGGAAGAGAAGAGGGAAGAAGAGGAGGAAAAGAAGAGGAGGAAGAGAAGAGGGAAGAAGAGAAGAGGGAAGAGAAGAATATAAGGAAGAGAAGAGGGAAGAAGAGAAGAGGGAAGAATAGGAAGAATAGGAGGAAGAAAAGAGGAGGAAGAAAAGAGGAGGTAGAGAAGAGGGATGAAGAGAAGAGGGGAGAAGAGGAGGAAGAGAAGAGGGGAGAAAAGGAGGAAAGGAAGAGGCATGAAGACAAGAGGGGAGAATAGGAAGACAAAGAAGACGAGGAGGAAAGCAGAAGGACGAAGAATACTTGGCTTTAAAATGAAATAAAAACAACAAAACAAAAAGAGGGAGAGGAGAAAGCAGGGAGCCCAGGAGGCCTAGTATACATATATATATATATATATGGGTTATATGTACCTGTCTACCTGGCCCTGACCCAGGTCCCATTGTTAGCCCTGAGGGAAGCACGTCTAGGGGGTCTCCTCCTCCAGGTGCTGGACCCCATGTCTAGACAAACCTGGAGCATATGAGCCAACCACTGTATTGCTCTATTTGTGATGTGTTTCAGGAAAATGAGTCATAAGTCGCAAAAATGATATTTTTCAAATGTTTATTCTGTAAGATTACTTTATTGGAATGTTCTGAATTTTGGACAGTTTATCACCTATAGTTACATCAGTCAATGCCTGAAATTACAGGACAATGTATTTAATATGTTCATTCGTTTTAAAGGTCCTTGGATGGAGTTACATTTCTGGCTATTGCCCCCCAGAAATATTGCAAACCTTTCTTTTCGAAAATAAACACATCAAACTTAAAATTGGGAAATACTTATTAGATTATTAAACTGTTTACTATCATTGGAATCGACTTGGTCTCATCTTTTCAAATATAATGATATCTCAAAATATATTTTCCTGAAACACATCACATATAAGCCTCTATAGGCATAACATTATTAAGGCCACAAAATACCCAATCATACACAAAATAAGAGCATGCTGTACCTTCACACTGCCACTAGATTTACGAAACTAATACTTTCTAAATTATTTATTTCATTTAAATTTGTTTCTGATCTTTACCTTTGCTCTTACTTTGGGGAGAAGACCATGGTTATTCTGTATTGGATTATCATCTGTGAGCCCATGATACCTCATTGTTAATGTCCCCAATCGATTATTAGAACTTCATTGTACAATGTACATGTTTGTTGATAACTCAACTGTCATTATTACAGAAGATGTGCTGTATAAAAATACTGAATAAAAAACCCAACAAATGCCTGTACACTGAACATAGATCTGTCCGATTCACTCCATAGTGTTTCTATTAATTTTGTAGTTTGTATTTTTCATTTGTTTTTGTATGTAATATTGACGTGCTTCCTATCTAGTCTTGATGTATATGAAGTCTACTACTATAATGACAATGATAGGATTCTTTATAAACCATAAAAACAAACAATAATTATTGTTCAATGCACCTTGGAGCAGACCTCAGATCTTTCAATGCAGGCCACTATTGACAAGAGATAAGTAAATTCCAGAGTTTGAATTAGAACAATTTGTAAGTTATATTCAGTGATGAATATCTGTTAATCTTCGAGATGATAATGCATGGTTAAAAGATGGCTCTCACTGATGACAGAAGTTAAAAGATGGCTGTCAATGTCAACAGAAAACTGGGAAAATGCCTCAGTGAAATGTATAGCGTTGGGAAAACATACTAAAGTTTTTTACAGTATCATTCTGACAGCACGGCCTCCATTGCTCAGTACAGAATATATCATCTTAGAAATGTTATGCCTGTTGTCGATCGAACTGTTTGTTGTAATTACTGTAGAGGACGGCTCAGTTGGGGGTATCAATGGACTACAGGGTGCACTGAGGTCTGTCAGATGAAGCATTATAGTCTACCATCTCCCCGTCCGTTATAGTTTGTTTAAACTTGCATCCTCAGACATTATGATGAAAGAATTTATTCATATTATGACGTATAAGACTGGATTTATCAATATTCTGCTGCTGTTATATAAGCTCATATGCTAGGATCTGATATGGAATTGGCCGAGCTCCAATGAGCGATGACCAATATGTGAAACAACCTTCGCAAAGAATGTTAGTGGACTGCCAAAACACAAATATGGACTCTTTAGTAAAAGCACAACTTTGGTCAAATGACTTTTAGTAGGAAAAGAATGGAATAAAAAGTAGAATATATTTGACTGATGTTAAGTAACAGTGTGTAGATCTATAGCTGAGGCAGGCAGGACAGCTGAATTTTGGTCTCATTAGAGTGCTCTAAATCTACATTTGAGTGCTCTAAATCTACATTAGAGTGCTCTAAATCTAATTAGAGGGGATAATATGGTCTAAAACTGGTTTATTAGGGGGATGGTCTCTATTATGAGGTGGTATTAATTTGAGGTTCCACTGTATCTTAGGATGCTCAGAAATAATTTATTTCTTATAATTGAAGCTATTAAATAGACAAACCATCTCAGCAAATTTAATCATTGTTCGACCAGTAGGACTGAAGTTATCAATACTTATGTGTGAAATAGTGGGTCTGTGGCAGACATACAGACTGACAGCCCGACTTACAAACAGACAGACAGACAGACCTATATGCCCTGCCTGTGAGAGACAGTCCAACAAGCCCTCTCTGGGTAAGTACTGGGTGAAGTCTCCAGAAAATGTACAATTCATCTTCACCAATCCTCTCAAATAACCCAAATTTAAGACAAAAATAAAGTTCAAAATACAGTTCAACCTAACCAAACAGATTGCTAGAATCAATGCAATGCCGAATATACTCGAATTTACCTAGTATTGGCCATATTGCAGCCTAAGTTAACAGAATTTACTAAATTGTACAGCTGCCAATTGTACATTTTCTGAAGATCTGACTCACCTACAGTCCAACCATATGTTCCGACTTGTTGAAATCTCCACACCCTTGTTCCACCTGTTCCCCCCATCTTGCACACATAATAAAATAGAAAGGTTGTCATAGAACTATTCCCACTTCTTTCACCCACTTCCCCTACATTATGTGTTTATGGATTGCATGTTATGCTTAGTGAGTGCATACCAATTTATACCCCTCAGGCTGGGAATGCTCAATATATATATTTGTCTCCTCTGCACACTAACTCAGAGTTGGTTGTACATATATGGTATCACTGAGTAAGGTGCAAGCATGGATGTGTGTATTTTACCAGACAGTTTCTGACCCTCAGTAGAAATCATTTAGGAGGTCGTCAGAAAATTTACAATCGGCAGCTCTATGAATTTAGTAAGCTTTGCTAATGCACTTGTCGATTGTAACCCCCCATGCCCCACCCCGACCCCAGTATGGTGTAAGAAGGGGTGAAAGGCAACCCACATCCCACACCCCCAGGGCCCACCCCACGGATACATGACAATTTACTCTACGGCTTGGCCAACTTCATGCAGTGAACACCGTCACTTGTCAACTTTTCTCTAGTGCCCTAATAAAATAAAAGTAGAAAGCACATTTCGAGCGCTTTTAATGTATTTTGTTTGCTTGCTTTATACCCTTCTCAACAATTGCCAGATGCCTTAATTAGATGCCTTAATTAGATGCCTTAAAATATCTAAAAAAACAATGAAATAAATAAAACTGTCCGGACATTCATCAACAGTCAGATACAGAGTGTATGTATGTAATGCGGCTTGCAACCAATTTCATTCTCATAAATTAACTCTTCTTGAACAAAAAAAACCCAAAAAACTCTTCGTGAACTCACCTGTAAACTAAATTATCAATAATGAATTATTTATATTTGTGTTAATTATTAAATATGCATTTTAAAGCATTTCATTCTCATAAAGGTGAACTAAATGCATCAAACAATTGACAGTTCTTCTCAATATAAGCTGATCAAATTCTATATGTGTTGTATACTTTATGAACCATTATTAAACTATTTCCCTGAAATCAATGTAGACTCGTTCATTGTTTACTTAGAATACATAATTAACTTGAGTAAATGTTGAATTAATTACTAATTAAACAACGTAAACCTAAACATTTTTTTTTACTTTGATGCGGCGTGCAATTAATTCAATTCCCATGGTCATAAATTAACCCTTTTGAACCCACCTGTAAACTATGATTCTATAGATTATTATTCATATTTAAGATAAGATAAGAAACTACTTTATTTATCAAAGTTTGAACAGTACATGTGATATATTATATATAGATAAACAGGTATACAGACTTCTAGATTACATCCAGTTCTTGCCGTTACCTTGGCCGTAAAGGTAAATACAATTTACATAGATTCTTGGAAGAGGTTAATCTCTTAAACAAGAAGAAAATTAAAATTAAATTAAAAATAAAATGGTATTAAATACAGGTGTAATAGTAATGTCTAAGACTAAGCCCCTGGATTTGTGTTAATTATTATCAAGTATGCACTTTAAAGCATTTCATTCTTCTCATAAAGGTTTCCTGGATCCCACCCAAGGGATATCAATTCTCACCTTTGTAATTCAATCCCATTACAATCCAAATAACCAGGTAAAAATAGATGGTGTTATTTTAATCCCTCAACATAAATATCATGACTAGATAAAAATATTCAAGCCCAGAGGCTAGTGAGAAAAAGCTCGCTCTGGCCATGTGTTGTTTGTATTCAGTTGCCATGGTAAACTGTAGAGCTTGTTTTGCCTAGCAACAGTTTTTGTCTTGTGTTATAGCAGGTCTAGAGCCGGCCCTCCCCCAACCACTGCCACACCAGACTCCCTATAGTCAGTGGCTGCAATATGCAGGACTCCACTTGTTAAAACATTACATAGTTTTATTTTTTATTTTTACAAAGTGAGAAATGGGGTTAGAAATTTTCTGCACAATGTAGGTCTTCAAATTTTCGCCCGAAAATATGACAATTTTGAATTTTATTTTACTTGATTAACATGGGTCAGATGTTCAGAAAATGTACAATTGGCAGCTCTACAAATTTAGGAAATTTTGCTAAATGTCACTGAAAAATGATGAATACCAGGTATATCTGAGTATATTTGGGATCGCAGTGATTTGAGGTATCAGTTCTGTTATGTTAAACTGCATTTTGAAGCTCATTTTTGTCTTAAATGTGGGCTATTTGAGAGGTTTGGTGAAGGCAAATTGTACATTTTCTGAAAATCTGACTCATATAATGAGCAGACGTGCATGTACCACAGCTCAAGACAATAGTATAGGGGAGTTGCATGTCTCACTGCGCATGTCTGTCACAGTGCATGCTAGGACGGATTCAGTTAAAGTTTGACATACTAATATTTGGTAACTTTTTTATAAAAAATTGCAAAAATGTTTTCATGAATATCATAGCTTGTATAAATGATCTATGAAAACCAAATGCATGATGGGAAAGATGACGCCTTTTGTTATGGAAACATGTAAAACACTTGGATATTGACATCACATCATTGATAAGTAGTCCATGCTGAACATGACATATTTTCCTTAGATTTTATACAGTACCATTACTCCCATAATTCCATGCGAATCATGATTCAAAATGGTGGCTATGCAAATCCCCTATTGGATTTGAGTCAACTTTGAAGCGTACTTAACATCTCTCTATCTTCCAAAAATGCCTTATAATCTTGACGTACCATGCATGGCAAACACCACCATGGGTCATATATCAAATCAGAATAATTACTAAGTAATTAAAGCCACAGACGTGACCAAATTGACTCATTGTTTGACCAAAGTTATTATTTTTTTGTTGCTGTTATAAGTAATATGCAGCTAAGGATGTAGTGTATAAGGTGCGGCATGGGTAAAGAAAGTAAATATGAAGATTTCATATAAAAAGAACAACCGGGTAATTATAACAAATCATGGCCAAATGACATAGGCAAAGAACGAAGCCCTAAGTACAAAGCTTTAGTTGTGGTGTTTCTTAATTTTTTTAAGCTGCAAATAAAGCAGCACAGAAACTTTGCTGGATGGGCCAATTGAAATAACTCACATGGGAATAAAAACTGCCCCCCCCCCCCTGTCTAAAGAAAATACCGAAAAGAATAAAACCGTCGCTCTGTCCAAAGTCCTTGCTTTGCTAATTAGTACAAAGGACCCGACCTTTCTATGAGATGGTGTGATAATCCACTGTTAATTACAGTATAATTGATACCCCCTAGTGGGAGCTGCCAGCACTAAGTGATGAGGACACCATGACAGCGCCACCTGGCCACAGATCATACAACACATTACTGGGGGCAGTGTTTTCATATTGGCAACCAAGCATTATATAGGGGACCAGTGTAAAGTGCTGGGGGACCAGTGTAAAGTGCTGGGGGACCAGTGTAAAGTGCTGGGGGACCAGTGTAAAGTACTGGGGGACCAGTCTAAAGTACTGGGGGACCAGTCTAAAGTACTGGGGGACCAGTCTAAAGTACTGGGGGACCAGTATAAAGTACTGGGGGACCAGTCTAAAGTACTGGGGGACCAGTGTAAAGTGCTGGGGGACCAGTGTAAAGTGCTGGGGGACCAGTCTAAAGTGCTGGGGGACCAGTCTAAAGTGCTGGGAGACCAGTCTAAAGTGCTGGGGGACCAGTATAAAGTACTGGGAGACCAGTATAAAGTACTGGGAGACCAGTATAAAGTACTGGGAGACCAGTCTAAAGTACAGGGGGACCAGTATAAAGTACTGGGGGACCAGTCTAAAGTGCTGGGAGACCAGTGTAAAGTACTGGGGGACCAGTCTAAAGTGCTGGGGGACCAGTCTAAAGTGCTGGGGGACCAGTCTAAAGTGCTGGGGGACCAGTCTAAAGTGCTGGGGGACCAGTCTAAAGTGCTGGGAGACCAGTCTAAAGTACTGGGAGACCAGTCTAAAGTACAGGGGGACCAGTCTAAAGTACTGGGAGACCAGTATAAAGTACTGGGGGACCAGTCTAAAGTACTGGGAGACCAGTCTAAAGTGCTGGGAGACCAGTCTAAAGTACTGGGAGACCAGTCTAAAGTACAGGGGGACCAGTATAAAGTACTGGGGGACCAGTATAAAGTACAGGGGGACCAGTCTAAAGTACTGGGAGACCAGTATAAAGTACTGGGGGACCAGTATAAAGTACTGGGGGACCAGTCTAAAGTGCCGGGTTGGCTCAGTGGCGGTGCCTTTTGTATTCATCTAAGGCCAATATATATATCTAATATATAAAGCTCTAAAAGGGTTTTTAGTCATGCATGTTCTGGGAATCTGATCTCCCCATTTGTCTTTTTGGTCTCTACAGGTCCGTCGACCCTGACTGGAGGACATTATAATTATGTAGTTTGTGAAGATATCTGGGGTGAAAACGTGATTTTGAAGCCTTTTTTAAATTGGGATCTACATACTCTATTTATAGCCTGGGAAAGCCCCTGTGAGATACTATATCACTTCCCGGGGGACCCGACTACATGCAGAGTATTGGGAGAGCGAAGAAGAGGAGAGGGAGAGGGGGACAGGGTGGGAAAGAAGAGGGGGAGGGACAAGAGGGGAGTGAGAGGATATAGGGGAAGGGAGAGAGGGGAGGGAGAGAAGGCAAGGAGGGAGAGTGGAGGGAGAGGGGGGAATCGGAGATGGGGTTGGGAGAGAAAAACAGGTATGAGAGACAGAGAAGAGGCGAAGGAAAAAGAGGGAGAGGGGGAAGTGTGGGGAGAGAGGGGGACCGTCCGGAGGACAGGTACTTTGCTAGTAATAAGATATAACGGTAGATATTCCTTTTTAAGTTGTTTTTGTCTCATCTTGTATAAGTAAACAACTTTGAAAAACACCCATATTACGACTTGTGACACATTTTCCTGAAACGCATCACAAATAGTGAAATTCCATGTATATAATGGAAATTTATGTATGTTAATCCTCCAAACATAACACATAGTGCGGATCAATTAGTAGCAGGGCAAGCTCCAACCTACAGTTGTATCTAATAGTTCTGCTCTGTCTACAGGAGCAATACATGAGTTGCTCTTCATGGTAACACAAGCACCTTCTGTGTACAGTTACAAATATCAGATGGTGAAAAAGTTATTCACCGATGATCGCTTGAGTTGTTCTACTCGCCATCAGGGGTGGGTTACATAATCAAGTTCACGCAATATTGCGTCTCCAAAATCGGGTCAAAATATTTTTCTATTGGGTTGAGTATTTGTAAAATGTTTTGTGTACTAATTTTGAATATTGCGTCTCCACTAAATATTGCGTCCACACATAAATATTGCGTCCCCTCACAAATATTGCGTCCACACTCAAATATTGCGTACACACTCAAATATTGCGTCCACACTGAAATATTGCGTCTCCACTAAAATATTGCGTCCCCACTGAAATATTGCGTCTCCACTGAAATATTGCGTCCCCACTCAATGATCAGGAAATCTATTTTTTCCCCACAGGAATTCATATAAATTCCATTTTCTAGAATACCATAATCGGTAAGGGTGGGGTGATGTGCCAGCATACATAGGCAAGGGGGTTCCGCCCTTTGATTAAAATCAAAATTTATTCAGATCCGACCATTTTAAGTGAGGATTTACAAGCTTTCTTTCCATTTAAAATTAAGGTATTTCCCGTTGTTGCCATCAGGCATGTTCCATTTGTGGAAAATATGTGCAATAG
The DNA here is from genome assembly GCA_942159475.1 of Sthenelais limicola. Taxonomy (NCBI): domain Eukaryota; kingdom Metazoa; phylum Annelida; class Polychaeta; order Phyllodocida; family Sigalionidae; genus Sthenelais; species Sthenelais limicola. Next base: position 108,716,852 of record OW804100.1, on the reverse strand, counting down.
GTGCATGTAGATAGATTGGTCAGATACAGCGACCCCTTGTGTTTCTTTATAATTATTAGGCCTACATGCTAATTAAACAATATATGTATATCTCTATATCTTATTAACACTAATCAATGTATTTTTATTGGCTCATGTTTGTGATCCGGTTTAGGAAAATGAGTCATATGTCGCAAAATATGGATTTTGAGCTATCACCAGATTTGAAAAGAGGAGATCAAACCGATTCCAATGATAATAAACACCTATGATCAGTATTTCTATATTTTAAGTTTGATATTTTTATCTTTGAAAAAAATTGCACTGTTTCTGGATGGGTAATTACCAGTAAAATAACTCAAATACGCCATGCAAAGGCCTTCAAAACAGAATGATATATTCAATATAATGTCTCGAAATTTCTTACACGGCTTTATATGAATATAGGCGCTAGACCCTCCTAAAATCAGAACATTTCAATAAAGGGATCTTGTGACAAAAACACTTTGACAAATATCAATTTTGCAACTTGTGATTCATTTTTCTGGAACACATCACATATTATGCATGTGTACATACAGTACAAGTATAACTCGTATTATATATAATTATATAAACCCATGTTTCTCTTATTCAAATTAAACAGGACGAATCTCTGCTTGATTATTCATAGAGCTGCATGGGCAATCCTATAGCCTAGACTCCCGCTCGATTGAAGCTTTTTTGTAAAACATATAATTATATCATTGATTACGTTAGTATGTCATAATAAGGGGTATGATGAACAAATTAGTAGAATTTTGAATGATCCAAATCGGTGAAGATCTCGCAAGACTGGCAGTTTTTCCAAAACTATATTTATCATTATTTCATATCTAATTGTGACCATTATCACATATTTATTTGTGATATATTCTATGCAATGGTATTCCTATGGAGGGAGGAGAGAGAAAAAAGAGGGAATGAATCTCCCACCTCTCTCTCAGTCTCACTTTCCTTCACCAGCCAAAGGGTGGATGGCTGTTATTGAAAACAAAGAGAGAAGATACAAACTTCCCGTTATCAATGTTATTACATAACAGGCGCCTGTCTAAGTCATGCCTGGATGCGCACAAACAGGCCCAAATAGAAACAACTGTTATCAGTTATTACATAACTTGCAAAGCAAACATGCACCTCTCTCATGTGCGCATCAAGCACAACTGAGGTTAAACTAGTAGAGGGGTGGAGGAGTACATTACAGGTGTTGTGTTATTATGTTTTCATTGGAGTTCAGTGACCCGTGACATGACTAAGTCTACAGGTTTAGCTATACAGACCTGGGGCCGGCAGTGGTAAGTATAATTGGGTCATGTGCTAAGCCTGATAAAGACAAACTTGTAATCAAATTCAGATTGTCATTGAACGTCAGTTAGCATCAGAAGGTCACCGGCCCTGCTAAAACTAAATGACTTCTGCCAGAACGTATCCCATTGTATCGTAGGGACTCAGGGGACAAGATTACACCATTAAACAATGGCAAACTCTTAGTGCCTGAGGATTCTCCTCTTTCTCTCAAAGGGAGGGATATAAAGAAATGACAGAGAGAGGGAGGGGGTGGGACAGGGAGGAGAAAGTTGGAGATAGAGGTCAGACAGACAGAGATCGGTAGGATGGCAGCGGATTCCTGTCTGTCCTATTTGTACATTTATGGAACTTGGATCGTCTATTAGACATTAAGACAAAAGCTCTTATACATCTTGTTTTGGTATTTTGGTATTTGACATTTCATAATTTAATTGTGTGATTGAAGTCATTTGAAACTTTTCATTTGAGGGCAGGTAAACTTCTCTGTGGGTGGGTGGGTAAATATCTGATTAATGATATTTATGATATTTGTATACACATTGTTTTTGCCCACCTCTACTACATAGACTTAGATCACTATACTTTCGATACCATGTATGTATTCTACCCATCCACAAAAAATTATATCATTTAATAGTTCAGAACGTTCTATATAAATATTAATCTGAAATAGTGCATATACATACTAGGATTTGTAGGCCTATCTAGTTTTCAGGTTAGAAAAATGAGAACATTTGAGGAATACAAATTGCAACGATTGGAAATAGAGGTACAATTAGGGGCTCAATAATCATATGGTATTAGGACAGTCAAATAGATATGTCAGGGTATTTAATACAATTTGAATCATGTATAGGCCTAACTTAAAAGTTTTTGAGTAATGGGCATAAGTATTCGGGCAAAATTTTAGACATTATTTTGGCGAATAGCTCATCCTATAGAGTATATATAGCTACTTTACCAACGATTGGAAATAGACGTACAAATAATGGCACAATAATTATATGAATTTAGGAAAGTCGAATAAATATGTTGGGCTATTTAATACAATTTAAATTGTGTAAAAGGCTTAAATAGTTTTTGAGTAATGACCAAAAGTATTCGGACATAATATTAGACAGTATTTCGGCGAATTTAGGGCAGTGAAAACAATGTTGAGGTATTAAATGAGATGATGTACCCTTCCCTCTCTTTCTCTCTCTAGCCCTATACTGTCTCTCCTCTCAGTCTCTCCCCTTTTTTAAACTACAAAATTACCAAACCCCGAACCCCGAAACGAGTCCCGTTTTCATTCCGTCCCGAAATAAAAATTTGATGCAAATTTCGCCGATGATAGATTAGTGTTCACTAATGTTGGTGAAAACAAAAAATCACCAAATTAGCCGCCGATATCCGAATATTCGGCGTCCAAAGACCAAAGATTGTGAAGTGATTGAAGAAAAAATTCTAGCTTTAGCGATTGACTTTGTACTAGATTTTTTCCCGTCCACCATATTAGCCTATGCAGACTAGCTTTATCTACAGTATTGCACTAGCCTACTATAGAAACAGGAGCTTTTCCGCGCTGATTACCCCTGTAATTTTAATGTAATTGCCAACTCAAAATATTGATATAATGTAGGCCTAGTGTTTGACTATTGAGGTATATGGAAATTCGAAATTATCAAAATATAAACATCATCAGCAAAAGTGAATGAGTAGTATCTTATTCATCCATTTGATACTCACAGCAAACAGAAATTTGCTATTGATACCATTTTTGCAGAGGGAATTTGTTTTCCTGTTTATACCCATTAAATGGAAAAATAATTGTTAATGTTGCCATGTTGGCCTAAACACACTTGCTGTTATAAAATCTGTAATCATCTCCTCCATCCTCCCCAATATTCTAACAAAAATGTATTCATTTTACTTTAGTCCAGGGGACTAGGCCTACTTCTATAGACGTCCACCTGTCCCCTCAATAGAATATGTTCCATCATTTTAATTTCAGTTTGTCATGTCGGCCATTTGTTAGGAATCCCCCATTAAATTAACATATATTCAGTTGGAATTATGTATCTGTAAGTATATGTCCGTGGCTATTGAAAGGTTGATGTTTGGGACCACTCTAGCCAGCGATCATTGTCATTCTAGTCGCCTAATTACATCCCTGTAAAATATATCAATCAAAAAATAAAGCTTCAAACATCAGAAATTCGCAAAATAAAAATAATATTTATATGTGATTTCGACTTTCCTATTAATTATTTGAAATGGTGAAAAATATAAATATCATTAGATATTGATGTTGTTATATTCAGGAGAGCTTGTGTACCAATGTCACATGCCATAGTGTCGCCGTTACGCCATAATTATTATAAATAAAGAGACCCTCCTGTTCCAACAGTTATTTTATAGTTATGAAATGGATATTTTTACAAAATCAAGTTAAACTTCTGGTTAGAACCAGGCCCTCGTTTACCAGCCAACATCCATTCTCTAGCTTTGACTTTTCATTTAATTTTGCAAGACGGGTACATTCTTTCTCTGAGAGAAAGAGAGAGAGAGAAGAGCGTGCGTGCATTTCAGTTGCAGGGGTAGGGGGACAGCCCAGTATGTGGCCAAGAGTGGTGCACGCAGTGGCAGACAGTGCCTGCATTCAGGCCGCTGGGGTTTGGCGCCTGTCTAAGTCATGCCTGGATGCACACAAACTGGCCTAACTAGTTATCAGTTGTTATGTAACTTGCAAAGCAAACTTGCACCTCTCTCAGGTGTGCATCAAGCACAGTTGTATAGTATAGGGGGTGGAGCGCGGTGGGAAGAGTACTGTGTGTAGCTCTGTGACTTGGGAGGATGCAATCACATACATTATAGGTGTTGTGTTATCATGTTTACATTGGGGTTCAGTGACCCGTGACATGACTAGGTCTAAACGTTTAGCTATGCTCATTACTCAAAAACTATTTAAGCCTTTTACATAATGTAAATTATATTAAATACCCCAACATTTTCATTCGACTTTCCTAATTTCATATATGATTATTGCACAATAATGTGTACCTCTATTTCCAATCGTTGGCAAAGTAGCTATAGAATATATACTCTATATAGGATGAGTGATAAAACCATCTTAGAATATGATTTGAAACATTTGTGTTTAATTAAAAGAAAAATCGCTTTCATCATGGTTAAGCAAGCTCTAAGAGGTTCGTTAACAGATGCTATAGTAAATGCCAGTTTAGTTTGATATGTGCTATAACAAGTAATGTAAGTGGCGATGCCCTGGGCGACAGAGAAAGCCAGAGAATGGCTGACAGAAAGCTTGAGAATGGTTGTCCAGTAAATTAGCTTGTTGAAGATTAATATTGGTTAGGATATAAAACCTCATGTGAATGTGAATAGAGAAGGACTCTTGCCTTGCTCTACTATTGTACCAACATCGTAACTGAATACAACTACATTGAAAGCTAGAAAATGTCTTTATTCTTCATTTATTCCTTACCAAGTGATTGTTGAAAACGACTATTAGAATAGAGAAACCTATTCTAAAATGAGCTATTCGCCGAAATAATGTCTAAAATTATGTCCGAATACTTATGCTCATTACTCAAAAACTATTTGAGCCTTTTGCACAATTTAAATTGTATTAAATACCCCAACATATTTTTCCGACTCTTCTAATTTCATATGATTATTGCGCAATTATTTGTACCTCTATTTCCAATCGTTGTTAAAGTAGCTGTAAAATATACTCTATAGGATGAGCTATTCGCGGAAATAATGTCTAAAGGAAAATCGGTCACCTAGGGGTGACCTATTGTCGGTCACTGGTATCCACTAGTATGATTAAGCATGAAAATATATTCTCTGGTGATGGTATTACATCTCACGTCATAAACTATTTTATACACATCTTTCTATCAGGTATTTTATGTTATCAGATGCAATTTAATTATCAAAGTCAGTTGCTGCTATGTTGCCATGATGAGGGAATGATATATGATTTCTGAATATGGGCCACATGACTCCCAACGCCTATAACTCATGCATTAGAATTAGCCAGACTTAGCATCACTTAAGACCAATCGGCCCCGCAACACATGTTGCAGGCAGATTTTGAATTAAGTGCGAGATATATAACTAGCCATTCCTTCCATACTGCGTTTGCCACTGGTTTTGTTCTAGACATGTAGCTGGGAGGGGAGGGGGTTACCAATCCAAAGATTCAAGCAGCCCCCGCCCCCCCCCCCACACACACACATGCCTCTCTCTCTCACTGCCGCACTTTCTCCCACTTCCCCGAAAGTCCCTATAGTAGTCCCCACCCTTCCGTCTAACTTTGAATAGGCAGGGTCCTAGGATTACCGCGTATAGGTAGCTATAGGTTTTCAGTGACATGAAATCAACCAACCGAAACCCTTACCCATATGACTAGTCCCCCTCAGTCATGCTTGGAGAGCAGCAGAGAGTGGGATGTGTTTGCTTTGTTACGTAATAAGTGATAAAAGCTAGACAGGGAGATCGTCTGAATTACTCGATAAATATGATGGTTCAACAACTTTGGGTCCATGATGCCTGCAGACCTAGGAGTCCTGCATTCGCATATTAGAGAAATAGATTGCAGATGCAAGATATATGTTCTTATAATTAATTTTAACCATTAAATCGCCTGTGGCTAACACAAGAAAAAAAAAGATAATGTATTTCCCCCATTTTCCTCAATCCTCATGAGGACAATGGGGAACTTAAGTAAACCTAAAGTGAAAAAAACAACCCAAAAACCTTAACTGTGATGAATCAATGCAATTATTTATATTTGTCTCCCAACCTTATAGAACGAGTTGAAGGCCAACAATTAAAAAAACTAACTAAAATGCATAATCATTAATTCTAACGACCACCATATTTCTATCGATTCAGATACTTTTAAATCTTTATTTTTCTGCAAAATATAGTTCCTCAGACTAATCTCTAATAAGTGACAGGATAATTCCAAGGTGGCTTTCACCCAGAGTGATGACTTTCTCATCGAAATTAAGCAAAAATAAACTATATTTTGGTCGATTACTGATTACTGATTGTTCTTTTTTTAATTCTTTTCGAACATCCAGATTCTGTAGAATTATTTAGTTCTTTCCATGCTTTTCTTGCTCTGTAAAGGAAGCTGTTATGGTAAAGGGCCGCCATTGACAGCTTATGTAAAATGTAACTGCAAGGGCAGAATCCAATGCTGGTTTGTATCTATGACTAGGTGTGTTAAAGGGACGCAATACTTTGGTGGGGACGCAATACTTTGGTGGGGACGCAATATTTTGGTCGGGACGCAATATTTTGGTGGGGACGCAATATTTTGGTCGGGACGCAATATTTTGGTGGGGACGCAGGTGGAGACCCAATACCACCCGATATTACCTTGGACAGTTTGGTACGCAATATTTGTGTTGCATACCCATTTAGACTATTGGAGACGCAATATTGCGTGAACTTGATTATGTAACCCACCCCAGGTGTACCTTACAAATATCATAGTGACATCTCGCCATTCATCAAGGTGTAATCACCAGTTTTATATCTACCTACTCCGTTATTTATACACCATAGACATGGGTGTGCCCCAGGCCTCACATACATGGGTCAGGTCATAAGCAAATGTGATGTGTTTCAAGGAAATGAGTCACAAGTCGCAAAAATTGGTGTTTTTCAAAGTTGTTTACTTACAAGATCTCTTTGTTGGAATATTTTCATTTTTGGAGTGTCCAGTCCTTGTGGTTGTATGAATACATCTACCAAATTTCATAACTGTTTATTAGTGCAGTATTGATTCTCAATACAAATATAAATCGGTGTAGTGGCACCTGTATGTTTGGTGGCGGGATGAATAAAATCCTTTAAACGAACAAAAATTACAACTCCCTGTACCACTGCATGCCCTATTATTGTCCCCTAATATAACACAGTCTGCATGTTAAGTAATATTACTGGGACTGTAGCACATGGTCATTTCTCTATCACTTTCTGTCTCTTTCTCTGCCTGTATATGTCTCTGTCTCCCAGTCCCTTTCCTCCTCTCCCGCCCTCTGTCTTTCTCCCTCCCTCTGTGTCTGTCTCTCCCTCTCCCAGTCCCTCTCCTCCTCTCTGTTTCTCCCTCTCTCTGTTTCTCCCTCCCTCTCCCAGTCCCTTTCCTCCTCTCCCGCCCTCTGTCTTTCTCCCTCCCTTTGTCTCTGTCTCTCCCTCTCCCAGTCCCTCTCGTCCTCTCCCCCTTTCTCTCTCTCCCTCCCTCGGTCTCTCACTGCCTCTCTAGCTTCCAGTGTCTCTTCCCCCTCTCTCTGTCTGCCCCCCTCCCACACACACCTAGGTTCAAGTGTAGACTTGGCATGTTCTCCCAAGGCTCCGCCCTTACTTTTGACAAAAAACCCACATCACACGTACAGGGGCCCCCTGGCGATGATCATTCACACTAATTAGTTTACTGATTTCACGCTAGGGGAGGTATGCAGGGGCGCTTAGCCATCATAACACAAGATGACTAATGACTCGGTTAGCAACAATCCAGAATCTAGACTGAAGTTTTTTTGTCTCTTTCTGTCTAGAGATACAAGATATATATTATTCACGATGAATATAGAAAGTGTGTCAGAACTTTTGCAATGTGAAATATACTTAAGGCTGGCTCCATCATACATGTTCTAAACAGAGAATGGACTATGGACTGCAAAACATGTAGATACTAGGTTTTCAATTTTTTTAGTTATATATTATTATTTAGTTATGTATGTTTATTCAGTTGGACCATTACATCGAGAATGATGCTGTTCTCATCTCTTCTTAATAAAACATTGTCATACGGGTCAGATTTTCAGAAAATGTACAATTGGCAGATCTACACATTCAGTTAATTCTGCTAAATTTGGCTGAAAAATGAGGTTTACTTGGTATATCTGAATATATTTGGTATCACATTGATTTAAAGTATCAGTTCTGTTATGTTAAACTGCATTTTCCAGCTCATTTTTGTCTTGGATGGGGGTTATTTGAGAGGATTGGTGAAGGCGAATTTTACATTTTCTGAAAAGCTCACCCATATAACAATATAGGGCGAATTACCCTAAACATCTTCACTGGTACAAAGACATTATTTAAGGAAAGCAAATATGAGATACCAACAAAAATAGCGAGAATATTCTCATGAAGTAAAGGCAGGTTAACTCCATCAGGTAAACAGCCTACATAACATGACATTATACCTGAAGCCCATGTTCAGGGTGACAGCTAGACCATTAACGTAACAGTAATGTTTTACCATTATGTTATTCGCTGTATTACATATATGGGTCAGATTTTCAGAAAATGTACAATTCAACTTCCCCAGTCCTCTCAAATAACCCAAATTTCAGATGAAAAATAAAGTTCAAAATATAGTTCAATCTAACCAAACAGATTGCTAGGATCAATGCAATGCCAAATATATATACTCAAATGTGCCTAGTATTGGCCAAATTGCAGCCTGATTTAGTAGAATCTAACGTCGCCAGAAAATGTACATTTCGCTTTAACCAATCTTCTCAAATGTAAAACACAAATGAGGTTCAAATCCTAATTCAACATAACCGAATAGATATTTTAGATCAACGTACTCCCAAATATAATTAGATATTCCCGGTATAGATTAATCATTTTCCAGCCTTATTTAGCAGTCTTGGCTAACATGTATAGTATTGAACATTTTCTCACGATCTGAGCCTTGTATATATATTTGCAAGTAGTTCGTTTCACCTCTGAATTCTTTGAAAGGTTCCCCTCAACCCGATCAGTCAAACGACCTATAATTGAACTATCTCCCATGTTCTATAGACTCCCCTCTCATCACCTGTAGCCCGATGTTTACCCAACTAGAGCTGACGTCTGGTGGAAAGTGAGATAACTACAGAGAGATAACCACACTTTACCTCCCAGTATCGCCGCCAGGGGGAATGAGCGTCTCCCTGCTGACCTCCAGTCAACCCTCTAGTCTCGCATGTCACGGGATTTGAAGAGAAAAGGCGATAGATGGTGAGAACACCCGCGAAGATGCGAGAGTTGAGTGGTCACTATCAAAGAGGAGGTAAGAAGAGATGTGGTAACTCAAAATGAGAGGCAGATACTGGGATCAGAATAAGATGAGGACATGTGAGGGAGACGAGACAGAGGAGAGAGAGACAGGAAGCAAAGGAGAGAAGGAGGAAGAGAGGAAAGGATAGGGATAGGGAGGGAGAAAGAGAGAAGAGGAAAGGGGAGGATTGGGGAGGAAAGGGGAGGAAAGGGGAGGAAAAGGGAGGAAAGGGGAGGAAAGGAGAGGAAAGGAGAGGAAAGGAGAGAAGGGGTCTAATAATCTAATTAATATTTCTAGATTTTAAGTTTGATATTTTCGTTTTCGAAAGAAAAAGTTTCCAATATTTCTGGGGTCAATAAACAGTAAAGTAAGTAGATGTAGTCCATATGAGGACCTTTAAAACTAAAGGACATATTATATAGATTGTCCTGAAATTTGATACATCGATTGATAGAGCTATAAATGATAAACCCTCCAAGAATCAGAACATTCCAATGATGTGATCTTGTGAAAAGAACACTTTGAAAAATATCAATTTTGCGACGTATGCCTCATTTTCTTAAAACACATCACATATACTAATCTGCTGCCAGTGGAGTCCGTCTAAGACCATCTTCTGTCAGTCAATCTCATATTCAGTCCAGTAAGCAGTATCACTTACACACACATAACTCCGCTCACACCTAATAACTCGCAATCACGTCCTTAGCTTCATCTTTATCTCTATCCTCAATTCTAAATACTTTCTCTGGATTATATTCTGCAAAGTAGACATTTTCTGAGACTTCTGATGCACAAAAACCTAAGCAAAAACATGGAAAAACATTCGTACCCTTCATATTTGTTTAGTTCAGTTTCATGGTGTTTGAAATTTGCCATTCTGCATGTCTTAATAGGGGAGTTGCATGTCTCAATGCGCATGTCTATTACAGTGCATGCTGGGATGGATCAGTTCAAATCTGAATTTTTATCGAAAATGGCGAGGATTCTTCTACCAATATCATAGTATTATTATTGTATAACATATATTATTATTGTATAAAATGTACTATACTTATACATGACTATGCCAAGATAGATGATCACCTTCCTCGCATATAAAGCGTTCTTGCCACGTTGACGTGCTATTCAAACTACCCCAGTAAGGTGGAATACCTGGGAGGAGCAGACTTTTCTGCTATGTGCCTAAGTAGCTATTCTCTGTATTATGAATCTAGTTGTCACTGTTTATGTTGTATTCTCATGATATTTCCCACAGGGATGGTTGGAAGAACTGCTTATAGCAGAAACTGTAAACCTTTTTCTTAGGAAATAAAATGTATATAGAGAGAGCGATGTGGATAAAACAAATATCTGGGGCCATATGTCATGAACCTACCTGCTCCACCCACACCTGGGCAATCTATGCCCACATTTAGTTCTACAAACCAACACTAGAGGTCTATACAGTCTAGCTCATGTCTAGACGGGAATATTAGGGCAGGTAGTTGCATGAACGCCATCTGGAGGGTATAAATCAGACCATCAGCCTCCTTAATCCACCTAGCGGCAAGCTGTGTATCAATCCACATAATCCATCTGCTGGTCTTCTTAAAGCTGGGTTCTCAGCTATTCTGACAAGAATAATATCAGAAAATGTACTCATATTGTGATATGTAGGACTGACTTTATCAATATCATGCTGTTTTTACGTTTGTGCAAGTTTTATGTTTAAATGCAGTTGGTGAGAAATGAAACTGCAAATGAAGCCTCCGCATGAAAGGATTTGGGTGGTCCCCCCCAAAAAATATTTGGACTGTTATTAAGCCCCACAGCTGAAACGACTAGACAATACCCCCCATAATTCTGGTTAAAGGACTTTTGTTTGGTAGAAAAAGAACGTCAAATGAAGTAGAACATCAAAAGTTTTTACAAGTTGTAATTGAGAGTGAAACTTCAAATGTACAGTAATTGTATCTACAGACTAAACACTACGACAGCCTGAAGACAAATAACTGATGGGTCAGATCTTCAGAAAATGCGCCTTAACCAATTCTCTTAAATAATCCACATTAATGAAAAAAAAATGCAGTCCTTCAAAAGGCAGTTTAACAGAAGCAGAACAGATACTTTAAATCAATGCGATACCAAATATACTCAGATATACCCGGTATTCATCATTTTTCAGCCTAATTTAGGAGATTTTTCTAAATATGTAGAGCTGCCAATTGTACATTTTCTGTAAATCTGACACTGATAACTGTTATGTACATTGTATAGGAACAGCTTCCAATGCCTAATACCCACATGGGACAAATTTCCAGAAAATGTACAATTGTCAGCTCTACAAATTTGGTAACTTCTGCTAACTTAGACTGTTATATAATAAATGCTATGCATATCTGAGTAATTTTGGCATCGTGATGATTAAAACTATCTCTTCATTCGTGTTAAACTGTATTTTGAACGTACTTTTTCTCTTAGATTTGGATTTTTTGAGAGGATTGGGGAAGGTGAATTGTACATTTTCTGAAAAAAGCCCCATATACTAGATATTTGTAGTTATTACCTTTTGTAATTCTTCCAATAGAAATGCTTATATTATGATAGGTATCAAGGCGAGACATATATTGGCAGATTTCATTGGCCACTTTTTGAATGCTACTAACTTACAATGTGCTTCTGATTGGTCACGTAAATCTAGTTCAGCCAATCAATGACGCTCTTTTCAGTGACGTCATTATCATGTCGCAAACTCACAGAACCAGCTTTTGCTTACTCTGAGGGAATAATAATTAAAAAAGGTTTAATCATGACATCAAAATAAAACTACACTCAAGATATAGATCTAACAAGATATTTGTTTGGCGAATGAGACCTATCACATGCTGCGAAATTTCGTTCAATAAAATTTATTTTAAAAAAAAGAAGATAAAAAAGATGGATATGACATGACGTATTCACAACACACGTGTGGGTTGTTTTTCCGTATTCACTCATGACTATGCCACTCAGGAAACACAGAAAAACAACACACTTGTGTTTAGTGCATACATAAACCCATACCCATCTCTCATTGAGTTCTATCTTATGGGTCAGATCTTTAGAAACTGTACAATTCACCTTCACCAATCCTCTCAAATAACCCAAATTTAGGACAGAAATCAGGTTAAAATACAGTTCAACATAATTAGACAGATTCATTGAGTGAATACAATAGAGATTACACTCAGATGTTGTCATTATTTATCACTTTTCACTCTAATTTAGCATAATTTGAGAGATGTGCAGAACTGTAGATTGTGCATTTTCTAAAAATCTGACCCATATGATCTAAGGGCACTGAGCGGAAGCCCGTGTATCTGTATTATGTATGGTGGCTAGACTAGTCCTGACACTTGGTGTCGTTAACACATACATCAATTCTTGCAAACATTCATTAAATCTTTTTCAGCCTCCACCGACAATATTTCACTAACAAACCACCAACTGGAAATATATACAAACATTAACCAACATGGATATATGCATCGCCCAGGTTGCACAGATGTACTTGCAGCGTAATGGTTAAAGCCTTGCTATGGTGTTGTTCTGGTTCTGTAGGTGGAGAGGAATGATGAGGTCCTTGCCTACATGGACCACTGGCCGTGTAGGCAGGACCTCGCCACTTCTCACCATCACAGCACCATCACAAGGCTTACCACAGAGCTTACTGTAGAGCCTACCACAGCCAGTGGAGACCAGCCTTAACTTTCATTTTACCTCTGGCTTTTAAAGCGATAAGTCCACAGTCCCCAAAGTATATGTAGCCTAGAACCGTAAACTGTTTATAATTAACATATTTAACAGATTTATTGTACCTTTCTAGCAGGTAATATATACCCGGGATTCGAGGCGGGAGTGAATATATTGACCATGTCAGTCTAGTGTTCTGTGTTTATTTCACCCCAGCCACACTAGATTGATCTAACCTTGGGGAAAAGACAATAACTACAAGGGAGTATAGATAGAGGACCAAAAAAGGTTAAACATTGAATAGCAAATATAACCACATAATTATAATGTACACAGTGTGTTCCTGGAGGAGCCAGTGGGTCAGATTGTCAGAAAATGTACAATTGGCAGCTCTACACATTTAGTAAATTCTGTTAAATTTGTCTGAAAAATGATGAATACTGGATATATCTGAGTATATTTGGTGTCACATTGATTTAAAGTATCTGTTTTGTTACGTTAAACTGCCTTTTGAAGCTCATTTCTGTCTTAAATGTGGGTTATTTGAGAGAATTGCATGGTGAATGTGAATTGTACATTTTCTGTAAATCTGACCCATATAATGTACACAGTATGAGAGGAACTATTACAGCCTGTAGAACAAGGGCGCCACCTGGTGGACATAGTGTAAGGTGGCGGCCACATGTAGCTGTTCTATCATCAGAACCGCCCCCCCCCCCATGCCAGCCTCACTCAATAGGGCAGTTGCATGTCTCACTGCACATGTCTACTTCAGTGCATCATGGGATGGATTCGGATGAAATCTGAGATACAAATATTTGGCAATATTTTATCGAAAATTTAAAGAATGTTTTCACCAGTACCATAGCTTGTATAAATCATCTATGAAAACCAAATGCATGATGGGAAAGATGGAGGCTTATGTTATGGAAACATGTATACCACATGGATATTGCCATTAGAACATTGGTAAATATTCCATGCTGAACATGGCATGTTTTCTATAGATTTCATACTGTACCATTAATCCCATAATTCCATGCGAATCAAGATTCAAAATGGCGGCTATGCAACTCCCCTATTATTAAGTGATAAGAGCTATTAATAGCCCGTGAGTCACTCCACCCGCAGATGTATTATGCCTTCTACCTGCTCCACATTATAACATGTGTTTAGAATTCATTGGTGTAAAAAGTTGAATTTTATTACCATTTATACTCAAACATTTAAATCAAATTACATTTATCAAACTTGTTTATAAGTCAATAACAAGCAATAAGCATGGGCCATTATACATGGGCCATCTGCAGATGCATTATGGCCCACTACCCGCTAAATATCACTACAAGACCTGGTTTACAGATGGTTGTTAATGCCCAACAGCTGATTTGTTATGATTCAATAATTATGTATGATGATGTGAAATATTGTATGTATGATCAAAACAGTCGGAATAAAAATCTTTATATATATAAGTGTGTTCATAATTCCCGGGTATAAATTTTATTCCCATGTAATCTCAAATTCTCCAATTAAATTACACTAACACATTGTATTGAGTCCATGTGCTAGATAATGGATCATTCTGTAAGGGTTATGATGTCATAATGAAATAGATTCAGAAGATGTAGATTCAATCCAGTACAAGGGAATGGCAGGGCATGGGGCATGAGGTTTGTTTCTTTATACGACGTTTCGGGCAACATACGCACTTTATCAAATTATGAACTATTTAGTGCTTTTCAAATTGAGTTAAAGATTACAAGAATGAGGTTATCAGAAATAGTACAATATCCATGACTAATCACAAATAATCTTCCCCAAAACGTCTTGCCAATTTGATAGGGTTGTTTCTGTAACGGAGAGTTCTGGTTTCTTGTATTTATGTAGAATCGGATGTTTCTATAATATTAGTAAATATTTATCTTGATATTCATATTTCCTCCATGAATAATTTGGTAGATTATGATAAGAACACGCCCAAATCCTTTAATATCTATCTTGCTGACCTTTTCATGGGTTGGAATCGACCACAAAAAAGAGAACTTCATTTTTTCCATGAATTAGCAGGGAATGCACCTTTAATTCCCTTACCCCCGCAGGTAGCTATTTGCCCCTCTCTGTGCCCTCAGTGTGGGATGGCTACAGTAAGTAATGACGTACTCTCCTACCCGGGTCAGATTTTCAGAAAATGTACAATTCGCCTTCACCAATCCTCTCAAATAAACCACATTTAAGACAAAAATAAGGTTCAAAATACAGTTTAACATCGCAGAACAGATATATTAAACCTACACAAAACCAAATATACTCAGATATACTCGGTATTCATCATTTTCCCGCCTAATGTAGCAGAAATTGATAAATGTATAGAGCTGCCAATTGTACATTTTCTGCAAATCCGACCCTACCCACTCATGGCCTATACAATGCTCTATGGTTATCGGGATTATGTTGATGTTGAAGAGATAATCTTAAGATGAAATCCATCAATAATCCTGAGAAAAACAACAGATGCGAGATAGAGTAGATCGGTAGAGGAGATATGGGTCAGACTTTCAGAAAATGTATAATTCATCTTCACCAATCCTCTCAAATAACCCCCATTTAAGACTACCATTAGCTTCAAAATGCAGTTTAACGTAACAGAACAGATACATTAAACTAATCTGATACCAAATATACTCAGATATACCCAGTATTCTTCATTTTTCAGCCTAATTTAGCAGAATTTACTGAGTGTGTAGAGCTGCCAATTGCACATTTTCTGAAAATCTGACCCATATGTGTGATGCGTTGGCTATGATAGGGTCGATATGTGAGCGTTGCGCTACAAATAAGCTCCCACTAATGTTCCTGTTTTAAATACAATCCATCTCTCAGGGCCCATTTCCATAACTATGGACTGTTTTAGTAGTTCTACTTTTCCCTTGTAATCATAGGGTGCACAACTAAATTAATCAATTAAGTATGACTATAATGGGTTACCCATGGGTTGCAAAACTACATTTGGCTTGGGGCAAACGGCTGAAGACAGTGATAAGAGACAGTGAAGGAGCATGAAGTTCTGAGGATGTTAAGTCACAATTAACACCAGCCCCGGGGAACTTCGTGCAGTCATGCGCGCAGTGCAATGAAGTTAAACTGTGGAACGGAGGGAAAGTAGGAGGAGGGAGGGGGTTGAGGGCAGGGGGAGTAGGGGGAGGGAGGATGGGAGAGTAGGGGGAGGTGGGGGCGGGGAAAGGGGGAAGGTGGGGAGGGGCAGAGGGCAGAGTGAGATGAGAGGGTGAGAGAACAAGCAAATGGGGAAGGCAGAGGGTGGGAAAGGACAAGAGGGGAAGAAAGAGGGTGGGAAAGGAAGAGAGAGGGGTCGGAGAGGGGAGGGAGAGCAGAGGGGAGGGGAGGGGAAGAGGGCAGAGAGAGGGTGAGGAAATCAGAGAGGGAAGGGGAGGGAGAAGAGAAGGCGGTAAGGGTGGGGAGGAGAGGAGAGTTTTGGGATAAGCTACTTCCAATCCCTAAAGACAGTTACAACTGATTAATGTGGACCTAGGGGCGAGTGATTACAACACAGGTCTCTACCCTTAGGGGAGGTAACTTCTTTCATCCTTCATGCAAATCCCTCCATGTTGAAGCAATGGCAATAGCGGAAAGCGTAACTTCACATATGCATTTCATCAACACTAAATAATTGAACCAATACTTATCCATACCGCCAGAAAAAAGGACAGCAAAAAAGTGACAGTCTCTACCCTGTGCAGGTGGTGGAGGTGGAGAAGAAACTGGCCGGAAGTGTGCGTGAGGCGGAAGTAAAATGTGACACACTTGTGCTCTACTTGGTGACCTCAGGCAGGATGCCGAAAGTGCTCCAGGTCCGGGAAACAGCCATCAGCCAAGCCTTCATGCGAAAAGACAACTTCCCAATCCCCTACTCAGAGTTTTTTAAAAAAAAACTCCTGAGGCGAAATTGTAAGCAAAAAAATGTGGAAAGGAGGAAAAGTCAGTTTTTTTTATAAGGAAGCATTCACATAATTTTGTAACCTTTTCAGCTGCTGTTTTTCTCAGATGCTTGGTTCTGCCACCGAAAGTTTGATGTGTTTCTGCTAAAAACTCCCTTAATTCTCCTGGATATACATCGATGGAGGAGGGCATGAATTAGTTGACAGTGTGGCCTTTCCAGTGGATTAAATCCTTCAGTTAAACACAAACATGTACAAAACACTACCCTGGAGGTTTTTCTCCCTCAGAGGCATACAACCCCTTCATTAGAGCAGTGTGTGGGGGGACATGTTCCACTCGGGGTATGCTAACAGATGGTTAAAGTTTGAATGAACTTTTCCGAATCACACCCAGTGTTCCTGTAGAGGTGTGAATTGCTCGCCTAGAGGCTGGAGGAGAAGGGGTTTGAGTTGTTTGAGCAGCTCAGAGAGCTAATTTAGGATCTGAGGCATGATCTGATGCTGATCTAGTTGTCTGTAGTGGGTGGGTGGTCAGGTTTGCCAACACCTCTACTTTATAACATCAGTTTCTATAGCTTAAACGCTGAAGTGGTGAATTTCTTATTACTCCAGACTGCTGATGATAGGACTCTTTGTCCTTCGTCTCCCTTTGTCTTTCAATTCTTTTTAATGACTACTGCTTGTTAGTTAGTCTGTGAACTCTGAGACGCAATGTAGTAGCTTTGAAGGTCTCGAAGGCTTGAAAGTTCGATAACAGTTCTAATTAACAAATTAAGATTCGATATAAAATCTCTCTTAAATAGGATGAGTGTGTAAGAAGTTACTGTAATGGTTTGTCAAGATCTGTAGTTAGTCTGTTAACTCTGAGACGCAATATAGTAGCTTTCAGGGTCTCAAATGTTCTAATTACCAAATTAAGATTTGATATGAGATATATCGTAAATAGTATTACTTATTGTAATGGTTTGTCAAAATCTGTATTTAGTGACATAAACCAGTCCGGAATCTGCAGTTCCAACTATTGGCACAGTGATTAATGTTAATGTTTTATGCTTGCTTAGGTCTATATATTGCCCTCCACTCCGGGACTAAGTCTGTATAGACTCGCAGACCACACTTACAACTCTATGTAGATAAAGAGGTGAGGAAAACCTCTTTAGATGGATTATCTGGCATGACTTGGGTGTGATGAACTGGATACATTCTCCTCCTCCTTCTCCCCCTCCTCCTCCTCTTCCTCCTTCGCTACCCTCTCAAGTGTTTCGCTGCTGCACCTCAACCTTCTCAAGTGTTATTCCTGGTATGCATCACATGCAAAAAATAAATCATCTTTGATCAGGCTCCTCTCTATTTCTCTCTCTGGTTCCTCCTGACGAAAATTATGTGGGAATTCTGGAGCTGTGCCTGTGGGCCCGTCAGTCAACACCTAGTTAGGGTTCAGCAGTGTTAAAGAGCTTTCCTTCCTCTGGTTCCTGTTTTTCTCCCAGACCTGTATGTTGTTAATTGGTGTACAGATCGTGCTGATTAGGAAACTGTTTATGTGGATAGAAGTAAATCCTCTGTTTTCTTTCTAGATTATGTTGTAGCACTTCATCTGTACTTGGGTGTTTCCAAATGCATTGGATGTAACTCTTTGAGAGTGTTTTATAATCCTGTATTTTCGTTAATGAGACTTGACAGAAAAGTAAACGAATTGGGACAGATGGCTTTCATTCAAGCTTCAATCAGAATACCTCAGGAAACGTAGGCATCAATTGCAATACACCTTGGTACCTGTTTATTTAGTGTTATGGTTTTGATCTCTTGATATCTATATCCCTTTAGCTAGTATTTCTCTTTCAAAGTCTATCAAATGTATGTTTTCCCATCTATTGGAAGCAGTTAACTCCTTTGAACTGTCCTGGTTTTGTAGTCCGTCTCTGAATCTTAAGATTCAAAACAATTCATGTGAATGATCTCTTATGATGGTTAATTCTTTAGATGATTTATAAATTTTTAAGATTTTCTGTGAGCACAAGGAAGATATTGCCTCTTGTCAGATCTATAAATTTATATAAGTGTCTGAGTATGTTAAGTCAATTTGCGGGTTGGTGACAAACAGATGGCCGAACCGAAGTTTGGATGTGACTGTGATAGACGAGGAGACATATATTCCTATTTACATGTGTCTCTATATCAATGCACATGTAGAATGTACGCAATAGGGGAGTTGTATGTATCACTGCGCATGTCTACTAGCAGTACTGCAGTGCATGCTGGGATGGATTCAGTTGAAATCTGACATGCAATAATTGGCAGTGTTTTTACCGAAAATTGCAAGAAAGTTCTTTTTACGAATATCACAGCTTGTATTAATTATCTAAGAAAGCCAAATGCATGATGGGAAAGTTGGGAGCTTGTGTAATTAAAATATGTAAACACATAGATAATTACATTAGAGCACTGATAAATAGTCGATGCTGGACATGGCATGTTTTCTATAGATTTCAGACTGTACAATTAGTCCCATAATTCCATGCGAATCAAGATTCAAAATGGCGGCTATACAAATCCCCTATTCAATCCACCTTACTCTCTACAGTGCAATATCTCCAGTAAGAATGCTTATTCTCATTATAACATAGCATTATAACATTCCTCTGCGTACGTATGCCTTTTCATTGGACCATTTCCAGGCTAGTAAACCTCTCCAGTATTGTTTTTCATCGAAGTTGTTATTCTTCGTCCCCAGAATCCGAGACGTTGGTTTGATTGTACAGATATAGAAATAGCTACAACCATCTGTAACAGATTTCCTCCTGGTATATTTCATCAATGTAGGAGCCCCAGACAGCAATGAGTTCTGTCTTATGTCTCATGTCTTATCAGTCTAGGTCCGAAGATGGGAAAGTCCCTTCAAACGAAGGGAAAGTCTCTTGCATCAAACCGCAAAGTACCATTATAATTCCATTAAGACCGTAATATGTCATTATATTCCCATTAAAACGCCGAGTCTTAGGCGAGGAGACTGATTAGCGAAGCAGGCTGATATACCATTCTTATCTGGTCTGAGGGTTTGGACCTAGAGTGTGATCTGAGGGTTTGGACCTAGAGTGTGATCTGAGGTTTTGGACCTAGAGTGTCATGTCTTATGTCTCATGTCCTGGATACTGAGATACAAATGTACAAAGGCAATTAGAGAAGGCGGGGCTTCATGATGGTAAATGTCAATCAAGATCTGTCACCTTTATCATTGGAGTGATGACTGTTCAGGCAGGTTTGCCAAGGCTTGTACAATAGGCAGATATAGCTCTACAGATCAGAGTTCTCTACAGGAATCCATTAAAACAAAGTGACAGGATTGATCTGTGTTTCTGTCGAAAATGGGACAAATGGATTTTAATGATTCTGAGTTCAAAGCGATGATTATTATGTCATCAAGGAAATTGAATAGGTGGTGAATTTGTTAGTACGCCATTTTCATATCGGATATTTCGTAATCCCCATCAATTCATGGATATTTCAAACTATGCAGTTTACCAAATTTGCTGCTGAACAAATAATTAAATAAGCTTAGTTTACTTAAGGTCCATTTAATGTATAGTCTATATGTTCAGTCTAATTTAGGGACCAGTCAGTCTGTATTGAGATTCATCAATTGATGTTCAATCAATATATTGCATTTTTAGCTAAATCTACAGGAAATCAATCAACATGTATCAAACTTTTACAATATTGATATTTCATGTTTATGAATGAATCCAATCTATTTCTCTTCTTCTCTATGTGAGTTGATATTTTGTTTTAGTGTTTGATATAGGTAGTAAATAACCGATATATCCTCTCCTGGACCTAAATGACCACCATGTTCATATGACTCATTATAATGCTCCTATTCTGACTGGCTATTTCCCCACAAGTCAATTATAGGCTATTTCTATAGCTGGGGGTCAGGAGAAAGTTCAGTAATGTGTCTACTTCTACTGTCAGGTCATTGAGGCTGGGTACATGATGGATAGCCTATCACCAGGCTGTCACAACATGTGCTGTCACAACAGGTGCTGTCACAACATACCTACCGCCCCCAGTAACACTATAGCCCGCACACTGACAGGTGCATTATCACACATAGGTGTCAGTAAGGTCAAATATTGACAGCCAATTTCTTAAATTCTGCAGAAATCTGAAGCACTAACAGCGATGCCTATATGTATGCTATTAGGATACCCTGACACTTATATCATATCTAAATGTTTAAACTTTGACATTAGTTTTGGGAATCTGTCGCTTTCAATATTTGTTAACTTTGTATTCTAGTTTAAGGACTATTCAGGCTTTGGTAGTGCTATTGAATGAAACCAATTACACATATGTGAAACTAACACTGACACACATGTCACAGCTTAGCAGCATAGTTAATTACCAAATATACTTTGGTATTCAGAAATCTTTCTTTTCATTCGAGGGAGATATCTGAAGCAGTTTGTACGTCCCAGTTTCTAAACTGGGGGAGGTCGAGTTTCAGTTCTCAAGTCAGCAATTCCTTAGCTTCACCAACTCAATGTGCTTGATAGAATATTTTATATTAATTAATTAATAATTATTCTCCTTCTGTTTGATATAAGACTTGATGGATCGCCTCATGGACATAGATGAATTCCTCGCAATTGGCAGTGAATAATTTATAACAAATAAATTCATAAATGATTCCAATGTCAATATCGCAGACACATGAGACTATTGGTGTTTTTCCGATATGTGTATTTTCTATTTTCTATTTCAATATGGTAATTGTGACTACGACAATTTGTAAGTGTTAGGTTGTCTAAAGACTAGACATATATTTATCATCCTTCTCAACTTCCGTTGATGTTTTTCTCACGTTTGGTATTAGATACAGTAAATAACCAATATACCTCCTCCTGCACTTAAATGAATACCTTGTTTATATGACTCATTTCTCGCTATACCAGGTAGAATAGGTCTACAATAGGTACCAATGATCGTTCCCAGGCCGGGCTAGAGGGGCTCACAGGCCGGGCTAGAGTCACTCCCATCCCGGGTAGACTAGCCCGTGTTGTTGCTGCACTGTAGGGTTTATTTATTGTTGCTTTAGCCTGAGCCACTCTACAACAAGTTGTTGTTGTTGTTGCTCCTCTCACAGACCCACAGACTCCTCCTCCACATAAATATACAGCTCATGGTCAGTTACCATGGATCCAGCCGAGTAGGTGGAAGCATATGATAGATCAGGTGTGCTATTCAATATTGCATATCTCGCAAAACGGTTCAGCCTTTGGGTGCATTCAGTGCTTCATTGTATCAAAGGCTATCAATGATTGCTCAATGAGCTGTGCCACTCTGTATTAAATTGATTTGATACAATGTTTATTTCATCATATTAAAACCTCAGTTTTGCATGATATTTTTCCGTCTGATTATTAACATATTATTAGCATCCTGTCGTCTCCAGACTTGGTTCGTTGTACTTTAGCATATCAAACACTATTTTCCACCCAATTTATGTTTGGTTTTTGGCTGTTAAATCTGACTTGAAGTTCTGAATCCGAGGAGAAACCAGAGATCCCTTATTTAAAAGGGAATAATAATAATAAAGTAATGATAATATAAGATGACTTAGGCTCCAATTGTAGATAATCCTATCCACTCGGCCACACTTTCTTGTACACAGAAAACCAGGAAAAAAAAGCTCCAAGAAGTCAAATCCTCCACTTTTTCTTTATTTACAAATAATGCCCTCCAGCTCCTCCTTGACAACAGGTACTTAATCCAGGATAATCCCTTAATCCAGGGAACTAATCCCTTAACGGAACCACCAGCACAACCACCTCCACTGTACCCCTGTCGATAATCCCAGTGATTTATCCAATATCGTATTACTTCCTCCAGGTTGTAGGATTAAGGGATTATACCCTTAAGTCATGCCAGATAATCCTAATTCACAATGTATCCATGACAACAGCAAATCTTAATCCTCCAGTTTCCATGGCAACAATTGGAACCTTGATGCAGCAGCGGATGGAGAGGGAGTAACCATGACGACCGGGAGCCCCACACTGGAGGAGGTAGTGTAGGTAGGGAGGAGGGAGACGCCACCTGAGCGTCTATAGGCCTCCTTCCTGCGACTTCTATAGACCTGACACACGCAGTACGTCAATTACAACTAAAACTATGAATAAACTATGTACAAAGAATACTGAATTTTCCTGATTCTCCTCAAAGGGATGTTTTTTCAGAAGTATGTATGACGAATGTGGCATATATTCCTAATTTGACATCCTATGAATTATTTTAGATATAGATTTAATATAGAATAAGAGGTGAGAAACAATAAACAGATGGAAAGAGAAGAGAGGGAGAGACAAAGAGAGGGAGAGCGAACTTAGAGACAGAGGAAGAGGGAGAGAGAGGAAGAGAGAAGAAGAGAGAGGGAGAAGGGGAGAGAAAAGGAGAGGAGCAGAGAGAGGGGAAGTGCGAGAGAGGGAGAGGAAGAGAGAGAGAGGGAGAGAGAGGGAGAGAGAGGGAGGGAGAGAGACAGAGGGAGAGGAAGAGAGAGAGAGAGAGAGAGAGAGAGAGAGAGAGGAGGGAGTAAAAAAGAAACAATTTAAACGAGAGACGAGCATAGTATAACATAATTCACATCACCCCACGCTAAGTATTACAGAATTCACATCAAATCAGGCCGAACTCTACTTTACAGACCTATACCTCCAGTAAAGCGCCATGGGGCCTGTGCGGCAATCTGATTGGTTGGTAGATGAGGGGTGAGAGAGAGGGCCACTAGGTGTCTCTGTGGGTATGTTTATACAAGGCTGATGCACCTGTACATTTCACCGGGTGTTAAACAAGGAGAAAAGAACACAATACAGGGGTGTACATTACAAACAGTACTGGGGTAGTATAGGGGCTGGTGGCATTGTGCTGGGGTGGTTCCCTTACTATGGGGCAGATCTTCAGAAAATGTACAATTCGTCTTCATCAATCATCTCAAATAGCCCACATTTAAGACAAAAATGAGCTTTAAATTGCAGTTTAACGTAACAAAACTGATACTTTAAATCAATGTGATACCAAATATACTCAGTTCACTATTCATCATTTTCCAGCCAAATTGACTAAATGTGTAGATCTGCCAATTGTACATTTTCTCAAAATCTGACCCCTATAGACTTGTACACATGGCAGCTTTTGGTTCTGTTAAAGCTGCATTATCAGCTGTTATGACACAAGAAATCTGACTAAACATTCCATTATTATGACTTAAATTGACAGAATTAATTGATATTCTGTTGCTGAATTACTACTACTTACCAACAGTTTTAATGCAGTGACTGGGAAACGAATGCTAACCATAACCCTAAGCCTATCGCCAAGGACACACACAGCCGATTTGGCTCCCGATTGTCCCCCGATTTTGGTCTTCCAATGACTCCTAGGATTTCATTTCCAATCCTGGTTGATGTTATTTCAAAAACATAAACCAGGACTTGAAATGAATTCATAGGATTTATCGGGAGACCAAAATCGGGGGGCAATCGGGAGACAAATCGGCTGTGTGTGGGCAGGGTCTAAGCCTAGAGTTCAGACGTAGCTTTGTTCTGGCAATTGGAATAATGACCTCAGTAAGGCATTTTCTCACGATAAAATACAAACCTCCTTGATAAAGGGCTAATGTGCCCAAACATCGGACCCCTAATACACAAACCTAAATAAATCCCAACAGTCCCTTTCCTCCTTTGTTCTGGGTTGACTTCCATCTCTCTGAACGACGTAAAAATGTTTTTGTTCAAAGTACTGTAATTGGCGCTGATGGCGGTATTGGGTGGTCGCTGTTTGTGGTTATGAAAAAAGTCGAATCGGCAAAGAGTAAACGGCCACCGTTGAGCGATATTAAGTGAAGTTGCCGCAGCAAGCCCGCAGCAAAAAGATCCGGCACAGTTTTGCTGAAATGACTTTGGGTCGGGATGAAATGGATGAAATACAAATCGAAAGCGTCAAAAGATTACTAATAATATACATAAGAGTTTGTTTATGGGTTTTTTTTTTGATTTTTCAAAGATTAAACTTTTAGCATCATCATGCTTTTAGATGAGCTTTCAAACATTCGCGAAATACGGGATTCAGACTTTTACAACTACTATATGGGTCAGATTTTCAAAAAATAAAGACTGGGCAACTCTAAACATTTAGTAAATTCTGCTAAATTAGGTTGAAAAATAATGACTACTAGGTAAACCTGAGTATATCTGGTATGGATATGAATATCCAAATAATCTCTCACCCATTTCTTAAGAGAATCTCACAATCCTGCTGTTTCGGACAATTACACAAAAAGTGGTCTATAGTGTCTGTCTCCTGTATATTGGGATTGTCAGGGAGGTAACAATTACAGTCCAATTAAACACTTTAAGAAGATTTACTTAAGGCTGTCCATGTGGAATATCAACCTTTACACAGTCAGGAATGTTCCAGGTCCTATCAATGTTTAAACAATAGCTCAGCGCATTTCTCTAGTTTTAGACACAGACCAGAGAAGGTCACCCAGGCGAACTCAATTATATATTTCACATTTTGTAGTTCATTATCAATATATTACTATTATTCTGAGACGAGAATGAGAAGTGTAAGTGACATTTTATTACAGGTTGCCTTCTCAGTCCTCCTCCGCACCCCATAAATCTGCCTTAGTTTAGTAACGCCCGCCCTCATTGAAAGCCTACACCCTCAGGCCCTATGCTAAAACTCATCGACTTTTTAATGTCTTGTCTCTCGTGGGTGCTCTCAAGAACTATTCGGGAAACCAGATTTAAAGATGCATCCTCAGATATTAGGACAAAAAGGATAAGAAATTTGCAGACTGATTGATCTATAGGACTGAATTTATCAATATTCCCCTGCTGTTAAAATGAAACAGAAAACAAATATTGACACAATTCTAGCTGAATGCACGGCAGTAAATCATATTCTAAGGAGTATATATATCAGGCTCTTGTCCACTAAGCCGATTCTCATGCGATTTTGCGCCACAGAGTACATTTATCCACTAGATTCCTTGAGAATTGCATGAGAATCGGTTTAGTGGACAAGGCCCTTAATTCTTTGAAGTAAATAATGGAAATGATTTTGTATTGTATTGTTCTTATACCTAATGGCACAATGGAGGTTTGTAATCGATTGAGACGTTGGGTCAAATCGCACTCCACCCCTTTGGGGTGGAGTGCGATTTGACCCAACGATAAGTAGGTTGATTTGTAGGTATGAAAGCAACATTCTTAGTCATTAAAACAAATCTCACCAAATTCACTCATATTATGACTTATAAGACTGAATCTATCAATATTCTGATGCTGTTATTTATTTATACAAAAAAATTAAAGTCTCATCAGTGAGCAGAAACGGCTGCCTGTGAGCAATAACCACAGCAGGAAAGGAACTGTCGAAACATAAAACCCGGGTTCCACTGGTATTTCTCCTGCTACTTCCCTGTTTCTTTGAACCCACTACTTTTAGAAGTGGGAGCAAGTCGCAGGAAGTAGTCGCTTCAATTCAAACATGTCTGATTTACTACTTCCTGTTACTTCTAAAGTAGTGGGACCAAAGAAACGGGAGTAGTAGCGGGAAAAGTAGCGTGGCAGTGGAACTCAGGCTTAAACATGGAATTTGATGAAACCCTGTAGGCAAATCAATCAGACAACACCCTCCACACATTTTGGTAGAATGAATTTTTATACCTAATGGCACGATGGAGGTTTGTAATCGATTGAGATGTTGGCTCAACATTGAAATCTATTAGGTATTTTTTAATCTATTAAGTATTTATTACATCAACAAGAGAATTAAATCAACAAGAGAACTTGATTTTAATAGTATTTTACCTTACTTTCCATCAATCTTGTGGATATTCGTCTCAAATAGCACACAGGGGCTATTTGACTTTTCACTTCACACTTCAACGGGCCACAGGTGTGGAATAGATTACCTGTTCATGTCCGTAATATGGAGTGGAAATCAATGAAAATGTTCCTAAAAAGAACGAACTGTGGTGAATATCAATAATCCTTATTATCTGCATCTGTGATTGATATATAACTTGAAATACTTGTTTTTAATAGATTACTAAGGGTGATTCTATCTTTATGACTGTTGGAGAAAAATAACAAAAAAAACAAAAAAACCCAAAAGATTGTATATAATTGAATATTGTATAAAGAATTTAGTTGTCTAGATAGTGATTATTCATTATCAGGAAAGATAAGTGTCGTCAAGCGACCTAATTGATTGTATCTTGATCTGTATTAGTAACCATCCGAGTCGGTATTCTGTTTAAGGAGTCTCACTATGAACGGTAATTAAATGGTTAAATAATCTACAAATGTAAATTTAAACAAATTAACTTTGATATTTTGATGTATAATATCTAATTTTTGCCATTGAGTGTGCATGAGATTACCATGTTCGCATGGGAATGTCCTCAATAAAATTTATTTAAAAAAAAAAAAAAAACACGAGTGAGCTCGCCTCATATTCCCCCCCCCCCTGCTCATTGCTACCTCACACATGTGGACTATCAAACGGAGAAAAACTGTTTGTTCATGAAATGCGACTTACTATAAGTACTGGAGCGTACTCCCACACAGCCTTAGCACTAAATGGATAAAGCAGATGCTACTCTATAGGCAGATAGGCGAACATATGTGATGTGTTTCAGGAAAATGAGTCACAAGGCGCACAAAATGAATTTTAAGATTTTATCATATTTGAAAAGATGGGATGAAGCCGATTCCAATGATAGTAAACATTGAGGGCATCTAATGAATATTTATATATTTTAAGTCTGATATTTCTATTTTGAAAAAGAAGTTTGCAATATTTGTGGGTGGAAATTCACTGATAAAGTAGATAGAAATACTCTAAAAGATGACCTTAGAAAAACATAGATATATTTAATATTCTGTCTTGACATTTGGTACATGCACTCATATGACTAGGGGCATTAGATATGCTGAAAATGAGTACATTCCTAGAAAAGGGATCTTGTGAATATATCACTTTGAAAATTACCATTGCGATTTGTGACTCATTTCCCTGAAACACATCACATATAGCCTCACTATTGCACTAATGAGTCATGTCCACTGAGACGACTATCTTATATCACAAAGCGACAAATGGTTCATATCCTATTCCACGACCAATTGTCTCCATCTACGTTTCTTATTTACAATTATCATAGTAACAATCGGGTCAGTGGGTGGATGAAGATGTCTTATTGAGAACCAGAGAGTCCTACCAAAATCCCACCGGATAAAGACAGGTAGAAACCAGTGGCGGTGTTCCGTCTGGTTGAACATCCCCAGCACAATAATAACCTCTACACTAATTCTGGTTCTGGATATGACCATAAAGTGCCTTTCTGTCTCCCTCTCCCTACTTCTCTATCTCTATTTCCTGGGTAAGATCATAAACTGTCTCCCTTTCAGCTCTCCCGCCCTTGATATAACCTTCAAGGGCGTAAAGCAACCAAACTCACTCACTAACCTGTACTATAATTATTTGTGGAGTGCGACATGTATATAAACAAAGTTAGAATCGCTAAAACCAACGCCCAAGTGGAGTCCAGAGGCATTATTCGTGTCACTGCACGAAACCTTGCGCTGAAATGTGGCTAATTGTCCTATTCCTTTGATTGATATAAAGAAGAGAACAAAAAAGGCCTCTTGAAGACCTCTTTTTTAGAGGACCGCAACCTTTTTGACAGAACTACACTTTTCTCTTATTTTATACAAAAAGGCCCCCCCGAAAATAAAACAAGGGGGTATCTCGAGAAAATAAAAAAAATGCATGACAATATAGAGATACAATTTTTACACACATCTTACTTAAGAATCCAAAGTAATATAAAAAGCAGACAAAAATGTTCTTCAATGTGTGCATACGATCTATAACCAATTTAAACCAGCTACTATACCGACTTGATTACACCCAGACTGTGTAGGTTAAAATGTACTATAGGGACAATTTTTATCATCAAGCAAAGCCTGTAGTGCTGACACAGGAGGAGTGAGGTGAGGGTGAGTACACTGTTATATAATGGTGTGTGACAGTAGTGGGGGAGCTGTCATGGTGGGGCTACAGTACCAGGCTAAATGTGCTTACATTACACGGACAGGGTTACAGCAGGTTGGCAAGGGTTCACTGTATCATCTGTAATGTTGCTGTAATCTGTTAAACAACCTGTTGAACTGAGACTAGGTCGGACACAGGTTGTGGCAAGGGTGGTGATGTTGAGTCAGAACAGTTTACATAATACTGTTAGTACTTTAGTACCTAATTATTGGTACTTTTGATACCTAATTATTAGTACTTTTAGTGCTTTTTTATTGGTACTTTTAGTACCTAATTATTCATACCTTTCGTATCTAACTATTGTACTATTAGCATCTCCAGCCTGTGCCATTTAGGTCATGTGTAACCACGAAAGCCTGAACTGATCATGTGTGCAATTCAGACCATGTCACACTGCTATGCCTATAACATTGGTCAGTAGTCGGTGGACTTCTGCCTGCCGGCCACAGGCTGAATGTATGTCCTACCATCTATTCGTCTGGGGGATGCTACTTTACCAACGCGCCACCGGCGCCCCCTCCCGTCATGCCTGATCGCTCCGGCGTCGGCGGCCTGCAGTGGGACGTAATGTTAGGACAAATGTGAAAAAGCTGCTTGGTCTGGGATTCAACCCCAGAATGTTTGGATTGGAAGTCCTAGGTGCTATCCGTTTTGACCATAGAGGACTCTGTATATGATGCATACAAACAATGGGCATATCTGGAAATCACCTTATAGTATACCTATATTAGTAGACCTGTTACATAATAGCTGCGTCAGCGGATAGCCGTGAATATTTCACACCTGTTATGGACGTCCATACATGGATGTTGGGGATATATATACTTCTCCCAGACCATGCCCATATTTTAGATTAGATTTAGATTTAGAGTGCATCCACATTGAACAAATGTGTGGTAAAGTGGGCATTGTGTCAACTGAAAGTGCCATTCACAAGCTTCAACCCACAGAACATCCCAATATGACACAACCTTTATTTCACCTGTGAGAGCGTGGAGAACAGAATACCATATATGGATTAACATAGGCCCTATATTATCAACACAGTGTTATGTAACATTACGTAACATTGTGTAACCTCATTATCTATCTAATTATCACCCATTAATTATAATATCTCATTATTAAATTCGCTAATTATACTTAGCTATCCAGTACTGTGCAAGTCTACTTATTCATGCTAAGCCATAGGTTTTACGTAAGGGCTCCGCCCCCTACTCTTTCCCACATCCTGTAGGGACATATGTACAGATGCTAGATCAATAAATCAGTTGCTTAGTTCTTCTCACGAAGACCACACGTTCGTTTGCTATTCTTCCATTCATACCTTAACAACATCACTGAGTCTGGTGTTTTGTTGTCATGTACTCAAAGCTGAATAGGGGACTTGCATGTGCCACTGCGTATGTCAACTGCAGTGCATGCTGGGATGGATTCTGTTGAAATCTGACATACAAATATTTGGCAATATTTTATCGAAAATTGCTAGAATGTTTTCATTAATAGCAGAGCTTGTATAAATCATAAGACATAGAAACATGTATAGCACATGGATATTGGCATTAGATGTTTTCCATAGGTTTTAGACTGTACTGTGTTTAGATTAGTCCCATAATTCCATGCGAATCCAGATTCAAAATGGCGGCAACTCCCCTATTTTAATTGTCTTTTGATTGGCCATTCATTCCTATCCAATCTTTACGGTCTCCGCATCTTTGGATTTTCAAGGCCTTTTCAGGCCCATTTTAGTGATTTTCAAGGCCGATATCAGTGATTTGTCAGAACCAAGAAGATAGGATCTGGATAATGGCTTTCCAGGCCCTTCGACCAAAATGCCCATTTTCCAATCAGATCAATCCTATGCCTTGAATTTATTTGTCCAAATTCAAGGCTTTCCCAGCTTTTCCAGGCCCCCCGAAGACCCTGTGCTATTTCCTCCTTATAAATATCGGGAAAATATAATAAATACAAATTACCCTCAGGCGATCTCCAAGTTCCATATTGCACTTCGGCTATGCGAGTGCTCACTTACAGCAATTAAGCAACGCTCAATATACCTTGGAACTTGGGATCGCCATTGGCCAATTTCAACTTCTTATCACGTGTCAAGGATGAAACAGTAGAATGTTAAATTCCATCATTGACCGTGATAAGTAGAAGTGGGTTTTATTGCATTGAACAAATGTTTAACTGATACATTTAAAATACTTGTTATTTGTGAATGGTTCAATGTATGGAGAAAATTAGTCAACTGTATACTTAGTGAAAGCTGACTTGAACCCCATTTATATATACCCAGGTGTTACTATACTATAGTATAACATTTTTCATGAATTATCAGTTTGGATATCTTCACTAACGTTGTCTTTAAAATATATCTATCCAACACTGCAACGCTACGATACAAACCAAAGCATGTTCCATATTAACATATGAATGCCTTGTATACAGACACGCAAGTCCAGGATACCTGTCAATGTCATTAAAGAAACAGCGTTTAACAAACTAATGTGAAAAACCCACACCTATTTGAGTAAATGACTTACCTTCAGGAACCTTTCAAGCAAATTATGATGGAAAGAAATTTCCTTACCTGGAAAGAAAAGGAAAAGATTATTAATCCAAAAACAATAAAAGATATTGTAGCTAATAAACTGAAGTTTTGTTCTAATCACAAGCAGGGACATATATGAATGTGGTGTTATTGGGTTTTACTAGAGCTAGCCTCTAGGTGCTGTCCGCTGTGGGTCAGTTCATCCGAACCTCCCCAGTGGGCAGTACTGGTCCGCGGGACTTTTTAGTCTATATTACCTTTATCTGTTCGCATTTTATATTTAACAGCAAGTCTAGCTGTTGTTGCTAGAGTAACAGCAACCCAGGCTTAACCTTATTGTTTAATCTGTAGAGAACATGATGCTTCTTACAGCATTCCTAAAGTTACTTCTGCTTGTGTGATTTGTATGTTCATGTTGATATTGCATGTTGCTCAGACACCTTTGGATGAGGGTTACCTGGCTGGCCAGGGAGCCCGAAATCCTTGATCTGGGTAGGTTTTGATTTGAACTGATGCTCAGCTTACAATACCTCGCATGAATAAACCCTTGTGAACAGGTAGCGACTGCCTTTTGTTTCTTGTGTTTAATCATATCAGACGCTCGGACGGTTAAGGGAAACGAACCTGCGAAGATCACTACATGAATATAATAATAATGAGTGACACAAGACTTAAAAGCCTATAATATATGTAATGGTGACACAAAAGACGCAATTTTCACCATGAACGTGTTCAAGTGTTGCCTTAAAATATGCTCCATGAACCCAAACCTCACAAGTTTACTCATCATCTACTAGTTATATAATGACATCATAAGAGGATACCTTTGAGCACTAAAACATCGCTCTGACAACAAATACATATCCTCACATATCTGCCAAACAGTGTCATCCTACTTTCTAGGTACATTAGTCAAGTCAATTACAACAATACATGACCATGTTTATTATCAAGTCATCAAGACCGATACTAGTAATATAATTATATGCACGCATTGCTCTGAGAACAATGAATGTAAGCCCAAATGAATACCAATTAGATTTTGATGTGACCCGTTTTAGAAAAATGAGTCATAAGTTGCAAAATATGGATTTTGAGATATCACCATATTTGAAAAGAGGGGATCAAGGCAATTCCAATGATAGTAAATACTGGGATATCTAATAAATACGTCTATATTTTAAGATTGATATTTTCATTTTAAAAAAAAAGGTTTGCAATGTTTCTGGATGGGTAATTACCAGTAAAGTAACTAAATATACTCCATACGAAGGCCTTCAAAACTCAACGATATATCTAGTTCAATGTCTTGGAATTTGGTACATAGATTTATATGAATATAACTGCTACTAAGAATCAGAACATTTCAATGAAGAGATCTTGTCAAAAAAATATATTGAAACATATGAATTCTGCGACTTGTGAATTCCTCGAACACATCACATATGTACAATACAGCATTATCTTTTTAAACGTGTTTATTGACATAGAAATTTCGCTACTGCGATACGTTTCCTTCAGTGTCCAGTCAGTCTTTATTGCACCCAACAGGCGTACAATAAATAACATAATCATATATCATGACCTCAATATGTGAGCATGTGGCGACCTGCTCCTCACCACTCAGCATTATAACAAGGTGAACTTTGTCAAACCACATGACAACTAACCCAAGTTGTGAGGTCGGTGTTACTTCTACCTTTTACACACAGCACACCACTTATAGTGGGTCAGATTGTATGAAAATGTTTTATTCACCTTCCCCAATCCACTCAAAAAACCCAAATCCGAGACGAAAATCAGGTTCATAATACAGTTCAACATAACAGATATACTCAGTATTTTATCCTTTTTCACTCTAATTTAGCAGAACTTGAGAGATGTCTAGAACTGCAGATGGTGCATTTTCTGGGGATCTGACCCATATGTATTTCACACAAACAGCCTCCCGCCTCTGAGTCAGATTTTGTGAAAATGTACAATTCACCTTCCCCAATCACCTCAACAAATCCAAATCTAAGAGAAAAAATACGTTCAAAATGCAGTTCAACACAAAGGAAGAGATCAGGTTCAAAATACAGTTCAACATAACTAGACAGATGTATTGAATAAATACAGCACATAATACACTCAGATATACAGAGTGTTTAACCTTTTTCACTCTAATTTAGCAGAATTTGAGAGATGTGTAGAACTGCAGATTGTGCAATTTCTGAAAATCTGACTTTCATATGTATTTCACACAAACAGACCACCACCACTGAGTGGTTCAGAGCACCTGTGACCTGCTCCCCAGGACTCAGTGCTAGAGGAGTCGCTCTCTGCTGACCCCATTATGTAGAGGAGGTCAAGGGCCACCTTTGATCCTTGTGGAGATGTGGGCTCCCTGACTGTGTACCATTGGACCTGTACTGCCCCTGACTGTGTACCATTGGACCTGTACTGCCCCTGACTGTGTACCATTGGACCTGTACTGCCCCTATAGCTGACTACTGAGGTCAGATTTTCAGAAAATGTACAATTTAACTTCTCCAATCTTCTCCAATAATCAAAATTTCAGACGAAAATAAAGTTCAAAATACAGTTTAACTTAACCGAACATATTGCTAGAATCAATGCAATGCTGAATATACTCGAATTTACCTAGTGTTGACCAAATTGCAGCCTAATTTAGCAAAATTTACTAAACGTGTACAGCTGCCAATTGTACATTTTCTGAAAATCTGACCCAGATGCATTTATTGTGCTGTTACAGGACAATGAGTCACAAATTGCAATTGTTTAATGACTCATTTTCCTGTGACACACCACATTTCATTTGAGAGGCCCGATCAAAGTATGTGTACACTTTGTGTATATGGAATTTGCGTTTTTCATTCAGCTTTTAGTTACTTTATGTCGATTCAAACCACAAAACAAAGGTTTATGTTTCAATATTCTTCTATGCTAGTGCTAGTAATGAACATTTATTGAACTTGATTGCTGCGCAAATTACTCAATTACTCTATGTATGTTTTTAGTCAAACAAGGAAGAAGAAAAAGAAGATTATTGAACTTAGAGAAATGTGGGTCAGATTTTCAGAAAATGTACAATTCACCATCCCCAGTTCTAAATGGGTCCAGCTGCCAATTGTACATTTTCTGAAAATCTGACCCACGTAACGAGAAGAGTGCCACTTCAACTTCTTTCAGCAATAGTAAAAAGAAATGAAGGCAGACAAAGGGTGGATGTAATAGGTCAACATTCTTGGTTGGACAGCAACCAGCACAACTCACATAGGACTGTAAGAGATGGAGAGACATGGTCGCCTACAGCCCAAACCTGGTTAATTGATATTGTAACATTCAGACACATGAGTCAGATTTTCAGAAAATGTACAATTGGCAGCTCTACACATTTAGGAAATTCTCCTAAATTAGGCTGAAAAATGATGAATACCGGGTATATCTGAGTATATTTGGTGTCGCATTGATTTAAAGTATCAGATCTGTTACATTAAACTGCATTTTGAAGCTCATTTCTGTCTTAGATGGGGATTATTTGAGAGGATTTGTGAAGGCCAATTGTACATTTTCTGAAAATCTGACCCATATATACATGTACTTTAGTGTTTGAATGTTTATTGAAAGTCTCATTCAGAAATAGGTCTGCTACACCCCCTATACCGACTTAGAGGCCTAAACACCTTTCTTCCTGCCACACACTCATGAACTTCTATCTATTTTTCCAACGTATGTGCCAATGTCCATGTCACTGTTATCTTAAATTTTGATCAAGTGGGAAGGGGAGGGAGGGAGATGACCAGCAGGTCAGCAAAGGGAGCTGGTACTGATTAAGAGCAGGAGGGAGAAGGGAGGGGAGATAACTAAGTCACCAGGACACGGTTGGTCACTCTGGCCTTGTTTTCATTTCTGTTAGTCTATTGTTAACCTGCAGTTGATTGGATCCTTTATCCATCAAGGTAATTAATTGGTCCAGTCAGGATAAGCCAATCAGCCGAGGCCCTGTGTAATCACTGTAATCTGTCTAGTATATATAAGCATTAAAATGATAATAGCCGTTCTCATACTACTTGGTTAGGTTTTTCGAAACATACATCTCTGTGTGTTGCGTTAATTCATTTCTCGCTCAACTGCTGAGCCTAAAATATTTATCAGAGAATGACCCTGAATTATTCAATATAATTTAGAATATCATAAAATATTCATCAAATGCAGTTATTAAAAGATAAATGATTCACTTTGAGTGACCGCTGGTGCACTACTTGGTGCATAATCCCGAGGGGAATTCACTGATTATACGGGTCAGACTTTCAGAAAATGTACAATTCGCCTTCACCAATCCTCTAGAATAACCCATATTTTAAGACAAAAATGAGCTTCAAACTGCAGTTTAACAAAACAAAACTACAAATTTGATAACTTCTGCTAAATTAGATTAGTGTAGATCTGGGTAATATAAGCATCTTAATGATTAAAACTATGTCTTCCTTTGTGTTTAACAGCATTCTGAACATAATTTTTCTCTTAGATTTGGATTATTTGAGAGGATTGGCGAAGGTGAATCTGACCCAAATATAAGTTCTACTGCTGGGCTTGTCTCATATGGGTCAGATTTTCAGAAAATGTACAATTCAACTTCGCCAATCTTCTCAAATAATCCAATTTTCAGACGAAAATAAAGTTCAAAATATAGTTCAATCTAACCAAACCGATTGCTAGAATCAATGCAATGCAGAATATACTCGAATTTACCAAGTATTGACCAAATTTCAGCCTGATTTAGCAGAATTTACTAAATTTGTACAGCTGCCAATTGTACATTCTCTGAAAATCTGACTCATATGTCAACGTACAGGGACACACCCACTGGTCGACATCACCTACATCTAAGCAACATATCTAGGTTTATGTTTTTAATCTCTTTAATATAAAAATAAGAAAAGCTTAATAATTCATCCCCTATTCACCCATTAATCTTAAAATAAATATAATGTTTTGAGAGGCCAACATGTGAGCTGCCTGGTCGGGCCCTGTTCTCACCCCATTACCTGCGGGTGGTGAAGGGGCAGCTTTGAAGTGGTAGAGACATCTATAGACATCTATAGGTCAAAGCATCAAAGTATGTACAGTTCACTCACACCACAAAGTAGCACAATTTGCTGATGAAGGAGATCAAGCAAAACAGCTGTTTCAGTACTAGAACATGGCCTCACTTCCTATATTATTCATGAAACCATATTCCCAGTAATTCAGTTAACATCTGCAAATATTTGCGATCCGTTTTAGGAAAATAAGTCATAAGTCGCAAATATGAATTTTGACATTTCACCATATTTGAAAACATGAGATCAAGCCGATTCCAATGATAGTAGGTTACCTAATAAGTATTCTATATTTTAAGCTTGATATTTTTATTTTGAAAAAAAAAAAAAGTTTGCAATATTCCAAGGGGGCAATAACCAGTTGAGTAACTTAAATATATTCCATATGAAGACCTTTAAAATGAAACAATATATTCCCTACATTGTCCTGAAATTTGATACATAGTTTGGTATAACTATAAGTGATGAGCCCTCCTAAAATCAGAACATTCCAATAAAGTGATCTTTATTAACACTATTTATTAACACAAATTAACACTTTGAAAAATATCACTTTTGCGCCTTGTGACTCATTTACTTGAAACCCATCACATATTTGATTAATGATGTTGAAATCTATATAGCTATAGAGATCTAGCTATAGATATAGTGTACCTTTCTGTGTAGAGATCTCAATATAGAGAACTGGCTAGGGAAATCTCTAGGAAAATATACAGATATCTCTATCAGTTTATCTAGATATATCTATCATCAGAGATCTGTCTATATATATACATAGAGCAGAGGTCGATCTATCTAGATTTATCTATAGATAACTGTAGAACTCTCTAGAGATATATTGCAAGCTATAGGTCCCTAGTGTTGACACATGTGCTGCTCTCACCCTCTATACTGAGCTGCTCCCACCTGCTCCCTGCCTGGGGTCATTGCCCTGCACACAGCCCCACACACCAGAGGGCCTCACCGCTCAGTAGGCACAGCTCATGGGTAGGGGCATCTACTGTTGTACTGTTAACTTTAGCCTTGCGCCTTTTTCTGCATTAATCTGATACTGTACATTTTCTGAAAATCCGACCCAAATGATCTATGAAAGCCAAATGCATAATGCATGAAAATGGGGACATGTACAACACATGGACATTTAGAGCATTAGATATCATATTGAACATGACATTTTTTCTATAACTTTAATACTGTACCATTAGTCCCATAATTCCATTCGAATCAAGATCCCAAATGGCGTTCATGCAACTCCCTTATTGCAATGACAGCCTGCTGTGGGTATAATGAATTTGTAGTGCATATGTGATGTGTTTCAGGAAAATGAGTCTTAAGTTGCAAAAAATGAATTTTGAGATATCATCATGATTGAAAAGATGAGATCAAGGGAATTCCAATGATAGTAAACACTGGGACAGAACAATATGTATTTCTATATTTTAAGTGTGGTATTTTTATTTTTGAAAAAGCTTTTGAAAAAATATTTTTGCAATGTTTCTAGGTGGGTAATTACCAGTAAAGTAACCAAACATCAACAATGTGAAGGCCTTCAAAACGCAAAGATATATTTAATACTATGTCCTGAAATTTGGTACATAAGTTCATATGACTGAGTGTGCTAGACCCTCGAGAAATCAGAACATTTCAATTAAGGAATCTGTCGAAAAAGTCACTTGGAAAAATATCAATTTTGCGACTTGTGACTCATTTTCTTAAAACACATCATATATTGTTTACTGTAAATCAATGAGGTGTTACCATAGAGCACGTTAGTTTAACTACTCACCACCACATGTTGACTAATTTATTATTGTTTCCCCAACTGTGGTATGCAGAGATGAAGACTCCTGGTGTGAACCTGGAAGGAAGGTTAGTAAGTGTTCCGTGCAGGGAGAAACATGTAAAGAAGTAATAGTTCATGGCTGGCATAGGCTGTAACCATATTGACCTTAAGGTATTTAACATATCACACCTTAGCTGGTTAAACCATTAAGCATTCACTTGAAAACACAAATGGGTCAGATTTTCAGAAAATGTTCAATCCACCTTCACCAATCCTCTAAAATAACCCACATTGAACACAAAAATGACCTTTATATAAAATGCAGTTTAACATAACAGAATTGATACTTTAAATCAATGCGATACTAAATATACCTCACAATATAATTTTGTCATTAAAATACTTTATGATATCAAGAACCATAGGGACTAGATAATATGATAATCATCAACAGAATAACATGTACAAAATAGGTAGTGTCACGGGATACTGATACAAAGCAGTTATGTGTAACAAGAATAGATAAATAGCGCATTCAAATCAAATCAAAACCAAATCAAATATGTGATCCGTTTTAGGAAAATGAGTCATAAGTCGCAAAATATGGATTTTGAGATTTCACCATATTTGAAAAGATGAGATCAAGCCGATTCCAATGATAGTAAACAGTACGTTACCTAATGAGTATTTCTATATTTTAAGTTTGATACTTCTTTTTTGAAAAACAAAGTTTACAATATTCCTGGGGGGCAATAACCAGTAAAGTCACTTAAACATGTATAGATCGATATAACTATAAGGGATAAACCCTCCAAAAATCAGAACATTCCAATAAAGTGATCTTGTAAAAAAAACACTTTGAAAAATATCACTTTTGCGAATTGTGCCTCATTTCCTTGAAACACATCACACATATAGGCTACAAAGCCAACGTCAGTTTGCTTGAGGTTGTTTCCTCTTGCACTCAGAGTAAGATTGTGAGCACCGTAACCAGTGGCTTCACCACTCACCATGATACGCACATTTTCAGTCCTAGTGTGATAGAAGAACTTTCTCATACCAATCTTTCGTTGTATTCCATCTGATATATTCATTTGCACATTTGACCTAGGTTTATTGGAGGTTGTTGTCAGTAGGTGACATGTACAGAGCTGGTAATGCCATTGTACTACTGCTGCATGCATTAACGGTTTAATGTATGCAACTCTGTGTCCAGCAAACTGTAAAATGCATGGTTTATTTGACCGCTGCAAATCACATCTATCCAAAATTCCTTGAACTGCAATTTTTCCTTTTTGTTCAGAATAACCTCACTTGAGCTTTGATGGTCTACCCCTCCTGGAATGCAGCCTAACTACATCAGCACACTAATATTATCAACAACAAAATGCATCGAATCCCATCGAAACACATAACTGAGATTACAACAGAGACTACTATTATACTACTGAAATTACTATAATAACTGCTTTGTTATATTTTGGTTTTCGTCTATTTATTATTAAACATTATTTGAGGTTTTGTATAACATAATCAGCTTGATCTGAGAATAGTGTCATTATTGCATTATGTCCAACGCTGAATAAAATATTTAAAACAAAATAAAAAAATTATGGCACTTTCCCCCCTATCTCCATTATTGATCAAATTATAACCGTTGCAAAATATTGATTAATGCAGTCCTATAAATCAAACAATCAGTAACGTTGGTAAGATTTATTGTGACATAATAGCTGCAAATGCAGCTGGACGATTTAGGGTACAAGGTGAAGTAGAGGCAGACCTACCCGGGTAGATAGCTTATCACTGGTACAACATGATACACACAGTGGCTAAGTGATACCTCATGTCCACTATCTGTACATTACATGGGTCAGATTTTCAGAAAATGTACAATGGCAGCTGTACACATTTAGTAAATTCTGCTAAATTAGGCTGCAATTTGGTCAATACTACGTAAATGTATACGTGTATATTTGACATTGCATTAAAGGTAAATACCAGTGTTGTCAGCACTGCAGCAGGCGGGAATTCAAGGAACTAATGCATGAAACAATAGAAGTCAATATATTTGTTCAAACTTTGTCTTGGGAAAGAACAAGGTTGGGGGAATACGACATGCCAACAAAACTGGATGTTATCATATTATTTTGTGTTTTAGGGATGAGTGAAGTTTACTTCCATTCACTATTTATTTATTTATTTATTTATTTATTTATTTATTTATTTATTTATTTATTTATTTATTTATTTATTTATTTATTTATTTATTTATTTATTTATTTATTTATTTATTTATTGATATTATTTTTTTAATTGGGAGGGTAGAATAACATGTCAGCAATGTATATGCAGTTTTTAAAGAAGATCGTATGATTCAATATTATGCTATTGGGGAAAATGCAGAAAATACCCATTATCCCATAGACTTCTATAGTGAACAGTAGTAAATTTCAGTGGTCCCTGAAATAAAAACTAATCCAATGACATATGGTTTTTTGGTGCTTTTTGGGTTCCCCCAACCATGTTCTTTCTAAATCAAAGGTTTAAAGAAAATTCCATGATTCATTCATTTTTGTATTAAACACTGGTATTCACCTTTAATTCTAGCAATCTGTTTGGTTAAGTTGAACTGTATTTCAAACTTTATTTCTTGTCTAAAATATGGGTTATTTGAGAGGATTCGTGAAGGTGAATTGTACACTTTCTGACGACTTGATGACGACTTGGTGAAAACATAAAGAATGATCTATTTTCTGGTTGCATTCATTGCAATGGCATTCTAGCTCATATTCAATATTCATCTCATATTGAACAATTTATAGTTGTGACTGTTCTGAACAAATAACACCAGAATAGGTTACATAAAAGTTACGTAACATCTCCAATATGTCTCATATGTATGTGTTCTGTTCACTTGACATAGAGTAGAAGGGTCGGATTTTCACAAAATGTACAATTGGCAAATCAGCACATTTAATGAATTGTGCTAAATTAGACCGAAAAATTAGCAACACCAGGTATATCTTACTATATTTACTTACTATAGAAAATGTATGTTTAGACACCAAGATGGTGATCCTGAGTAGTTTAGAAGCTGAGATATTGGTAGATATAGGTTTTTACATAATGGTGACCTTGGAAATCCAAGATGGCCACCATAATATACAAGAGTAGTTCATATAGAAATCATAAAGTACATGGACAGCATGTGGGGTAAATTGGGCCCTTTGATCCATCCACATCTATCTCAAATCTGGCCTCAAGCTACCTCACTAACACAGTTATAGTGCAAATAGCAGCTGAGATATTACATTCTTGCCCCTCAATGGCAGCCATATTGGATTTTGACCTAGAAAATGACCTCAAAAGAGAGAAATGACTTTAGAAATAGTTTCCCCACTCCTGAAAACACATTAAAACTGGTGTTACAGAAGTATGTGTGGTTAATTGGAGCTGAGCTATGACATTCTAGTTTCATGGCAGCAGCCATGTTGGATTCTGACCTTGAAATGACCTTGAAACTCAATACAGTCCACAGAAATGAATTTCTCATACTTAAAAACATCTGAAAAGTGGTATCACACTTGAAAATCCAGCCAGTAGAAGCCAAACTATGGTGCATTTGATGTTTGGTGGCAGCCATTTTGAATTTTGCAGCTACTGGCCACCAGGGTTCTCCCCCAACTTTTAGCCAGTGATTTTTAAAAACCTTATGACCTGTTCTAACAGCATACCAAATTTCAAAAAGGTGTCACAAAGTGCACTATTCAGATCAGAATAAATGAATGCTATGAATCCTATAAAATCCTGTATTTGGGGTATATTGGCATGACCGGGATAAAAGGGTTAATATCTAAAATTGCTCAATAGGTGGGAACGGTCACCCCCCTGATTTGTGATTACCTACCCCTAGGCTACATGAAACAGCGAAAAAAAAAACTTTATCCGACATTGCGGGGTTCAACCCTCTGGCTCCCGGACTAATACCCCTTTCCAGGGCCTCTGTTCTTCAGCTTATAGATAGTTTCTCTCACAACTACTAATAATGTTTTCCCAAATAAATATCTGTACTTTTCACCTGATGTAATGTCTAACTGATAACATATGGGTCAAGTCTCCAGAAAATGTACAATTGACCTTCACCAATCCTCTCAAATAACCAAATTTGAGGCAAAAATCAGGTTAAAAAAAACAGTTCAACATAACCAGACAGATTTATTGAATGCATACAATACAGAATACACTCAGATATAACTAGCATTTATCAATATTCACTCTTATTTATCAGAATTTGAGAGATGTGTAGAACTATAGATTGTGCATTTTCTGATAATCTGATCCATAAATACTTAGTTAGACTAGAATATACTCAGGCAAAATATCAATGGAAAAGCTGAAATCACTTCACTGTGCGTGTAAAGGTCAGAAGTATGTTATAACTATCCTACATCAACAACTGACTAATCAAACACCAACATATACACCATCTGTACTCTCACCTAGTAGTTACAATAGTAAAGCATAGAGGGCGCCACGGTCTATGGGGTATGACAGGCTACAGTGAGAATGTTTATCAGTACAACATGCTCCCTCAGGAAGAACCCAACACCATGAAATGTGATGTTTTACCGGAAAATGAGTCTAAATGAGGCAAAGATATTCTTTTAATGTGTTCTTCACAAGAACTATGTGTAGGAATGTTTTTATTCGTGAGTTGTTTCACCCACGACTTAGTCTTCTAACTCTATTTACTAAATCTCTAAGTCTGTGTACTGAATTGATGTATTCAGATTTTCGGATAGCAGCTGTACATATTTGGGAACTTCTCCTAAATTAGGCTGAACAATGATGAATACCGGGTATATCTGAGTATATTTGGTATCACATTGATTATCAGTTCCAGTTAGGTTAAACTGCATTAGGTTAAATTGCATTTTGAAGCTCATTTCTGTCTTAAATGTAAGTTATTTGAGTCGATTGGTGAAGATGAATTATACATTTTCTGAAAATCTGACCCCTATGCATTTCAAAGAACACACTGAGGGAATATATGTCACTACTTGACTTGTGGTTGTCGACACTGAAATATCACTAGCTATTTTTTCGAGCATAAAAAGATAGAAGTCCTTCCCATCCATATTTTGTTTTTCATAAATCAGGTAGTTATATTTAAGATTTAAGAAACATTTATTCAATCAGCAGTTGCGATAAGAAGAGATTCTTAGTTTAAAATGTATTTTAAGGATGGAAACAATGCCACTTTGGTCAATGACTGAAAGTGTTTTACAAGGGGTTTGTATCCAATATTTATACAAAAGTTTACTTAGCAAATGCAGTATGACAAAAATACATTGTCCGTGCTATACCCTGTAAAATATATATTCTTTTTTTTAATTAGTTAGCACCCTTAAGCATAATCACATCATACCACGGAAACTAATGTGATATTTTCGGTGGGGAAACGTACGTGTTATTCTATTTCATGTCATTGATAATTCAAATGGAATTTTCAAGAGCCAACTTTTCCCCAAAGCACTTTTGGTGGTTCAGCCCCAGGTGGAGTTGTATATTACACCATATCCCCTTAAAGCTGCACTCCCAGTTAACATCGATCAAGAACAGAACATTTTCTACTTTTTGTTTCATTTTCTTCCAACCATTTAATAAAAGTCATTTGACCAAAATTATGGAGGAATTTTTTTGTTTGTTTTTGCTACAGGGCTTCTAAAACATCCTCATTTGTATGTGGAGGACCCGCCCAAATCATTTCCTGCGATGACTTCACTTATTATCGCTTATTGGCGACCGTTTTCTCTGGCGGATTCACCTTATCATGTATTTAGATAGAACCTAATGAGAATGTGGTATGAGGGACACTATTGCACAGTACAAGATGTTTGTTTTTCTT
Source organism: Sthenelais limicola (assembly GCA_942159475.1). Lineage (NCBI taxonomy): Eukaryota > Metazoa > Annelida > Polychaeta > Phyllodocida > Sigalionidae > Sthenelais > Sthenelais limicola. Next base: position 108,672,306 of record OW804100.1, on the reverse strand, counting down.
TGGCCTAAATACTAGTAGTCAAACTGATGTTCAATCAACTAAATTAATATGAATTAATCTGTATACAATTATGAAACCTAATATGAATAAAAAATAATAGGTCCTCCCCTTTCACAATATGTTTTCCCTTCATGAATGTAGTTGGTAAAAGATGAGAAGCGTCATAATATGAGTAATAAACATATAACAGCATATAACAGCAGCAAAATATTGATAAATACATTCCTATAAGTCATATTATGGGTAATTCTTGTATAAACATATAACAGCAGCAGAATATTGATAAACCCAGTCTTATAAATCATAACATGAGTAACTCGGCAATAATAAAAAATTTATTGGAGATTCAAGAATCAAGTCCAATAATTTTCTTATTATTGCCGGCGAGTTCCATTCTATATTCATTATATGTGCATAAAATTTGATCATATGTCGTCAGATATCACTGAAAAAATATTAAAGAAGTCTCAGAGATCCCCGCTGCCCCGCTGACAGCCCCACTGACAAACACGCTGACAGCCCCGTTAGTATATTGATGAATTAAAACGTTCATATCATGGTCATTTCTTGAGCTACATTAATACAATTTATATCATTCAAAAGAGAATTTAATGTTCTATTTAATGATGTAGGGTTTATCATGTATTTCTATAATTATAGTACCGGAATCACGGTAGGATTGCCGATTGCGGGGATTTGTTGGAGAGTCAAAGCTCTGTGAAGCATAACAACAGAGCTATTTTTAGACAACTACATTCCATATAGGACGCGTCCTATATGAATATTTTTATAGCACCCCACTTATAGCACTTCTCATATAGAATGCGCGTATAATAAATTCATTTATATCTGTAGCTATATTATAGTTACATGAAGAAACAGTGGCTAAAATATTAGATATTAGGAAAGACATTCAAAAACTGTGCTCTGCTTTGCATGGGACTGTGTCTGACAGGGGAAAGCTCCCGCTGGCCCCACCCACCCCTTTTATACTGAAGGTACCCCTTTAAAGACAAGGCAGTAAAATAAGCTGAAGTATGTGAAGGCCTTGGGTAGAGTGTACTATATATAGAGCGGTGTGAAGGCCTTGGGTAGAGTGTACTATATATGTGAAGGCCTTGGGTAGAGTGTACTATATATGTGAAGGCCTTGGGTAGAGTGTACTATATATAGAGCAGTGTGAAGGCCTTGGGTAGAGTGTACTATATATAGAGCAGTGTGAAGGCCTTGGGTAGAGTGTACTATATATAGAGCGGCTTGTTTACATGCTCTCCCCCGCCTTCACTGACCCACACATACCAGCTGTTGGGTACTGCTGCCATAACATCGGATGGCTCAGATTTACAGAAAATGTACAATTGGCAGCTGCACACATTTAGTAAATTCTGCTAAATAAGGCTACAATTTGGTCAATACTTGGTATATTCGAGAATATTCGGCATTGCGTTGATTCTAGCAATGTGTTTGGTTAGGTTGAACTGAATTTTCTAACTTTATTTTCGTCTGATATTTGGGTTATTTGAGAAAATTGGCGAATTTGAATTGTACATTTTCTGAAAATCTGACCCAGATGAGTTCCAGGGGAATGAGTCACAAGTCGCAAAAATGATATTTTTATAAGTGTTTTTTTACAGGATTCCGTTATTGAAATGTTCTTATTTTTAGGGAGTTTGGCATTTGTAGTCATATGAATCCATGTATAAAATCTCAGGACTTTATATTAGATATATTCTTGCGTTTTGAAGGTCTTTGTATGAAGTATATTACTGGTAATTAGCCATCCAGAAACATTGCAAACCTTTTTTATTTGTCGAAAATAAAAATATCAAACTTAAAATATGAATTACTTATTAGGTGTCCTAGTGTTTACTATCATTGGAATCGGTTTGATCTCCTCTTTTTAAATATGGTGATATCTAAAAGTCCATATTTTGACCAATTTTCCTAAAACGGATCACATATCATGTCACAATATTATGTAAGAATATCATGCATATACACATATATATGTAAGCCCTTAATATGGTCTCACCGCATTAATGCTGATATCATCTCATGGGTGAGATCGTCACAAATGTACAACTGGCAGCTCAACATAATTAGGAAATTCAGCTAAATTAGGCAGAAAAAAAAGTATGCCGGTTATATGTTGGAATATTTGATATCACATTGATTTAAAGTTTAAGTTCTGTCATGTTAAACTTCATTTTGAAAATCCTTTTTCTTTTAAATGTGGGTTATTCGAAAGGATTGGTGAAAGCGAATTGTACATTCTCTGAAGATCTGACACTCATATAATGATGTATATTTGTAACATGTTACAGAAAAATGACCCATAAGTTATGCATTATTTTTGTAATTAAAGGTTCACTGTGCTAGTATTTCTTCCACTGACAAATATTGCAAACCTTTTTCAAGCATAACACAAATCAAACTAATAATAATAAGTTACATAATCAAACTTATGTACAATATTATTACTGTTGTGAATATGAATAATTTTAACTGTTGGAATAGACAATATTATGTCACAATATCGTCTAAAAATATTTTGTTGTGAAATTACTTAAATGATAATGCTTTGAACATGACAATCATAGTAACTTCTTTTAACTATTCATACTTTAGATGTGATTGGAACGTTTAGTCCCATAATCTGACATAACATGTTGGGGACTATTCTAACTTACCATAAAAAATACTACATTACTTCCATTAGGCATTACATTTAGATTGATGTGTGTGTGTGTGTGTGTGTATTATTACTCAAAACTTATAATTCACTAGAAGTGTATATTGTATATAATTTCGATTTGTGTTTTGTTAGTTAGTTTTCTTTTCGGACCGAGTGTCTTACTGAATGTCACAATATACTACTAATTTCCTTTGTCAGCTCAGGGATTGGAGGAAGACCACCGCAATGGTGAGCCGATGGGCTGTTTTATGAAATGAACTGAATCTAAGAATGATGTATGTAGCTCTCAAACTGAATAAAACGAATTAAAACAAAAACAAAAATTATTATCATTCCATGTTTTCACGCCTAAACATTGAGCTCCTCAAGATGGCGGCGCCCACAGGCCTCAGTTCTCGTGAGATCTCATCTCGTTGAGGTCTGGTTCATTCATACACTTTCATGGAGCTCCTTTCATCTTGTTCACGCATTTTTTTGTATTCATATCAAAAGTATCATATTCTTTTTCTATGATTTCTTTTAACTTCTGGAGGGAGATACTTGAGACACCAGTTCAGATTTGTAGTAGATATTTGGATCAGATTTTCAGAAAATGTACAATTCACCTTCACCAATCTTCTCAAATAACCCCCATTTAAGAATGAAAATGAGTTTCAAAATGCAGTTTAACATAACAGAATTGATACTTTAAATTAATGCGATACCAAATATACCCAGATATACCCGGTATTCTTCATTTTTCAGCCTAATATAACAGAATTTCCTAAATGACTAGAGCTGCCAATTGTACATTTTCAGAAGATCTAACCCATTTATTGTGCATTGCATGTCCTGACATGTTCCGGCTAAATTGTAGCATTTATTATTTCATTTAAAGATTAATCAAATGAACCTACTGGGCTTCTGTAAACAATAAACAATGAAGCAACACTACCCACTCACCTTATTGAGAAACAACGTAAACACAGCCTCCTCCCCCTTCTTCAACCTCACATGTGTAGTATCCATAGTAACCGTTTATATAAAACCAATTGTATTAATCCACAATATAACCCTCCTCCTCCTGCACCACCACCATCATTTCCTCCTCCATGCCATCACCTCCTCCAGCACCTCCTCCTGCGTGTTTCTATGACAACTAAGTCTTGGATACCTCCAGTGAGTAGATGAGGAGTAGCTCGGTGATGTTACGCACGGTCTGTGTAGTATAGCCTGCTGCCCCAGTCACTGTAGGACGAGTTGCTCAGAGTTGGTCGGTGCTGGGGCCTGCTCCCTCCCTCACGCTTACTCACTCAATGGTGGGGCACTGTGTACACATGTGGAGCAATTCCTGAGGTCTTTGTGTTGATTTTGTTATAGTTTAGCAGTTTTGTTGTGATTGTATGACATAATAGTGTATCTCTGTAGTATTGCCTATGCAGTGTGTCTGTGTCATTGGCGTCACAACATCAGTGGAATTGTTTTATTCAACTTTAATGCAATTCTAGGATAAATGTTAAGGCCATTTTATACAATGTAAAGAAGAAAATGAAGAATAAGAAGCGAGCGACCTTCTGCACTAAGGAAGGTGGTATTGCGTGTTTGCTTTAAAGTTATTGTAAAATAAAGAAATATGTTTATCAAAATCAAAATCAAATCAAATCATTAAGAGATTAATGAATCGTTTGTTTTGAATTCAGGGTCTATTTTGGCAAAACTGATACTATCTAATTACCTTATTACTCCCTCTATAATATTTCTCCATCTCCTATAACTGCTATTCATCTCTCTTCTTTTTTGCCTTCTGCCTCTGTTTCTCTGATTCCCATCCTATCTCTCCTCCGCCCCTGTGCTCCTTCTACTTCTTTTTCTGCCTCCTTCTACTCCTCTCCCCCCACTCGCTTCTCCCACTCTTTTCTCCTCCTGTCCCCTTCTCTTCAAACTCCCTTCTCCCACTCTCTTCTCCTCTTTTTCCATTTTGTCTCCCTACATGTCCTCTAAACCCTCTCTCTCCCCCTTTCCATATTTTACCTCACTTTCCTCGTTCTTCCCATTATTCCTCTCCCCTCCACTCCCTGTTCCTCTCTTTCCCTTTTCCTTCCCCACTGTCTTCTCTCTCATCCACCCCCCGATTTCCACACTACCTATGCTTAATCCGCCCCTCCCCCCACACCCTATTTCACCCCTATTTCACCCCAAGTACCCCTCCCCCTGTACCTTCTCTCCCCTTCCTCCACCCACACCCTATTTCACCCCAAGTACCCCCTCCCCCTGTACCTTCTCTCCCCTTCCTCCACCCACACCCTATTTCACCCTAAGTACCCCCCTCCCCCTTGTACCTTCTCTCCCCTTCCTCCACCCACACCCTATTTCACCCTAAGTACCCCCTCCCCCTGTACCTTCTCTCCCCTTCCTCCACCCACACCCTATTTCACCCTAAGTACCCCCTCCCCCTGTACCTTCTCTCCCCTTCCTCCACCCACACCCTATTTCACCCTAAGTACCCCCTCCCCCCTGTACCTTCTCTCCCCTCCCCTCCACCCACACCCTATTTCACCCTAAGTACCCCCTCTCCCTGTACCTTCTCTCCCCTTCCTCCACCCACACCCTATTCCACCCTAAGTACCCCCCTCCCCCTGTACCTCGCCTTCCTCCACCCACACCCTATTCCACCCTAAGTACCCCCCTCCCCCTGTACCTTCTCTCCCCTTCCTCCACCCACACCCTATTTCACCCTAAGTACCCCCTCCCCCCTGTATCTTCTCTCCCCTTCCTCCACCCACACCCTATTTCACCCTAAGTACCCCCTCCCCCCTGTACCTTCTCTCCCCTTCCTCCACCCACACCCTATTTCACCCTAAGTACCCCCTCCCCCCTGTATCTTCTCTCCCCTTCCTCCACCCACACCCTATTTCACCCTAAGTACCCCCTCCCCCCTGTACCTTCTCTCCCCTTCCTCCACCCACACCCTATTTCACCCTAAGTACCCCCCTCCCCCTGTACCTTCTCTCCCCTTCCTCCACCCACACCCTATTTCACCCTAAGTACCCCCCTCCCCCCTGTATCTTCTCTCCCCTTCCTCCACCCACACCCTATTTCACCCTAAGTACCCCCTCCCCCCTGTACCTTCTCTCCCCTTCCTCCACCCACACCCTATTTCACCCTAAGTACCCCCCTCCCCCTGTACCTTCTCTCCCCTTCCTCCACCCACACCCTATTTCACCCTAAGTACCCCCCTCCCCCTGTACCTTCTCTCCCCTTCCTCCACCCACACCCTATTTCACCCTAAGTACCCCCCTCCCCCCTGTACTTTCTCTCCCCTTCCTCCACCCACACCCTATTTCACCCTAAGTACCCCCCTCCCCCTGTACCTTCTCTCCCCTTCCTCCACCCACACCCTATTTCACCCTAAGTACCCCCCTCCCCCTGTACCTTCTCTCCTCTTCCTTCACCCACACCCTATTTTACCCTAAGTACCCCCCTCCCCCTGTACCTTCTCTCCCCTTCCTCCACCCACACCCTATTTCACCCTAAGTACCCCCCTCCCCCTGTACCTTCTCTCCCCTTCCTCCACCCACACCCTATTTCACCCTAAGTACCCCCCACCCCCTGTACCTTCTCTCCTCTTCCTCCACCCACACCCTATTTCACCCTAAGTACCCCCCTCCCCCCTGTACCTTCTCTCCCCTTCCTCCACCCACACCCTATTTCACCCTAAGTACCCCCTCCCCCTGTACCTTCTCTCCCCTCCCCTCCACCCACACCCTATTTCACCCTAAGTACCCCCCACCCCCTGTACCTCCCCTTCCTTCATCACACAGACCCAGTGTTGTGTCTACATACAAACCTTCCCATAATGCTCTAGCAGCCTTGGTAACACACAGACACATGGTACTGAAAGCTTCCTTGGCAACCGGCCGTGCAATTAATATTATTATTTAGAACTTTTTGTAGCTAAGTGCCCACGATTAGACTTACCGTCAAATACCAGCTGTGGCTGGTACAGGTCTGAATATTTCAGTTTTATTTTGTATTACAATATGGCATTATGCTATCAAAAAATAATTTCTCGGATCAATGTGTTAGTTTTAGATACTTGAAATAAATCTTCTCAATGGACATTTTATTTCAACTAGTTCCTTTCCAAAATGTTCATGAATCATCAATGACCAATGACGTTAGAGAATGCTATGGTTGATTATTCTCATCATAATTTTCACTCAACCAAAAATACCCTGTTTCTATATGATGATCAATTTAATTTCGCAATAGGACGGAAGTCATTATTATGGAGGTCATCATATCCGACGAGCAAATTCCAACGACGTTAAACGTTAGGAAAGTAATTTTGTTGGAAAAAAAAATTGCGATATTTCTGTGCTGGCAATCACTCGGGATCACTTGTAAGGTAGTGAAATAAACAGCTTGGTAAATCATCATACAACAATAAATGGTAGTATACTACCCCAACAAGTAGTGGAAGACCAGCTATACGAGCTATACTAAAACTTTAGTAAACTATCTTAAAACAATAGTTCTAGTAGGTAGTTGAAGACCAGTTAAGGAGCTGAACTAAACAGCCTGGTATTACATCATACAATAGTTGGTAGTATACTACCCCAGGAGTTAGTGGGAGACTAGCTATAGGAGCTGAACTAAACAGCCTGGTATAACATCATACAATAGTTGGTAGTATACTACCCTGTCACCCCAGGGGCTGGTGAAAGTTATATAAATACAGCTCCTGAACTAACATACATACATGTATGCTACTTTAATGTTATGTTGGTTATTCCTATGTTGTGACAATATTGATTAAAGAGAACCTATTTAAGAAAGGAGAAGGCTCTGTATAACAAATATAGATCTAAGATAAATAAGCATATATGTGATCTAGGAAAATTAGTCATAAGTCACAAAAAATGGATTTTGAGACATCACCATATTTGAAAAGAGGAGATCAAACCGATTCCAATGATAGAAAACACCAGGACACCTAATATGTATTTCTAAACTTTAACTATGACAATTTTATTTTTGAAAAAAAATAATGTTTGCAATGTTTCTTGGCGGGTAATTACTATAGTAAAGTAACTAAACATCATCAATATAAAGGCCTTCAAATTGCAAGGATATATTTAATACAATGTCCTGAAATTTGGTACATAGATTCATAAGTCTAAGTGTGCTAGACCCTTGAGAAATCAGAAGATTTCAATAAAGGAATCTTTCGAAAAGTGACTTTGAAAAATATAAATTTTGTGACGTGTGACTCATTTTCTTAAGACACATCACATATAATGGTAAGGAGGGAGGAGGTATTTAGTGAGAGCTTGCCTATTCAAGCGAATGATACCTCCAACTGGATCTCTGGAATGTGATTATTTTGTATTTTTGTGGATGTTTTGGATCATGTGGCTGAGGTGATATCTACATAGGGAAAGGTCAGTGCGGATGTGGGAAGCTGTAAAGTAGACTCATACGGGTCAGATTTGCAGAAAATGTACAATTGGCAGCTGTACACATTCAGTAAATTTTGCTAAATTAGGCTGCAATTTGGCAAATACTAGGTAAATTCGAATATATTCGGCATTGCATTAATTCTAGCAATTTGTTTGTTTAGGTTTAACTGTATTTTGAACTTCATTTTCGTCTGAAATTTGGGTTATTTGAGAGTATTGGTGAAGATGAATTGTACATTTTCTAATCATCTGACCCATACAACTTTTATTTACCGATTTGGATGAAATCGCCAGAAAATCTACAATTCGTCTTCACCAATCTTCTCAAATAAGGCAGATTTAAGACAAAAATTACTCTCAAAGTACAGTTTAACCTAACCAAACAGATTGCTAGAATCCATGCAATGCCAAATATACTCGAATTGACCTAGTATTGGCCAAACTGCAGCCTAATTTAGCAGAATCTACTGATTGTGTAAAGCGGCCAATTGTACATTTTCTGAAAATCTGACTGATTTATTCATGGTCTCTATACTTCAGAAGCTTTTTAGAGAATATTATTTTGTAAAATGTATTATTAGCCTGAAAAGTCAATGTCAATCTCTTCGTTTTATTACTAATTCTTAAGATGGGCAAACAACTCTCCCATTCAGATTCCTTCAGCTGTGATTCCACTTTGTCGATTTGCTTTGTTGGTTTGGTCATAGTCTGCTCTTTTTATTTCCCCAAGTGCCCATACACTCTTAAAATTTGATGTTTGCGCTTCCTTTTGATGTGGCACTAATATCTAATCGATTTGAGTGCACTCACTATCGGTTTCATGAGGAAAGAAGCAAACCAGTAGAATCACTCTGCGCTTATACTGCAGTAAAAATAAAAGCGGATGAAGAGTGAAAGAAAAGCGCCCTATGTAAAGCAAACTAATAGCAGACCAAGAGCGCAGTTACAAGGGAGGCAGTGGAACCGCATCTTTATACTTATTCCTATAAATGGGCAAAAATCCCTCTGACTCAGATTTCTTAGACTAATTCCTAAAGTGGGCAGTAAGTGGCTATCACCCAATGGTGTGTGTTACATGTGTGCGTGTATGGGGGTGGGTAGTGGTGTGTGTTACATGTGTACATGTATGGGGGTGGGTAGATAAGTGGTTATGTGCACATGGGTGTGAGATAAAGGGTGTGTTATGGAAGAGATACATGATTAGTGGGCACCAGATACACCACAGTGTAATATCACCTTACACCATGTAGTCATTCCACACATACTCTACCCACATACACCTATAGATCATTGCGCTACAATGTAGCACTTCTACCCACATATACCTATAGATCATTGCGCTACAATGTAGCACTTCTACCCACATATACCTATAGATCATAGCGCTATAAAGTAGCACTTCTACCCACATATACCTATAGATCATAGCGCTACAATGTAGCACTTCTACCCACATATACCTATAGATCATTGCGCTACAATGTAACACTTCTACCCACATATACCTATAGATCATTGCGCTACAATGTAGCACTTCTACCCACATATACCTATAGATCATAGCACTACAATGTAGCACTTCTACCCACATATACCTATAGATCATAGCGCTACAATGTAGCACTTCTAGCTAGTCAAGATCAATATTACTGTCCTTTTATCTTCCCTCTATATATCTTATGTTTATGATTTTATTGGTTTACATTTCAATATGACGATGTTCTCAGCATTCCAAATATAATAAGAAAATCGTATCAAATGTGTAATATAGTTTGTACGTATGGTTTTTCATTCATCGGCAAAGGTGTAAAACTTTCTCAGTAAAAAAACAGATTGGTTGCTATGACGATCCCCCACATAAATCACTAGTGAAATACGCACTATGCATGAATCACTCAAGATACTTTGTTTTCAGAGCAATGTGTGTACAGTAAAATGTACTATACAACTTATACTACATCATACATACCTATAGCTGTCAGTGTTATGGTATATGGATCTATAGATTATTGTGTTTTATGGCCTGTGATGGACTAAAACACAACCTCACATAATATCGCCCCCTCCATATATAGGCCAGCCTCCTAAATCACGGACAATACAACTAATAACAATTCTATATCAAACGATTGGACTGTTTGTATGAGACACAACGCTGGGGTTGGATTTTAGAGATTCTTTATTCTTTATTATTTCTTGTTTTTCCCCTCTGTTAAAATGCCTAATGTGCGAGGCTTTTATGATTTTTATTTATAATTGTATTAGATATATAGAATGACTGTCGCATGATTATTAATAATATAAACATTCTGGTTCCTTTCTGTAAATATCAGCACGTCCTGAGAATAGTGTAATTGTTACATAATGTTCTATTGCTGAATAAAAATCTTAAATACAAATACATTGACAAATCATGCTAAGTTCTTTACAGAGAGATCGTGTAATGTTGGATGGTTTAATATTATACGAGGCCAATAGAAACATTTAACATAAACCAATAAAGACTATTTAATTAACTTTAAATGTCTTGGCCGTAAACGAAATAATAATGATAAAAAAAAAATACATTACCACCTGGAGGGCATTACACAAAGTGACAACTTAAGATGTTCAATAATATTCAATTCAATTCAGAGATTCTTTTATTTGCTGATGGTATTACTAAAACAGGTAGTTCAATGTCTGGTCACAGGGACAGGCCCTTGAGACCAGTTCTTCCAAAGAGTGCCTGAAATATCCAGAACTTAATTTAAAATTATTCCAAAGAATTTATTCCAAAGAATTTCTCCGATAACATAGTACCACTGTAATATTGATAGCCAATGTTTTAGGCATTAACGGCAATATCTTTCTATAATAATTATTTCAAAATATACTTTAAGATGACCCTGGTTTCCTTTTTAATACTGAATGTACACTAGTATGATCCCAACTTTTCAAATAATTTCAATTTTATTTTGAATGTGAATGTTTGAACATTGCTCACGGTTTCTGTTTATGGGTCAGATTTTCAGAAATGTACAAATGGCAGTTGTACATATTCAGAAAATTCTGCTAAATTAGGCTGGAAAATGTAGAATACTGGGTATATCTGAGTATGTTTGGTATGGCATTGATTTAAAGTATCAGGTCTGTGATGTTAAACTGCATTTTGAAGCTCATTTCTCTCTTCAATATGGCTTATTTGAGAGGATTGCTGAAGACGAATTGTACATTTTCTGAAGATCTGAGCCTTATATTTAAGCAGGGCGGCCTGAATTGTAAAGTGATGTTCATGACAAATAACCCCTCACTCTAGTACATAGGCACTCACACAGGGGAATCTCCCCATGATTGTGCCATTGTGTACTAAATCACAATTACCGTCCAACCACAATATCTCTAATCTCCTTGTCTACCCCATAATAGCTCATCACTCCTGGATCATGGGGCAGTCTGCCAACACATGTACACTTGCATCCTCTCACACAATTGGTGAATTTGAACTTAATGGTAAATTTGAACCAATTGGTAAATTTGAACCAATTGGTAAATTTGAACTTAATGGTAAATTTGAACTTAATGGTAAATTTGAATCAATTGGTAAATTTAAACAAATTGATGAATTCAAACAAAATGGTGAATTTGAACAGGAGAATAATAAATCAGACAAATTGGTAAATTTGGACGAATTTGTGAATTTTGACAAATTCGCTTTGAACAGGGAAAGTAAGTGAAGCCACTGCAGGAAGGGATTTCAGCGGGTCACCGAAATATAAATATGGACTTAGATGAAGCCTTGTAGCAAAAACAACCTGACAAAATCCTCCTAATCTTTCGTTCAATGGCTTTTAGATGGGTTTGACAGGAACTAGACAATCTTTAGTTTTTGACCAATGTTAACTGAGAGTACAACTTCATTTCCGTATTAGTCCGATATTAAGTGGACTCATGATTAGTGAAAGCCAAATATATACATGTACATATGTCGGACCGACCATTTATCTAGGTCCTTACTGGTTTAAACAACATCTCAGCCAGGCCTGTCTTCTGTCACTCTCATTTTTATTGTTATTACAAATAATGACCCAGATTATTCATACTAATAAATGCGACCATGCCTGTGTTTATCTGGTGCTGGGAGTGCAGAAGTGGGTAGGATATATGGGTCAGATTTTTAGAAAATGTACAATTTGCAGCACTACACATTTAGGACATTTTGCTAAATTGGGCGGAAAAATGATTAATACCAGGTATATCTTGGTATATTTGGTATCGTGTTGATTTAAGATATCTGTTTTGCTGTATTAAACTATTTTTTAAAGCTATTTTCGCCCATTTTAAGCTATTTAAGCTATTTTTCTAAGCTCATTTTAGTAACAAAAATAAGATTCAAAATGCAGTTTAACATAACACAACAGATACTTTAAATCAATGTGATACCAAATATACTCAGATATACCCAGTATTCATTATTTTGCAGCCTAATTTAGCAGAATTCACTAAAGATATAGAGCTGCCAATTGTACATTTTCTGAAAATCTGACCCGTTAACTGTCAAGTAAGGCACTGAGTGTGAACTCTCTGTTATGCACCGGGGCCCTGTTGTGTTATTCTTTACTCCTGATTTAGTGTTGAACTTTGTTCAACTTGTCGCTTCTGGTTATCTCAAACACGGTGAGTGTGAACTAGTTGTGGTTACTGAAGATGTTCACGAGCCCAAATTACGGTGAAAAATATCTTTTACTTCCTTCCCAATATTACAACACAAAAATGACGGTATTTATAAATAGTATTGGTGACCTGCTCTGCGAAAACGGGTCTTATGTGCTTGGATATGAAATGTAAAATGTGTTTTAGGACATAATATGCTGCAAAAATTATGTTGATACGAAAAACAGAAGCCGAGATATGAAGTTCTGAAATATGATGTGTTGAAATGGGGTAAATAGCCAAAACTGCTGTACGGTTTTTACTTGCCGAACTTTAGTTAAACCCTTATATGATTTCAAAATGTGCATCATTTAATAATTAACATTAATCAATTAAATAATATATTGCCATTTTTCTGAAAATTTAAGTAATTCAAATCTGTTTTCAGTATCTTAATCATCAGAAAATTCTCTTTTGACTTTATTTAAATTTGAAACAATTTGATGTCATATAGGTTTCCATGGAAACCAGAATCCTGTTAAACGTCATTATTGATGATTTGGACGTTCCATTGAATTCATGGTTACCATGGCAACACTAACAAAATTTTCTCCAAAGTTTTCCACCACACTATAATCTGTGAAAAATTTCATTTTCAATGTTTTTTTTAGTAAACTTTGTGTTTTTAACAGTTTTCCTGTTAAATAATGCCCCTAGGGCTATCCAAGTAAAAACCTATAAGACCCATAATCGCAGAGCAGGTCACAAATTTGGTTTGAGATATTTGGCCTTTAGACAATTCCAAGAAGACACAGTAGTAGTTAATTATAGTAGTCTGTAAGTCACCATTAATCAAAGAGGGCATTTTCAGTTTAGCTTTTAGAAATAACAAATTATACAATAACAACAATAATTAACAAATAAGAATAACACATAACTAGTATATTCTACAAGATTCCTGTGGGTCAGATCGTCAGAAAATGTACAATTGGCAGTTCTACACATTTAGTAACTTCTGCTGAATTTCGATGAAAAATGATGAATACTTTTGAAGTTCATTTTAGTCTTAAATGGGGGTTTTGTGAGAGGATTGGTGACGGTAAATTGTACATTTTCTGAATATCCGACCCATATTGGCAGTTATGTGTGTGAGTCTCAGTGCAGAACCAAATGAAGATGTTGAGTTGCTCTTGTATGGAGCGAGTAACTCGCCATGTCTCCACAGTTCCACCTCAATCATTCTATATATAGCACACACAGGCCTATTCTATATATAGCACATAGGCCCATATATCTGTCCCCGGGACATGAGGTGAATAACACATAACTTTCCCTTACACGCGGCAAATACAACATTTCCAGTTCTATATCTTGGAGCATATATAATAATACATGCAACTTATGGTCTACACGTGATGTTTCGCAGGAAAATACATCATGAATTGAATCATGGATTAATATTTTTCAAAGTGTTCTATTTACAAGATCTCTGTGTGGGGTTGCTTTTTTTTGCGATTTTGAGATAACACCATTATATTTGAAAAGAGGAGATCAAGGCGAATCCAATGGTAGTAAACACTAGGACACCTATTAACTATTTCTATATTTTAAGTTTGATATGTTTATGTTTGAAAGAAAGAAGATTGCAAAGTTTCTGGATGGGTAATTACCAGTAAAGTAACTAAATATATTCCATACAAAGGCCTTCAAAACGCAAGAATATATTTAACAAAATGTCCCGAAATTTCTTACATGGATTAATGTGACTATTATAAGTACTTAACCCTCTAAAAATCAGAGCATTTCAATGAAGAGATCTTGTGGAGAAAAACACTTTGAAAAATCTCAATTTTGCGAACACATCACATATTCACCATTGACTCTTATTTGTTTTGGAAGATAGGGCCTAATAAACCCCTCTGCACTAAGTAAGGCTAGATGGGTCAGATTTTGTGAAAATGTACAATTCACCTTCACCAATCCTCTCAAATAATCCACATTTAAACAGAACTGAGCTTCAAAATGCAGTTTAACATAACAGAACTGATACTTTAAATCAATGTGATACCAAATATACTCAGATATACCCAGTATTCTTCATATTTCAGTCAAATTCGGCAGAATTTACTAAGTGTGTAGATCTGACGATTGTACATTTTCTGAAGATCTGACCCATATTCTAGAGGTTCATACATCACTCCCTTATCTGCCTCAGTGAGAGCAGTGAGTCGCTGTACCGAGTGACTCCGAGTGACTCTTCACATCATCTTTACATTTCTACACTCACTCAGTTAGAGAAGTATGTCTTCACCTTAATACTTCAGCCTAGACTTGAGCAAGATTTATTTTGTTTAAAAACCGTAACTTTTAAATTTTCTTTTCATTCCCTGAATTCAAGCCGATAATATATCTAACATATAAGAAATACTGGCTATCCTTCAGTGATGATCTCAGACGGTGAACATTTCTTAACAATTTTTAAATTTTAAAAATAACATAAATTACTCTTTACCTCAACAAATCCAGGCTACGACTCTCTATTATCACCCATAAAATACTAATTCAATCCTATTCAAACATCTGCTCTCTTTTAAAAAATATATACAAGGTGTCCTAAGGATATACATTCAATTATTTATTTCCTGACGACGTCATATATATACACAAACATAAAAAATCTCGAAAAAATAAAAAAAAAACTATCATGTTTTGGTCCCTACCATGTTCGGTTCACTTCCCCCTCGACTAAGGACTGTCAGTGAATGGGGAGAACTAGACCCGGGCTCTACAAACAACCCTATTTTTGGCCTTGGGGACTGGGGCTAGTCTAACTTTAGGGAGCTTCAAAACCATTTGGGGAACTTCAATGGATTCACTGCATAACATTTTCTAGCAAGTTCACAAACCTCATGAAATGGGGTTTTCAAGTGAAGGAAAATAAATAAATCTGCTAACATTAATTTAGATCTAAATCTAAGATAGCTAAATAAATCTGCTAACATTAATTTAGGCCTCTACTTGGTTAGAAGCGAGTTATTTTGCAATTTAGTTAAGAAGTAATCCATCAATTGATTTAGACATTAAAATTCATTCAAATTTGGGGTATCTCCCTTTCAACCAATATACAGAAAACCCCACGTACAATTTTTAATCTAAACCTTAAGAAATTTGAGGTATTTCTTTTAACCAATATACAGAAACATGTAAAATTTAAATTTAAATTTTAAGAAAGAGTACATTTATCAATGGACTTAAATTCAATCGTATCTCTTAATGTGCTCAAAATAGCCAGACACTGTTGTGCATACCATTATAGTATATTTCCCCAGTGAATCCCCCTGTATTCATATATAACAACCACTGCTTCCATATGCTCCAATGCTCTCAGGAGACTATTTGTGCTGTTATCTAGACTGACCAGCTTACACTGAGACAAAGATCCCTGCATCACATCTGGATCTTGTTAATTTAATCCAACACTTGCACTACACGTCCTTTCCTATCACATCCAGTGAGATTACATTTTTTATTAGGGTCAGATTTTCAGAAAATGTACAATTGGCAGCTGTACACATTCAGTCAATTCTAAATTAAGCTGCAATTTTGTCAACACTAGGTAAATGCGCAGTGGCGGTACCAGGGGGGGGGGGGCCTGGGGGGCACCGCCCCCCCCCCCCTAGACCCCCCAAAATGGTCCCTGTGCCCCCCTAACTCAGAGGAGCAGAGGGCCCCTAAAGGGCCCCTAAAGCACTGCCTGAATATGCACTTTTCTTTCAAACCGGTGATTCAACATGTACAACACTCCCAATAACCCCATATTTTATTTTAGGTTCTTTAATTCTTTTAACATTAAACTATATGTCTATAATTTAGTTTCAGGGCCTCTATTCAAAAAGCATTTTTGACCCAGAATGTCTCAACAGGGTTTTAAATTTCAGACGGTCTCAAAATTGGTATTCAAACAAGAATCAGTGAGGGTGAACAGTTTACAGTTATGATTTGTTCATCATTTGGACAATTTGGGGTTTTCAGTTATTTCCTTTTCCCAAAGGAAACATGACAGGGTCCAGTAAATTCTAAATTCTTGACAAAATAAACCTATATATGCCTCAAATGTGAGGACTTAAGAGGGTCTCAATAGAGACAATTAATTTTGTTAATTTTATTTTCTCAACTTTTTTTTTGTGATGCAAGAAAATTGGGTTGTCATTTTTTATGCTTTATTTCATTGCCATTAGGCAAATTAACTGTTATGCATTGCAATGACATTCCAAACAGGCAAATTCAGAAGATTTTGACCTCAAGTGTGCCCCCCCTAGACCTGCCTTCTGGTACCGCCCCTGATGCGAGTATATTTGGTTCTAGCAATCTGTTTGGTTAGGTTGAACTGTATTTTGAACTTTAGTTTCGTCTGAAATTTGGGCTATTTGAGAGGATTAGTGAAGGTGAATTGTACATTTTCTGAAAATATGACCCGTTAGTATTTCCAAGTTTGCTTTGCTCCTGAAATTCCTAATCATATCGTTACTTGTACTGTTGCTGGTCGTTATATCAATCGTATCGTTATAACGATGTTGTGGTGTTCAGCATCTCATATCCACATCGTTATTAACGATTAAAAATATCTAACGATTAAGGTATGCTAACATATAATGTGTCCAAATGAACAGTTACTTAGAACATCTATGAATACCGATGTAGTTTGTAATCTTCAGTGTTCGCAAATGCCACTCAAATTGTTATTTCCTGATAAAATAGAGTATCAAGGGTCGGATTTCGAGAAAATGTACAACTGACAGATCTACACATTTAGTAAATTCTGCTAAATTAGACTGAAGAATTGTTTTGGTTTTGTTTCACTAAATTTTGTACCTAATTTTTGTCTTAAATTTGGGTTATTGAGAAAGATTGGTGAAGGTGAATTGCACATTTCCTGGCGACGTCACCCGTTAATAATAAAAAGAAGATATAAGCCCATTCACACACTAATGTACATCCCCATAGGTAGAAAACACACCCGTAGTTTTAATGATCTAAAAAGCCATTATTTAAAGCCATTATTTTGAACTTTTGACTCTCGGTGGTTCGGGTGGTAGGAGTGTGTATACCACTCAGTGGTATATGGATATACCACGTATCCAACTCTAGATAAGCTGCTTCAAATAGAAATAAATAAATCCATATAAACAATCCTCTTTTTTATTGGTATCTGTTTATGTTGGTGCTGTGGGTATGAGGTAGTGTGGGGTATATCTACCACTGGTATCTCCTCCAGGGTGCATGATTGGGTTGCTAAGGTAACTCGTGCCCGTTGCCATGGAAACACGTGGATAGATACAAACAGTAGCTCACAGCTTGATACAGTGTACAAGAACCTCAGCCCTCGCCAGCTGTTTAGGGCAACTAGCCGCTCAGTCCTTTAACTTTCGAAAAAACATTTGTGATGTGTTCCAGTAAAATGAGTCACAAGTCGCAACATTGATATTTTTCAAAGTGTATTTTCCACAAGATCTATTTTCCACAATAGTTATTTAGGGGGTTTAGCACTTATAGTCATATGAATCCATGTAACAAATTCAGGGAAATTGTTATAAATATATCCCTGCGTTTTGAAGTCCTTCGTATGGAGTATAATTATTTAGTTACTTTACTGGTAATTACCCATCCAGAAACATTGCAAACTTTCTTTTTTTTTCAAAAATTAATAAAAATATCAAACATATAATGACACACTTATTAAATGTCCTTTATGTTTATTACCATTGGAATCAGCTTAATCTCCTCTTCTCAAATATATGATGATATCTCAAAATACATATTTTGCGACTCATGTCTAATTTTCCCAAAACGGATCACATTTATATACATTATATAATTGTCCTTAGAAAGAGTATTGAAGTCAATAATCATATTATAAAGCTATACATACTGTGTTGAAGGTCGAAAAAAGCATGTATACATGAATAACTATGTATTCATGTGTCATATTATGTAGAATTCCTACATTTTAACAAGGTAATCAACAAACTTGAAAGCATACTGTCACTCTTGCATTTTATAAATCATAGACAGGTTCCATCACTTCATTCATCTGTTGATGAACTGCGATCTCTATCATTTACGTTCACAATATAATATATTTTTGTAATATAAAGTATAATCATAAGTTACCGCAGATTCATATTGTAATATATATATATTGTAATATATATATATATATATATGGGTGAGATCGTCAGAAAATGTACACTCGGTAGATCTACATTATATAGTTATTTAGGCTAAATTACGCTGAAATATGATACATTCTGTGAACTGTATTTCGAACCTCAACTTTTGCCTTAAACCTGGGTTATTTGTGGGATCGATGTAAGCAGATTGTCCATTTTCTGACTGCATGACCCTCAGTCAATAAGAGCTAACGTCTATTGGGCGATATCTAAACCTGCTAATCATGAATACAATCTGTAAACATTAAAAAAGATAGCGAGTACTTTCTGATAAGTAGAATGAGATATCAGCAATGATAATCTATTTTTCTTTTTATATTCAAAAGTCTTAAGGGCCTATTCCACTAGACCGATTTTCATGCAATTTTGCGCACTCTTTTCTATTAAATTATGTGAGAATCGCACGAGAATCGGCTTAGTGGACAAAGCCCTTACAGGCTTACACTACCAAGCCCACAGATACTGACCGTTAAATACAATGTATTAACTAGGACCTAAACAGCAGGCCCAAACAGCAGGCCAAATATTGCCTGATAACTGGGGTTCTATAGTACCAGCTGCTACTGCTGCCAGGGGGCCTTTGCATAACAAACCCTTACTTAAAATATCCTTGCTATCTTTTAACCTACCTTTCCTTGCTTAGGTAGGAATAGGGCATGGAATTTTGGGACAAATGGTTCAGTATGAACACATATTTGTACGTCAAAATTCAGCTGAATCCATCCCAGCATGCAATGTAATATACATACGCAGTGGCACATGCAATTCCCCTATTGTCTGACAATAAAATTGTTTATAGCTAATTCCTTCCCTAAACTTACCAGCTTCCTAGTATATGGGTCAGATTTTCAGAAAATGTACAATTGGCAGCTGTACACATTTAGTCATTTCTGCTAAATTCGGCTAAAAAATGATAAATTTTGGGTATATCTGAGTATATTTGGTATCGCATTGATTTAAAGTATCATTTCTGTTACGTTAAACTGCATTTTGAAGCTCATTTTAGTTTTAATGTGGGTTATTTGAGGGGATTGGTGAAGGCGAATTGTACATTTTCTAAAAATCTGACCCATATAGCAAGGACAAGTAGGTAAAGAGGGTGTAAAGAACTGTTATGCACCGGGTGTGAACTATCTGTTATGCACCGGGGCCCTGTTATTCTTTACTCCTGATTTAGTGTTGAACTTTGACTGTTCAACTTGTCGCTTCTGGTTATCTCACTTAGGGTGGGTTGAAATCTGATATTTATTCTGAGACGTTTTATAGAAATACTGTCTTGTTTCCACACCACCCACCGAGCCTAGACTGCTTAACATGCTACTTCTTATACATTGTATCATTATTCATTTTGTTCTGCCTTAATAAATCTATTAAAAAATACATAAGAGTCAGAGTTTGTGAAAATGTACAATTCACCCACCCCAATCCTCTCAAATAATCCAAATCTAAGAGATAAATGACGTCCAAAATCTCGATTCGCATGGATTTATGGGAGTTGTATGTCAGTGTAAATTGTAAAAGCTAAAGAAAACATGTTGTAATTATTAAGCATGGAATATTTAACCGTGATGTCATCTAAATAGCCATTTGATTCCAGAAGACAATACATCATCATTCCCGTCATGCATTTGATATTGTTGAAATTATCCTTGCTATTTTCGATAGAAATGTTGCTAAATATCTGTAAGGCAGATTTATGTGAACTGAATGTACCCATCATGCACCAATACAGACATGCCCAGTGAGGCATGCAAATCCCTATTAAAGAGAAAAATATTCAAATCTGCCTTTTACAATATCAGCTTTTCGGTGGCTTTTCAGCATACAAGGGTCAGATTTTCAGAAAATGTACAATTGGCAGCTGTACACATTTACTAAATTCTGCTAAATTAGGCTGCAATTTGGTCAATACTAGGTAAATTCGAGTATATTTAGCATTGCATTGATTCTAGCAATCTGTTTGGTTAGGTTGAACTGTGTTTTGAACTGTATTTTCGTCTGAAATGTGGGTTATTTAAGAGGATTGGCGAAGTTGATTCTAAATTTTCTGAACATCTGACCCATATAAACATTTTTCACACCCTCTGTATTACACTTCTCATACACACTCTAGGAAAAACCCTCAGATTAGATAAGAATGGTATGTTAGCCTACTTCGCAAATCAGTTTCCTGGCCCAGGACTCGGCGTTTTAATGGGAATATAATGACATTTTGCGGTCTTAATGAAAATTATAAGTGCACTTTGCGGTATGAGGCGAGAGGCATCCCTTCGTTTGAAGGCACTCTCTCAACTTTGGGTCTAGAGTGTACAACATTTTTTCCAAAGATTTTATTTATACTTGGTATACCGACTCCCCTTTTCGGGGTTAGTTCTGTCGGGCCAAGATAGGTGTGATGTTGTTAGGTTAAACTGAGGGTACAATACAGCAAATGATTACCATATTGAGGAATTGATAAATGTTAATTTATTAGATTAATAATCTGTAAGATTAGTTAGTAATTACATGAGTAGATTATGTCTGTGTGGGGTCAGTGTGTATATCATGTAGCGGTATTTGGGTCAGATTTTCAGAAAATGTACAATTGGCTGCTCTACATATTTAGTTATTTCTGCTAAATTCGGTTAAAAAATGATAAATTGTGGGTATATCTGACTATATTTGGTACCGAGTTGAGTTAAAGTATCAGTTCTGTTATGTTAAACTGCATTTTGAAGCTCATTTCTGTCTTAAACTTTGGCTATTTGAGAGGATTGGTGAAGGCGAATTGTACATTTTATGAAAATCTGACCCATTTGTGGGGCGTGCAATGATAACATGATTATTTATGTATGCACCAATGTTTACATGTCAGTACACGCGCACTTCTAGCCTACATAAACAATAAGCTGGGGGGGGGGGGGATTACTCTATATTTTGGTGGAGCTCAATCAACAAATAGATAATCAATTCATGCTGGGCTGGAGTAGGAGTCGGTCACTGGATTGCTGATGACTTGCTGATTAGGTAGATGATGAGAATAGGGGAGTTGCATGGCCGCCATTTTGAATCTAGATTCGCATGGAATTATGGGACTAAAATCTATTGAAAATATGCCATGTTCAGCATGGTCTATTTATCAATGCTCTTAAATCAATATTTCTGTATTATACATGTTTCCATGACACACGTCTCCATCTTTCCCATCATGCATTTGGTTTTTAGAGATCATTTATAAAAGCTCTGATATTGGTGAAGCCATTCTTGCAATTTTCGATTGAAAATCATGCCAAATTTGTGTATGTCAGATTTCAACAGAATCCATCCCATGATGCACTGCACAGACATGCGCAGTCACAAATGCAAACCATGTGATGGGCCTGCGCTGCAATAAGGCGCGTAAGTAGTCCACCGCGGCGATTTTTTGAGTCGCGCTACTGTAGCAGTTTCATGACGTCATGTGGACATGTCGCGGGAAGGTCCCATAGCCCCAACGTTACCGCAATATTAAATCTCTGTTCTTTCAACGATCATATAGTTTTAGGAGTTCTAACTTACATATATGGGTCATTTCGCCCAGAACTGGACACTTGGTCAAAACTGGCTCTCACACCATTGCACTTGGCACCCTGCTCTTAATTATTCTTTAATCTATGCAAAATCTGTTCTAATGTGTTCCGAATGTATTAATCTTTCAGAAAATGTATAGTTTGCCATGCATTGAATAATTAAATTGGCCATCTTTCACCTTTGGACATCACCCATGGACCATTTTGGGGCCATTTTTCACCATTATCTTATTTTGTAGGAGTCCCCATTTAAAAGGTAACCATCTATAGCCCTTTTTTATAGTAGCTTCTTGTTTTTATATTATCCAAGAGCCTGACAACAATTTGTTGTGTTCCCCCGAATATATTTTCCATTTTAAATTTCTTTGCACTATGTCCACCTCTTATTTTGTTATGTGCATAATGGCATTTTTAAATCATTGGAATCAAATGATAAAATGCCCAAATTTCTAAGATTATAACCTCTTGGATAAGTTAAATATGGTCCTTCATAAATGTCCAAATCAAAAAGAATTGGGCCAAAACTCTTTAATTGGCATTCTTTCAAACCAACCAAACCCCATTTTGTCACCGCTACGAATTATGCACATATCACATATTGAACCCTCCTTAAAATCGTCAATATTCAAAGCTTAAAATATTTCTTCCGGCATTATGTTTTAAATATCCCAATGCATCATTGTATGAAGTTTGGTGCAGAACTGTGTACTGAAAGTCTGTCAATTCTCAGAAAACATCAAATGTGTTGCATGCATAAGAAACGTTATGTGCATAAGATTGGGAAAATGTTTTGCCATTTTTCCACTGAATAAAACGGAAGCAGAGAGCACACATTTTCAACCAAGACAGGCAGCCATTAGAGGTGAGTGTCTTTAGCTTTCCAGCAGTCTATTGGGTCAAATAATTTGCACATCAAGTCTGGAATGCCTATTTAAATGTGGTAGTACTGTCAAATAATGTTAAGTGAACCCCCGGGAAACATTATTACTGTAGTACTATGCATGTATTTCTTATTTTAATCAAGAAACATAACTTGCTTGCACACCATGTCCGAGCAGTGAGCGATAATATGCACATCTTTTCATGCTACCTCTGTTTAAAGAGTGGAGCAATCAGCTAGCTTGGTCCAAGTGTTAAGTGCATAATGTAGTATCAATGTCTTTTGAAACATCATTTTCAGGTATATATTCATCATTTCTTTGCCTTATGCTCATTTCTTCATGTACAAATGATGTCAAACCATGATTCTAATGTGATTTAGGCTGGGTGTCTTTAGTATTTAACAGGCTATGTTGTTTATTGCATATTATGCACATAACTGTGGGCCCAAATTGGATACATAATTTGTCTTTCCAGACTTGCTCATTATCTTAGCCTTTTGTATTTGGCCACCAGATTATCCTTATTTAACCAGCATGTCAGTACAGTAGTATTTATGGCTATTAGATGTTGTATTTAGGTTGA
Source organism: Sthenelais limicola (assembly GCA_942159475.1). Classification (NCBI taxonomy): domain Eukaryota; kingdom Metazoa; phylum Annelida; class Polychaeta; order Phyllodocida; family Sigalionidae; genus Sthenelais; species Sthenelais limicola. Next base: position 108,648,296 of record OW804100.1, on the reverse strand, counting down.
TATCTGGCTAAAACTGTATTTTGTGTGACGTGCATAATGATTATTATGCACACGTGTACACATTATCATGTTGAGGTCATGCCCAGTCTCCAGAAATACTTCAATGATTTCAATTTTTCATGTATTGTATTATCATAATAAGTGCTTTCATACTGTGTATAATTGATATTGCTGACTTTATAATATTAGGCATGACATTGAATGTTCAAAATTATGCACATACTGCAGAGGTACAAAATCTATAAAATAATCAGCTAAATAGTGGTGTATCATCTCAATATTTGGTATGCAGGTGCACCATATATCTACCTATCTATATGTACCACAATTGAATGCTTCTTTTAAGATTTGATTTTTTGGTTTTTTCCTTGTCATTGATTTTCATCACTTAGTGCCTGTTTTTGTCTCACTTTTTAATATTTTGCTAATTTCTTGGTAACTATTTGCAGCATTCTGATATGGCGCAACATACAAAATTCACTAATGCACAACTGCAGGCGAGATGGCGAGAACACCAGCACGAGGCCCAGGGCGAAGAGGCCTTCTAAGCTGCCCATGCTGCACACATGAGGGATGTTCGGAGGAAGGCAGCCCGGATAGCGGAAAAACAATGGAAGGCAGTGGAACACACCCATGAATTAATTGAAATAATTTCTTTCATAGAAAACCCGTATTTCCCAGAAGTTCTACAAGATGTTGCTTCTGATTTTTCCAAAGATGTTACTACAAAGTCAAAGAAGCAACCCAAATCCTACTCCCCAAAGAAACGACATCTCCGTTATGTCATCGAAAAAGAACCCAAAGCAAAGGAGTATTCCGCTCAATGTCATGCAAACCTCCAACGGAAGTTGGCAAAGATAAAAGCAGTAAATCACCACAGCAAAGTTCCTCAGATGGGGCCCACTGCCCTGCCTTCCCTCATTCAAGACATTGACTTTGATCGTTTGAGTGAGGATGACAGGTAAAACTTTTTAAAATCTCATTTAATCTCATTTCCACCACTAGAATTTTCTTTTTATACAAATTCTATTTCGTAGGTATTTCACATTCTGTGATACGAGAATAGAATGACATTCATAGTTTGATAATCTAAATTTAAAAATTGATTCCTTCTATATCTTTCAGTCATCAGGCACTTCCTCCCACCAAATGCCCACGTTGTGTGACAACTCAGGCTAGAGGTCTAAAGGTGACATCTATGTCTCCAACGCATTCCAAGAGTGTACTCCTGTCAGCAGATGCTACAGTGACATCTGTGCCTCCAACACACTCTGAGAGTGTCCTCCAGTCAGCAGACGCTACAGTGATATCTGTGCCTCCAATGCACTCTGAGAGTGTCTCCCCTTCAGCAGACGCTACACTGATCCCTGTGCCTCCAACACAATCAAAATACCCCCATATAAATTTTTTTTTCAAACTTTGATGCAGATTTGGTGTGATTTAAATGTGGGGAATGGCTTTAAGGTTGATTCTAAGTGCTAGACATGTTTCCTATGGATATGTAAAGATTTTTTAGTCTACAATCATTCTGTGATATATCTTTGATGGTTTACAAAAATGCTAGCAAAACCTACGAAACATGTGATGTGCATAATTTTGTATAGTCTTCCACAGTATCCGTTAAAAGTCATGTTTATATGTTTTTCTAGTGACGATTCATTCTTTTTTGTACTAACAATTGCCTACAGATTGCTTTTAAATACTTTTAATGTATATCTGGAATTATAGTAATTCATGGTGAATTGTAAAAGTGGACCAAAGATAACATTTTTGAAAAGATTTTTTTTTCTCTGGATTTACAAGTCAGTTCAGGACAATTATACTGGACTTTACATGAATAAAACGAAATAGGGCATCCAATTAAGTAATGATTTGCATTTCTTTGTACTATTTTGGGACTTTTAAGTGATTACAGAACACAAAAAGAAGACTGACATAAAAGGTGACGTGCATAATGGGATGCGTGATGTGCATAATCGGGATCAAGGATTTTTAAATGATCAGCATGCAAAAATGGGGCCATCTTATAGTAAAAGGAGTAGAATTTCCATTCTAATAAGATATGAAATAATGAATTTATGTGGGGATAGAAAGGTTTTGAGGACTTATGGATTTAGGAAAGAGAAATAAAAAATGGGTTTCAGTACTACATGAAAATGTCTACATTTTGAAAAATGAGTACAATATGTTGATACATCTATCTTACTGTACATTCATACAATAGAAACCAAAATTCACATGCAAGTAAATATAATATGTGATCGTATAAATCAAATGTTTAGGGTTCATAGCTTGTTAAATAAAGGTCAGGGGAAGGAATTTGGTATGAAGGGGTCAGAAATATTATGCACATGACGCTAAAAAACATGACTTTAGTTGAAGGTGCACAAAAACTGAACCAGTGAAAGTATTTTGGTGCAATTGGTATCCACACAAAGTTGAACATGTCAGGAACATATTTAAATGATAATTGAAATTGTTGCAGTAAATTTGAAATATAACCCATCATCAGGAAATCTTGTATTATGCACATAACAATTGTCCAGTTCTGGGCGAAATGACCCATATCCATCTTTAGAGGCAAACGATTTCAACTATAGCCTCCATAATCGTTATACCTTTACTGAGGCGATATAAAGAGTGATTATTTATCGCCGCAATGCTAACCCTATGGGGATTGTTTACTTCCGGTCCACACATCGGTACAACTGCGCACTCTATAAACCTGACCTGACCAGTGAGACACGAAAATCCCCAGCTGTATCAAGCTATCTATTCAGAGTGCCTCCCCCGGCAGTATGTTATATCCCCCACATGTAAACAAGCAACCCTCTCAACCTCTCTACCCTCACGTACCTGCCCCCTATCGGTGAGACCAAACACTGAGGCAGACAGTTACCTGCACGTGTTGATAGTAGGTCAGTCCAGTGGAATGTCTTCATGTATTCATAAATATTCCAAATAAGAGGAGAAATTAGCCATTTTGTGACTAAAGCCGGTGGGAGAAAGACTGCTAGGATTTGGTTGAAGAAAAGTGACTCTGAGCCTAGACTGGTTAACTATTTTGAGTTTTTTTAAAAAAAAGTTAATTAATAATTATAAAATAGATCGAAGCATACTCCTAATATGGTTAAAATGAAGATTTTGTAAACTATGATCACACATGTGAGAGTTATATATAAATAATAAATAACTGGGTCAGGAGGTTATTAGGTAATGATAAACCAGGTTCCCCCCAAATAAGGTCATGATAGACCAGGATCCTCTAATTAGGTCATGATAGACCAGGTTCCTCTAATTAGGTCATGATAGACCAGGTTTCTTTTAATAGGTCACGATAGACCAGGTTCCTCTAATTAGGTCATGATAGACCAGGTTCCTCTAATTAGGTCATGATAGACCAGGTTCCTCTAATTAGGTCATGATAGACCAGGTTTCTTTTAATAGGTCATGATAGACCAGGTTCCTCTAATTAGGTCATGATAGACCAGGTTTCTTTTAATAGGTCATGATAGACCAGGTTCCTCTAATTAGGTCATTATAGACCCGGTTCCTCCAGTTCAGGTGTAACTAATTACCCAGAGCACTCCTGGAACGCCATCAATGTAGCGTTACCTTGACAACAGAACGCTAGGTATGCAGGGTTGATACCCCTAGGCGTTGCTAGGCAACCCCGGGTTAACAAGATGTCTGATTTATCATCCATTTCTTTGGTGGAGCTCTCATTAGGTTGTCGTCCCTTTTGGGTTCTTTCAGAAAAAAAAACGATTGTTTCCCCCCAAATGAGATCCGTTTTAGGAAAATGAGTCATAGGTCGCAAAATATGGATTTTGAGATATTACCATAATTGAAAAGATGAGATCAAGCTGATTCTAATGATAGTAAAGAGTAGGACACCTCATCAGTATTTCTATATTCTAAGTTTGAAATTTCTATTTTTGAAATAAAAACTTTGCAATGTTTCTGGATGGGTAATTACCAGTAAAGTAACTAAATATACTCCATATGAAGGCCTTCAAAATGCAAGGATATATTTAATACAATGTCTGAAATTTGTTACATAGATTTATACAACTATACGTGCTAAACCCTCTAAAATTCAGAACATTTCAATAAAGAGATATTGTGAAAAAAAACACTTTGGAAAATATCAATTTTGCGACTTGTGACTCATTTTCCTGGAACATATCACATAGAGAAAGCTCGTTAAAATCCTTAAAATATACCTTAGACAGTAGTCTATAGAAAAAGTGGAGACAATATCCTCTTCATTCATTTTAATTTCGAGTTACAGTGGAACCTCGCATGAAGACCACCTCTCTATAAAGACCACTCTTCTATCAAGACCAGTATCTCTCAGTCCCGAATTGCTTTTTTCTCATTAGGTTAGCCCCTCTCATAAGACCACCTTGCTATGAGACCACCCATCGTTCAGTGCCAAGGATGGTCTCAGTAGAGAGGTTCCACTGTAGGCTACATATTTCCCCAGATAGTCAATACTTATCATGTATCATATTGTACAGTATGTCTATCATGCTGATACCATCAATACCATACTTTACAGTTTGAATAAGTATATGATTTAAATGATAGCACGAAATGCGTCATTGGAAAATGAGTCTAAAGTCGCAAAATTTATATTTTTCACTTGTTATAATGTCTCAACTGCGACTTAAGACACTTTTTCTTCTGATACTCCACAAATAGGCCACTTGCTCAGCTCTCTCTCATTCTCACTTCTCACCTCAATAATTATTTCAAGATAGATATAAATAAATCATCCTTCATCATTTCAATAATCATCTGTCCATTTTTGTAGGATTTAATATGGCAAATGTACACTAATCCCCAATTAGTTATAAATTCATCTTTTTGTAAATGGTGCTGAAATATTAAAAGAGTCGTATTCAGATAACCTATTAAAACGCTTATTGTCAGGGGCGGTTATTTCTGCAAACAATTTCCTATTTTTCCAGTCAGAGAATAAAAACGTCCTCCCCCCAAAAAAACGAAAAAAAAACAAAAAAAAATAATAAAACAAAAAAATGCTAGACCAAATTATACATGTTCCTTTCGGTGTTCCAAATAAAGTTTGATATAACATAAAAATCTCAGACCACACAATGTATTCTATTCATGGGAGGCTCCCACATAATTCAGGGAACTGTACTCGGGTGGATTTCCACACGGGGAGGACTTTGACTCTTCAGGAGTTTTTGCTGAGAATGCCAATATTGCCTGCATGGAACAGAGGTTAAGCAAACACACATAAAAGCTGGAAGACAATGGATCTAACAGCCTCTTAGTCTTAGCTCTAACAAAAATACCATCAAATGATCCGCCCGCTCAGATTCAGTGTCAGGACTAAAGGATACATTAAGCACGATTCTGTTGCGTGGAAAAATTCAGTCCAATAGAGAGGTTCAGCAAGAATCTCAACTACGTAACAGTATCTGTATCATTTTTGTCATTTACGTCGCATTTCTATGTATACAAAATATGTTATGAGAGGAAACATTTTGCTTGATATGTTATGTTATGTTTTTCCTGCCATGTCTTCCTGGACCTCTTCCTTTTAACGTTAATGTTTGTATATACGGATACGTAGACGTTAGACTGACTTGCTGAACCTCCCTATAGTTTCAGTCTAAGCTCATACCTCTCAGATCAGATAAGAATGGTACGCCAGTGAAAAGACTCCTACTGCGCTAATAGACAGTCTAGGCTCACAGCCTCTCAGATCAGATGAGAATGTTATGTCAATGATTGGACGCCTTCTGCGCTGATGGCCTCCTAGCCCTAGATTAAGAGTCCTAATAGGATTTTGCGGCCATGAGAGCTAGGCTTTTCCTCGGTTTGAAGGTATTGTGTCAGCTCTGAGCCTAGACTGGATACATACATATATAAATAGGCCTAGAGTTAAAGACTAAACCGGTTTTTTTGCTAAAATTATATAGATTCACAAATACATTATGAACCACATTCTTTGCCTCTCAATCGCATCATTTTGTTGGACAATGCTGATTGAACTAGGCGGGTGAAATCGTCAGAAAATGTACAATTCGCCTTCAGCAATCTTCTCAAATAACGCAAATTTATGACAAAAATAACGTTCACAATTCAGTTCAATATAGCCAAACTCATTGTCTGAATCAAGGCAATACCGAATATATTCAGATATACCTATAGTATTGGCCATTTTCAGCCTAATTTTGCAGCATTTCCATAATGTGTAGAGCTGCCGATTGTACATTTTGTGAAGATCAGACCCAGATAGAAATGTGAATCATAACTTGTAATGCGACGTTTTTTGTGTAACTGTGTTGAATATATCACAGGCTAGTAATGAATAAAAACACAAACGCCAGGAAAATTGTACAATTGTCAGCTCTACACATTTACTAAATTCTGCTAAATTTGGCTGAAAAATGCTGAATAGATGCTATATCTGAGTATATTTGGTATCGCATTGATTTAAAGAATATGTTTCGCTAGGTTAAACTGCATTTTGAAGTTCAATTCTGTCTTAAATTTGTGTTATTGGAGGGGATTGTTGAAAGTGAATTGTACATTTTCTAAAATTCTGACCCAATTAACACCGCCCGAAAGATATAAAAAAAAACATCCCGTCTTATAGGCACATTTGATTTCATGATGGATATCCTGACCGGGGTGAAATCAGAACGATTCCCCAACACATATATATACAAGTACATTCCTGATTCCTGCGCCCCCATGCCAGTGCTACCCTCTGGTGCAATCTAGATTAACTAATGGTAAACATACGTGATTGTTGTGGAAGATACAAGTGTTATACAAGTAAAAAATGTGATGTGTTCAAGGAAAATGAGTCACAAGCCGCAAAATTGATATTTTTCAAAGTGATTTTTTAACAGGATCTCTTTATGTAAATTGCTTTGATTTTTGGGAGGTCTAGCCGTTATAGTCATATACATCTATACAACACATTTCAGGACATTCTATTTAATTTATCCTTTAATAAATTTACAAAATACGCATAACCACTTATGTGATATATCTTTCATGCGTTGCCAAATGTAATTAATGTAACATGTATCTAACCTTTACTACCATACGCAAAAAACTTTTATATTCATATAACTAAACAAACAAACAAACAAACAAACAAACAAACACTGTCTACAACCTGATTATTAATGAAGAGGGTGTTTAACAGCAGTCAATTATACTACATTCTACACTACAATACAATGGTGTTTACAACAGGTAGTTCATAACACAATCAATGCTAGGGTCAATTTCAATAGGTATTTCAGTAAGTATTTCACTCTCTTTAGATCATATGTTCATTTCATAGTGTAATTGGTTTCCATACCGCTATATCCCAATTTAAAAACAATATAATATCTCAAAATCCTTTTTGGCGACTCATGACTCATTTTCCTAAAACGGATCACAAATGTCTTGAATTGAATTGAAGTATGAAGTCAGCTGGGGAGGTGTTTCATTAAAACAAATAGTACGACCTAATCATACATATACGAGGGTCGTATATGTCGTAAACATTTAAGATAGATATCAAATTCAAGATAATATCTTACTATTTGCAATGGTCTTGTGATATTTATAATTAGCTGGTACGATTCATAGCCGACGGTCACTGCGATTTCAAGTTTTCGCTGACAGGGCAGTAAGACTGGAAATTGCAGAGACGGGAAATTTAGTTAGGATAAATTCCTATATATTGTGGTTTATTGATTAGGTGCCAGAGCAAACCATTATTATGTAATTAACCGTTTAACAGCATCGTATATGGGTTTAAGATACAGTCTGAATCGGTTATTGAATTCATCAAATAATATAAATATATTCATGTCATCATCGTCAAAAAAATAATAATAGCCCATATAATAAATATAGAATGGAACTCGCTTGCAATAATCGAAAATGTTAGTGGACTTGATTCTGCAAAATTAATGAAAGCATTCCCACAAAGATATCTTGTGAATAAAACACTTTTATACAAATATCAATTTTGCTACTTGTGACTCACTTTGCTGAAACACATCACAAATGAGTTATGTTTGACCTCCATGTTAAATGGTGGAGAGGTGTTGAAGAGTTAATGTGGTGTGTATGTACACAGGGGAGGGCCAGGGGAGGGGAGGTGTCTACCTACACGTATGTTTAGTCTAAGTAATTGTGTCTGTATTAACACCCTGCAGGCGCTGGCACACATCAAAGTCACCCTAGCTGGGGTAACATCTCACAGGTTGTTGTTAGACTAGAGTGGGGAGGGGAAGTGAAGAGAGAGAGGGGACAGTGAAGAGTGGGGAGAGTGGGTAGAGAAGAGAGGAGGAGAGGTAGACAAGATAAAGGCTAGGGAGAGGAGAGGAGAGGAGAGGGAGAGGAGAAAGAGGAGAGAAAGGAGAGAAAGGAGAGAAAGAAAAAAAAGGAGAGAAAGGAGATCAAGGAGAGAAAGGAGAGAAAGGAGAGAAAGGAGAGAAAAGAGAGAAAGGAGAGAAAGGAGCGAAAGGAGAGAAAGGAGAGAAAGGAGAGAAAGGAGAGAGCGGAGAGAAGGAAAGAGAGAGAAGAGAGAGGAGGGAGAGGAGAGAGAAGAGAGAGAGAAAAAAGAGAGGAGAGAGAGGAGAGAAAGGAGAGAGGGGAGAGAGAGGAGAGAAGGAGAGAAGGAGAGAGAGGAGGGGAAGGAGAGAGAGGAAAAAGAGGGGAGAGACGATAGAGAAGATAGAGAAGAAAGAAAGGAGAAAAAGGAGCGAGACGGGAGAGAGGGGGAAAGGAAAGAGAGGAGAGAGAGCGGTGTGAGAGGGAAGAGAGAGGAGAGCGAGACAGAGAGGAGAGAGAGGGAGAAGAGAGAGGGAGAAGAGAAAGGAAAGAGAGACAAAGGAGAGCAATAGGAAATATGGTTGAAACAATATTATGCAAATTTGGATGGTTGCGTCATGAAGCATAGCAGTTCCACACATTTGAAAGAATATTGTACTCATATGTACACATCTTTTATCTCCCCTCCCCTCTCTTCCCTTCAAAAAGAAGCAAAAATATTCCAAAAAATACAATCTGATTTAGACTGGGTAGACACTTGGTGTAAGGCAAATGAAATATCCATGAATGTAGCAAAAACACAATATATAACCTTCAGAAAGAAAAATCCAAAACCAGAAACAAAACCAAACATGAGCCTTGCCTTGGGTAGGGAAATATTATCCCAAGTAAACGAATACAAATATTAGGGACTGTAAATAAGCTTATAGATAAGTTGAAGTGGAAGGTGAGGCTATTGTCAAATGCTCGCCATACACTTACAAAAAAGATTAAAACTGATATCGTAAAATCAGTAATAAGCCCTAATATAGACCAGGGAGATATTTTCTACTCATCAACAAATAAACAGCTATTAAAAAGGTTGGATTCTCTGCTCAATTCAGCAGTGAGATCAATATTTAACATGAAAAAAAGAACAAATGTTGAAAAAGAAATAACTAGCCTGGACATACTACCCAACTTTGTAAGGAGAGAGGTACACACACTAGAGAGTGCACACTACTTAGCACAAATAAATTCAAAATTGGACAATAGAAACCTCCCAACTAGAAGCCATTCGAAAAGAAGAAAATATCTAAAAATCAACTGCCCCAAAACAACATTATATCAAAACAGCTTTCTTTATAAGGCTAAGATGGCCTGGAACTCACTATCAACTGAAAAACAGGCCATAGAATCAAGGAAACATTTCAGAAGAGCAATAGAAAATTCACATAAAAAGAATGATAACTAGAAAGGTGAACCTCTCTCCAGGGAGAAAAACGAAGATGTTAAAAAAAAAAATGTTTTAAAATTGTCATGCCTGTCGACCTGTTCATCACATGAATGTAAAAACTCTTGATGAATAAAATATTGTTCTATTCTATTCTATTCTATTCTAAATCTATTTAAACAAACATTTCATGAATTGGATTATCACTGCAGCCAAGTATTATATATATCGACAGAGAATATTCCATAAGAACGGGGTGGTATTCAGAGCCTTTTTAAATGAGGCAAAACCTTTTAAAAAAATCTATTTAAAATCTATCTAAATAACTCTTGTTAGTCTCATAAAGGTATGTCGACCAATTTATTTATTCATATAATACTCTCTTGTACTCATTTGTACTCTCAGACAAATTAGAGATACAGAATACCTTATCTTATCTTAGCTACCTATCCTTGTAAACCAGCTTGAAAGGGACTTTAAAGGAAGGGATTCGATATGCATATAATATACATGTGTAGTGATCTCGCAGGTTCGTATCCCTTAACCTTACCGATGTATAAAACAAATGGAACAAAAGGCAGTCTCTACCTGTTCGCAAAGGGTTTTATTCTCGTGAGGAATTGCAAGCTGAGCGTCAGTTTACACAATCCTGCCCAAGTCTGAGGATCTCGGGCCTCCTAGCCAGCTAGGTGACTCATGACCACAGGTGTCTTAGGCAACATGCAGGTTTAAGTAAACATGGCACAAGCCAATATAAGAGTAACAAGATACTAGTTACAAGAACAAGAACATTCATAACCATTAGCAAAATAAGGTTAACCCAGGTTGCCGTTACTCTGGCAACAACAGCTGGACTGCTGTTATATGTAAAATGCAACAGGTAAAAGTTAATACATAGACTAAAAAGTCACTGCGGACCAGTACTGCCCACTGGGGTAGATTGGCCGAACTAACCCACAGCAGACAGCACCTAGAGATAAACTCTAGTGAAACCCAATAACACCACAATACCCCCTCTTTTCTTTTAAGAGTTTGAAAAATACGTTTTTAAAACTCGACAGGGTATTAAAAAGTTGAAACATCTACATGTAGGAGCATAAGGTGTCCTCTCTACTATGAACAATAAATAAATCTTATGAAAACTTCTTGCGACATATAGGAGCATACTGTGTCCTAATTAAAATGAACATTCTTTGAAGTAAGAAAAATTTTATGAAAACCTCTTCGCGTTCGACAAGCAGGAGCATATTGTGTCCTCACTACCTTGCAAACAAACAATTTTCTGCTTAACAGAAATTAATTATTTTGAAAAAGGAATTCACATTCATATTGTAGACTTGGTTTCAGATTTCGGCGCCTCACACCAAGGTTCTGTATCCAAGGATCCAGGGCATCCGAAGAGTATCCGAGGTGGTTAAATCGGGTCGAAGGGCGGTCCAGTCATCATCGTCCATACGTTTCCTCCGTTCAGTTACCATTGCCATCGTCGTCTTTCGGTCCATCGGGCGAGTCCTTCGCAGAAGGTCTGTCCGGAGTATCGAACATACTTCCGAACATACCTTGCTCGGGAGGCGCCCGGCCCAACGCAGCCGAAGCCACAGTTCTCTGAGGCTGGGGTGGCTCACGTTGGGACTTCATCTGGTCCAGGAGACTGGTGAGGAAATGGATCTGTTGGTCGTTAACCTCCAACGTCCCACCAGCTCGACTGGACACCACGGTCAAACCAGGAGTCTCGCCCGAGCCTGAAGAAGGCAAGGCTTGAGCTCCCTCAACTGGTTTGGCAGGGAGAGAGGTCGGCTTTCCACCCAGGGAACTTTCCGACCTGCTCACACCTTGATTGGACTCGTCCGAATCATCCAAAAGCAAGCCCTGGAGTCTGGTATTCTCCTCCAAGAGCTTCAGGATGCGTTGTTCCTTCTCCTGATTGGATGCCTTCAGAGTCTTTGGCCCTGAGGGTCAATTTTTCGGAAAATGTACAATTGGCAGATCTACACATTTAGGAAATTCTGTAAATTAGGCTGAAAAATGATGAATACCGGGTATATCTGGGTATATTTGGAATCGCATTGATTTAAAGTATGAGTTCTGTTATGTTAAACTGCATTTTGAAGCTCATTTTTTTACTTAAATCTGGATTATTTTAGAGGGTTAGTGAAGGCGAATTGTACATTTTCTGAATATCTGACCACTGAGTTTTTGCTGAGAATGCCAATATTGTCTGCATGGAACCAGAGGTTAAGAAAACACACATTAAAGCTGGAAGACAATGGATCTAACAGCCTCTTAGTCTTAGTCTAACAAAAATACCATCAAATGATCCGCCCGCTGAGATTCAGTGTCGGCACTAAAGGATACATTAAGCACGATTCTGTTGCGTGGAAAAATTCTGTCCAATAGAGAGGTTCAGCAAGAATCTCAACTACGTAACAGCATCCATGTCATTTTTGTCAATTACGTCGCATTTCTATGTATGAAAAATAAATTATGAGAGGAAACATTTTGCTTGATATGTTACGTTATATTTTTCCGGCCATGTTTTGCTGAACCTCAATCTTCCTTTTAAACGCATGTTTGTATATCAGAGATACGCATACGTACACGTTAGACCTTGCTGAACCTCCCTATAGTTTCAGTCTAAGCTCATACCTCTCAGACCAGATATCAATGGTATGTCAGTGATTGGACGCATACTGCGCTAATAGTCAGTCTAGGCTCACAGCCTCTCAGATCAGATGAGAATGGCACTTCATTGATTGGACGCCTACTGCGCTATAGTCAGTGTAGGCTCACAGACTCTCAGATCATCAGATGAGAATCTTATGTCAGTGGATTGGACGCCTACTGCGCTGATGGCTTCCTAGCCCTAGATTTGGAGTCCTAATGGGGTTTTGCGGCGATGAGGGATAGGCCTCCCTTGGTTTGAAGGTATTGTGTCAGCTCTGAGCCTAGACTGGAGACATACATATATAAATAGGCCTAGAGTTAAAGACCGGTTTTTTTGCTAAAATTATATAGATTCACAAATACATTATGAACCACATTCTTTGCCTCTCAATCGCATCATTTTGTTGGACAATGTTGATTGAACTAGGCGGGTGAAATCGTCAGAAAATGTACAATTCGCCTTCAGCAATCTTCTCAAATAACGCAAATTTATGACAAAAATAACGTTCAAAATACAGTTTAACATAACCAAACAGATTGTTTGAATCACGGCAAAACCAAATATACTCAGATATATCTAGTGTTTACCATTTTTCAGCATAATTTAGCAGAGTTTACCAAAGGTGTCGATCTGCCAATTGTACATTTTCTGAAGATCTGACCCTAATACAAGTACATTCCTGATTCCTGCGCCTCCATGCCACTGGTGCAATCTAGATTAACTAATGGTAAACGTGTTGTGATTATAGCCTATGTTCTTTCCATTGAGTTGATGAGCCAGCGTTGCACGTCTGTGATCTCGCCTCCGGATCTCTTCCGGGCTTAAACACTACCAATATTCATTCAATGTGATCGTATAGGTTAGTTCTGCGAGAATATGCTATGAATACATTATGAAATATAATAAGGATTGTGGAGGAAAGAACTAATCTTCAGAGTCAAAGGCAAAGGGAGGAAAATATTCTATGTTTTAACATTGCTCCCAGTTAAATAAGAATATAAAGAAAGTACATCTGCAATTCCAGCTTTATTCCTGCAATCCTTGATGAGGTGGAGAGGTTTGTCTCCAACCTGGTTACACAAAAGTTCTGATGGAACCTTATGAAATCATGAACATATACATCAAGGTATTTGTACATAAATGAGGAATATATACATAAATGATATGAAATAACAAATACAAACTCCATCATTAATTAGAGTAATATATAACATAAGAGATGGTCGAAGTCTGGAAGCTCTATCATTAACCAATAATTAGTTATAACATAATGAACTAATATAAGCAGAGAATAGCAGCAGTTCTTGATATGTAGCCCCTGGTGGCAGCCGGAGATATCATGGAGGTTTCCCGGCGGTTTCCCGGAGGTTTCCCGGAGATTATTCCGGACATATTCCTGAGACTATTCCGGACATATTCCTGCGATTATTCCAGACATATTCCGGACATATTCCGGAGATTATCTGGACATATTCCGGAGATTGTTCTGGAGGTTTCCCAGAGCTTCATAGAGTCATCACACATTCGTAACAAACGTATGTGATTGTTGTGGAAGATAAAAGTGTGTATATGCCAGGGAGGTGTTTCATGAAAACAAATCGAAGGACCTAATCATAAATATAAGAGGGTTGTATATGGGTTTAAGACATTATAAACATGTGTGTTTTAGGAAAATGAGTCACAAGTCGCAAAAAATGGATTATGAGATATCATCTTATTTGAAAAGATGAGATCAAACTGACTCTAATGATAGTAAAGAGTAGGACATCTTATAAATATTTCTATATTTTGAGATTGATACTTTTATTTTTGAACAAAAAGTTTGCAATATTGTTGGGTAGACAATTACTAATAAAGTAGTTAAATATACGCTATAAGATGCCCTTAGAAATGCATGGTAATATAAAATATATGACCTAGAAATTTGCTACATGTATTCATACTGTAAGCAGGGTTAAGCACCCTAAAAATAAAAGCATTCCGAGAAAGACATCATGCCAATAAATGACTTTGAAAAACATAGATGTTGCGACTTATGACTCATTTCCCTAAAACACATGGGTCAGATTTTCAGAAAATGTACAATGGGCAGCTGTACACATTTAGTATATTCTGCTAAATTAGGCTGCAATGTGGTCAATACTAGTTAAATTCGAGTATATTTGGCATTGCATTGATTCTAGCAATCTGTTTGGTTAGGTTGAACTGTATTTTGAACTTTATTTTTGTCTGGAATTTGGGTTATTTCAGAGGATTGGTGAAGGTGAATTGTACATTTTCTGAAAATCTGACCCACATCACAAATGAGTTATGTTTGACCTACATGCTAAATGGTGGAGAGGTGTTGAAGTGTTAAGGTGGTGTGTATGTACACAGAGGAGGGCCAGGGGAGGGGTGGTGTCTACCTACACGTATGTTTAGTCTAAGTAATTGTGTCTGTATTAACACCCTGCAGGCGCTGGCACACATCAAAGTCACCCTAGCAGGGGTAACATCTCACAGGTTGTTGTTAGAGTGGTGGGGGGGGGGGGAGGGGAAGTGAAGAGAGAGAGAGGAGACAGTGGAGAGTGGGGAGAGTGGGGAGAGAAGAGAGGAGGAGAGGTAGACAAGATAAAGGCTAGGGAGAGGAGAGGAGAGGGAGAGGAGAGAGAGGAGAGAAAGGAGAGAAAGGAGAGAAAGAAAAAAAAGGAGAGAAAGGAGAGAAAGGAGAGAAAGGAGAGAGAGGAGAGAAGGAAAGAGAGAGACGAGAGAGGAGGGAGAGGAGATAGGAGAGATAGAAAAGAGAGAGGAGAGAGAGGAGAGAGTGGAGAGAAAGGAGAGAAAGGAGAGAGAGGCGAGAGAGGAGAGAGAGGAGAGAGAGGAGAGAGAGGAGAGAGAGGAGAGAGAGGAGAGAGAGGAGAGAGAGGAGAGAGAGGAGAGAGAGGAGAGAGAGGAGAGAGAGGAGAGAGAGGAGAGAGAGGAGAGAGAGGAGAGAGAGGAGAGAGAGGAGAGAGAGGAGAGAGAAGAGAGAGAGGAGAGAGAGAGTAGAGAGAAGATAGACAAGAGAGAGAAGAAGGAGAGAAGAAAGAGGAGAGAAAGGAGAGAGAGGAGGGGAAGGAGAGACAGGAAAAAGAGGGGAGAGACGATAGAGAAGATAGAGAAGAAAGAAAGGAGAGAAAGGAGCGAGACGGGAGAGAGAGGGAAAGGAAAGAGAGGAGAGAGAGCGGTGTGAGAGGGAAGAGAGAGGAGAGCGAGACAGAGAGGAGAGAGAGGGAGAAGAGAGAGGGAGAAGAGAAAGGAAAGAGAGACAAAGGAGAGCAATAGGAAATATGGTTGAAACAATATTATGCAAATTTGGATGGTTGCGTCATGAAGCATAGCAGTTCCACACATTTGAAAGAATATTGTACTCATATGTACACATCTTTTATCTCCCCTCCCCTCTCTTCCCTTCAAAAAGAAGCAAAAATATTCCAAAAAATACAATCTGATTTAGACTGGGTAGACACTTGGTGTAAGGCAAATGAAATATCCATGAATGTAGCAAAAACACAATATACCTTCAGAAAGAAAAATCCAAAACCAGAAACCAAACCAAACATGAGCCTTGCCTTGGGTAGGGAAATATTATCTCAAGTAAACGAATACAAATATTAGGGACTGTAAATAAGCTTATAGATAAGTTGAAGTGGAAGGTGAGGCTATTGTCAAATGCTCGCCATACACTTACAAAAAAGATTAAAACTGATATCGTAAAATCAGTAATAAGCCCTAATATAGACCAGGGAGATATTTTCTACTCATCAACAAATAAACAGCTATTAAAAAGGTTGGATTCTCTGCTCAATTCAGCAGTGAGATCAATATTTAACATGAAAAGAAGAACAAATGTTGAAAAAGAAATAACTAGCCTGAACATACTACCCAACTTTGTAAGGAGAGAGGTACACACACTAGAGAGTGCCCACTATTTAGCACAAATAAATTCAAAATTGGACAATAGAAACCTCCCAACTAGAAGCCATTCGAAAAGAAGAAAAAGTCTAAAAATCAACCGCCCCAAAACAACATTATATCAAAACAGCTTTCTTTATAAGGCTAAGATGGCCTGGAACTCACTATCAACTGAAAAACAGGCCATAGAATCAAGGAAACATTTCAGAAGAGCAATAGAAAATTCACATAAAAAGAATGATAACTAGAAAGGTGAACCTCTCTCCAGGGAGAAAAACGAAGATGTTAAAAAAAAAAAAATGTTTTAAAATTGTCATGCCATTTTTTCAGTAACCTCTAGTCTTATTGTTATAGACGATGAGGGTAACTTCTATTAATTTCAAGTCAGTAGCTTGCCACGATAAAATTCTGTACTGGATTAATACACCAAACACCAGCTTTATGATTCATTGACTTATCGATATGGTTTTTATTCTTTTACAAAATATTGTTAATTATTATTGAGTTTGACTATGTACTAGTCTATAGCACTAATGTCAAGGGAACGGCCGGAAGATCTGGGTATAAATCCTTAATGGTACCCAGAGGCCTGTCGACCTGTTCATCACATGAATGTAAAAACTCTTAATAAATAAAAGATTGTTCTATTCTATTCCATTCTATTCTAAATCTATTTAAACAAACATTTCATGAATTGGATTATCACTGCAGCCAAGTATTATATATATCGACAGAGAATATTCCATAAGAACGGGGTGGTATTCAGAGCCTTTTTAAATGAGGCAAAACCTTTTAAAAAAATCTATTTAAAATCTATCTAAATAACTCTTGTTAGTCTCATAAAGGTATGTCGACCAATTTATTTATTCATATAATACTCTCTTGTACTCATTTGTACTCTCAGACAAATTACAGATACAGAATATCTTATCTTATCTTAGCCTACCTATCCTTATAAACCAGCTTGAAAGGGACTTTAAAGGAAGGGATTTGATATGCATATAATATACATGTAATGTTAAATTGTATTTCTACAGTAAGAATTTCCTTTCTAAGCAATGGGAAACAGCTTAGCAAGGAACATGTTCAGTACGGATTTATTGTGTAGTTGTCTGCTTTCTGTCACCAATACTGTCATTGCTTACCAGACTTAGCTAGACTAAGACTGAGGCTGTTCCCTACTCGTCCAGCACACTATCCTGCTATGTTTATAATATGTTTAATGTCTGTATTACAATGTTATTTTATGTGTATTGGCTGATAAATACTCCTAATAAAAAAAAAAAAACTGTGTTCCCGACACATAGTCTCCATGAATACTGTGTTCCCGACACATAGACTCCATGAATTTACTCATTACTGAGGTGGTGTATGGGTCAGATTTGCAGAAAATGTACAACCTAAAGTTCTACACATCCATCAAAATCTGCTAAATTAGAATAAAAATGTCAGTATAATTATCTGAATTTATTCTTCATTGTATTCATTCAATGAATCTGTCTAGTCATGTTGAACTGTATTTTGAACCTTATTTTCGTCTTGAATTTGGGTTATTTGAGAAGATTGGTGAAGATTAATTGTACATTTTCTTAAAATCTGACCCGTATACAGGTATGTCAAACACTCCACCACTCAACACCCTCACCTGCATTACTCAATGTCTCACCGCATGGCCTGGCTACAGGACAACCATTCATCAATCACTAAGTGATTATTATA
Organism: Sthenelais limicola; assembly: GCA_942159475.1. Classification (NCBI taxonomy): domain Eukaryota; kingdom Metazoa; phylum Annelida; class Polychaeta; order Phyllodocida; family Sigalionidae; genus Sthenelais; species Sthenelais limicola. The sequence goes on along the minus strand of OW804100.1, from coordinate 108,630,222 downwards.
GGGTTTATGACCGACATTTAGGACAGGGAGAGGCCTCATTGCAACGAGTGCAATATTCTAAGCAACTGAAACAAATGAGTTAGTTAACAGATTTATTATACATGCTATCAATCATGAAAATGGAAAACAATCGTGTCATAAATTTAAATTTCGGTGGTAATTATAGTAACAGAATTGATTGGTTGCCATGACAACCCTACATAACTCACTAGTGAAATATGCACTATGCATAACTCACTCTAGATACGTTGTTTTCAGAGCAATGTGTATGATAAAGCAAGATAATTAATAGCCCAATGTATTTGTATTAATTATTGATGGATTTAACAATATGGTGCAAAAGCACAACTAATGAATGTGGCGACATAAAAAAAAATTATTAGCCATTTCACATTGAATTTATTTAAATAAGCATAACATCGTTACAAACGATCCTATTGAGACTTTTCAGTTATCAAACATTAGAGATTATTGTTTGATCTAACACAGAGTAAAATGTAAGTGTACATGTGCAATGTAAAAATGAAAAATTTTGTTTGTGATTTTTTTCAAAAAGTATGTTGGGCTAGTAAAATGCATCAAACCACGAACCTGGCAACTGAGAAAAAATAATCAGATAAAAAAACCCAAATTGATGTAAAATTCCTGAATCCTCAGCTTCCAAATGTTTAATCATGGACATTTTTCTATGAAAATACCGATTTTAAAGGGTTTTAACCCATAAAATATCCATCAGCCCTATAATAATGTACATATCAGAGGAATTCTCATGCCAAGACGAATGTGTCAGTATGATTTGTTTTAATATCAATGAATATTACACTGAGATATGAGGCATATAGAAGAACCAAAGGTAGGGAAAAAGGGGCTGGGCCCATTTCGTAGGAATGGACCATATCACCTCAGTAACCAGTGTGCAACCTATAACCTTTCCTTTAACCTCCTTGTTCTATTTCCTCCCCACCTTCATTTTATATTTAGTTTAGACATATTCATGGACTATTCGTGAACTATCATAGAATATCACTGACATATATTGCTGAGAGCTTGTGCATATATAAATATCACCTCAGTAACCAGTGTGCAATTTACATCTGTCTATCTTCAAGTAGGTTAGTGTGTCAAATCCCATGCATGACTGTAGAGTCAGTGTAGTAAAGTAAGTGTAGAATAGACATAGACTACTGCACAGTAGGTGAGGATTACAATTATCTTCCACGTAGCAAAATGGAGGTAACAATTTTAGCAGTCATCCTTCTGTCTCTCATCACTTTCTGGATGATTTTACAGAGAATCAAGAAAGGAAAACTTCCACCAGGACCACCAGGCCTTCCTTTCTTTGGCAACATGTTCCAGCTTGATGGAGAACGTCCCCACTTAACCCTTGCTGAGTGGGCAAAACAATATGGTGACATATTTACTATCAAACTCCTGGGGGAGGAGAGGGTCATTCTCAACTCAGAGAAGTTGATAAGGGAAGCCACGGTTACATATTCAGAGGCATTTGCAGGCAGACCAAGGATGGTTCGTATTATGGAATTATATCTTAAAAATGGGGCAACTATTGTAACTACCAATATTTCCCCACGCTGGACAAAAGTGAAAAAAGCCATCATGGTTTCTCTGAAGGCATATGGAACTGGACTGGCTAGGGTAGAAGAACTCACATTACAAGCAGCCAAGGAGATGCTTACAAAGATTGATAAGCAAAACACTGCCTTTGATATCTTTCCAATTTTCCAGAAAACTTCCTTGAAAATCATACATCACATGGTAAATATATTTCCTGATTTCCCTTTCTAGTTTCCATATTAATATGTAGTATAATACTGAAAAGGTACCAACTATTCTAACTACAAGTTGGTAGGGATTATTTTGTTATTTTCCTTCATTTGATATTATATAGAAACGAGGTGTTCGCTACTCGTGCTACCACTAAAGTGAGTCAAATAACTCCAATATGTGATGTCATAGGATTATGACACAACTCAACACTCATTACATAATTGATATTATATATATTAAAAAAAATATACATCATAGATACACAAAAGTGAATATCTTATTGACGCTCATGTCAAGAAGGATGTGTCAAGTCAATTCATTTCTCTTTAAGATCAGAATTAAAGTTATTCACCAATAAATGGAAAAAATGGGAGGGTTGCACCAGTTTCATGAGAATGGGTCATATCTATATAATCTAACAACAGCAAAACACTGATAAACTCAGTCCGATAAGTCATGATATGAGTAAATTTGGTCAGAAGGTAATACAGAGTATGCAACCTTAAGAGAAAACTGTACTTAGTAAACTGCCACAGATGTTGGGTTCTATTGTTGAAGCTTCAATTGCTGTCAACTATATCATAATGAAAGAGGGTTATGATGGAGTCAGTGGATGGGACACTTCCAATTTATAAGTTTCCTAGTTCTTGATTCACAGATCAGAAATGTTATTAACCAACTATCTTTGTTTTATGTTCTGGTAGCTTTATTGTCACAACATGTTGGATGAGGATGCAGCGGTAATGGTTGAATTAGAACCAGAAATAAATCGTTTTTGCATCAGCGGTGGTGCAGGAACCTTTGTTGAGATACTCCCGTGGCTAAGACACTTCCTACCTAAGTATGTCCACCAAATTGAAGCAATATTTGAGGAATCTGCTAAGATTCAAGAATCAAGTATCAAACAGGTGGGCACAGATTTTAATAATTTATAGATTTAATAATAATGCACAAGTAGCTTCATGTGTTTGTAATAAGATACATTAGCAGAGTCTTCATTCAATGTATTCCAGAATCCTAATATTGATATTTATTTGTATATTGGCAAACATAAATAGATGAAGAGTTATTAAACTTCTTGCATTTAAAAATCATGTTTAAGTCTGAGGGTCAAAACAAGGAGAGTGTTTTACAAGCTCTACTTGAGTACAACAAGGCAACTGTCAAGAGAGAGGAAAGACTGAGTCACCATGACATTCTCTGTCTTATGATAGATATTGAACAAGCAGGTATGTAAAAAACAAATTTGTAATAAAAAAAACCTTGATAGAGCTTCACAAATTATGAAAAATAGAATATTATGAAGGCTTCAACCTGACTTGAGGCTGGGAGTCTGGGACGCTGGGAGAAGATGATTTTCAGTAATCAAATATACAAATTTATTATATATATGCGTTGCCATTGAAACAACGTATTGTAGAATTGTATAGAAAATTGTATTGTATTGTATAGAAAATAAACTAGAACACTTTCAACTTTATTCAAGTATATCCTTGGTTATTACTGTGTTTTTAAAAACATTTAAAGCTGTGAAAAGGTTATAAATTGATTCGAAAATGTGAGCGATTTTCCCGCAGTGGCCAAATGAGAACAAAATGACCTGCAGATCGTCGTAACTTTCAGTGCAGGTCGAGGTGGAATATATCTATCAAATGAATTGATAAACTAAAATCCTTTCATCTTTATTGATACCTACCCTTTGTCAAAGCATTTCTTTATTTCAAAAAGATTTAAAGCTATGAATGTGTCTGAAATTAATTCGAAAAAAAAAGAGCCTTTTAATTTTCTCAACTGCGTGATTAGGCCTTGACAAAAATATGATCAAGCATCACAGAAAAGGTCCCAATTTGATAGCATTTCCACAAAATAACATTGTTTTATGTTATACAAGGTATATATAATAAATCAGATAACTAACTCGCTGCGCAACTCGTGCAATATTCACAATCCTGCAACCAACGAGTTAGTTATCCTGTATGTAGTGGAACGGAGGCTTAAAATAGGCCTCTGCATCAATTGTTATTGTCTGATGTCCTTGATATTGCCATGCGCATGTCAATGCTTGGCTTAAAATAGGATAGGCTTTCTGAATTGTTCCAGTTCGAAGACAGCTATGTTTTAGTATTATCACCCATTTACAGGATTCTTATAAGCAGTGTATTATGTACAACATTTCACTGTATTCTTGTACAAACAAGTTTTACGTTTCATTCTATTTCAGGTATGATTACCACCAGTACAACCCTATACAGCCTGGTGGCACTGTGTATCAACCATCCAAAGGTGGCGTCTGCAATACAAACAGAAGTTGATGATATCATTGGCTCTGATGATCCCCAGCTTAGTCACAAGGACAAGATGCCCTATGTGAATGCCACCATCTTTGAAGTGCTGCGATATGTATCAAATGTTCCTATGTCTGTCCCTCATGTTACCACCTGTGATGTAGAGATAGGAGGCTACCAACTCTGTAAAGGGCAAGAGGTGAACTTCATTCATTCATAGAGAATTCATTGACAATTATAGTTGTCTTGTCTAATTATTTAATGTTCTGGAAAATATAATTTTCTGAAGTCATAATGTGTGCATTTCTGACCAATACATGTATACCAATAGTATAGTTGCCACCTTTAGGTCTGGTTAAATCTGTGGGCACATCACCATGATGAGAGATACTGGGAAGAACCCTGGAGTTTTAAACCTGAGCGTTTCCTCACACCAGATGGGCAGCTTGTGTCTTCCACTCATCCCAACAGGCGCAGGTCAGGAAATCTTCACTATAATTATTGTGGGAAGGGGAGGGAGAGTAGTCTAGTGTAGGATGTGGACCCACATGCTTGTGGGTTCCACTATAGGTCCACAAATAACTAAAGGTTTTTAAAATCGCCACTAAACTGCCGAGCAAATCACACAGACTTCTGGACCATTTTTCCAACAAAACTAGATTTAATCAAATAATTTATATAATAATGAGGCATGTCCCCAAGGTACTGCCCTGTACCATCCCATTAAATATAGTGACACTGTCAGATGCATCTCCATTCAAAATAGCTTTCTGCCCTATACCAACACAGTAACATTTTAAGAGTTTTAAACACACTCCCCTATAACATTCCTCCAATAATATCCAACTACCAAATGAAAAGATCAATATTCATCAAGTTGAATGCTTTGGAAATTATTGCTTGAAGTGTAGTAGATAATATAATAAAGACTTGAGTGCTGTATCACTGTATGCTGTATCCACTGATTATGCTCCAAAATATATGTATATAGATTATTATGAAACCCTGTTGCTACTGGACAAATCCTCCAAAACTTTGTTTAAACATTCTTCAGATGCATTGGAAAGGAACTGAACAAAAACTGGAAACATTTTAGTATGAGCAATATTAACCATGGGTAAACCTTTAATATATTCAAGGACAATGATAAATAAACACAGACCCCAGCCAGTATCTATGCCTGGGAATGTGCTGGATGTTCCTCCTATTTATGTGCTAAACTTGGTTCACACTTTGTTCCTGCTTTAGTCTCTATTAAGTCATTGCTCTGTTTGTTGCAGGTTGATGACATTTGGTGCTGGTAAAAGAGTGTGTGTAGGAGAAACCCTGGCCAAGAACCGCCTCTTCCTCCTCATCTGTCTGCTCTACCAGAGGTACAACATACTGCCAGAAGATGCTGACAATCTGCCTGTATCAGATCCCAGGCAGTATGCAGTGGCATTTGTTCTGCGACCCCCCTTATACAAAATACGCTGTGTGTCAAGGGGTACCAACAAATAGTGTTTGAGTCATTGGTAATACCTAATACAGTAATAGAAGTTTTTCTTATTTCCTTAGTTAACGTCTTTGAGAAGTCATGAGTCATGGCCCCATGCAAAAACAATTTTCACTGAAAAAACCCCACCAGCTTAGTGCTGCGACCCAACACTAGGTTAAAGAGAAACTATATACCCCAGAACCCCATTCAACTCACTTTTGTCCCTAGATTTGATTTGATTTGATGCAATCACCAACTAAATATGGGAGTTCAAAAGAAAACCAAGACCCATATATGTAGATATTCAAAAATAAGACAAATGGGAGAAAACTGTTTGCTTTGGGACTCACCTCACAATCTCTAGTCTTAAATGTTAACCTCGTGATGATAGAGGACTTTAGAAAACATGGGCTGGGCTATCTAAAACCTTCCTTTTGTCTAATTTGGGTTATTTTAGAGAATTAGTGATGGTGAATTGTACATTTGTGGGCAAATTCTGGTGACCCATAAAGTTCCTACATGGTGATTTATTGTGCATATGTAGTGCTGTTTGCCTTTTGATACACCGCCTGGTGAGGGCTGAAGGCATCACTACTAACACCAGAACCACCATCGACATGTTGCAGTAGAGGGTGCCCCACTCCATGGATGGTGCAATCAGTTGTCACTGGAGAAGAAGACATTTTACCAGTAGTAGCTGAGGAGATACCACTGCCAATAAGCCTTAATATTTGCTAGACTAAAAATCTACAGTTATATCTATAGCTATGTCAACTCAATATCATTTTATAGATAAGTTGTATATGAGAGTAATATATTCCAAATTCAAAACTCATGCCTTGGAGTTTTTTTTCTATTCTCAAATGTGTGATTCCCAATAATCCACCATTACTCAAGTTCACTAAATATACATAATTCAATATGGTGACTTGATTGTCCAAAAGCTGATCAATTTCATGATTGGAGTTATCTATCAGACCCTTAGAGAATGGATTGTATATAAATAGCTGTTGGAGAGATAAGGAGATAATGTGATGAGAATGAAGGTGAGCGGTATGAGCCAAGTCACATAGACATGTACAATAAGGGACTCACATGGCCACCATCTTGAATAGAATTATGGGAGTTGTATGTCAGCACCAAAGCTGTAGAAATCATGTTATGTTTAGCATGGAATATTCAACAATGTTCTTGAGTAAATGGCCTTTGCTTTTCATAGGTCATTTATTCAATTATTCGTTTCATTTTTGGCTATAATGTTCTCCAAAATTATTCTTTTCAGTCTACACCATAATCACACTTCTCTTTTAAATCCCCCTGGTTCCTTTATTTAAAGCAACTTATGATCACATTGCTTTTTGAAATATAAATATAGGGAGAGCTTGTCAATGGAACATTGGGATGGGTCACTGGGCATGCATGCTACATTACATGGTGGATTAATTACAGTTCAAATTTGGCATAATCTGTATTACAGAAACAACAATACAGTGCCTCTTTAACATTATGCTAACTGACAAAATTAAACCACAAAATAGAAATTTATATTTATATTATCTAATAATATACCTATTAATTAACATAAATTAGCTGGTTATGAAGATGATGTATACTGAGTGTGCCATATGTGGCAATAGAAATTGGGGGATAGGCTGATTTCTACACAATAGGGGACTTGCATAGCCGCCATTTTGAATCATGATTCGCATCGAATTATGGGACTAATGGTACAATCTAAAATCTATAGAAAACTTAGCATATTCAGAATGGAATATTTATCAATGCTCTCATGTTGATATCTATGTGTTATACATGTTCCCATGACACAAGGCCCCATCTTTCCCATTATGCATTTCGTTTTCATAGGTCATTTACACAAGCCCTAATATCGGTAAAAACATTGTTGCAATTGTCAATAAAAATGTTGCCAAATGTATGTCAGATTTCACCAGAATCCATCCCAACATGCACTGCAGTAGACATGCACAGTAAGACATGCAACTCCCCTATTGTAGATTTGTCTTTCAATATTGAATGTAATATCAATTGTTTTGTCAATTCATTTACCTATTCAACATGTACATCTGCCGTAAACAATAGAAAGTTATCATGTGTTAAACTCTTATCATGGATATACAGACAGTTTGGCATAGATGTCAATGGCTCAATAACAATGTACAAAGTACAAAACACAAAGTTCAGACACTTTCTCCCACTGGGTGAGTGTTATACTGTCTACCATAGAGACATATGGGAAGCCTTTTCTTTACATTTCTTCCTTATTGTACTGATATCTCTAAACATGTAGTTATATCACTAAATGTGATGTGTTTCAGTAGAATGAGTCACAGGTCGCAAAATTGATATTTTTTAAAGCATTTAGCTATCAAACATACAATATAGAAACACGTCTTAAATGTCCTTCATGTTTACTATCATTGGACTGGAATCAGCTTGATCTCCTTTTGTGACTTATGACCCATTTTCCTAAAAGGAATCACAAGTCTGTGACAGAGTGATATCACTTCACTTCACTTCAATTGATTGATATCACTAATTTCATTCACTAATATCCTTATTATCATTAATTGATATCACTAATTGAAAATATACTGATATCAATTATTCCATTTACCAACATAATAAATATATGGTTGCCTATAAGAGTTATAGGCTTATAGCGCGGGAAGACACCACGTCCCCTTGTCACATGACAACCTACATACGGTGTACAATTATCACGTGACGCCTACCCGCGGGAAATTTGAACAGAACATTCTCCGGCTTCAAAGCACTTGGTCACCCGAAAAATTTTTCTTGCTGATTTTCTCAAGATTATGTTCTTTATTACGGAGTATGCCTACCTTTGGGGTTTGTAGTCGATGCGAGTTTACCCATCAAGCTCCATTCGGTTCCAGGTGTAAACTGGTGTTTGACGATCCAGAAACATTTGATCTGCTTACATTGTCTCTACGTGATTCTCCCAAAATGGCCGGCGTTGGTGGCTACGACAGAGCAGATCCTCTGTACTTGGAGTTTCTTGAGAAAGCTTACAAATCCTCCGAGAAAGCATCTGGTGGTAAAGCACAGTCTTCTACTTCAAATACACCTCCCTCTGATGCCTTGTCAATGATTCTTCAATGTCTGGATAAGATAGAGAAGAAAAGCTCTCCTCCCGGCGTGTACAGCCAGTCCTCTCCGGGGGAGGAAGACGAGGGTGACGGCCATATGCAAAACCTTGTCGACAGCATTCAGCAACTATCATTGAACGTCAATGACGGCGTTCCGCCAAAGAAAGGTATGGACTACAGGCCTGCATATTATGTTCAAGTATTAGCCAACCAGATGACCGTCAAACAGATGGACCATACTAAATTGTCCACTGCGGAATTGTTGTATGGCGTGACTAAAGTGTTGAAATATCTTTCTGTGAATGGTGACTGGCGTGCTTATCTACAACACATGCTGTACGTAGGTCGCCATGTGATAGACGTCAACTTCTCTGTGCTTGGATGTGCTTCGTACGATCACCATGTAGTTGATCAGGTCCTGGCCGGCAACTGCTTTTTTGGTACGCCAGACCTATTTGCCGCAGGCATTTATCTGAGTGGATATTATCGCAAGAGAGTCAACAAGAAAGCTGATAAAGTTTCGTCGCCATCTTGGAAACAAGGCGCCGGAAGGAACCGGCCCGGAACAACAACAAACCGATCACTCGGCAGAGCTCGGGATGATTTGGGCTTCCCCGCTATGCCTGAAGACTGGCAACCAGACGTATGTTATAATTTTAATACTCGTGGTTGCTTCATGGGGAAATGTGCGAGACTGCACATTTGTGGCCACTGCAAATTTCGCCATTCAATGCAAAATTGTCGCTTCAAAGAGAAAAATGCTGATTCTTCAAGTGTCGCATGAACTCTCGTCTCCCCCATGGCTTCCGGTCAAGATGGCGGCCATGGCTCGGATTTGGGAATTTCTCCAACTCTGCAAGTGACTGATTGTGACATTCTGCCTTCTGTGTTTGCTTCTTCACCCCAATTGTTGGCAGAATTGGACGAGGATGTGTATTCAGAGGACTGTGTTAAATTTTGTCGTGTTCATACACGTACAACCCCGGATTATTCAGGTTTCTCCTCCCGGGACTCCTTCGTCGTTAAACCTTACAAGTGTTGGTCCCTACATGACCGTATTGCTGATTCTCATTATGTCGGCGGCTTGCCCTCTCAGCTGAAGCTAGGAGCTTGGCACAATGAATTATGTATTGAACAAGACATTTATTTCCGTGACTTCTTGTACGACGGAGTTAAAAATGGTTTTCATATTGTAGATGCAACGTCCACCGTTCCGATCTACCACTGTCGGAACTACTCTTCAGTTCTGTCCAACCCAGCTTATTCCTTTGTCAACAACCTCATAAACGAGGAATTTCGTGATGGGAAATTTAGGATTGTGCTCAACAAGCCTCGCTGTATCCATTCGCTTGGTGCCATCGCCAAGAAAGATGGGACCTTCCGTCCGATAACGGATTGCAGTCAACCTCCTAACGATTCCATCAACAACTTTATGGTTCAAACAGCTCAGCCTTTTAGTTTCAACACGATTGACGATGTCTGTGATATTCTACAGCCAGGAGATTACATGGCGACTGTCGATTTGAAAGCAGCATATCGGTCTGTCTCCATAACACCTTCCCAATGGGAGCTACAGGGCATTTGCTGGGACAATACCTTTTTTCAAGACACACGTCTATGTTTTGGCCTGAGATCGGCCCCATTTATATTCTCAGCTCTGAGTGACTTCATTATTAAAGCTATGAATCGTCGTGGTCTTTTCAGAGTAATTAACTATCTGGATGATTTTGTTGTTGTTGGTTCCAGCTTCAAAGAATGTCAAGAGATACAAATGGTACTGATTCACCTTCTAGGAGACCTTGGGTTCCTAGTGAGTTGGAAAAAATGTACGTCTCCTTCTCAGTCTTCTGTGTTCCTAGGAATATTGATCGATTCCCAACAAATGACATTATCCTTGCCTCCGGATAAGTTAAAAAAGTTACACCATGAACTCAATTTCTTCACGGACAAGAATCGTGCCACTAAACGTCAAGTCCAGAGACTCTGTGGTATCTTATGCCACTGTTCGAAGGTAGTCAGAGGTGGGCGTACCTTCAGCCACCGTGTGATAGAATTGTTGAGAGGTCTTCCTGATAGGAATGTTCGCATTAAGCTCAGTGACAGCTTCAGGTTAGACCTAAAATGGTGGTCAGAATTCGCCCAACGCTTCAATGGGACCTCATACATGATTTCTCGTTTACATCATAATGATCTTACCTTGTCTATGGACGCCTCTTTGGGAGGATTTGGGTTGGTAACCCCCGTGGATTGGGTTGGAGGATTCTACAATAGTGACGAGCTTCCCATTGATGTCACTGATCCTTCCCATTCTCATTGGGTGAATGTACATGTTGACTCTGAGCACTCCAGGAATATAAATGTATTGGAAACAATTCCTGCATTGGTTGCTGCTGATAGCTACAAGGAATCTTGGAAGAATAAACATGTTGTGGTCCTGACAGATAATACCCAGACCATGCATTTAATAAATAAAGGTGTCAGTGCGAATCCTTATTGCATGTCCCTCTGGAGACAGTTATTTTGGCAAAGTGCTGTGAATAATTTTTACATTACTGCCAAGCACATCCCTGGTATTGACAACACCTTACCTGATTATATCTCCCGAATCCATCAACATGGGAATATATTTTGTGCTAATAACTCTACTCTATGTTGCAGCCCTTTTGCCAGCTTTGGATGAAAAGGTGGCTGAGGTGTTATCCAGATCTTGGTCGTCTAACACTAAGTCGACTAGGGCCTCCCAGTGGTCTATTTACTTCGCCTTTTGTTCAGATTATGGATTGAAGCCTCTACCTGCCACAGAGTCTACAGTTTCCAGGTTTCTTGTGCACAAGGCCCAAACCTCCAAGTTCTCTACTGTGAATAACTATTTATCTGCAATTATTGCCTTGCATAAGTGCTACGGATATGAGTGTTCGTTCAGGGACTCTTACCTCCTGAAAATGATTCTGGAAGGTTTGAAGAAAACCCTAGGCACATCTGTTAACCAAAAAATACCAATTTTGGCTTCAAATCTGTCCATGATGTCAGATTTCGTGTGTTTTTCTAACCCACATGATTCAGCATGTTGGGCTTGTGTAGTTTTGTGTTTCTCAACCTTACTCAGGAAGTCAAATGTGTTACCAGAGAATTTACAGGAGTTAAAGTCTGCAGACTGTCATGTCTTGACGAGACGTGATGTTCTTTTTTCCAAAAGCAAGATTGTGCTTCGTGTCAGCTCTTCTAAAACGCTGAAATATTATAATAAGTGCCTGGAAATACCTATTTTGCCATTGTCGTCTAACTACAGAATTTGTGCCTATACCCTGCTCCTTTCCCATCTGAGGTCGTCGAAGGGTAGTGCTAGTGACCCTATCTTCATGGTACAAGGCCAGCCACTGTTATATCCTACAGCCTTGAAGTTCTTGAAGCTTCTCTCTTCTAAAGTCGGCCTTAATCCTGAGCTGGTCGGTTTTCATTCGCTCAGACGTGGAGGTGCTCAACATCTACATAATCTGGGCGTGCCACTGTCAGATATTCAATGTGTAGGCGACTGGGCCAGCCTGGCCATATTGATGTATCTGGCCACTCCTCCTGATCGCAAGTTGGAGATTTCCAAGTTATCTTCTTCAGCCTTGTTGGCCGTATGATTTAGTCGTTCCTGAACTGTGGATCCAAAAAAAAACCAAAAAAACTTCTACTTCGTTTCATTATATCTATTATTGGGTTTTGGAGACTTCTGTCTTCGTCGAATGCCCTTCTGCCTTGACTGATATTATTTGTTGATCGAGCTATGGTTGCCTATAAGAGTTATAGGCTTATAGCGCGGGAATACACCATGTCCCCTTGTCACGTGACGACCTACGTACGGTGTACAATTATCATGTGATGCCTACCCGCGGGAAATTTGAACAGAACATTCTCCGGCTTCAAAGCACTTGGTCGCCGGAAAATTTTTTCTTCGTTCTTGTTTGTTTAATAAAGGGAGACTTCTGTCTTTGTCGAATGCCCTTCTGCCTTGACTGATATTATTTGTTGATCGAGCTATATGGGGTACATGGCCACCAGAATCTAAATTTGATTCACTCAACAGTATCTCGAAATAATTACTTGATATGGGAATATGTTCTCACTATTCTTCCATATATTTTTATATCTCCAAATTTCTAAATCACAAAAGTAAATGTACAATACATGTCCAACAGCTTCCCATAGTCTTGTGACTAGTTTGGGCTATACCTACATGATAGGCATAGACACCAATCAGTAGGTGAGGATTCCAATCACCTCCCACTTAGGAAAATGGAGGTAACAATATTGGTAGCTTTCCTTCTTTCTCTTATCATCTTTTGGGTGGTTTTACAGAGAATCAAGAAAGGAAAACTCCCCCCAGGACCACCAGGCCTGCCTTTCCTTGGCAACATGTTCCAGCTTGATGGAGAACGTCCCCACTTAACTCTTACTGAGTGGGCAAAACAATATGGTGACATATTTACTATCAAACTCCTGGGTGAGGAGAAGATCGTTCTCAACTCAGAGGAATTGATAAGGGAAGCTACGGTCACATCTTCAGAGGCATTTGCTGACAGACCAAGATTTGTCCAATGGGTAGAGTTATTCTATAGAGGTGGGGCATCTATTGTAGCTCGAAGCCCATCTCCACGCTGGACAAAGTTGAAGAAAGCCATCATGGTTTCTCTGAAGGCATATGGAACTGGACTGGCCAGGGTAGAAGAGCTCACATTACAAGAGGCCAAGGACATGCTTACAAAGATTGATAAGCAAAACACTGCCTTTGATATCTTTCCACTTTTCCGGGAAACAACTCTGCAAATCATACATCACATGGTAAACACATTTCCTGACTTCCCTATCTTACTGGTGAAACAATTGTTCAAGTGTACAGTGTCAAGGTGTGTCTGAGAATAGAATAGCGGGAGACATTTCTGCCAGTGGCTGTCTCCAAGCACAATATTTACTAATCTCATGTGGTGTAACACTCTAATACATGAGAAAATATTTGAGTAAAAAACTAATGCAAGTAATTGTGAAAGCATTTTCTATTCATGCCTGTGTCTGTGGGTCTTCTTGTAGTAAACCCATGAATCTATTTCACTATCTGTATGTAACATAGTTCCAATGTAATTAAAAAGTAATCTATTTTGTTTAATTTCTACTGACCTGAGAGTAAATCATCTGTAATACTAGGTTCAGTATCCTGTTACCATTTGCTCAGGTTTCGTTCAGAATTGTAATTGAGAGGAATTATGGTTTTATGTTTTGGTAGCTTTATTGTTGCAAGCTTTCGGATGAAGATGTAACTGTATTGGTTGAAGCAGAACCCAAAGCAAGTGGTCTTGGTGTAACTGGTGGACCAGGCACTATTATTGAAGTAGCACCATGGCTAAAACACTTCCTACCCAAGTATGTCAGCAGAGTTGAACAGATATTTGAAGAATATGCTAAGGTTCACAGATCAAGCATCAAGAAGGTGGGCCAAGAGTTTGTGGTTTGAAAATATAAATATACTTTTGAACCAATCTACAGTTAACCTCATCTGTTTTGAGGCGGGTTTCATTAGTACAGCCTTTATTTAATTAATTGCAGAATATTACTATTGACATTTTTTGTATTTACCTTCTGACATAGAAAAAAACCCATTAAACTTTCGTATGTTCAAGTCTGAGGATCAAAATGATGCAAGTGTTTTACAAGCTCTACTTGAGTACAACAAACAAGCAACAACAAGTGAGGAAAGACTGAGCAACCATGACCTTGTTTGTCTTATGATAGATATCTCATTTGCAGGTATGTTATAACAAAATACTGCTAAGTTCATAATTATTTAAACAAGAAATTTTGGCTGTGACCAAGGAAACAACGGTTTCCCCCAACTAATTCCGTGGCCGTCCAGCGCGGGGAAAAGCGTCTCCAAGTAGGTCTGCAGTGCGCGTTGCTAACAACGTAACGTTGTGTAAATTAGAACACGTCACGATGACCTGTACAATATTGCGTCCTGTTCGGCATATCGGTAGGCCTATATTTACAAAAGGAAATCAATGCAGTTTCCCTCATATCTTCCTTAAATGTTGATAAAATGAGATATATAGGGGTAGAAAAGCATGCCCTTTCTGAATTTTAACATCTTGGCAATGTATTTTGATTAAAAATAGCGTTTTTTATCATTTTGCCGGAGCGTAATTTCCCCGCGATGTGCGTGCCACAACCCAATAGGGTCAGGTCGTCAGAAAATGAACAATTGTCAGCTCTACACATTTAGTAAATCTTGCTAATTTACTCTGAAAAATGACAAACACTAGCTATATCTGAGTATATTTGGTGTAACATTGATTGAACAAATCTGCATGGTTATGTTAAACTGTATTTTGAACCTGATTTCTTTCTCAAATCTGAGAGGAATGGTGCAGGCGAATTGTACATTTTCTCACAACCTGACTCAATAATGTAGGCCTACTTTGGCGATATTTTTGTTTACTTAGGCCTACTGAAAGGTTTTGCTCACCTATGCTTTATTTTAAAAACTGACCTTGATATAAACACATATTTAGGGGTAGAAAAGCATGCTCTTTCTGAATTTCATAATTTGGGCAACTTATTTCGAGTAGAATTAGCGATTTTTATTAATTTGCGGGAGCGTGAATTCACCGCGATGTTTACGCAAGTGCGTCGGAAATTCAGGTGGGAACAGTTGGAGTTGGGTTTTCCTTATAAGGGGGCAACACGGACGCGCAAAGAACAGGCGGCAAGAACTGGAACCTATAATATAAGGTTTCCCAGTACAAGCGCCTTCGGCGCTCGTACCGCCTTCGGCGGGGGAAACCTTAAAAAAATAAACCTCTTAAAGGCAAGTTCTCCCCAGTAAATGTAGAACATATTGGTGATATTATATTAATTCTCATGCTTTATTTGGCCACTGACTTTATCCTTGTGTCATGCTCAGTTTCATTACAATATGAACAAAATTATGAAATATCCTGATACTGTATACCATATTATCTCGCAAGTCATATCAACTCATATGGCCTAATCAATTATTTTCTGTAATGCAATAGGAAAGATCAATGAGGGAATACCAAGTTTGAAAAAAAGGACTAGTATACTTGGGAATATGGTGGGGTGAAAAACAAAAAAAAGGATGTTATAACATAATTGTATACTTTAGGGAAGTGTTTTAGTTTAATGAACCCCCGTTTTTTTAATTTGGAGGAAGGGCAGGGTAAAAAAATATGTCAGCTATATATGTCAGTGATATTAAACAAAATTGCATGATTCAAGCATCTGATAATCTGAGAAAATGGGAGAAAAAACCCTTATCCTTATTGACTTCTATAGTAAATAGTAGTAAATTTTAGTTGTCCATGAAATAAAAACTAATCTAATGATATGGTTTTCATTGGCTTTATGGATTCCCCCTTTCTAAATCCAAAGTTTTAAAAATATCAATGATTCCTACTTTTGTGTTTGAAAACTGGCATTTAGCTTTAAACAACATATCATAATAACAGAATGAAATTGGTTTCAGAAGGAAACAGTTGGGTATCATTTCTGTCAGTCTGTAAAGAATAGTTTCGGTGTAAAGATTAATTCCTGGACATATGCACAAGGCTAGTTGCGATAATAAACATGAAAAGAGCGGGGTGAATAAGGAGCAATTGGGATGTTGCTTGTACAAGAGGTAGTATGTGGTAACTTCTTTGTGGGGTAAAATGTTGACGCTTAGTAGAAAACCCCTTAATTGCTTGCATTTCAGGTATGATTACCACCAGTACAACCCTATACAGCCTGGTGACGCTGTGTATCAAACATCCAAAGGTTGCTTCTGCAATACAAACAGAAGTTGATGACATCATTGGCTCTGATGATCCCCAGCTTAGTCACAAGGAAAAGATGCCCTATGTGAATGCCACCATCTTTGAAGTGCTGCGATACATATCCAATGCTCCAATGTCTGTCCCTCATGCTACCACCCAGAATGTCCAGATAGGAGGCTACCAACTTGGTAAAGGGCAAGAGGTGAGCTCCATTTGTTCATAGATAACTTATTGAATATATATATGGTCCACTCCTATGAAATGGGCCCTACCTTTGGCCCCTCCATACTTCATGTCTCAGTGTAATATTCATATTACTGACAGATTCCTCTTGGCATGAAAGTTCCTCTGATATATATTATTGTTGGGTTGATGGATGTTTTATGTGATAAAACCGTCTAAAATTGATATTTTCATAGAGAAATGTCAATGATTAAATGATTTTTAGGTCTGGCTGAACCTGTGGGCACATCACCATGATGAGAGATATTGGAAAGAACCCTGGAGTTTTAAACCAGAGCGTTTCCTCACACCAGAAGGGCAGCTTGTGTCTCCCAGTCATCCCAACAGGCGCAGGTCAGGAAATCTTCACTATTGTTGGTAGGGGAGGCAGAGTATGTAAAGACAACCCTTGTGAGTGTTTTGGTTCCACACTGGCTGTGTAAGATGCCCCCACACACTGATTATAGTTACCTTATGCTGCATTCTAATTTATTACAATGAAAACAATTTTACCAAATTGATTTCAATATTTTCTGCTGTTATGTGTTTATACAATTATTTGAATTCAAATTGGTCCATGGAAAATGCAAGAGAGATAATATAAGCAACCAGAGGAAAGGATTTCAGAGCTGGGTTCTACTGGCCGGCTACTTCTCCCGCTTCTTGATGAAAGAAGTGGGAGCAGAAGCAGGAGAGTAACGTGGATGGGTGCTATTGGGCCCCGCTACAAAGCCACATTACTTCCCAATTTTTTTTGGAGCATTTTCAAAGCGTAGAGTACTCCTGCTTCTATCAAACTTGTTTAATTTGAAGCTGCCGCTACTTTGAAGTGGGAGGTAGCAGGAAATAGTGGGGGCTGAAGTGGAGCAATGGCATCACTCTACGCTACTTCTCACACAACTTGATGCATCCATTTTCATGTGAAAATCAAATGTTGTCTGCTTACATTTCTGAGTAGTGTTAGAAGTAGCTGTGGAAGTAGCGGGGCAATAGAACCTATTCCGGTATACCTTCAGTTGCCTTCTAATTAAGCGGGACCAAAGAAACAAGAAGAGTAGCGGGAGTAGTAGCCGGCCAGTGGAACCCAGCCTTAAAGGGCCACAAAAACATAAATGTGGACTTATTTTGAGCTGTGTGAAAAGTGGATAAATCCTCAAATACTTTGTCTGAACGATGTAAACATGGATACTAGATACATCATGAAATATATATATATTCTAGTGAATGTAACCCAGTAAAAAAGTAAAATATTACTTTTTAACAATATTGACTGTGAGTATAGCCTTAATATAGGTAATAGAGGGCCTTATAATAGTGGATTTCCATTGTACATGTCTATTACAGTGGGTGCAGTTCAAATCTGGGATTTTTCTATCAATATTTTTATCACAAAATGCAAGCATCGTTTCGCAATATCAAAGCTTGATTAAAATGATAAATCAAAAATGCAATGCATCATGGAATATAGCAAGGTTTCTTTAAAGGAAACATGTCAAACACATTTACATCCAATCACTGTTTAATATTTCATACTTAATATGACATGTTTATAGCTTTTACACTCAACTCCAAGTCCCATACATCCATGTGAATCAAGATTCAGTATAGCTGACATGCAAATTGCCCCAGACCAAGGCAGCAGACAGGATCTGATGGCATCATGCCTTGATATCAGCTTGGTCTTCCTCCTATTTAAGTGCTACACTTGTTTTACACTTTGTTCCTGCTTTAGTCTCTCTCAAGACATTGCTCTGTTTGTTGCAGGCTGATGGCATTCGGGGCTGGTAAAAGAGTGTGTGTAGGAGAAACCCTGGCCAAGAACCGCCTCTTCCTCCTCATCTGTCTGCTCTACCAGAGGTACAACATACTGCCAGAAGATGCTGACAATCTGCCTATATCAGATCCCAGGCACTATGCAGCAGGAACTGTTCTGCGACCACCCCCATACAAAATAAATTGTGTGCCAAGGTTTAATATTAAGTAGGATTTGATTCTTGGTTAATAATTGATACAGTCTTAAAGGTATCAATCTCTTTTTGAACAAGAAAGCAAGCTAAGCCCTTGGTATATTGCAATGTGGTCACTTATTAAATCAAATTCAAATAATAAGTAGGAAATTAAATAGAAAAAAGTGATGGTTAATGTTAGTTAGTAAGTAAAATATTTGTATCAGGTTACAATGAAGGCAATTGATAATGAAATACAAATTCAATTTTGAGATGAAAAAAGTTAAGAAATGTCATATTGATTCATTTAGTTCATACCTCAGAATTTTTTTCAAATCATTTTTGCTTCGGTTTTTGGCGAAATAGTATAACCAGAATATTATAGTGGCTCCTTGTTGGTGAATTTTACAGTAACCGTTCAGGAAATTTATTTATTGGTGTTTGAAATAAAAAGTTTAAAATATACCTGAAGAAGGCCAAGTCAGGCTTAAAGATTTTATAAATAAAGAATAACATCAACAAACCCTTTATTTGTTCATCTAACTGACAACACAACTAGATTTCCTGCCTAACCGATATTCCACAGCAATATTCTACAGTGATATTCCACTCTAAAATATCAAATATAATCAATAAAAAAAATATCCTTCTTGCACTATTCACCATACTGGCATAATATTGAAAAGTCCCAAAGATTCAAATTCTTAAATCCATTGATTTTTAAATCTGGTTTCTGCATAAGAACATTGCTCCCTCTAGTAATAATAATAAATAAACCTTTAAACATGCAATATGTTGGGTTTTTTATTATGGAATTATATATTCTTAACTTTTTTTTCAAACGTCTATAACTAAATTTCCTGAAGGGAGATTTTGGTGATCTAGGATCAATTAAAAACCCATGTATGACCCAGAACGCAAGGTTCAGTCCAAAAATAGCAACCTGTTGCATGAGATATTGCTAACTGAAATGTGTATCGGTGTTACGTCATTAAGGATCTACTGTTGCATGAGTGAATATCGTTCCGTTAAGGAGGCCTCTGTATCGCTAAAATCAGAGTATTTAGCGGCAAGCTCCAAGGCACCCCATATCGCTAAGGGGAACAGACGACCGGCCAAAATACTAATCCTACAGCTTTGTACATATTGAGTTATTTGTAGGCGATAACATTACCTTTCATTTGATGCATAACACATTATTACACCCCGAATAGGGCAGGTAGGTAACATAAGTTTGAATTTTTGGTGGAAATTTATTATTTAGGTATTTTTCTCATACAGAAAAGAAAATATTCTCCCCCACTTTCTAACATGACCACTAATCACAGCGATATGATAATAGTGGTACATTAACTAACTCATTAATAATGCTTGATTAAGTGTCTGAAAAGTGTTTTCTTATGTGCACCATGAGTTTCTGCTGGTTACTGCATTGATTAATTTCTCTCCCGACTGTTGACTCTCATTTTACTACGGAGAATGACCTGGTAATCTTCATAGTGGGGTGCCTGGAGGGGCAGTCATTTCAAATTCGTGTAAAAGTTTACTTTTTGGTACCAAATGAAAGCTTAGGGTCTAAGCAACATTTTTGGTCCGAGTGTACAACGATCATCGCATCAGGGGGGCCGTGGGGGGCAATTATAATTGGGGGCTGATCCCCCTTTCCGTGATTAAGTAAAAAGTCATAACTTTTGAAATAATGGGCCGATTTGACCATAACTGGTGTCATTATCTTAGGAATAAAGAGATGTAACCATATCGGTAAGTATTAAGATAAGATAAGATAAGATACTACTTTATTTATCGAAATCACATTACATAAGGGTAATGATAATGATAATAATAATAACATATAAAAGGACAAATCGGTATACAGTCATCTAGATCAGATCCAGTTCTCCCAGACGTTACCATCTCGTTAGTCTGAGCAAATTTTGAAAATATAATAATCTTTTTGAAAAAGATTGTAAAATATAAGAGATAAATATTTAAAGTTTCAATATATATTTAATAAAGGTAAATAGGGACGGTGTGTACATGGATTTAATGTCAGATTATAATACATTTTCTATCTGTTTCTTGAAATCATATTTTGTGACTGCTTCGTGAGCACTGGTTGGGAGCTCATTCCATTTTGACTGAGCAATATAAATAAAAGATTTTTTGTAGAAGGTTGTTTTGGGGGTTTTAATTTTGAATTTTTTCCTATTTTGTGCATGACTTCTAGTCGAGATTGTCCTCAAGTCCAGATTTTCTTCCTCTTTTGACAAGTAAAAGGCAGCTTCAAGAACATGTAGTTCTGCCCTTTTCTCATTATTTAGAATTTTGAGTTCAGAATATTTTTTCTCCAAATTTTCTCTCTTCTGCAATTTGAATATATAACGTATTGCTGTGTTCAGGAGAGTATGAAGTCTATTAAGGAGCTTTTTATTTGTTGACTGATAGAATATGTCACCTGATTCGATAACTGGTATAATCAGCATCTTGACTATGTCAGTTTTTATTTTTCTATTTAAAATGTAGGCTGATTTTCTTAATGAATTAACCTTCCATTTGACTTTATTTATTACATTGGTTGTATGATCGGTATATGTCAGTTTTTCATCAATGACAAGACCGAGATATCTATATTGTTTGACTTGGGTGAGTGTTTCATTTCCAAGTCTGAGATCATGGGAGATAATTTCTTGTTCTTTCTTCCTACCTATATTGAATTGAATATATTGGGTCTTGGAGGTGTTCATCGAAATCTTATTTGATTTGCACCATGCATTTACATTGTCCAAATTTTTCTGTAGATCTTTGTATAATTTTTCTTCATTTTTGTTGCTATTAAAAATAACCGTATCGTCGGCGTAATGTTGAATAATTGAGTTCTCAATTATTTCATTTAAGTCATTTATATACAGGGAAAACAAAATCGGCCCTAGTACAGTGCCTTGTGGGACTCCATAAGTTATTGTCTCTTTCTTGGAAGAAACACCATTCACCCTCACAGTTTGCTGTCTGTTCGTCAGATAATTTCTGAACCAATTTTTTGTATTTCCTGATATACCATATTTTTCTAATTTTTGAAGTAATTTGTCATGGTCCACAGTATCAAATGCTTTCTTAAAATCCAAGAAAACCACTGTTGTTAGATTAGAATCATTTAAGCTGTCATAGATCGGGTGTAGCAGATCAATATGCGCCTGTTTGACGGACCTACCTTTTCGGAATCCATATTGTTTGTAATAATAGTAATTGTTTTTTTCGAGATAGTCTGAAAGCTGTTTTTGGATTACTTTTTCTAATATTTTTGCAGGCATGGAAATACCTGATATAGGTCTATAGTTGTTGGTAGAATTTTTAACACCACTTTTTTAAAGTGGTGATACTGTAGCTGATTTGAATGCATTTGGAACGATACTGTGGACCAATGACAAATTTATGATATGTGCAAATTGAAACACTAACGCTCTAATACATTCTTTGAGGGACTTTCCCTGGCAAATTTTTAAACCCTGAGCTCTTATTAGGGTCGATATTTGATAATATTTGAATGATTTCCCTAGGCGAGATCAGATCAAATTCCAATTTCGTATTAGGAGAATTTATCTCGGTTTTACCTTGTTTAGCAGAGAGGTCTCGTAAGATATTTCTCTCCTCTTCTGTGGGATCAGGAATATTCCTAGCCAATGTAGGTCCGACCTGAGTGAAAAAATTGTTAAAAACATCAGGTACTAGGTTGGGGTCAACCGGAATTCCTTCAATGTTTTTTAACTGAATTTCTATATTTGTTTTTGTTTTTTCTGGGCTTATAATTTTATTTATCGACTGCCAAAGAGCTCTTGGGTTGTTTTTATCAGACTCCAGTTTTTCTTTGATAAGTTGATTTTTCATATTTCTACATAGGGTGTTAACCTTACTTCTGAGACCCTTTGCTTGTATTAAAAGATCTTTGTCATTTTTGTTCTTAGCTAACCTAAATAATTTGTCCCTCTGGTTCATTAATGAGGTAATCTCCTTAGTCAACCATTCAGGCTTCTTCCTGATATTCTTAAAATATTTCATAGGACACATATGATCAAGGTAGAAATTAATTCTTTCAATCATAATATCCCAACATACTTCAGGGTCGGTTTTACAATAGAATTCATTCCAATCCAGATCTCTAAGGATTTTTTGTTTAGCTAGGGGGGACCTGGACCCCCTGATTTTGGGGGAGGGGGCTCAAACCACCTCAATATGTAAGGTATAAATTTCACACTACTAGAACCTCAGTAATAATACTCCAATTTGAACATATCTTGTATTATTAAATTTGTAATGATGCCACAGTATCATATATTTGCAAATAATATTAAAGTAGGGGGCTCTGGGACCCCCCCTCCCAATTTCCAGGACATGGGTACATTTACCCTTGCAGCCCATTAAGGGGGGGGGGCTTGGGGCCCGTATTTTTTAGCAGTGCTCAGTCCACCATTTCATGTAAGGTGAGCATATTCAACCTGCTATAACTATGGTAGTAATTATCCTGTTTCCACATAACTGGTATCATTAATTTTGCAATGTGTATAAATATTTATAAATAAGCTAGGGGGCCAGGGATCCCATTTTTGGGGGCATCAGGGGCATGGAAGGGTTGTGTCACCTTGGCAGGCAGGTAAAGAAAACATGTTCATTCTCTTCTTTATAATTGTCTGATTTAAACATTATCAATGCTGAATGTCCTATATGTATGTTTCATGTCAAGAGGCATTCATCACATTGTAGCACATATTTTGGGAATATGTATGTGCTTAAATATGCTATTCAATTTTCAGCAATCAAATAACAATCACCAAATTCCTGGCTTTACTGAATTGAATTGAAATAGGTGTAAAATTTAGCACAACACTATGTTGGAGCCATATCACATTCCTATCAACAAACTAGCCAAACGTCTTTCTCCCTGTCTCCGACAGGCCACCTTTATGAGTCCCCTCTGTCCCTTTCCCCCTTCTCCTACCCCTCCCAACATTTTCTCCCTCATCCTCAGTGCCTTGCTTTATATGACATCTCTCACCTTGGCCATCCTCATGTCTGTCCCCCTCACCATCTACTCTCAATCCCTCAGCCAAGTATCCTTTCCTCTTGCCTTCTCCTGTTATTTCCTCCCTCTTTCAGTTGCACATCCCCCCTGCTGTCTCCCTGCTTCCTCTTGTTCCAACACTCCAGGGACACTCTTCCTTTCACCGTTCCTTACAAAAGGAAATTATTCATGATTTGGCCTATATTTTCTGATTCTTTCACAGGAGATTACGTGAGGATTCAACTCACAGTAAAAATAATTTAGTTTCCCCTTAAAATATGAGATGTACACTACAAATTGAGATCTAATAATGTATTGACTTATCATGTTTCCCCTGCACCTTTTTGTTCCACATCCCTTTCTCTGCTAAATTGTACATACTGATGTCAGTAATTCAATTTACTGATAGAATACATATATTTTGGATAATATGGCCTCCAACATTTTGATTCTTTTAACAATTTCTCTAAATCATTAATGTATACTCAGAGATATCTCAAAATCTCTGCTGGTGTAGCCTATACATGTATACATGATAGTCATGAAGACCAAAAAGTAGGTACACTAGGGCACAAAAATCTAGTCCTAGGTAGGTTAGTATGTCACTTTGCACAGACTAGTATACAGACAAAGTCAGTGTAGATCAGTCATGGACAGATGCCCAGTAATTGAGGATTCTAAGGATCTCCCACTTAAAAAAATGGAGGCAACAATTTTGGTAGTCTTCTTTCTTTCTTTTATCACATTGTGGGTAATTTTACAAAGAATCAAGAAAGGAAAACTTCCACCAGGACCACCTGGCCTTCCTTTCTTTGGCAACATGTTCCAGCTTGATGGAGAACGTCCCCACTTATCTCTTACTGAGTGGGCAAAACAATATGGTGACATATTTACTATCAAACTCCTGGGTGAGGAGAAGATCATTCTCAACTCAGAGGAGTTGACAAGAGAAGCTACAGTTACATCTTCAGAGGCATTTGCGGGATGACTAAGATTTGTTCGTTTTAATGAACTATTCTATAAGAAAGGGGTACCTATTGCATTTGCCAACCCTTCTCCATGCTGGACGAAATTGAAGAAAGCCATCATGGGTTCTCTGAAGACATATGGAACTGGAATGGGCAGGGTGGAAGAATTGAGCTTACAAACAGCCAAGGAGGTGCTTACAAAGATTGATAAGCAAGACACTGCCTTTGATATTTGTCTACTTATACAGGAAACTACTCTGAAAATCATACATCAAATGGTAAACACTTTTGTGGACTTCCCTATCTTGTTTGTATACTGATATATAGTATGATACTGATAAGGTACCAAACAGTCCCAACAATTTCAATCCGATATGAACATTTCTATTATACTAGGGTCTGTTCATTCCCAACCTATCCGGACAAAACCAAGGCAAAAGATAATGGACCTAGGTCTGATCTTTTAAGTGAACACCAGATTGTCTTCTAATTCATCCACTTCATTTAACACCAACCAGATTGCTTCTCTTCATCCCCACTCACTCCATTTTAAACTGGATGAGAACTTTCTAGAACAGCAAGATACAAATGAAGCAGACTCCAATCAACTAGGCATCACAGACATATGATACCCTCTAAGTCATGAAGGTTTGGGGATGGGGCTGCTGTTCACACATTTTTGACCTGATCATTGTATCCAATGAGCTGTCCTTTTCCGTTTCATATAGAATTATTTCATATAAGGCCAATAGTTAAATGAAAATGCATATCACTCATGCATGCGATGATTTGGCCTGCCAATCTCTATTTTAGCCTAAAGGTTACTCTTGATTGTTGCTATTCTTTCATGGGTTGTGATCAAAAGTAATTTGAACACTGGATGGTTTTGTCCAGTATATTTTTCATATTCAGGTATTCATGAAGGTCCTAATTAACATTGTGGGAAAACCTCTTTCCTGAGGTGGCTCCGGCTATTATCACTCACGGGTGGCCGTTTTTCCTCACCTGATCTGATGTGTATTTACCTATAACAGCAGTACTTTGATGAACTCCTATAAGT
Source organism: Sthenelais limicola (assembly GCA_942159475.1). Lineage (NCBI taxonomy): Eukaryota > Metazoa > Annelida > Polychaeta > Phyllodocida > Sigalionidae > Sthenelais > Sthenelais limicola. Next base: position 108,604,484 of record OW804100.1, on the reverse strand, counting down.
CATAACATTGATAAACTTGGCACAATGCTGAGAATGTAGCCTTAAGAGAAAATTGTATTCAATAAAATGTCACAAATTTTGGGTTTTTATCATTGAGGCTCCACTTGCTGTATATCATTCAGGAATGTATGAACTCCAATATTACATATTTAGTGCCTAATCAACTAAGTAAAAAAAGAACTATTAAAAAAAAACTATTTGGCATCATGCCAAGATGTATTCTTTGTAGAAAACGGCAATAACAGAGTCAGTGGATGGGACATTTGTAATTCATGAATATCCTGGTTCTTGACAGAACAGAAATGTTATTAACCAACTAGTTTTGTTTTATGTTTTGGTAGCTTTATTGTCACAAGATGTCGGATGATGATGCAGCTGTAATGGTTGAATTAGAACCAGAACTAAATCGAGTTCTCATCAGCAGCAGGACAGGAACGTTTGTTGAGATACTCCCATGGCTAAGACACTTCGTCCCTAAGTATGTCCACCAATTGAAGATTCATGAGTCATGTATCAAACAGGTGGGCAAAGACTTCAATAGTTTATAGATTTAAAGATAATACAAAGTGTGCTTTGTGATAACATTCCATAGGATAGAGTCTTCATTCTAGGTATTCTAGCATACTTCCATTGATATTAGACTGCATTGGCTAGCAGTTATAGATAAAATGTTTTTCAAACAATCTGCATTTAAATGTTTAAGTCGGAGGGTCAAAGCAAGGAGAGTGTTTTGGAAGCTCTACTAGAGTACAACAAGTTAAGAATGAAGAGCAAGAAGAGACTGAGCCACCACAACATTCTCTGTCAAATGATAGACGTTGAGCTTGCAGGTATGTTATAACAAACTTGTAACAAAATAAATCTTAATAATTAACATCTTCAAAGCTTCAATTTGACTTCAGTAGTTATGATACACTTTTAACTAATCAGTATGTCTTATAATTGGGTGACTAAATGATTGAAAACACATGTATGTACACATATTGGAAACACATTCATCAAAATACAAAATTACAAGGTTTGGTGATTCTGTAGGAGGTTGTCCATATATATATCACCAAGGTAGTGTTATAGAAATTGGTTTCATCCTTATCTCAGTTTTATTACACAAAGAAAAACTAAATTTTCTAAGTGCAATTCTGTTATTCTGATGCTGCATGAATTTTGAGATAGAACTGAACATTGGCTGTATGTTGGATACAAGATAACTTCATATCAAGAGCTATTGAATCACATGTGGAGATACTAAGACTTAAAAATATTAGAAATCATCATTCTTGTGCTAGTATTAGGCCTTGATTGCTTTCTGAATGTGCATAATCCCAAGTCATCACCTTCACCCACAAACAATTGAACCAAGGATTTTCGGATCTGGCAGAATTTTTATTTTGTATGGTTATAAAAAGCCTGCAGGACAGCCAGAAAACCATTCAAGCAGTTGTCAATGAAATCTAAACAATGCTCCATCTACCAACTATATTCTTACAAGACTAAAGACTGTAAATCTTGTTGATTAACCCATTAAGGGCGTGGAATGCATAAAGGCATTCCCGTGAGGGGCGTGGGGGCGTGGCATGCATTTATGCATTCCCATGATAGGGGCGAGGCTTGCATTAATGCATTACCATCCATACGGCGTGGCTGGCATTAATGCATTATAAAACTTGGTTTGGGGAAAATGGATTTTATTTCGAAAAATAAATAGCTCTTCATTACTGTTCTTTTAGAAACTCATTTCTGTATGATATCTCTCCCATTTTGTTATATCAAAATTATTGCCATTGGAAATTACTCAATCCATTCAATGAATATAATTGTGGGATTATTGCGGCACCAGACAACATTCAGTAATGGCGCCGACGGCGGGAGGTGCCAACGCATTTTCTGAGAAAATATAAATGATCATACACAAATAAAATGCCTTTGAAAATTAACTTCATCATCTTCATACAACATGAAATATTATTAAAAAGTACCTAACATACCTTTCCTTCCCATCACAATTAATTTATGAGAGTGAATCCTGTTTTTCTCTCCCTCTATCTTAATAATATTAGCTTCGTAAAGTCCGCCATTATTACACCTGCCATGATGCTTACAAAATCTATATTTTACCTCATTTTCCATCGTAAATCCAATCATCCATATAAAAACTATTCATGATCTAGGATGAGTAGCATCTACTCTCTTATATTACCAAATCTCGGAATATTTGGTTGAAAAATGATTGCTTTTCAAATTTGTTCAAACAAACTTTTGGAGGATTTGTCCAGAAGCAACAGGGCTTCCGAATAGTTTACAAATGTTTTTGAGTGCAATTGAAATCGTTTCTGTGGAGGCTTCATCTATTATTGTAATATTATATATAAATAGCTGTTGGAGAGATAAGGTGATAGTGTGATAAGAATGAAGGGGAGCGGTATGAGCCAGGTCACATAGACATGTACAATAAGGGACTCACATGGCCACCATCTTTAACAGAATTATGGGAGTTGTACATCAGTACCAAAGCTATAGAAATCATGTTATGTTTAGCATGGAATATTTAACAATGATCTTGAGTAAATAGCCTTATTTCATGGGTCATTTATTGAATTATTCTTTTCAAATTTCAATTTTCAGTTAAAATCTGAAATCAACCCACCATGCACTGTAGCATACATGTCCAGTGAACCATCCCAATCCCCTATTGACAGGCTCTCCCTATATTCATATTTTAAAAGCAATGTGATAACAAATTGCTTGAAATAAAGAAACAAGGGGGATTTAAAAAAGAAGTGGGGTTCTGGTGTAGACTGAAAAGAATAATTCTGAAGAAAGAACAATACAGCACATCTTTTACACTATGCTAACTGCTAAAATGAAACCACAGAATGGAAATTCATATTTATATTATTTAATAATATCCCTATTATTTAACATAAATTAGCGGGTGATGAAGTTGGTGTATACTGAGTCTGCATATGTGGCAATAGAAATTGGGGGATAGGCTGATTTCTACACAATTGTAGATTTGCTTCTGTCTTTCAATATTCAATATTGAATATAAAATCAGTTGTTTGGTCAATTGGATAGGTATCTGCACAAGAGATACCGCGTCATTGCTGACACCTGGTGTCGGAGACTAACACCCCCTCTCTCTTCCTAGCTGTCCTACTACTTAACCTACTCACCCCTGTCTCTCCCCCTCACTCTGCTCCAGCGCTTCACCCTACTACAGCTTCTCCTTTTTCAGCCTCCAAGACCGCCATCTAAATCTCATCTAATCACACATAGTTTTGGCCCATCCATGCCTCTAACCTCAAAATAGAGACTGGAATACTCACGACACACCTCAGGAAATATATACCTAGGTATTCGACTGAAAGGAACTCATAAAGTATGGCCGATAACAACGAACAAAGGGACGCTGATGGTGGACACGCTGAGGGCGGACACGAGGAGCCGAAAGGAGACAAGAAAAAGACTGGGAAGAAAACGGACAAACCCAAGGCACCAAATTGCATGTCCCTACAGAAGGAGCTAACAGGAGTAGGGGGTGAGATAAAAGAAGTTAAGTCTCAGGTGGCCACAATACTTTCCACACTGGACATGATAAGAAAGGAACTAAAGGGAGACAAGGACTCGGAAACAAAGTCCCTCCATAACGAGTCAGACAAAGAAAGCCGCTCCTCCCGGTCAAGGAGCAGGAGGTCAGAGTCCAGCGGCCGCTCCCACCGGACCAAGAAATCCTCCCCGTCCAGGAAGAGGAAGGCCGAATCTAACGACCAAGAAAAGAAGAAAGAAAACGACGACGAATATCAGGAGAGAAAATTAAAAGTGGAGGACTGGATTCACAGGAATACTAGACAGTCATTCCCCGGACCAAGAATCCTAAGACACCAAATGATCACAGACGATTTCATTGAGAAGCAGATAGACCAGGAGCGATTTGCAGATGGCTTACATGGTAGGGTTAACATTATTGGTAATATTCACCGTGCTAATATTATGTCGAAACCTTATATGTATGTGCAGCGTGATGGTAACCAAACCGTCAAGCAAAGGCTAGATGCCCGATCTACATTAACTTCTGTGGAATATATCGATGGTTTCCTAACCCTTCTCAACGACCCAGATGCACATAAAGATGAGCAATATGAGGATATTATGCTGCACTTAAGGCAGGTTACAAGGGATATCATGGAACGCCCCTGGAATGATGTGAGACGCTGGTCTCAGTTTGTGTTTGATTCAATTGAGAACGGCAGGTTCACATGGTCTGGTAAAGCATCGATTCAAGATGAGAGAGTAAGGATCTGCCTCACAGGAGGAGGCATATCCCGAAGCAGTGCAAATGCAAACAACGCCAAATACCACCAATCCTCATCGGCTCTACCTAAGAAGGACAATGGAAATAAAGCCCAAATTGAAACCGTATGCAGGCCCTACAACACCAACAAAGGATGTAGGCACAGTGGGGATCACAAGGAGGGAGCCATTTCCTGCCTACACATATGTACATACTGCAACTCCATTGGTAGGAAAATACCACACAGTGTGCGTGAATGTGAACGAAGAGTAAGGCATGCATCCCAGCAAGCCGAAGGTGCCTTTAAGCCTGGAGCTCGAGGAGGGAACAACAGCTCATATAATGGCAGCAACTACACCAGGAGCAAGGCGGGAAGCCCTACGGATAACTCCGCCAGTAGTGTCTCAAAAAACCAGTAGGCGGCGCACCTGGTGCGCCGCTACCCATCGGGCCGAAGAAACTAGGCCACACCGACCTAGTGCCCTCGATCAAAGCCGAATACATTACCGCACATGATCGCGCTACACGCGAGACCTCAGCCGAGATCCATCATGGCGGACACCAAAACAAAAACTCGAAACATAACAGATCGGAAATGAATCATAGACTCAATCCAAATGCCACATGCTTTAGCCCGCAACCGAAAAATATATGTAGTGAAAGGCAGGCAGACAACAAACCCTATGGACTCACCAGGGATTATTTCCAGCGAGTGGAGGCAGTGTGCCAGGGCAAGGCACACCCGTCCACAGTATACACACACCCGCAGCACCTATCTGCACACCGAAGGATTACATGGCCAGACCCTGTACAACACCAGCAATGGTGCAACTTAGACGAAATTTACAACGAAGTTAAATCGTATGGTGTACCAAATGCGATTGGGGCAAAACGAGTGCTACCAACAAGACTCCATCTACAGGCATGGGAAGAAAGACTATCTGATTCAAGTGATGACAGGGAACTGCTATCATTCATAAGGTATGGCTTTCCCATGGGCTACTCCGGGCCAGTGTCTAATAATTCTAAGGTCAGGAACCACCCGAGCGCTACAAAGTTCAGTGACAAAATCGATCATTTTATAAAGAAAGAAGTGGCACTAAAGGGACTGTTAGGACCATTTGATTCTCCTCCATTCAAACAGTGGTGCCAAACATCCCCAATAATGTCAAGGGCTAAACGTGAGTCGGAGGACAGAAGGGTTATAATAGACTTAACATTCCCCGAAGAAAATTCAATAAATCGCTATATCGTAAAGAACTCGGTCTGGGGCCAGGAACACCCCCATACTTTCCCCACGGTAGGAGACCTGGTATCGGACCTGAGCTCGATGACGGGGAACATACACCTGGCCTCGATCGACATCTCCAGAGCATATAAGAACTTTACATCAGACCCACTGGACTGGTGCTTGCTGTGCTTGCAGTGGGGAAACCAGTGGTTCTGCGACGTGACAATGCCCTTCGGCAGTAGGGCCTCAAGCGCACACATGCAAAGGGTAGCCAACACCATTGTGAGGATAGTCAGGGAAAATGGATACCATGCATACATGTACCACGACGACCTCATACTCGTTGGTGAGACCCTAGAAGTGACTCGAGATGCCTACCAGTTCGCCAGAGGCCTCCTAAAAGATCTAGGGCTACCTGAGGCCCCAGAAAAACTCAAGGCACCAGCCAAATCCGTGAGGTGGCTGGGCATACTGATTAACACCAACGACATGACCCTAAGCATACCACAGGACAAAGTTGAGGAGGCAAAGGCCCTGGTGGACAAATACATCAAACGCAGATCTCTAACAAAAACCGAACTACAGTCAATTGTGGGGACCCTGATACACATAGGCAAATGCGTGGCCCCCGCTCGACTATTTGTGTCAAGGCTACTAGATGGACTGCGAGAGTTCAAGGGCAAGCACATGAACATCAATAGTCCCATGAGGGAGGACCTCAAGTGGTTTAGCCAGTTCTGTGATCAATGGAATGGCGTATCGATCATACCAAACACATCGTTCTCCAAGGTGTATATGGTGGATGCCTGCCTGTCAGGGATCGGAGGTACTGATGGAGAGTATGCATACTCCAAACAGGTCTGCCCCCACCATCAAGAGGCGGAGAACATCTCAGAACTAGAGGCAATAAACGTGGCAGTAGCACTGCAAAATTTTGTGGGCCCCGAGGACAGGGGCACCCACATACGAGTACTGTGCGACAACGAAGCAAGTGTATCTGTCCTAAGCACAGGAAAAGGAAGAAACAAGGTCATCATCAAGGCAGCACGAATTGCCTGGATGATACAGGCACTATTCGATCTCACCATCTCATACGCTCACATTGCCGGTGCCAATAATGAGGTGGCAGACGCATTAAGTAGAGCGCACATGGGCACTAAAGACTTTAATAAAGCTAAGATGTGGGTCGATCACTACGGCCTAAAGGTCATCGACCCAAATATTGAAGCAGTAAACTCATGCAATGACATTCTCCATTTTAGGGACAAGACTACAAGCTCTGGGAAGGCGAGCTGAGGCCACTCAAGAAAGTGCATGGAGTAAGGGCACGACTGCCAACCGAAAATCGAGTGTTGCCACATACTCCGCATTTGCACGCTATGCACAGTTCGACCCACACAGTGCCACCGTCGGACAGGCATGTGCATACCTGCAATACCTATCCGAGCATCTACCATCGCCAAGATCTGTCGCAAACCATCTATCAAACATAAAAACCTACCTGAGAAAGTGTGACTCTGATACATCACCCTGGGAGCATCAGAGGGTAAAGTGGCTCATAGATGGGCTGACTAAAAACAAGGCCTACATACCAAGAATAAAAGAGCCCCTGGACCCAAAAGTGCTCAGAAATATGATACTCCTCCTCGGAAGTGAGTTCAATGATCTAATAATTAAAGTGGCAGGGTTGTTGATGTTTCAAGGGGCGCTCAGGCAATCAGAGGTGACTCCACGATCCATCAAAGCCTTTGACCCCCTGAAACACCTCACTAGATCAGATGTGGTCGTCGAACCTAATCTGAACGGAATATCTGTGAACATAAAATCAGCAAAGAACATGCAGTCAAATTATCAACGAAGAACCATCGAGCTCACCAAGTCCCCGGACAAGCGAATGTGCGTAGTCAGGGCAAAAAGTGAAATGCTAAGAAAAGACCCCACTACACAACCCGACCAGCCATTTATATGCTTCCAGGCCACAATAAGACCGGTCCCAGCCACATATGTAAGCCGCAGATGGAAAAAGCACCTAAAAGACAATAACATAAACACTAAAAACCTCAGCTTACACAGCTTAAGAAAATCAGCAGCAACTGTCGCATTCAATGCAGGGGCTACAGAACTTGAGGTACAAAATTATGGCGGGTGGTCTTCACAGGCCTACAGAGCCTACGTAAAGACAAAATACTCAAAAACGAACAGGAAGATCATAAAAGCCATAGCCAAATAACAATTAAAAATCGCTAAATAACAAGCTTAAAGTAACAAGCTCAAAAATCTCGACATTAGCCTAGAAATCTTCACTAGCAAAAACTCAAAATATAACAACTCTCAATTACAGCCGCCTATAAACAGCCTTCTTCTCTCAACTCCACTCTCTCAATCTAAACCCTCCCTCCCACTCCTTAAACACATAACTTCTGGTTTCTTGGCCTATATATCATGTATATGCTTGTTTACAAACAAAATGTATATCAACATGTCATATCTCATTATATGTACAATAATTAAAATCTTACCTAATAAAATTTTAATTAGCCCAAACCCTCTCTTACTCTTGTCTCTCGTAAGCCAGGCGTCACCAGTAATGGGATAGGTATCTGGACAAGAGATACCGCGTCATTGCTGACACCTGGTGTCGGAGACTAACACCCCCTCTCTCTTCCTAGCTGTCCTACTACTTATAGTCAGGGAATTTTAGGAGAAAAAAGGCCAATCTGTGAACAAATTCCTTACCAAGAAATGTCTTCACCAATGTATTGGTAAAGGTCTCTACTAACATATTTCAAAACATTTAAACTCAACTCCCGTAGGAAAACCTGTGAGAGCTGAAAACAAAAATGGCCGCCACTAAAACTCTGAAACACTACAACTTGGGGTAGAATCAACATGTAATCAAGTGTGAATACACTTTTTCTAGGTTTTAAGGCATGGGGAATTCATTGGAACATGACAAAGGTTGATACAGACAATATTTAGCAAGTTAATCTACTGATACTCGGAACAAATGAGCAAAAGATGCTAAAAAAATCCTTCCGAATGTACCCTCTGAAGTAAAAAATCTATACTTCATAACTTGGGGTAGAATAAACATGTAATCAAGTGTGAATGCACTTTTCCTATGTTTTAAGGCATGGGGAATCCATTGGAATATGAATAAATTCAATATGGACAATATTTAGCAAGTTATTCTATTAATACTGAGAAGAAGAAAACAACAAAAAACTGTCAAATAAAGGGAAAAATCTAAATTGGATTTATGAAGGCATTCATGATGAATGACATTAGGAAAGATATTTCTGCAGGTATTGTGATGCCTGAAATAAAGAAAAAAGGCAAGTTGTCTATCTATCTGAACTTCTGAACGATATTTAGCAAGTTAATCTACTGATAATAAGAACAAATTAATAAAAGACCCTAAAGAAACCCTCCCAAATATACCCTATTTTAAAAAAACTAATTCAGGTTCATGAAGGCATTTGTGACCAAGAGTATTAGGAATATATTTCTGCAGTTCAAACTGTAATGCAAATGCTTTTGATGGTTTTAAGTGTGACTTGATGAGGACCAAAATAAAACCAAATGAGGACCAAAAAGAGTCAATTTGTTTATAGTGTAAGACAGCTGTCATGCCTTTCTTACTTTCATCATTAGCAAGTGAGCTGTTTGCATCATCAGCATTGCAATAGCCAGAAGCTGGAGGACTTCCAGGTTAATTTTAACTTTCTGGAAGAAGAGATGAAACTTCTGCATTTGGAGTGAGTAATTTTGTACTAGGTGTTCAGGGCCAGGAGGAGATATAGTTCGGAATTGTTGCCTTTGAATGTATTGGAGAATCTTATCCAGCTTTCTCTATATACTTTTGGGAAGCTCTGCCATTGGTAAACATATAAACTTACTTTTGCTATACAGACATTCAAGGAAAATTGAAGATAAACAACGCCTTTTTTCCTGCCCCAAAATACCTGATTTTATATCATAGTCTACTACCACATGGATAAAAATGGTCTGAAGTTCTGTTATTCTAGATTCTTTCTTCCAATGTTTTTCCAATCCCTTCACACTTTGGTTCTCAGAGTCCAGTTGCTGTGCATTTTTTAATCAGTGGCTAAGGACAGGTAATTGTGAACTATTTTTTGATTGTTTCTGCACACATATGGACTTCTTCCACTTGAGGTCATGGGATGGCAGCCATCATTTAGAGGGTGGCTCAGAAAGATATATATGCATCACTTAATGCTGTGGTGTGCATGATTGAAGGATATGCCAATTCAAGAGAATGTAGCTCCTAACTTACTGAGACAACCAGCAAGATGATGAAGAGCCCTCCTATACCCAGCTGATGAAATTGCCTCTGAATGTCACTCACAGTAATGTGAAAGCTATGATACTAATTTAATTCAATACATAAATCCTACAGAAATATAGATTGAAGGGGTCAATCACAGCAGGAGAAACTATATATTCTGATGTTTTATATATATATATATATATATTCTGAGGTTCTGAGGCACTGCTCTTGGCCAAGAAAAAAGAATCTTTGTTCTCAAACTACGAAGATATTGTTAAAATCTGAAGAAATCTGGCAAAAAGAAATAGACTTGTATTCCATATCAGAGATGCTTCCATACCTTACTGCATCAGCTATGTGAAACAAATTCCAGTTGCCTCTCCAGAATATTAGTGTTGTTGTTGAGCTGGTTGTGTAGGTCGAGAGGAGCGGTGAGCTCCTTCCTACATGGTTCACAGGCCTATCAATTTGATAAGTGTCACATGAGTAAATTAGAACAAAGAAATGAATATACTTCTGTATGGCCAGTGTGTATGAATTCTAAAAGTTTTTTTCACATTGTTTGATGGAGTAATCAGTCATGGGCTGCATCAACTGCCCTTCTAATTGAGCATGTACTATTATGTACTTATATCTTATATCTGTTCATTGAAATCAAATGGAGGCATGGCAAGAGGGAAACCTGAGCTGTTTAGCCAATAACTTTAGCCTGTATATGGTAAGATCAACATTCTTCTGTTCATTATATAGGTGACCATGATTAGAATATATCAGACCAATAAAGTGAGAAGATAGAGAATAGCACTTCTTCATATCTCCATGGACAGAAACCCCTACAGCTAATACCAGACCTTGATAACTATTGCTACTGGTGTAACATCCCACAAATGTTGCTCCCCAATGTTGATGAGGCACAAAGAGTAGAGAAGCATATTCTGGAGTCAAGGAATGGGTAAACTGTCCCAGACATTACATGAAAAAGGATGTGATAAAAACCCTCAGAGGGTAATTTGAAATTAGAATTATAGGTCATTCAATGTCAATGGATCCCCAACTTGTTTCAATGCATCAGGATCACTGGTAAACTCCACTTTTGGTGGCAACATTTGGTTTTGAGCCATGTTACTACCTTCATGCACTGTGTAAAACCATTTTACTCCAAGAAACTAAGGAGTCTACCTTGGCAGGTACTGTTTAGACATACAAATCTGGTTGTACAAGGTCTACAGGAAATGTTCATGGGCTCATAGATAGATGTACTTTGATCTAGATATCACCATAGCCAATAGGACAAAAAACAGGTCATTTTAAAAATTCGTTTGTGTGATGAATATGACAATCGTAGCACTAAGGATATGACCCACCTAAGTTGAAACAAGGATCCTGTCTGACTGCTTCTTTTACATTGACAAAGTATTTTGGGCATGAAAGAGGGATTTTTCTTGGACATTTCCACCATGCCTGTATTACAAAAGAAAGCTTAGATGTTTTCCAATAATAGAGCTAGAGAAGCAATATAATTACTGGGAATTCACAGATCACAAATACTACCGCCTACTTCTGCTGTTAATAAGAACTTGGAAAGGTGTTCACCTTCCTCCAGGGAACCTGGGATGGAAGTTCAGATAGACAACTTGTATCACATGTCATGTCATTTATTATCATTAAAAACATTTGCATTACAGTTTGGACTGCAGAAATATGTTTTCTAATGTCATTCATCATGAATTCTTCCATAAATCTGAATTAGATTTTTCACTTTATTTCAAAGTATTTTGTTGTTTTTTCTTCTCAGTATTAATAGAATAACTTTGCTAAATATTGTCTATATTGAATTTATTGATATTTCAATGGATTTCCCATGCCTTAATACATTGAAAAAAAGCATTCACACTTGATTACATATTTATTCTACCCCAAGTTATGAAGTATAGATTTTTTACTTCAGAGGGTACATTTGGGGGGATATTTTTAGCATCTTTTGTTCATTTTTTCCCAGTATCAGTAGATTAACTTGCTAAATATTGTCTGTATCAACATTTTTTATGTTCCAATGGATTCCCCATGCCTTAAAAACTAGAAAAAGTGTATTCACACTTGATTATATGTTGATTCTACCCCAAGTTATGGAGCTTCAGAGTTTTAGTGGTGGCCATTTTTGTTTTCAGTTGTCACGGGTTCTCCTACGGGAGTTGAGTTTAAATGTTTTGATATATGTTAGTAGACACCTTTACCAACACATTGGTGAAAAAATTGTTTGGTAAGGAATTTGTTCCCAGATTTGTTTAATATTCCCTGACTATTAACCTACTCACCCCTGTCTCTCCCCCTCACTCTGCTCCAGCGCTTCACCCTACTACAGCTTCTCCTTTTTCACCCACCCACCCTCACCAAATCTATTTAAGGCTAACGCGGCTAGGGCCTATATATCATGTATATGGGTCAAATTTTTTTAGAATGTACAATTGCAAAATTCCTGACCTTTGCGCATTATACTGAATGGTTATTGCACAAAAATGAATCAATCCTAATGATCTTGGTATCATTGGAAAGGAGACATCCTAAGCTTTACGAAAATGTACACATTGGTATCATATTTATACGTTTTGTATGCAATAAATCACCTTAAATGTTCATATATACCCCAAACTACATTCTTCTAAAAAAAACTATTGTGGAGATATGAGTGCAAATTATATCAGGGGTATACCCGGTATATTGAGGGATGCCCGGTATGGCAGGAAGGGAAAAGCTAGGACTAACATTCAACTGTTTTAATTAAGACCAAGCCTCTGTTTTTTCTTTTGGAAACTAAGACAACCACCACATAAAGTTATTGGGCAGGTATTCTGGGGATTTCTTGGACGTTGTCAACCAGAATGAGAGTGATAGAGGATTATACATCCACTTGTATGGCGTGGAAATATTTTTAAAATGATTAAGAATCAGCAATCTGTGTGATATTCAGCTGTCTAATCATTATTAATGTGTTTAAAAAGTTGTTTTTAACCATTCTAAGTATAGTTTGTTCCTACCATAGGATAAAGGAAGGAGCAATGCAGCCTTATTGTTAACAAGAATCCAAGAGGGGATACCCGGTACCAACACCTTTAAACTTGATTTCTAAGCACACTTCACAATTGTTTCTCAATAGGTGTCATGTCAAATTAGTTTTTATTGAATAGAAACGTCATATATGCATAATTTAGCAAATATTTAGGGTTGTAGGGACAGGGATGTTAAGGCAAATGTGTTTTGATTTGATATGAGGCATGCCACACCAATCATTTTCTGTTGATATATTATAGAAAAATAGGATTATTATTGTATGTAGCGTCCTCCTATTATGTGTTAATGTCCCTTGCAATTGTTTATTCAAGGTACCAGTGAAGATTTGTTCATAAACACAATAGACACTTCTTTTAAGTACATTAAAGGAGTGGTTGATACCGGGCATCCCCCATACCGGACATCCCCCCATCAATACTATTGCCCTTGACTAAGTCCATTTTGAACCTAGAAATCACCATAAAACTTACCATTTCAACGTATAATGCCTTACTCTACATATGTATGTGGCTTTATGCCTTATTTCCATGCAATTTAATTCAACTTTAATCAAAATCGTGATACCGGGCATCCCTGGGCATCCCCTGAAAGGTAGAATTTTTGTCATAACTTCTACACATGTGACTTTATCTTCTGTAGTTTTTGCAGTAACATGGCCTGTTCCTTCCCCTAACATGTGGGAACATTAAAAATGAGATAGGGAAACTTTTATTTTTTTGATGTTCTCAACCACTATATATTTTTATTCAGAAATTTGATGATCCATCATATTGATTGTTTATCATTGATTTGATAGCCAGTATGATTTACTATACATGTTGTTTATGTAGTTACTGAGTTTCATGTGGTTGTTTCCATCTTAGTAGCCATGGTGGGATGTCAGATAAAAGATACTCTACTGGGGGATGCCCGGTATATGTAGAGGGATGCCCGGTATATGTGTGGGGGTGTTGGTCTCAGGCACAGGGAAGTGTTATTTAGTGAAGGAGTGACTTGAAACTTGATTAATTGTGTACCAAGTATATTTCTCCTTTGATGTAAAACCTTTTCTATCATTGATATGAACCCTTTCTGATTTATTTGAGATGTCAAAGTCAGAGGAGTAGTAAAAAGGGATGCCCGGTATATTTGAATGGGTGTTAGACTGAGACCCAGTAAGGTATTATTCAGTAAAGGAATGTATTGAAATTTGATTTTTTGTGTGTTAGATATATTTCTTTTCTAATGTAAATTATTTTCTATTATGAATATTGCCACTTTCTGATTTATTTGGGGTCTGAAAGTTGGCGGAGAACTGATTTTTTTCCAATTATCACAGTTCTATATCCAAATACAACTCAAATGAATGGAATTGCAATTATTCGAGCCTGTATGTATTACCATAGATGTTGTTCATAGACTTGCTTGGTTTCAATTGGTTTAGTCCACTTTTGTAGTCACAGTGAGACATCAGATAATGGGTACTTTACTGAGGGGATGCCCGGTATCATATGCAAAGGGATGCCCGGTATCAAAGATGGCTTCTATTACCAATTTTCTCAGAGATTCTGAACATGGTAAATTGGTTACAAGTTGCTATGTTGATGGGAAAGATGTATATGTTGCCAGAAAACAGGTTTTAATCCCGTTTATAGCAACAACTACAGCATTATTGAAATTATATTTGAATCATATATTTCTGGTCAAAACACTCCTGTTTTGGGGAAATGTAATTCATTTGCTTTCATGACTCACATAATAAGCTGTGATGATACATAGATATGGATTGGTATGCTAGTAAATGAACATTTAATCCTTATAAGGAAGTATTTTTTATTTGGAAATTGAATCATTATACCCTGAGTTATTGAGGACTTCAAGAGCTACTACTTCATTTGATACCGGGCATACCCTAAAAAAAGATCACTTTGTTTCAACCATCATAAAAACTGACATATTTAATTTTTTTAAGTATAATTGGTGTTTTTAGGTGGTGGGGACATATATGATAAGTGTCAGGAGGAATATGAGTTTATACTTATTATTTTTTTTTTCATTCCTCCTAATCCTCACAAAATCGCAATTGTACATTCTAAAAAAATCTGACCCACATGCTTGTTTACAAACAAAATGTATATCAACATGTCATATCTCATTATATGTACAATAATTAAAATCTTACCTAATAAAATTTTAATTAGCCCAAACCCTCTCTTACTCTTGTCTCTCGTAAGCCAGGCGTCACCAGTAATGCATTTACCTATTCAATATGTACACCTGCCATAAACAATGAAATGTTATCATGTGTTAAACAATATGAACAGTAACTCTTATCATGGATATACAGACAGTTTGGCCTAGTTGTCAATAGCTTAATATCAATGTACAAAGTACAAAACACAAAGTTTAGACACTTTCTCCCACTGGGTGAGTGTTACACTGTCTACCATATGGGAAGCCTGTTTGTTACATATCTTCCTTATTGTAGTAATATCTCAAAATATCATATATCACTAAATAGAAAATCAACTTGATAGTAAATCCAGTAGGATATAAGTCTTTTTTGACTTATGCAGGTCCTTGACATTTGCTGGTACATAGGCAGGCAGTTCTCCAAATGTGTTGAATTCTTTGAAGTGGGAAGATATTGAATACTAATATTTAGTGTAAAATGTGGAGGTAATAAGAAACACATGGGTGAAGAAACAAACAAAACACAGTGGTAGATTTCCAGTTTAAAAGTAATTTACTTTACACAGAGCTCTGCTCTGCCCATTGTTATTGCTATGTTTCCCAAACATATCACTGCAAATGATACATGGATGTCTGTTAATCATCATTTGGAGATTGGATTGAAGGTTTGGACAAGGCAGGGAAGTTCTCTAGGTGTACTGGAGGAGATCACTTTGCTGGCTGTAGCACAATGCCGGTTTCCACCCAGTGATCAAGTACATAACTATATACATATAGTTTCCCTAGTTTTAGTCAGTATTGTTTGCAAAAATTACAAAAATAGGGTCTGCACTCAAAACCCTTGTACTGACACACATTATCTGTCACTGACATCATGCTTAGATAGCCTGCATGTGTTGTCATGACGAGAGCCATTTACATTCCCTGCATCAAAGCACAAGTAACAAATGCATTCATATCCATGTTCTTCCACTCTCCTAGACATCACTAATCAATGTCTTGTGGTGCAAAAACATGTGTAGATAGCAGGCTGAGTACAGGAGATGGTATCACATGTAAAGCTCCTTCCGCTCTTGTATTATTGACTCACTAGCATCACATTGCCTGGAAACATGTATAAAATGCATAAACTGCTAAATGTTGATCTGATTGGTGATTTCAATTTGATGTGTCTGTACAATTTCATAATATTACTTTTCAGTGCATATTTAAGCGTGAGTATTATAACATGCACATTGAATAAGTACACATAGGGATATCACTTGACTTGACTTCAATTGATTGATAGCACTAATTTCATTTCCTAATATCCCTGTTGTAGTGGTTGTGTGTATGTACAATATTCTTATTATAGGTCTTGGAGTCTGAAGCTGTCCGCCCGTGTGGTTCCTTCAGACTGCACCAAAATCGAAATCTGAATCACTCAACAGTATCTCTAAATGATTAATCAATATCTCACTATTCTCTCATATTTTTTAGCGGTATCTCAAAATCTGTAAATCATATTACTAAATATGGAAAACATGTCTAACAGCTTCCCATAGTCTTGTGACTGGTGTGGGTCATACCTACATGATAGACATAGACACCAATCAGTGAGGATTCCAATCACCTCCCACTTAGGAAAATGGAGGTAACAATATTGGTAGTCTTCTTTCTTTCTCTTATCACCTTTTGGGTGGTTTTACAGAGAATCAAGAGAGGAAAACTCCCCCCAGGACCACCAGGCCTGCCTTTCTTTGGCAACATGTTCCAGCTTGATGGAGAACGTCCCCACTTAACTCTTACTGAGTGGGCAAAACAATATGGTGACATATTTACTATCAAACTCCTGGGTGTGGAAAGGATCATTCTCAACTCAGAGGAGTTGATACGGAAAGCTATAGTAACTTCTTCAGAGGCATTTGCTGACAGACCAAGATTTGTCCAATGGGTAGATTTATTCTTTAGAGGTGGGGCATCTATTGTAGCTCGAAGCCCATCTCCACGCTGGACAAAGTTGAAGAAAGCCATCATGGTTTCCCTGAAGGCATATGGAACCGGACTGGCCAGGGTAGAAGAACTCACATTACAAGAGGCCAAGGAGATGCTTACAAAGATTGATAAGCAAAACACTGCCTTTGATATCTTTCCAATTTTCAAGGAAACAACTCTGCAAATCATACATCACATGGTAAACACATTTCATGACTTCCCTATCTTACTGGTGAAACAATTGTTAAAGTGTACAAGGTTTGTCTGAGAATACAATAGCATGAAACATTTCTGTCAGTGGGTTGTGTCCAAGCACAATATAGATCTACTAATCTCATCTGGTGTAATACTCTAATGCATGAGAAAATATTTGACTAAAAAACTAATGCAAGTAATTATGAAAGCTTTTATTCATGTCTGTGTCTGTGGGTCTTCTTGTAGTAGGCCATTAATGCTATTTCACTATCTGTATGTAACATAATTGACGGATGGCCATGGTGCTACATAGACCACGCCCCCTAACAACAGTATCAAACAGTATCAACAAGGATCAAAAGGCCCAACATGACGCCATTGTCGGGCCATGTCACATTGTGTTACATTTTTCTTCCATGGTTTTGGGAATAAAACAAAAATGGATACTCCTAATGTCCCAAAACTGCAGTGCAGGTAATATTCTACACATATATAGAAACAAATGTATGTCATCTTGTTAAATAAATAATTGTGGCTGTCTGAAATAGACTTTGAAAGCAGCAGATTTTTGGGTGGGAGAAACGTCCTTCCGCAGTGATTGCATGGATTCTTTATTCGGTTCTATTGATATATTACAGAGTATTTCCACCAAAAGAAATATTGTCAGACTTTAATAAGTTCATGAAGTATAGTTTGGCATAGTTTTTGAAGTCAACATAAGTCATTTACGCAGATTATAAGGATATTATTGTGTTGGCACCCATCGGTGATTGTCACACAAAACATGAACGTACTGCTTTTGAGGAGCACATTTAGTGCTCCCGATGTCAGGCCAAATGTAGGCGCTCCCTTAGTGCCACATGGAGACAATGTGGCATCATTCGCTGAAATTTAGTTGGATGATGCGTCATGATGCGTCCGGGGGTGTGGCCCGTGATCGGTCAATTCCAATGTAACTAAAAACAGTTCTATTTTGTTTTATTTCTACTGATGTGAGAGTAAAGCACAAATAATGGGTAAATCATCGGTAATACTGAGTTCAGTATCCTGTTACCATTAGCTCAGGATTTGTTCAGAATTGTAATTGAGAGAAATTATGGTTTTATGTTTTGGTAGCTTTATTGTTGCAAGCTTTCGGATAAAGATGCAACTGTATTGGTTGAAGCAGAACCCAAAGTAAGTCGTCTTGGCATAGCAGGTGGACCAGGGACTTTGATTGAAGTAGCACCATTGCTAAAACACTTCCTTCCCAAGTATGTTAGCAGAGTTGAAGAGCTATTTGAAGAACATGCTAAGGTTCATAGGTCAAGTATCGAGAAGGTGGGCCAAGAGTTCAATAATTTAAAGTTTGTGGTTTGAAAATATAAATATACTTTTAAACCAATCTACAGCTAACCTCCTGTTGTTTGAGATGGGTTTCCCTCATACAGCCTTTATTTAATGAATTCCAGAATATAAATATTGACATTTAGTAGTGCATTTACCTTCTGACATTAAAACCCATTAAACTTTGTTATGTTCAAGTCTGAGGGTCAAAATGATGCAACTGTTTTACAAGCTCTACTTGAGTACAACAAACAAGCAACAAGTGAAGAAAGACTAAGCAACCATGACCTTGTTTGTCTCATGATAGATATCTCATTTGCAGGTATTGTATAACAAATTGTAACCAAATACTGCTTAGTTCATAATCATTTTGAAAAATAAATGTCTTAAAGGCAAGTTCTCCCCAGTAAAAATAGAACATAGTGATGATCTTCTATTGATTGTCAAATGTTTTTTTGGCAATTGGTGTTATCCTTTTGTTTGGCTCAGTTTCACTACAATAAGAAAAAATGATGAAATATCCTGAAACCAGATACAATATTATCTCCCAAGTGATATCAACTCATATGACCTAATCAATTATTTTCTGTAATGCAATGCATTAGGAAAGAACAATAAGGTACAAAGAAGTATACATGTAATGTGTGTAATTGTGTACATCTAGGCTGAGCAAAAATTTGAAGGACAAACTGGTCTCTGTTTTTTTTATCCTTAAAACAACCCATCATATTAACAGAACAAAATTGGTTTCAGAAGGAAAGAGTTGGGTATCATTTCGGTCAGTCTGTAAAGAATAATTGCTGTGTAAAGACTGATTCCTGGAAATAGGCACAAGGCTAGTTGCGATAATAAACATGGAGAGAGCATGGCAAAAAAGGAGCATTGGGGATGTTTGCTATATGCATTAATGAAATTCTGGACTGCTATCACCATGTTGCTTGTATGAGCAGTAGTGTGTGGTAACTTCTTTGTTGGGTTAGATGTTGACATTTAGTAGAATGCCCCCTTAATTGCTTGCATTCCAGGTATGACCACCACCAGCACAACCCTGTACAGCCTGGTGGCACTGTGTATCAATCACCCAGAGGTGGCTTCTGCAATACAAACAGAAATTGATGGTATCATTGGTTCTGATGATCCCCAGCTCAGTCACAAGGAAAAGATGCCCTATGTGAATGCCACCATCTTTGAAGTGCTGCGATACATATCCAGTTCTCCTCTGGCTGTCCCTCATGCTACCACCCAGAATGTCCAGATAGGAGGCTACCAACTTGATAAAGGGCAAGAGGTGAACTCCATTTGTTCATAGATAACATATTGGACATTTTCCTATGTTCAGAAATTATTCTGAACAGTAAAAGTTGCATAATGTGTGCATTTTTGTGTAATGTATGGTGCTTGCCCTCATAGGTGCTCTTGCACCATGTAATGTAGGTATAGCTGCAATGTGTTGCATGTGTGATCTTGCATGAGAACTCAGAATGAGAACTCAGAACCAGCGGTTGCTGCTAGTCCGTGCTAATGAGTGCTAGCTGGAGGAGGATGCTGTTCCAAACACTCCACTGATGTATCATAAGCTTATACCTTGGGCTCACTACATATCTAATAAGTGGATATCAATGTTATTTTTCACCCCTTTAGGTCTGGCTGAACCTGTGGGCACATCACCATGATGAGAGATACTGGGAAGAACCATGGAGTTTTAAACCTGAGCGTTTCCTTACACCAGAGGGGCAGCTAGTGTCTCCCAGTCACCCCAACAGGCGCAGGTCAGTAGGGGAAACAGAGTATGAAGGTGCTGTCTTTAGATCCCGAGGCTTGTGAGTGTTGTCAGTTCCACACTGGCTGTGTAAGATGGCAACGTTTCATGCCTCACTATACTAATTCCAATAACCTTTAAAAGTACTTTTTAACAATATAAACTGTAAGTATTGCCGTATTATAGGTAATAGTGAACAGGGGGACTACTTATAACAGTGGACTTTCATCTCTCATTGCATTTGTCTTTTACAATGGATGCTCGGATGGATTCAGTTCAAATCTGACATACAAATATTTAGCAACACTTTTCCATCTATATTTTTATCACATGATACCCGGATCTTTTCACAATACCACAGCTTGTGTAAAATAATTTGATGATCTATTAAAACAAAATGGATCATGGGATAGATAAAGGTTTCTTAAAAGGAGACATGCCATCAGATCACTGTTTAATATTTCATGCTTAATATGACATGTTTTTATTATACCTTTTGTGAAGTTGGTATGATACTCCCATAGGTTTAAGAACTGTGCGTCATATCAAAGATAGCGGGTAAAACGGCCGCCGTATTACCCACATCCTGCCGTATTACCTGCACCTAGAGAAAAAAGTCCTGTTCATAATTATTTTACTTTTATTTAAATAGTTCTTTTTCGCCGAAAATGGATATATAATTATAGGCATAATATGCAAGCAAAGTGCATGTAATTCATTCGGTAGTTTATAATTAACCACACTCCAAAGGCGCTTCTGAGTATGACAGTGTGGCTGGTGGCAGCTGGCCTATGGCTATGTCCTCCCTTAGTTACGGTAGCATACTGAGGGTACCATAACAAATTCTGATCAAATAAAGGAAATAATCTCAAATCCTTTCATGTTTATTGAAGCCTAACCTTTACCGAAGCATTACTTGTTTTTCAAAAAGATTTAAATCTGTGAAAGAGATGCCAATTGATTAAAAAACGTAGCAGCCAACTGACGACAAAATGATCAGTGTTGAACACCATATAAATTGGTGTGCGTAAGAGTCAACGCAGGGAGAGCGGTAAAATATCGATCAAATAAAATAATGAACTAAAATCCTTTCATGTTGGCAAGGTGTAGGTTCCAATATGATTACACCATGAATAAAGTAACTTTTTGCTTATTTGGACTTGGGTCCGAATCGGCATCTTCAATAATCCATTTGCATTGACTGACAGACTTGAAGTTGAGACGGAGAAAAAGAAGTGATGTCACCCGGCGAGTTCAAATACGAAAAGTACAGAAATTTGAATATCAAACTGATAGACATTTACCTTAATAAGTATTTTAAGTCATATTTATTTGTTAATCATAGTGATAAACCAAAAGTAAGCGAAATAACAACTCAAAATAGAACTACATTCTGCAGGACTTCTCACAACCTGGCAGGTCAAACACGCATTGATATGTACCGATAGCAGAGACCTGGAAGTAATAACAAGCTCAGGTGGGAGTGGCCATGTTTGTGGCATCAATTTTCATTGAATTCCACCATTTTTCAGCTTAAATTTCGGGAAACGTATTGTACCAACCTCTAGAAAGGTGATATTAAATGCAAAAGTGCATTCGGGACAATCTGTTGTCCCTTATTTCCCATGGCTGAGCAATTCCGTTCATTCACTACACTCACTCACTGAAATCGCTATGCCCACTGAAAATAACAGACAATAGATAATCCTGAATGCGTAGCAAATACAACTCCGATATTTCCACGTCAATCAAGGTTCAGTATAGCTGACATGCAATTGCACAGACACCAGACAGTATCTGATGCCTTGGTATCTGCTTGGTCATCCTCCTATTTGTGTGCTACACTTGGTTCATAATTTATATATCTGCCAGGACAGGGGTACTGTACTTATGAATAGACAAAGACACCACATAGTTACTGATGCCTTGGCATTTGCTGGGTCTTCTCCCTATTTATTAGCTACACTTGTTTCACACTTTGTTCCTGCTTTAGTCTCAAGACATTGCTCTGTTTGTTGTAGGCTGATGGCATTTGGGGCTGGTAAAAGAGTGTGTGTAGGAGAAACCCTGGCCAAGAACCGCCTCTTCCTCCTCATCTGTCTGCTATACCAGAGGTACAACATACTGCCAGAAGATGATGACAATCTGCCTATATCAGATCCAAGGCAGTATGTAGAAGGAATTCTGCGACCGGCCCCATACAAAATAAATTGTGTGTTGAGGGATGATATTAAATAATGTCTGATTCAGTGGCAATTATTGATACCGTCTAAAAGGTATCAATGTATATTTTAAAGAAGAAAACAAGTCCTCAGTATATTGTGATGTTTTGACCTTATCAATAACGAAATTCAAATAATAAAAAGGAATCTGAATATAAAAAAAACATATGATTATATTACTTCTATTTTGTCTGCCTCTTGTCAGAGGGCAGAACAGATGAGATCCAGGTGGCATAGCCAGCAACCTTCATTTTGTTTAGACATACGCCAAAGCGACTGCACGCAAGTTTCACTTTGGTCACCTTTCTTTGGATTATTTTGGATATTAACTCACTCAAGAAAGGTAATTACTCCTTGTTGTGTATTTCCATTACACTCTACATTCAAGGGAAAGCGCCGCCCAAGACTCGCCTCAACTTAAGAAACAACTAGCATCCAAAATTGGAGATATGGTTCTTAACAAACTAGCTGAAGATCCCAGGTTCAAAAAAAGTCCCCCCCCCTCCACCCCCCTGGTCAAAATATCCTCCAGGGATTCATCCCCAGAAGACCACGGGAGGAAACCTACCAGGCGCCGCACCAGGTATAGGTCTGACCGCCACAGGCATCATAGAGACAGACACTTGCATTGCCAGCGGTCCACAAATCTAGGTCGCCCAGATGACACAGATCAAGGTCACCCAGTTGACCCAAGTCAAAAAGTAGGACTAGCCCTGAAGTGATCCCTAGCTCCCTAGCACCTTATTATTCCTTGAATTGGGGGGAGAGTAATTTTTTACATAATCTTTGATTTGTTATTTTCAAGTTTTGAAAGAGTAATATTAATTCCTTTGTTTTAAATAATTTGTCCATTAAACATTACAATTTCTGCAACCAAAAAAGGTTATCATGGAATGCCAGCAGTGTGAGCATATTGTTGGATTGGGAAATGTATATTACCATACATAATTAATCGATAACTATAAATACATGAAGTAGCTAATAACTTGGAACTGGTAGCGTGACATGCACTCCAAGATTATGTTTTTAAGCCAACAGAATTTTAGATTTGTAGTATGAGTTTGGTTTATCATTTCATTAGTGACCATGATATATTCCCAACAGTAATAAAATGAAGTGATGTTTCAATGTTGTTTATTTCTTCCATATCATGAAATGGTCATAACTAATGTGATTTAGTAGCCAATCTTTGGATTCTGCTGGGGTTGTGGATAGCGTTAAATTACTGTTTTGAGTGGATTTAGTAAATTATTATAGCGGATGAAGTAACTTATCTTTTGAATGTAGTAAATTACAATAGCTGGTCGTGGTTCCCGCGTTTCTGCTCATTGACTTACGCTTATGCTTATTGACTCATCACCTAGTAGTTTGTCGTCGATTCCGCGTTCAGTTTGGAACATGGATAAATGATACTAAAGTCCTGATAAGCCAAAAGTCTTTCCTCCAATGTTTCCGATGGAAATATTAGCCATTTTTAAGTAATTAAAGCCTAGGGGCTTGCCATAATGTGACAACAGTAGACATCGTGCAAGCGATGTTGTGATACAATGCTCGCCTCCTAGTGACATCCAGGCGAAGCAGGCCAGACCATAATTTTACTGCTCTGTGGGTTGCTTCAGGTTTTGTGGCACTGGCTGGCGTAATGTAAAGGAACTAAAAACCTGTGCGCGCGACATTAGAGCCCCGGACCCTTGGGCCTATGGACCAATGGACCAATGAACCTTAATGGCCTTGGCCTTATCGGGCCTTGGCCATTAGGGCACCATAACCATCCTCAGACACCAAACCTCGGGAAATTAATCCCATAGTATTTTGTTGTAGTTTAAATAATGTGATATCTTTTCTAGGTTTCAAATAAATTTCGCCTTTGTGGTATTACCCATTTTGGGAGAAATCAGTGGTAGCGAAGCACTTCAACAAACATGACCACGCGGGTCTTGAAGACTTCGAAATACAAATAATAGACTTTATATACAAACATCCAGAAAGCAAAAGAGCGAAGGAGCTCAGAACCCTAATAGAGCATAACTGGATACATAGACTACAAACATACCAACCACATGGAATGAATGTAAAGGATTCAGAATTCGGATGAGCCAGTACACCCCTCTCAAACTAAAGCCACGTCAAAAATTTGTTTCTCCCAAAATGGGTAATACCACAAAGGCAAAATTTATTTGAAACCTATGAATAAAATATAGGGGACTGACTCTCACTAAGACCTGTACTCTTTTTTCGAATGCCCCAAGTCCCTAATTTAAATTAGAGGACCTTGGAAGAAAATCCTTATGAACAAAATAAAAAATAAAAAATTAAATAAAATAAAATTTCTTTCTTATGACCGCCCTAAAAAATCCCCAATAATTGGTGGAAGATAGGGAAAAGAGTTAACACCTAAATAAAGTACCTGATGAGGCCCAACAGCTGAAACCGTTTGAATAAATCTATTTCCATACAACAGAGAGAGAGAGAGAAAAAACTTTTCCTCCTCCTGAAACAAGACTAAAAAAGCCTTGTTTTCCCCCCCCCCCCACCCTACACACAACCCCTTATTACCCCACTATTACCCCCCACTTCCCCCACTCCCCCACCTCCCCACCTCTCTTCCAAAATAGGAATGAGACCTATGCAAGTCTAGCCCTACCTCCACAGAGGTGGGACAAACACTCCCAGGGCAGACGGAAATAGACCAGTGTCCAAAACCTGGATCTCATACTGGACAAAGGATTTCAACATTTGGCGGGAATCTGGACACATATAAATACTGGACAGATCCCACCCACAGGCATTCAACGGTCGTACAGGTTTAGGTGAATACTGCCACGTCTACCAACTATAATGTGATATCTTTTGTTGAGTTAATTCAAAAATTGAATAGAACAAAGGGAACAATCATGTTAACTGCTATTTAATCAATTAATCTATCATTCCCTTTATATTCTAATTGGTTGTTGGAAACGCATTGTATTAAGTTTTAATGCTAATTTGAGTAGTTGTTTAGAGTCTATACTTGATGATTTTCTGATGTAGACTTTAAAATAAATTAGTTATTTTGTCTGCTTCTTTTATTGATAATCAGCCATACCATGTAATATCATGTATGTGAATGCAATAATGAATTGAATAAAATATTGACTTCTTGATGTTGGACTGACAGACCTACTTTGAATTATTTTATTCGGAATGAATTAATTGGTGCCGAATCGAGCCGGAAAATATAAGGATAGCTAGCAACATATAATCAGTAACCAAAGTTTACAATATGTTATCTCATTCAATACCAATGTACAAAGTACACAACCCAAAGTTTGCATACTGTCCTGAAGTGGGTGAATGTTACACTATCTACCCAACAGACATATGGGAAGCTGTTGTCATCATTTATTCCTTATTGTATGTTGGAGATATTGAACATTTCTATCTAATGTAGAATGTGGAGGTAATAAAAACAAGTCTAGGGGCTTACAGTTCCACTTCAACAAATACTTTATTTCTCACCGATGTCTGCCCATATTTAGGGATGGGTCTGTAGTTGCTTAGGTGTTGGACTGGCACATATATATTGATGCAGGTGCATAACAGGACATTACAGGTGGGGGGGGGGGGGCAGCATAAAAGCTGATCTGTATAACTCAGATATGGCTCATGCATAATGAATAGGGGACTTGCATAGCCGCAATTTTGAGTCTGGATTCGCATGGCATTCTGGGACTAATGGTACAGTCTAAAATCTATAGAAAACATGCCATGTTCAGCATGGACTACATATCAAAGCTCTAATGTCAATATTCATGTGTTTTACATGTTTCCATAAAATAAGACTTGATTTTTCCCATCATGCATTTGGTTCTCATAGCTCATTTATACAAACTGTGATATTGTTGAAAACATTCTTGCAATTTTCGATAAAAACATTGCAAAATATTTGTATGTCAAATTTCATCAACATACATGCACAGTGAGACATAAAATACCCCTATTAAGGTTCTGCCTTATTTTCATTGTTATTATCTATGCATGTGGGTCCCTGATTTGATCCCTGCTGCGTAAACCAGAGGTCAACTGATGTAACCCAATCTAAGGCAGTTATTTCTTGGATCATATTGTATCTGCATGTATGAATAAACATGAATACATTTATTAAACGTTTCTTTTGCTCTGAACTGCAACATACACACTTGTTGCAATTATCCTGGAGAAAAGTCAATGGAAAGGGTAGGGCTCCACTACCTCACCACCTACTCTCAATACCTCAGCCATCCATTCCTCTCTGTCTTGATTTATCGGTCATCTGTCCTTCCTGCTTTCTGCTTCTCCTTCCTGTTCCTCCCCCATTTCATTTGCCTACCCCCCTCCTTCCTCTTGTCCCCCACATTCTGCTCTTCCTAACAATAGGACATTGTTTATGATTTAGCCTACCTTTTCTGATCCGTTCAAAGAATAGGTATAATGTTATTTTACAGTGAGCAGGTAATAGTGAGTCCTGATGTATTATGTGATATGTGATGTGGTTCAGGAAAATGAGTCATAAGTCGCAAAAAATAGATTTTCAGATACCATTTTATCTGAAAAGATGAGATCAAGCCGATTCCACAGGAAGTAAACAGTCTAATAATCTTATAAATATTTCTAGATTTTAAGTTTGATATTTTCGTTCTTAAAAAAAAATATTTCTGGGGGTCAATGAACAGTAAAGTAACTAAATGTAGTCCATATGAGGACCTGTAAAACTAAAGAATATATTATATAGATTGTCCTGAAATTTGTTACAATAATTGATATAGCTATAAGTGATGAACTCTGTAAAAATCAGAACATTTCAATGATGTGAGTTTGTGAAAAAAACACTTTGAAAAATATCAATGTTGCAACTTATGACTCATTTTCCTGAAAAACATCACATATGTGATTTTGCTGTGAAAAAAAAATAATAGTAGAGTATCCCTATGATTGGCAATGAGAATAATCACATATGTAAAACTTGGGCAATGAAATATTTTCAAAACAAATATGGTATTATAGTATTATAGATAAACAACTTCCCATAGTCTTGTGCCGTATGTGGGATATTAATATAGAATGTAATGAGAGCAGTGTCTAGGAGGCTGTATACGATGCCCACAAGTTTTTACCGATCTGAGTATCTCCCGAGAGGCCGCTAGCCAATGCTCACTTTACATTCTATTTTTCATATCATGATCCCATGTTTAGAAAAAAAGTCAGAAACAATTTCTTTATCTACCTAGTTCGTACAACAAACCGCCATATTGAGTGACAAGTCTCGAAGTGTATGACATGACGAATGGGCGTGACGTCACGTGCAGCGCAACATCGCAGTTCAATTTTTACTAGGGGGAGTCATGGAAAAACGATGCCCGCGTTTTGAGGCATAAATTACGCAATCCACCTTGTGTGAAGGAGGTATTTAGAGATAAGATGTGTTTAATGAATAAATATAAATCATTTAAGTCTTATTTCACCATAGAATATTAACAAAATTGACTGTTGTCTCAGATCAAATTTCACCTGGTTCTCCCCTGGCTAGTACAGTCCATCGGGCATTGTCCAATAGGAAGCCTCTAAATGAATACGCCTAAATTCATGCATGGTCACTGATACACATTATACAATCGGCGGATTTCACTCTATTCCAGGGGATACAACCCCCGATCATGATATAAACCAACATGATAGACATAGAGTCCTAACAGTAGGTGAGGATTTACCTTAAAGTTAACAATGGAGGTTACAATATGGGCAGTCTTCCTTCTTACTCTTATCACCTTCTGGGTGATTTTACAGAGAATCAAGAAAGGAAAACTTCCACCAGGACCACTAGGCCTGAAAAGTGTTGGACATGTTGGATATTTACTATTTATCCTCACAGTTTGGGGACAAAACACCTTTATCAATGTAATTAACCTATTATAATCATTTCCAGACCCCAATGAAAATAGTACCTTATATATCAAGATTCTTTTTCACTTACCTACAGGCCAAAAGTGATATGAAAAAGAAGAAAGAAAATTCATTAGAAACATTTGAGAAATACAAACAATATCGAGAATAAGTTCATATAAAAAGTGAGACGTATATTTCTAGACAGACTGAGACTGGACTTAAAAGTGTGGAATGATTTGAAACAAAAATAATAATTTATGTTTAAAGACGAGTTGGCCTATAAGGTATCAAGGTTCACATACTGTCAGATGTGTGTGGTCATGGTTTGATAAGTGTGGCAGTAAACAGTCAGTGCAACCAAGTCAACATAGCTATAGTGCTACACATTAAGTTATGGCTTTATTACCCGTTTTCTTTCTAAATCCTTGAAAATAACATTTATACTATGTTCATAAGACTTAGGATAGATGCTAGGAGCAGGAATTGTGTATAAGTTTCAAGTAGTTATGATTGAATTATTGAATATTGCACTGAATTATTATGCTTATATTGCGGAAAATATTATTCAGATATTAGCATTGTACAAGCCACAATGGCAATATATTGTG
Source organism: Sthenelais limicola (assembly GCA_942159475.1). Taxonomy (NCBI): domain Eukaryota; kingdom Metazoa; phylum Annelida; class Polychaeta; order Phyllodocida; family Sigalionidae; genus Sthenelais; species Sthenelais limicola. Next base: position 108,575,445 of record OW804100.1, on the reverse strand, counting down.
AATAAAAATTCCATTTGTAAAAAAAAAGGATAACTCTGAACATTTCTTTATATAATGGCCCAATAAAGAACTATATACCGAAAAAAATTTAATATGATTTCATTTATACATTATAGAAAGAAATGTATGTGTTAACGAGTGGTCAGAATACAACTATCCCACAATATCTACCCCTGTAGAATATTCATTAACCCACAGACATTTTTCCAATATATAATCTTTATGGTAGGTGTTTTCATTTGAAACCAAAAAATATGTTCATCTGGTAGTGCTGCTTCATTAATTAGAGCCATAAATGCCTCAAAATAGGTTTTGGTAGGCAAAAATATTCAAACATGAAACTATTTTGACCCATAATGAGTGATATAGTTTTTATATATTTTCCTCCCTGTGGCAAGGAAGAGGACAAAGTCTTTATCATTTTGTTCTCATCCCTGGCACAGAGAAGGCAAACATTTAATTTGTAAATGTTAGGTTGAGTACTGGTTAGGTATTGCAAGGTTTGTCTACATATGTATATACATGGGAATAGTTACAGACATGTTGTGTATATATGGCATCAGTAACCAGTGCACAACATACATCAGACTACCTTCAAGTAGGTTACTGTGTCACTTCCCAAGCATAACTATACAGACGAGGTCAGTGTATAACAGACATAGATAGAAGTGCAGTAGGTGAGGATTCAATCACAAAATAGCAAAATGGAGGTTACAATATTAGCAATCTTTGCTCTTACTCTTATCACATTCTGGATGATTTTACAGAGAATCAAGAAAAGAAAACTTCCACCAGGACCACCAGGTCTGCCTTTCTTTGGCAACATGTTCCAGCTTGATGGAGAACGTCCCCACTTAACTCTTACTAAGTGGGCAAAACAATATGGTGACATATTTACTATCAAACTCCTGGGTGAGGAGAAGATCGTCCTTAACTCAGAGGAATTGATAAGGGAAGCTACGGTTACATCTTCAGAGGCATTTGCTGGAAGACCAAGATCAGTTCGTCTTAAAGAACTATTCTATAAGAATGGGGAAAGTATGGTAAGTACCAATACTTCCCCACGCTGGACAAAAGCTAAGAAAGCCATCATGGGTTCTCTGAAAGCATATGGAACTGGACTGGACAGGGTAGAAGAACTCACATTACAAGCGGCCAAGGACATGATTACAAAGATTGATCAGCAAAACACTGCCTTTGATACTTGTCTACTTTTCCAGGAAACACCTCTGAAAATCATGCATCACATGGTAAATATATTTCTTGATTCCCCTTTCTAGTTTGTATAGTAATATGGAGTATAGTACTGAAAAGGTACCAAAGATTTTACACAATTTCTATCAGAAATGAAAATTTCTAATATATTGGGGTCAGTTAATTCCCAACCCATGTGAAAAATAAAAAGGCAAAACAAGATAAACGACTTACGTAAGATCTTTTAAGTAAATACCAAATTCTATTCTAATTTAATTTGTTAGTATTGATGTTCTAGTGGTATGACATTGGAAGTTTGAGTCTGGAGTGCTGCAGAATTTTACATTCAGTGATCGACTCAATTTTTCAATTTTATTTCAAAGATAATCCCATAGGACTAGGCTTTCGTTTAAACTTACATGTTTAGTTGTTGATGTCATTCCCTTTCAATTGGTGAAAGAAAAGTGAGTTATATGATGTTCTGGGAGATATTTTCCCTGGACCAGAGCTTTGGGTAGCAGAACTATGCTTGTGTTTATTTTTGGCATGTTGTTTTTCTATAGGGATTCATGAAGGACTTCATTAAAAGCTTTTTCCTGCGAAATCTTCACCTATTATCACTCGCTGGTGGCGTTTTTTTCTCATCAAACAGGAGTGAAACATTAAAAAACTTAGTCTGATTAGTCATATTATCAGTAAATTTGGCAAGATTGTAATAACTGAGAATGCAGTCTATAGAGAAAACTGTAGTTAGTAAAATGCCACAAATATTGGGTTGATATTGATATTGTTGATGATTCACTTGCTGTCAAGTGTATCATAATGAAAAAAAGTTATAATGGAGTCAGTGGATGGGACAATTCTAATTCATGAATTTCCTGGTTCAGATCAGAAATCGTATTAACCAACTATCTTTGTTTTATGTTTTGGTAGCTTTATAGTGACAAGATGTCAGATGAAGATGCCATGGTAATGGTTGAATTAGAACCAGAAATAAATCGGATTTGCATCAGCGGTGGTGCAGGAACAATTGTTGAGATACTACCATGGCTAAGACGCTTCCTACCTAAGTATGTCCACCAAATTGAAGAGTTATTTGATGGATGTGCTAAGGTTCAAGAGACAAGTATCAAGCAGGTGGGCAAAGACATCAATAATTTATTGATGTACTTACATACTTGTTATACAAAAGACTTCACTAACTTATACTTTGTAATAAGATTTCTTCGTAGAGTCTTCATTCAATATATTCCAGAATCCTAATGTTGATGTTTAACTGTACATTGGCAAACAGATATACATGAGGATTTATTAACCTTTTTGGATTTAAAAATCATGTTTATGTCCACCAAATTGAAGAGTTATTTGATGGATGTGCTAAGGTTCATGAGTCAAGTATCAAGCAGGTGGGCAAAGACATCAATAATTTATTCATGTACTTAAGAGTCATACAAAAGATATGTATAATTCACATTTGTAAAAAGATTCCTTTGTAGAGTCTTCATTTAATGTATTCCAGAATCCTAATATTGATATTTAACTGTACATTGGCAAACAGATATACATGAGGAGTTATTAAACCTTTGGATTTAAAAATCATGTTTAAGTCTGAGGGTCAAAACAAGGAGAGTGTTTTACAAGCTCTTCTTGAGTACAACAAAGCAACAGTCAAGAGCGAGGAAAGATTGAGCCACCACGACATTCTCTGTCTCATGATAGACGTTGAACTTGTAGGTATGTACGTTATACTGTAAAGAAGACTAAGGGTTTTTAGCCCATAGGTTCAGTAAGATGAAGAAGTGAGACAAGAAGTCCGAGGTTGTAGTTCGTCTGGATTCGGCCTAGGCGGTGGTGACTCAGCGAGTACCTAGGTCCGAGTAGTCACTTTATTTTATACTCCAAAATCATGAATAATTCATACAATCAAACCCAGGAAATATTCCACTAGCTCTTCCCCTTCCCTCTAATTGGTTGAGGGAGAGAGGATCTCCCTTGCCCACACGCCGACCTCTGCTCCCCAGGCAGAGACCATAAATGGAGTGCACGCAAGTTGGATCCCTCTCCCCAGCCTTCCCCCTCCCACCCCTTACTCATGGATCCCAAGGCTCGTGCCGGCCCCCCCCCCCTCCCTCTTAGCCCTTCCCCCCTCTTGATAAACCCAGAGCAGTGTATAAGTAATTGGGTCGGGCTGGGGGAGGTGGGGTGAGCCCAGAGTGGCTCATCTCCCCCTCCCTCCTGGCCAGGCCATGTGTGGCGTGCATGCCCCGACCATGATCAGGGCTAAATAGGTCGGATCTTGGATCTAAAGATTCCAATTCTTTACATTCGTCCCATATTTTATTTTTGTTGAAAGCTTTCTTTCGAACAAAATATTTAGCCACTGATCAACCCAGTCCAACCAAACAAGAAAAATAGAAATAAGGTTACATAATTTACACACACAAAATCATAAAAAGGGTAAAGTAAAAGTATTATAAATTATTATATCTGTAGACCTAACGGGTCAAGATGGAAAGTTTCCAAAGGGAGTGGCTCTATCAAAAAGGAGTGTTCATTTGTATTAGAGGCCATCACCCTGCACTAAAAAGTCTTTTAGTCGAGTATTATGTAAGAGAAGTCTCTGTGTTTTTAAGTGTGCTTCTGAACACTGTTAAATGTCTTCCTTTGTACCGAGCTAGTACTCACAAAGTTCTCCAATACGGTCGTCACCGTCGTCTCCTCTGCCCGGCCGGTCAGCCGAGGCCCCCGCTGGACCTCGTCGCTGACCGACAGGACGCCCGTCTCTTTCTCTCTCCTCCTTTGGCCATGGAGAGTGAGAGCGGTTGGGTAGTCAACACTACAATATTTCCATTTTTAACCTCAAACACTACAGAACACATGTCGACTTTACTGTAGCATCACGTATAAACTCTTATTACTTGGAAAAATACCTCTTCAAAGCAGAATGGTCGGGGACAAGGTGAGGGCTTCGATTCCATGGTGCTTCCTCTCAGGCTCCTCTGTCTCGACCGATTCTGTTTGTGTAAAAACAACTTCTCACAATGAGAGTTGAAATAAAAATACCTATTTGGGCTGGATCCTTGTTCACGGATTCCACCATTTCCTCCCGAGAGAGAAAATGGATTTCACCCAGGTATACTACTCTGTGTTCTGTGATCTCCCTCGCACCCGAGAAGAGGACAGAACAAATATTAATAGTAAATATTAAACAAGAGTAAGTTACAGACAAGTTCAAAAAGTGTTTGTTACCCCAGAGAAACCAAATAAACATTGGTAGACTAATTATTTCATCCTGGTCAGTCCGAAATTGGCAGCGTAATATGGTGAGGCGGGGGAGGGGGCAGGGATATGCTCGAGGGAACGAGAGCCAGTCCTAGCGCCTGGAGTGGCCTCTCCCTCCTCTCGATCTAGGTCTTGGAGGGCTAGGGCTACAGGGTGGTGGGTTGGGGGTCCTATTGGGATATTCTCTCGGGGCTTAAGGTTTCTCAGACAACACAAAAGGCTGACTTTGCCTCTTGGGGCGAGCCCCTTTCGGCGGAGGTAGATTATTCCCAGGGTCATGACTCCTAGGAGAGTGGGGATGAGAGTGGCTATACCCCAGATAGAACTTTCAGACCAAGGGGTGGAGGAGATCAGGGGGGAAACGGGTTTAGGAAAATCTGTCAGGGCGAGTAAGGGTATTTCAGCTCTTGGCAGGAAAGTCAATTGCTGATCTAAATGGGGGTAAAGGGATAATTTGCCATGAGTCAGATTAAACCCAGGGAGGGGCATAATCTTGGGGATGGGGAGTGTTATATGGGACTCATGGCGTTGGATGCTACTCACACGCCAATCCTTTCCAACCAGGAGACAACCGCCTTCTAAAATCACCCTGGCATGCCGATGATACGTTTGTATCACTGGTTTTTGCCCAGGGCACCTCAAGATTGTTTCCAGAGGTTCATAAATAGCCAGAATTACAGAAGAAATGGACTCTCCCTCTCTAAACACTTGGTTTGTTAAGTTATTTCTTTTTACAATCTGCGCCTTACAAAGGTCTGGCTTTTTACCTAAAATAATATTTGTTTCGCAGGTCGGGGTTAGATGCTCTATTGCAGCTGAGCAAATCTGGGGTTCAAACCCGATACAATGCTGAGGAAGAAATGACGCGCTGGATATGCTATCTAGGGCCACCTCCTCTTCTCCTACCAACTTTCTCAGGTGGTCAGCACCATATGGGACCGGAAAATACTTTAACCTATAGTGTAAAAATTGAGTGCCTGAAACTGCCGGAATTACTGTCTGGTATATTAGCTCCTGTTCGCCGTCTAATAATAGTCGAACGTTCAGGTGTCTATAATACCAGCGGTTATCTTGTGGGGTGTAATGTTTCCCTTCTTGTAATTTAAACAATATTTCTGATAAGTAGGCCAGTGGTAAAATCTGGTCTGTTAAGAATCCCCTTTCCAGCTGAATGCGCTGGCGATAAAATAATTCGTTTTGACGGTGGTAATTTTCCACCGCCCTACTCACTCGCTGCAATAGAATATCCACTTCCCTTTTCATATGAATCCTGTGAATATCTTTACTGAAACCATTTAACTGTGTTAGAATGTCTGCCACTTGGCGGGAGATGTTACTTGCTGCAGCTTGGAGCTGCGCGATGTCCAAGCGGTTCTCTGTCATGTAGAGCCTTGTCTGATTCAACACCGACACCATCTCTTCCTGACAATGGGCCAATGCGCTCTCGCTAGCCTGAGCTTCTTGTACGGCAGACCTTAATTTGTTCACCTGTCCTACAGTAGCGGTGCCAAACAAGGCACGGCTTAGCGAGCCCACAAAATTGAATAGGCCTCTCTTCCTTCGGGTGTCTTGTTGGACTGGTGTTGGAATCTCTGCCTGGAGGAAACCCATGTGCTCCTCCCAGGCACTGACATCTCTGTCTCCCACAACCTCCGCCTGTCTGAGTTCTCCAATTCGCCTTCTTAGGACGGAGACCCAAGCACTGACAGGAGGGGGCGTGGGGGGGTGTAGAACGATCACTGTTGTCCAAGTCGCGGTCAGGGCTCTGACCTCCCCTTCCTCATATACCAACACCCCTTCCTCCTCAAACAAATCGCCATTAGCCATCATAGCCAGGGTCATTATGAGGAGGGACTGGAAGGTGTAGGTTGAGAGAAGTCCGTCACTGGTGGTGCCCCTGGGTCGAACTCCCATGGTTGGGGCTGTGGTGGGGGTGACGGTGGGGGTGGGGGTGTAGGTGGTGGTGATGGTGGTGGCGATGGTGGGGGTATACAGGGCAGCTTCCTCGGCCTCTGCACGGGTGAAGTGGGCGTGGCTGGGTTTGGTGAGGAGTCAGGCCTTTCCCTCTTAGTAGAGCCTAGAGGGTGGAACACTTTGATCCTCTTTTCAGTGCATTCAGAGGTGGTGGTCAGAGCCTTGGGCTTAGGGCACTTGGTTGGGGTCTCTATCCTCCCTCTTTTTGCCCTTGACCTTGTAACAGGACCTGGTGGTGGTGTGCGCGGGGGAGCAGTCTCCACAGCAACGGCTGGTGGCAGGGGTCGGCGCAATGTAACTGGCTTAGGTGAAGCTAGTACTAGCACCTTCTCCCTCGGCGGTCGCTGCTGGGGTGGGCGTGGCACTTGTTGTGGTTGAGGTGGGCGTGGCACTTGGTCCTCGTCCTCCACATGCATGTGCTCGTCCTCTGGTTGCTCTGCTCTCGCTTGGTCTTCCTGTTCTATCTGAATTGGAGGAGGCATGTTTGGTATGGGTAAATAAACAGTGTCGGGCACTGCCCTAGGCTGGGGTGGGGGAGGTGGTGGAACATGAACTTGTTGAGCTTTTTGGGCTTGTCTCCGAGCCTTATTTCTCTTTCCTTGACCCGCCCTCGGTTGCCTAGTTCTCAGTATATCCCATTCTATTTCCCCAGATACCATTTTTACCCTATCCCTATTTATACGCCTGCGTTCACCCTGGGGTCCCCTCATAGTTAGGGTGGTACCCCTTATCCCCGTTATTACATAACCATGATCCCACTTGGGATCCAATGGAGCGCTGGTGCCTGATAGCACCACCACATGATCCCCTATTTTTAGATCCTTTGCATTTGCTCTGGCCCTTAATCTCTCATAATTAGCCACTCTACTGGCCTCAGTGCGCTCAGCAGCTTCTCTGAACGCATCTGTTAAGGCCTGTAGGCGCTCACTGAGTACGGCATCTTCTGTTCCCTCTGGAGTGGGGAATATTTTAGAAAAGGGATATCTTGGATTGGTGCCAAAAGTTAAAAAATATGGTGTAAAACCAGTTACACAAGAAGTGGAGACTCTATGTGCCCAGAGGGTTGGACCTAAATGGCTCTCCCACTCTGCTGGTCTTGCATTGATGAATTTTCTTAGTATATTTTTAAAAGTTTTGTTAAATCTTTCAATTTTACCATTTGTCTGGGGGTGAAAAGCTGTAGAATGCCTTACTTCAGTGCCTATGGATTTAAGGTACCCTTCCACTTGCTGGTTCATAAATTCGAGTCCCCGGTCGGTGATGAGCACCTCTGGGGGGCCATACCTAGGGACATATTCATTAGCCAGATAATCAGCAATGTTTTTAGCTGCTTTGGAGGGTATGGGTTTGACTTCTACCCAGCCAGTTGCGTGATCTATTACAGTCAAGATGTATCTATTACCTTTATCAGAGACCGGGAAGGGACCACAGAGATCCATTCCCAGTATCTGACCAGGGTATTTTGCTATTGGCATCGCAGTAGGAGGTACACGCGCCCTACCCACTCTGTTTACAGCACACCTAGCGCATCGGATTAAGACATTATAGGTATCTCTTCTCATGGTGGGCCATTTATAAGCCTCTTGGATCCTATCTAGGGTCTTCCTCATGCCCTGGTGGCCTACTTCAGTGTGGGCGCGCCTCACTACTCTATGCCTAGCTGAGGGTGGCAGGACCAGGCGGGGGTAGGCTGGCTTGCCTGGGGGAGGGGTGAGAGTAAAAAGCATGCCATCAATTATGGTGTAATCCCCCTCATCCTCCATCCCCTGTTGAAATTGTTCCAACTCCCTCTGTTCTAAACGTATTTTGTCTTTCTCGAGTTTATCAAATTCCCAAGGAATTTCATCTATCTCCTCCAAGGCACAGACTTCAAGAGAACTGAGAGTCGGCCCTTCCTTCTTGGGGTTTGTTTTTATTCGAGAAAGCATGTCTGCCCTGATATTGTTAGCCCCTTTTCTATATTCGATGGGAGCCCCAAACTCTGCTATTAATACCGCCCATCTTTGAATTTTGGTGTTTTTAACTTCTCCCACAAACAGAGACTTTAAAGGCTTGTGGTCAGTGTAAATTTTGAATTCGCTACCCTGTAGATAAGGTCTGAGCTTGTTTAAGGCATACACGATTGCATAAGCTTCCTTTTCAATCGTAGCCCAATTGAGTTGTGGCCCAGAGAGTTGTTTAGAGATATACTGAACTGGCCTCTCTATGCCTTCACTATCAGACTGGACCAATATGGCCCCTATTGCGTAATCACACGCATCGCTATAGAGACGATAAGGCTTATCCAACTGGGGGTGCGCCATTACTCTATCTGAAGTTAGTAATTCCTTCAGAGTTTCAAATGAGCTTTGCTGCTCTTCCAACCATTCGAACCTGGCATACTTTTTGGTAAGTTTGACCAAGGGATGAGCTACCTTAGCATAATCTGGGATACATTGACGGTAATACCCAGTCATTCCTAGGAAGGAGCGAATTCCGCTCACATCCTCTGGAGGCAGCATATCCCTGATAGCGCTACATTTATCTGGGTGGGAATTAATTCCATCTTTTGAAACTTGGTAGCCGAGGAGATCTACCTTCTCTTGTTTGAAAATACATTTACTCTTTTTGACTGTAATTCCGTATTCTTCTAATTTATCAAACACCAGAGCCAAATGGTGGTCATGCTCCTCTTCAGATTTGGAATAGATTACAATATCATCTATGAAAGTCATGCAAAATTTGCCAATAAATTCCGAAAACATTTTGTTCATGGCCCGTTGAAAGACGGCTGGTGCGTTAGTGAGTCCAAAAGGCATCCTACAGAATTGAAATAGGCCCCTATGACACACAAACGCTGTCTTTTCCATGCTATCCGGGTCCATCTCTACTTGCCAGTAGCCGCTTTTTAGGTCGATGGTGGAAAAGACAGTTGATCCTGCTAAACTGTCAAAAATATCTTGAATATTTGGAAGTGGATGAGCATCCTTTTTGCTTACAGAGTTTAGTTTTCTGAAATCGACACAAGGTCTATTGCTCCCATCTTTCTTTGGGACCAACAATATCGGGCTTCCCCATGCTGAGCTGCTGGGTTCTATTACTCCCAGCTCCAGCATTTCATCTAATTCTTTATCTACAAGTTTTCTCTTGGCCAGGGGCAAACGATAGGGGCGTTGATTAATTGGGCGCGCATTTCCAGTATCTATGTGCATTTTCACATCTTTAAAGGTACCTAATTTTCCCTGCTTTCCTATGCCAAAAACAGCGGGGTATTTTTCTTCCCATGCTTCTGCCTCGGTGTGGATAGAGGCGAATTCTTGATCTGCACTACCCACTTGTTGCCTTCTGTAACTTTTTCCTTCCAAAATTACCTTTCTTTTTCTGAAGCTAATTTGGGCATCTAATATAAATAAGGCATCATCCCCCAGAAGCAGTTCATGGTGAAGTCTTCTTACAATATAAACTGGAAATGAGCTACCCCCCAAGTTAACTATCGCCTGCCCTTCAGTTTTGAGATCATGACCAGAGAGTGATTTAAGAGATTCCCCCTTTGTCAATACGAGAGGCCGATGATGGGTTTTGCAAAAGGCTCTCCACACATCCTCCCGCATTAGACTCCTTGATGCGCCGGTATCAATGAGGGCACGCATCTCCATCCCCGCCACTGAGATGGAGAGGCAGAACCTCTCATCCGGCGTTTCTATTCCCCCTGGTTAACATATTTGGCTGGCTTTTGGGTGGTAGAGGCCATCTGCATGGCCGCCACCACTGCAGCCTGTACATGTGCATAGCGGTGGGAACATTCTCTTGCGAAGTGTCCCTCCTCCCCACACTCATAACAGACATTTTTACCCCTAAACCTCTTCCCTCCTCCCTGCTTATTTTTTTCCGGTCCTGGATTGTCATTTCCCTTCCCCTTCCCTTTCCCTGGGTGATTTACTACCTGAGAACTGGCGATCGGGGGTGGGGGATAGGACGTGTTGAAATATGGGGGATACATAGGCAACATGGGTGTCTGAAAGGGGTACTGGGGTGCTGCACCTGATTGGGGAACGATCACTGTGGGGTTGGATGGTTTCCCCGTCTCCATCCTCTCTACTAATTTCGTAAGGTAATTCACCTTAGACTCCAAATCAGCTATCAGCTTCCAATCTGAAGCATCTGTAGGATTTGGCCCAGAGGGGGCCATTTTCTTAGGGAGGATAGCCCCAATTTCCATTGGTTCATCCTTCCTATCCCCTCTGGTAGGTTGCCCTGCCAGAGCGAAGGTGTGAGCCGCAGCTGAGGCTTGTCTTATTGCCTCAGCCAGGGTATCAGGGCGAGCAGCAAATACGTCATGACGTATTTGCTCATCCCTGAGTCCCAACACAAAATTCCTGACCAACGTCTCTTGGACTATCTCGTGGTCCAGGTTATCCACGCTGTAAGCCCTGTGGCCAGTAATAGATCCCTGTGGCCAAGTCCGCGGCATTGAGATCCCAATTGATGTCCGCCATGTTTTACACTTTGTTGAGAGAGTGAGAGTAAAGAAAAAAAAAGAAAACTAGATGGCACAAGGTACAGAGTTATAACCAACAGAACCCAGAACCTAGCAAAGTTTTTACCCCGAACATTGCTCACCCACTCTCCTTGTATTATGAGTGTTTGAGTGTGATCATTCTCCCAACCCTATACAGTGGCCCAGATCCACCCTCCATACATCCCATAAGTATAATTTTATAAGCTCAATCAGAGTTTTAGAGTTCCACTCACCTACTCTTCCAGCTCATCCTGCTTCTCCTAGGCTATGTCTCACTTCCAGTCAGAAGATTGGGTTGTTGCTCAACCTAGCAACAAGTCCCAGAAGTGGTTCGCCAGTGTAAAGAAGACTAAGGGTTTTTAGCCCATAGGTTCAGTAAGATGAAGAAGTGAGACAAGAAGTCCGAGGTTGTAGTTCGTCTGGATTCGGCCTAGGCGGTGGTGACTCAGCGAGTACCTAGCTCCGAGTAGTCACTTTATTTTATACTCCAAAATCATGAATAATTCATACAATCAAACCCAGGAAATATTCCACTAGCTCTTCCCCTTCCCTCTAATTGGTTGAGGGAGAGAGGATCTCCCTTGCCCACACGCCGACCTCTGCTCCCCAGGCAGAGACCATAAATGGAGTGCACGCAAGTTGGATCCCTCTCCCCAGCCTTCCCCCTCCCACCCCTTACTCATGGATCCCAAGGCTCGTGCCGGCCCCCCCCCCTCCCTCTTAGCCCTTCCCCCCTCTTGATAAACCCAGAGCAGTGTATAAGTAATTGGGTCGGGCTGGGGGAGGTGGGGTGAGCCCAGAGTGGCTCATCTCCCCCTCCCTCCTGGCCAGGCCATGTGTGGCGTGCATGCCCCGACCATGATCAGGGCTAAATAGGTCGGATCTTGGATCTAAAGATTCCAATTCTTTACAATACATTACGTTTACATTAATAAAATAAAGCTTGATGAAGCTTCACAAGTTATGAAAAATAGAATATCTTCATACAAGCCTTCAATAGGGGATTTGCATGTCTCACTGCACTGGTCTACTGCAGTGCATGCTGGGATGGATTCTGATGAAATCTGACATATAAATATTTAGCAAAATTTTTATTGGAAACTGCAAGAATGTTTTCACCTATATCACAGCTTGTATAAATGATCTATGAAAACCAAATGCATGATGGGAAAGAAGGGGACTTGTGACATGGAAACATGTATAACACATGGATATTGATATTAGAGCATTGATAAATAGTTCATGCGGAACATGGCATGTTTTTTATAGATTTTCTACTGTACCATTAGTCCCATAATTCCATGCGAATCATGATTCAAAATAGCGGCTATGCAAATCCCCTATTTGACTTAAATACATTGTCATACTGTTTTAAATGATGAGGCTGGGTGATGATTTTCAGTAATTTCTCAAATATGCAAATTTCAAACTTGTTAGGTTTGATTTAACTAATAAATGATACCCTGGTTACTCTTGGAAATATTTAGTTACTATCTATAATTACTCCAGTATGCTAGTAATGATAGAGAATGATTAAGGCTATGTTACTTAGAAAAATGAATGCAGTAGGATTGTATACATCCAGTTTGAGGGGGAAATAGCTTTCTCGAGCTTCAAAAAAAATGTAAACATAATGAGATTGTTTTTAGATGTTACGGACTTGTTTTCAGAGTTTGGTGGCATTTCTTTCCAAATATGACAAGACTAACTCCTTTGTAAAGATTAATTCCTGGTCATAGCCATAAGTCACAAGAGGTTGGGCGAACTCAGAGCTTCTTATTTTCTCCCATCCCAAAAATATTGTCATTTAAAACAAGGATACAGCGCAGTGAAGAGGAGTGAGAGAATGGGTTGCTTTTGTATAGCTGTCTAGCTATGCATTGCATGCACTGAGCACAGGTATATCTCCTTCAGCATGTAGCATGAACAAACTTCCTTGAGGTGTAAAAGATTGCTATTTGAATGCCCCTATAATTGTCTCTATTCCAGGCATGATTACCACCAGTACAACCCTATACAGCCTGGTGGCGCTGTGTATCAACCATCCACAGGTGGCTTCTGCAATACAAACAGAAGTTGATGATGTCATTGGCTCTGATGATCCCCAGCTTAGTCACAAGGAAAAGATGCCCTATGTGAATGCCACAATCTTTGAAGTGCTGCGATATGTATCTAATCTTCCTATGTCTTTCCCTCATGTTACCACCTGTGATGTCCAGATAGGAGGCTACCAACTTGGTGAAGGGCAAGAGGTGATCTTCATTGATTCATAGAGAAGGAACTCATTGAAAATTGTATATGTCTTGTCTAATTATTTAACTTTCCTATGTTCTGAATTTTTTAAACAATATAGTTTATAAAGTCAAAATGTGTGATTTTCTGACCAATACCTTGATACCAACATTTTTTTTGCCCCCTTTAGGTCTGGCTGAACCTGTGGGCACTTCACCATGAGGAGAGATACTGGGAGGAACCCTGGAGTTTTAAACCTGAGCGTTTCCTCACACCAGATGGGCAGCTGGTGTCTCCTAGTCATCCCAACAGGCGCAGGTCAGGAAATCTTCATTATTATGGGAAAGGGAGGGAGTGTAGGTAAACATTGGCTTTGGACCCAGATGCTTGTCGTTTCCACATTAGGGTAGAGAATAACTCCTGGGTATTTAAAATCACCACTGAACTGCAGAGAAAATGACACAGTCAGATACATCACCATTCAAAAATGTTTTCTGCTCTATACCAACACAGTACAATCTTAGGAGTTTTAAATACACTCCCCTAAACCAATCAAATCCAACTTCCCAATCAAAAGATCAATATTCATTGAGTTGAATGCTTTTGAAATGTTTGCTTTTACAAAAATGAAACTCAAAAAAGCATTGAATCATTCTTGAAGTGTAGTACATAATGAAATAATGATTTGAGTGCTGTATCAGTACCCTTACTCTATATGAAGCCATGTTGGCCGTCATCTCCAAATAAGTTTTTCAGATATTAGTGGGATAGGCATGAGGTATTATTTGTATTATCCCACCTTCCAGTTACTTGAGAAGACACCTAATACTTTACAATATATATACAATGAGTTGATGTCTCAATTGTCCACAAGAAGATGGTGAATCAAAAGCAATAATAAATGAAACCTCCAAATAAAAGGTTTCCATTGTGCTCCAACACATATATATATGTTAACGTTCATGAAACCCTGTTGCTACCAGACAAATCCTCCGAAACATTGTTCAAACATTCTTTAGAAGCATTGAAAAGAAACCCAACAAAAACTGGAAACATTTTAGTATGAACAATATTAACCATGGGTACATCTTTAATATATGTGAGGACAGTGGGATTGTTCTCATAAATAGACACTGACACCAGGCAGTTACTGATGCCTAGTTATCTGCTGGGTCTTCTCCCTATTTATGTGCTACACTTGGTTCATACTTTGTTCCTCTATGTCTCTCTTAAGACATTGCTCTGTTTTTTGCAGGCTGATGGCATTTGGGGCTGGTAAAAGAGTGTGTGTAGGAGAAACCCTGGCCAAGAACCGCCTGTTCCTCCTCATCTGTTTGCTCTACCAGAGGTACAACATACTGCCAGAAGATGCTGATATTCTGCCTATATCAGATCCTCGACAATATGCAGTGGCGTTTGTACTGAGACCTCCCCCATACAAAATACGTTGTGTGCCAAGGAGTACCAACAAATAGTGTTTGATGCATTGGTAATAATTGATACTGTATAAAAAGATTTTCTCATGTAGAACATCAAAATATCAAATTGGTTCCTGCGTTAACTTCTGTGAGAATGATTCTTTTTACCAGAAATAAGCACAAGCTTAGTAGTGTTATATCATATTACGTAATGATGACGTAAAAGTGATTAACCACATAATAATTAATAAGCTAATTAACAATGAATTACAATAAAGATAATTACCCCTTAGAGAAATAATTAACTGCAGTACTATGCAAGTCTAGACGGAGAGGATCGGGTAGCAGCAGGGGACAAGTAAGGGATATAAGCTTAACCATGTGAGACAGGATCACTGATGTGAATCCAATGTATCGAGAGTGCATAATAAAATAGTCAGTCGGTTATACAAGCTGAAGGACTCCGGACTAAATTTTATTCTCCTCTACTAAATAGCTTCCCAATATATATAGAAACACTATACTAACAATTGTAAGTTATAATAGACTACTATCTACTACTAAATAACACTGGTGGGAACCCGTTTGTCCTGGATACTCTTGCATACTGAGTGAGAGAAGTACTTTACAAAAAAAAGAGACAGAATGGGCAATTTCTGGTAAACCTGTGTTTGATAGACTATAACAGTAGTAGCACCCAACACTAGCTTACATAGAAACTATATTTTCCAGTACCCCATTGAACTCACTTTTCTCGCTTGATTTCATCTTAGCCTTCCTAATTCTTTCACCAATTGATAAGTAATGACATCACTAACTATATATGGGAGTCTAAAAGAAAGCCATGCCCCAGATATGTAGGTATTAGTGAAATTGAAATACAGTTAGCTATATCAATTTACAATCATTTTATAGATAAGTTGTATGTGAGAGTAATAAATTCTGATTTCAAAACGCAACCCTTGAAGTTATTTTTCTATTATCAATTGCATGATTCTCGATAATCCATGATGACCCATGTTTACTACGTACACAAAATTCAATAGAATAACTAGATTGTCCAAATGTGGATCAGTTTTATGATTAGAGTTATTTATCAGATCCTTAGAGAATCAATTGTATATAAATAGCTGTTGGAGAGATAAGGTGATAGTGTGATGAGAATGAAGGTGAGTGGTATGAGCCAGGTCTATTAGACATGTACAAATGGGGACTTGCATGGCTTAAAAAATGAATCTTGGTTCACATGGAATTATGGGAGTTGTAAGCCAGTATTTAATTTACATTCTTATGATGCTAAAATATGTTGGGGTCATTGCTTCAAATTTCTTGCAATATCTGATTTTCGGAAGACTATGACTTGCACTCAGGGCTTAAAATTGGTGTCCATGGGATTTCCAAAGTCTTAAAAACAAGAGATTTTCCAGCATGACCCTTCCAATATATATTTATTCTACTTTTTTATACGTATTACGGTAAAAACGGTAACAATTTTAAATGTAGGGACCATGGCATTTACTGGATACAAATATTGTTACACTTTGAGTATCCTCATTGGAATCTGGTGCATATGTAGTTTTTAACAATAGGGAGCATCCAATAGGGGAGTTGCATGTGCCACTGCTCATATCTATTACAGTGCATACTGGGATGGATTCTGATGAAATCGGACATACAAATATTTTGGCCAAATTTTCATCGATAATTGCAAAACGGTTTTCACAGCTTGTATAAAGTGATCTATGAAAAATAAAAGCATGATGGGAAAGATGGATACATGTGTTATGGAAACATGTATAACACTTGTATGGATATTGATATTAGAGCATACATTAGATTGTACCATAATTCCCATAATTCCTTGCGAATCTAGATTCCAAATGGCGGCTATGCAATACCCCCCTATTCTGTCTAGGCATATAGATATGCATGTCTTGTTTTTGTGAAGCTATATAGGCCTAGCGGCATCCAGCAGTCAGTAAGATATCAGCTCTGTAGAAAGCTATGCCAAATCATGGAATAGAGTAATAGCGATTGTTTAGACAATTCATTAGCCCATTCAACTTGTTTATCTTTGGAAACCAATAAAACTATTGGTCCTGTCGGAATAACTGTCCCTGATAGAGACATGGGACCCATTCTCCATTAAGACACAATGGAAAATAAAGCTCCAATATATGTTTAAATAAACCAACAAAAACCCTTATCATGGACGCACAGACAGTGTGGCAGATATGTCAATAGCTCAATAACAAAGTACAATGTACAACAAACACAGTTGTACACTTTCCGCCAAGTGGGGGTAGGTTACACTATCTACCATAGAGACATATGGAAAGCCTTTGGTTACAATTCTTCCTTATTGTACTGATATCTATAAACATGTAGTTCTATCACTAAATTGGGAACCAACATGCATCCAATTCAATCAGATATGTGTGGTTTCGCCTTTTTTAGGTACATAGGCCGGTAGTTCTCCATCAATGTAATGTAGGGAGATATATTGTAAATTAATATTTAATGTACAATGTGGATTGTAATAAGCAATACATGGTTAGAATTTATTTGCACTCTGCCCATTATTATATAATTACATAGGCCTCTGACTGACACACCTGACATAATACTGCCAATCATAAATTGATCATCATCATAATTTTTTTTTTATTCAACATTTTTATACAGCAAGACATGCCTATTTGTCAAGACCAAAGCTCACATCATCTTTAATGATATTCTGCCTGGTGCTGTGTCTAGTGTGGTTTAAACTAACTAGGTGCATGGCTATATAATGTAACTAAAAATAGGAACTAATAACATCGAAATGATAGTATCTATGATAGTGGGTGTAGGTTACACTATCTTGCATAGAGCTATATGGAAAGCCTTTGGTTACAACTCTTCCTTATTGTACTGATATCTATAAACATGTAGTTCTATCACTAAATTGGGAACCAACATGCATAATTGTTAGAGATTTGATGCAGATATTGGACAAGGGATGGAAGTTCACTGGGTGTAGTGGATGGGCTCACTCTGCCGGCTGTAGCAAAATGCAGGTTTCCACCCAGGGATCAAGTCCACTGCTATAATCATATAATTCATCATCTTTGGTCAGTTATTTTTGCAAACCTAAATCTAATCCATAGAATCATAAAAATTGGGTCTGCATGTAAAGCCCTTGTACTGACACACATCATCTGTTACTGACATCATGCTTTGACAGCCTGTGTGTGTTACCATGATGACAGCCAGTTACATTCCATTGTCAAAGCACAAGTAACAATGCATGGAGATCCATGTTCCTCCACTCTAATGGACATCAGTAACAGATGTTGTGTGGCACAGAAATGTTTATATAAAGCATGCTGATTACAGGAGATGGTATTACATGTACAGGTTCCTCTGGTATGTATGATTGACTTACTAGCAACACCTTGTCTGGAAACATATATATGGGGGAATGGAGTCCCATTTTTGCATTCATCTGATTGGTGCTTCGGTTGGGTCTGTATCATTTCATAGTGATGTTTTATTGGGAGCATATTCAAGCCTGAGCATTATGGCATGCACATAGGATTAGTTCACATATTGATATCACTTGACTTGACTTCAATTTTCAGATATCACTAATTCCATTCACTAATATCTCTACTTCCATATAAACTGATATCAATAATTTTATTTACTGATATCACAAATTATATATACTGACATCTCTAATTCCATATACTAATATCACTTATTTCAGTTACTTATAATGATAAATATATTTGGGATATATGGTCACCAGAATTTAAATTCTGATTAACTCAACAGTATCTCTTAATGGTTAATTAGTATTTGGATATAAACAAAAATATCTCAAAATCTCTGAATCAGGTGCATGGATATGAATTAAATATATTGCTTAAGTGTCTGACTGGCATATATATTGATGCAGGTGAATAACAGGACATAGGTTACAGGGTGGAGGGAGGGGGGTGCGGCATAATAGCTGACCAGTACTACTCACATATGGCTCATGCATAATCAATTCAGGTTCTGCCTTATTTTCATTGTTATTATCTATGCTTGCGGGTCCCTGATTTGATCCCTACTGTGTAAACCTGAGGTCAACCCAATCTGAGGCAGTTATTTCTTGGATCATATTGTATCTGCATGTATAAATAAACATGAACACATTTATTAAAGGTTTCTTTTGCTCTGAACTACAACATACACACTTGTTGCATTTATCCTGGAGAAATCTTGATGGAAAGGTTAGGGTTCCACTACCTAACCACCTACTACCAATACCTCAGCCATCCATTCCTCTGTGTCTTGATTTATCAGTCATCTGTCCACTTGGCCCTCCTCCTGTCTGTCCCTCTCACCGCCTACTCTTGCCACCTACTCTGCCATGCATCCTTTCCTCTCAATTTCTCCTTCCTGTTCCTCCCCCCTTTCATTTGCCCACCCCCCTCCTTCCTCTTGACCCCCACACTCTGCTCTTCCTAACATTAGGACATTGTTTATGATTTAGCCCACCTTTTCTGATCCGTTCAAAGAACAGGTATGATGTTATTTTACAGTGAGCAGGAAATATTGGGTCATGATGTATTATGTGATATAATTATGTGACTTTGCAGTGAAACACTAATAATAGTAGAGTATCCGTTTGATTGGTAATGAGAATATTCATCTATGTAAAACTTGTCCAATGAAATATTGTCAAAAGAAATGGTATTATAAGTAAACAGCTTCCCATAGTCTTGTGCCATATGTGGGATGTACCTGCATGATAGATATAGAGTCCTAACAGTAGGTGAGGATTCAGCTTAAAGTTAACAATGGAGGTTACAATTTGGGCAGTCTTCCTTCTTACTCTTATCACTTTCTGGGTGATTATGAAGAGAATCAAGAAAGGAAAACTTCCACCAGGACCACCAGGACTGCCTTTCTTTGGCAACATGTTCCAGCTTGATGGAGAACGTCCCCACTTAACTCTTACTGAGTGGGCAAAACAATATGGTGACATATTTACTATCAAACTCCTGGGTGAAGAGAGGATAATTCTCAACTCTGAGGAATTGATAAGGGAAGCCACGGTTACATCTTCAGAGGCATTTGCTGGAAGACCAATATTTGTTCGTTCTAAACAAATATTCTATAAGAATGGGGAAACTATAGTAAGTACCAATACTTCTCCACGCTGGACAAAAGCTAAGAAAGCCATCATGGGTTCTCTTAAGGCATATGGAACTGGACTGAACAGGGTAGAGGAACTGACATTACAAGTGGCCAAGGAGATGTTTACAAAGATTGATAAGCAAAACACTGCCTTTGATACTTGTGTACTTTTCCAGGAAGCACCTCTGAAAATGTTGCATCACATGGTAAATATAATTCTTGATTTCCCTTTCTAGTTTGTATAGTAATATGGATTATAATATTGAAGAGGTACCAAAGGTTCTACACAATTTCCATCAGAAATGAAAATTTCTAATATATTGGATATATCATTCCCAACGCATGTGAAAAACACAAGCACAAAACAAAATAAAGTACTTAGGTTGGATCTTTTAAGTGAACACCAAATTCTCTTCTAATTGTTTTTTTTAGTATTGATTGTCAAGCAGTATGACATTTGATTCTGGAGCCCTGCAAAATTCTACATTTTAACTGTGATCAACACAGTTTTTCAATTTTATTTCAAAGGGGGGTGGGTTTTCTTTGAGTCTTACACATTTAGTTGTTGATGTCATTCCCATGTCTTTTGATTTGTGAAAGAAAAGTGAGTTACATGTCGTTCAGGGAGATATTTTCCCTGGACCTGATCTTTGGGTGGCAGAACTATGCTTGTGTTTTTTTTGGCAAGTTGTTTTTCTATTGTGATTGATAAAGGACTTTAACTTAGAAACATTGAGGGAAAAGCTTTTTCTGGCAATAGCTTCACCTATTATGCTTGACTGGTGGCTGTTTTTTCTCATCTAATTTGACATGTACATGTATACATTTCACATCAAACAGGAGCGGAACATTAACAATAAAGTCATACTAAATTTTGCAAGATTGTAATAGCTTAGATTGCAGCCTATAGAGAAAATTGTACCTAGTAAAATGCCACAAATGTTGGGTTCTATTGTTAAAGATTCACTTGCTGTCCAGTATATCATAATACAAAAATGTTATATTAGAGTCAGTGGATGGGACAAATCTTATTCATGAATGTCCTGGTTCTTGATTCACAGATCAGAAATGTTATCAACAAACTTTCTTTGTTTTATGTTTTAATAGCTTTATTGTCACAAGATGTCAGATGAAGATGCCATGGCAATGGTTGAATTAGAACTAGAAGTAAATCGTTTTTCCATCAGCGGTGGGACAGGAACGTTTGTTGAGATATTCCCATGGCTACGACACTTCCTACCTAAGTATGTTCACCAAATTGAAAAGTTATTTGAGGGATGTGCTAAGGTTCATGAGCCAAGTATAAAGCAGGTGGGCAAAGATTTAGATAATTTATAGATTCAATGATAATGCAAAAGTAGGTTCATATGTATATAATAAGATAACTTAGCAGAGTCATCATGCAATGTATTCCAGAATCCTAATATTGAAATCTATTTGTACATTGGCAAACAGATATACATGAAGAGTAATTAAACTTTTGCATTTAAAAATCATGTTTAAGTCTGAGGGTCAAAACAAGGAGAGTGTTTTACAAGCTCTTCTTGAGTACAACGAGGAAACAGTCAAGAGCGAGGAAAGACTGAGCCACCACGACATTCTCTGTCTCATGATAGACGTTGAATTTTCAGGTATGTAAGAAACAAATATGTTATGAAATGAAGCTTAATAAGGCTTCACAAATTATGAAAAATACAACATCTTGAAGCCTTCAATTGGACTTAAATACATTGTCATACTCTTTTAAATGATGAGGCCGGCAGATTGTTGTCAGTAATGTCTCAAATATGCAAATTTCAAACTTGTTAGGTATGATTTAACTAATAAATTATACCATGGTTATTCCTGGAAATAATTAGTATCCATACTTACTCCACTATGCTAGTAATGATAGACAATGATTAAGGCTATCTTACTTACTCCTTTGTAAAGAATACTTCCTGGTTATAGCCATAAGTCACAAGAGGTTGGGGTAAATACAAATCTCAGAGCTGCTTATATTCTCCCATCCCAAATATTGTCAATTAAAAGAAGAAAATAGCACAATAAGAGAAAATACGCAGAAGAAGGAGACACAGTTAGGATCGGACACCGGCGGTCAAAAGACCACCCTTTTATTGAAATTGGTCAAAACAATTCAATTCAATCTTTAAAGAAAAAGAATTTTCTTTTCTCTCAAAGTCAAGTCTAGTCAGCTCAGAGTTAGTCGAGCAAGTGTCTGTGCACTGTCCAGTGGCAGTCCATAACCAGCGGTAGGGGGCGGTGGTCATCCACATATAGTTCTATATATAGCAATATATATATAGAGGCAATCTATAGATCCAGTAAACAAGGAGTGAGAGGCTGGTTCGCTATATATCAGATTACATAGCTGTATAGCTATGTATTGAATTCCTTGACCACAGGTATGTGTCCTCCAGAATGTAGCATGTACAAAACTCCTTGAGGCATAACAGATTGCTAGTTGAATGCCGCTATAATTGTCTCTATTCCAGGCATGATTACCACCAGTACAACACTATACAGCCTGGTGGCGCTGTGTATCAACCATCCACAGGTGGCTTCTGCAATACAAACAGAAATTGATGATATCATTGGCTCTGATGATCCCCAGCTTAGTCACAAGGAAAAGATGCCCTATGTGAATGCCACCATCTTTGAAGTGCTGCGATATGTATCAAATGTTCCCAATTCTATTCCTCATGTTACCACCCGTGATGTTCAGATAGGAGGCTACCAACTTAGTAAAGGGCAAGAGGTGAACTCCATTGATTCATAGAGAACTCATTGAAAATTGTGTTTGATTATATTATTTAACTTTCCTATGTTCTGAAATTGTTTTAACAATATAGTTTTTTTTAAAGTCATAATGTGTGTTTTTCTGACCAATACATTGATACCAACATTATTTTTGCCCCCTTTAGGTCTGGTTAAACCTGTGGGCACATCACCATGATGAGAGATACTGGGAAGAACCCTGGAGTTTTAAACCTGAGCGTTTCCTTACACCAGAGGGGCAGCTTTTGTCTCCAAGTCATCCTAACAGGCGCAGGTCAGGAAGTCTTTACTATTGTGGGAAAGGGAGGGAGAGTAGGTTGGTGCTGGCTTTGGACCAAGATGCTTGTTGGTTCCACCCTTGGTTTGGGAAAAAGTCCTAGGTATTTGAAATCACCACTGAACTGCAGAGCAAATGACACGGTCAGATACATCTCCATTCAAAATACTTTTCTGCTCTATACCAACACAGTAAATTAGGAGATTTAGGAGTTTTAAATGAACTCCCCTAAACCAAATCCTAATCAAAAGATCAATATTCACCGAGCAAACATTGGAAGTTTTTGCTTTGGAAAAATGAATCATTCTCAAAGTGTCACAGATAATCTGATAATGACTTGTGTGTTGTATCAGTACCCTTACTTTTCATGAAGCCCTGTTGGTTGTTATCTACTATATTGTTAATCTCCAAAAAAGCTTCTCAAATATTTTTGTGATTGGGATCATTAAGCGTATATGCAATAACTATTTTTGGTATTATAATGCTATATCCCTCCTGCCTTTACTTGAGAAGACACCTGAATGCTTTACAATATTAAACAATGAGTTATGTATTCAGATGGAACTGAACAAGAAGTTAGGACTAAGTGTGATTTAATGGCTCAAGTTTACACTTTATTTTGCATCCAGCAAGCAGCCGCAGGTCACACATTGCATGCACAATCAAGTGTAAAATGGCTATTGAGGCACATGAGTAGTTCCTAACTTAGAGTATTAAAGATTTTCAGCTCCCGTTATCACAACTGTTTCAAAGAGTGTAGAGTGGCTGGCTTCCTAGCAACTCCCGCCACCGGCGCTAGAATTCAGGTATCACTTGGTAAATTATAGAAGTATCGAGGAGCCTGAATACAAACTGTATACTACAACTTGCAAACAATGGAAAATCATCATTCTTATGCTTGTATTAGGCAGGCAGAAGCAGTTCATTGCTATGTGTTTCTTAATGTGCCTTGCAGCTGAGTAAGCTAATCTCTAATTGGTCTGACGTCATCAAGGAGAGGGATATCCACCAAACACAGATGCATTTACATTGCGGTTATTTCATCTCTTTATACAATGCATACAGAATTAGCGATACTATTAAATGTAAAGTGAATAACCCATTCAGTCGTAATATAAATACAATTATTTTAAACTGAAAACATTTTGGTATCAACAATATTAACCATGGGTATATCTTTAATATATGCCGGGGAGTTTCTGATGCCTAGAATCCTATTGGTCTTCTCCTTATGTATGTGCTCAACTTGGTTAATAATTTGTTTCTGCTTTAGTCTCTCTCAGGACATTGCTCTGTTTGTTACAGGCTGATGGCATTTGGTGCTGGTAAAAGAGTGTGTGCAGGAGAAACCCTGGCCAAGAACCGCCTCTTCCTCCTCGTCTGTCTTCTCTACCAGAGGTACAACATACTGCCAGAAGATGCTGACAATCTGCCTGTATCAGATCCCAGGCAGTATGCAGTGGCGTTTATTCTGAGACCTCCTTCATACAAAATACGTTGTGTGCCAAGGAGTACCAACAAATAGTGTCTGATGCATTGGTAATGATCGATTAAGTAGAAAAAGTTGTTCTTATGTACAACATCAAGTTATCAAATTAGTTCCTTGGTTAACTGCTCTGAGAAGTCATGGTTTATTTCACCAAAAATAAACAAAAGCTTAGTACTATCAACACTATCAACACTAGCTTACAGAGAAACTATTATAGCAATAGACAACGAGGATTTTAGCGTGAGAACGGTCTGTACTCCCATAGACGTCCCTCGGCCTTCGGCCTTGGGACGTCTATGGGAGTACAGACCATTCGAACGCTACAATCCGAGTTGTATATTGATTTTAGTCCATGATGGAACACGTCAGGTGGCGCCACTAGACCGAGGCGGTCTGTAGTACCATAAGTGGACGCGAAATCTGACCCAAAATGGACTAAAATTGCCTGAACCCCATTCAACTCTCTTTTCTCGCTTGATTGGATCTCAGCCTTTCTAATTCTTTCACCAATTGAAAAGTAATGACATCACTAACTAAATACGGCAATTAAAAAAGAAAATCATGCCCCAGATTTGTAGATACTAAGGGAATTGAAATATCCTTTCTCTGAGTTAGCTGCTGGCCATTTAATGATTCAAATTATAATAACAGTATATCTTGCATCCGCAATCTATTCATATAATGAGCTGGAAACCAAAACAACTGCATTTGCTAACACTTGTTGATTAAATGATTAACCTGACAAAGGCTACAGGGTTAGGGTTTTCGCCAATTATTTTCAAGCAAAATAAACATGTTTTAAAAGAAACTACAAGCGGATTACTTACTTGTTCGGCGACCACACTATTTCATGAATGATTAAAGGCCAATATTAGCAATTCACAATCAGAGTGATACAATACTAAATGCACTATTGCCATGAGGCACAAATCATCTGAAAACGTACTATTAGCAGCCCTACACAATCTGTGAATTTGTGTGAATTAGGCTGAAATCTAGTAAATACTAGGTATATTTTGGTATATTTTAAAAACGTCCTTTTGGTTATGCTGAGCTGTATTTTGGACCTTCCTTTTATCTAATTTGGGTTATTTGAGAGAATTTGTGATGTCAAATTGTACATTTTGGAACAAATTCCGGTGACCCATAAAGTTCCTACATGGTGATTTATTGTGCATATATATATGTAGTAGCCTAGTTTTTTGCCTGTTGACACACCACCTGACCAGTAACAATTGCATCACTACTGACACTGGAACACCACCAACCCATTGGGGTAGAGGGCTCCTACTCCAGGGATCATGGCATCACATGTTAATGGAGAAGAAGACACATTTCCAGCAGTAGGTTAAGGGAAACCACTACCAATAATCCTTAATCTTTGCCAGACTAAAAGCCTTCAGTTAGCTTTATCAATTTACGATTATTCTATAGATAAGTTTTATGTGAGAGTAATACATTCTGATTTCAAAATGCATTCCTTGGAGTTATTTTTCTTTTCTCAATTGCAGATTCCTGATAATCCACCATGACCCATGTTTACTACATACAGGTTAACTAACGAGTTGGTTGAAGGAGCGTGAATATTGCATGAGTTGCATAGCAACAAGTGCAATATTCTAAGTGACTGAAACCAACAAGTAAGTTAACAGATTTATTATACATGCTTTCAATCATGAAAATAGAAACAAATTGAGTCATAAATTTGAATTTTACTGATAATCTTTGTACAAAAACAAATTGTTTTCCATGACAACCCCATGGAAATCACTAGTGAAATATGCACTATGCGTAAATCACTCTAGATAATTGTTTTCAGAGCAATGCATGTATAATAAATACACAAAATTCAGTAGGATGACTAGATTGTCCAAATATATGGATATATGGATAATCAATTTCATGATTAGAGTTCAGATCCTTAGAGATTGGATTGTATATAAATAGCTGTTGGAGAGATAAGGTGATAGTGTGATGAGAATGAAGGGGAGCGGTATGAGCCAGGTCACTTAGACATGTACAAATGGAGACTTGCATTACTTGAATCTTGAATCTTAGTTCACATGGAATTATGGGAGTTGTAAGCCAGTATTTAATTTACATTCTTATAAAGCGAAAATATGTGGGGGACATTGGAGTCCATGGGATTTCTATAGTCTTGAGTAGTTATATTTTGATTTCAATCATGTATATATCATTTTGTTTGTGGCCTTAAATAGATGGAGTGTTTACACAGTGCTGGAGAGGGATATTTTCTCAATTTATTGATTTGACCAGTGCAAATAATGTATTACCATTTGTCATCCTTAAGGATAAAGATCTCACAGAATGTAGCTGGATGGAGTTGTAAAGTTATTTAACTGTGTCTCTTTCACCCCTCTCTTTCCTCTGTTGGTCGAAAAACAAGTTTGTCAGAAAAAAATTGGTTTAGAAAAAGTTGGTCGTAAAAATCACTCACTCACCCTCACATCTCAACCCCTCCCCTCTCAGGACCCTTCTACCTTCCCTCATCAATCCTCTCATCAATCCTCGGCCCTCATATCAGCAGCTTTGCCACTGCCACATTGAGGGGTGAAGGAGTCCTGTGCATTGCTGTCTTTTTTTCGGTCTCATACATATACATGTCACAGTATCGGCAGTTGATCACTCGGTCACTTTAAGAAATATCATAATAGGGTCCACCCTATGCTCAGACAGCAGTTGTACACTTGGTTTGTTTGCATAAAAAGTTGATTCTGCTAATGTTGTCTGAAATTGATAAATACTTGATGTATAGTTCAATTTATTTTACTGTTAAGTTTGATGTGCCTGTTGAACCAAATTTTAGCGAAATGTTGGTCATATTAAAGGAATTGTAACAAAATTAGTTGACAAAAAAATGTGTACATATGTGCTGAATTGACCTCTCCGAGGTGTGAAATGTAGGACTGATCGAGTGAATTAGATATGCCAGGTAACAGATTTATGTGAGATTTAAGTGATAAAGAATGATTGGCATAATGGGTAGCAAGATCCATGCTCTCAGGCTTTTCAGCCTGAGACAAAAAAAGAGGGTTTCAGGCAGGACCCTCTCAACATTTTTATATATTACTAGTGTATACATATTACCCTAAAATCGGTAACAATTTTATGGCATTTACCATGGCATTTACTCGCTTCAAATGTTGTTACAATTTGAGTATCCTCATTGGAATCTGGTGCATAATTATATAGTTTATAGCAATAGGGAGCATCCAATATGGAAGTTGCATGTGCCACTGCGCATGTCATCCTAAACCCTTATCATTAACCGATGCATCCTGGAATGGATTCTGATGAAATCTGACGTACAAATATTTGGCAAAATTTGTTTCCACAGATATTATAGCTTGCTAAGTGATCTATGAAACCTAAAAGCATGATTGGAAAGATGGATACATGTGTTATGGAAACATGTATAACACTTGTATGGATATTGATATTAGAGCATACATTAGCCTGAACCATCAGTCTCATAATTACATGCAAATCTAGATTCAAAATGGTGGCTATGCAATACCCCTATTCTGTCTAGGCATATAGATATGCCTGTCTTGTCCTAGTGAATGTATACAGGTCTAGCAGGTGTCCAGCGGTCAGTAAGATGTCAGCACTGTAGAAACCTCAGCCAAATCATATATATAGTCTGTCCGAAAGTAGTTGACACATGATTCCTTTCTTCCTTTAAGGGGAGGGAAAAGTGGGAGATTTTTTACTATATATATTACACCGTGTGAGCAGCAAGTATATCAATTATATGGTACGCTCACAGCCAAATCATGGAATGAACACAATGGAAAATAAAGTTCCAATATAATATATACAAAAACACAAAAAACCCTTACCATGGATGCACAGACAGTCTGGCAGATATGTCAATAGCTCAATAACAAAGTGCAAAACACAAAGTTTA
This sequence comes from Sthenelais limicola, assembly GCA_942159475.1. Lineage (NCBI taxonomy): Eukaryota > Metazoa > Annelida > Polychaeta > Phyllodocida > Sigalionidae > Sthenelais > Sthenelais limicola. The sequence goes on along the minus strand of OW804100.1, from coordinate 108,547,200 downwards.
CAAACTTTCCACCAAGTGGGTGAATGTTATACTGTCTACCATAGAGATGCATGGAAAGCCTTTGGTTACATATCTTCCTTATTGTACTGATATCTCTAAACATGTAGTTCTATCTACCACTAAATTCTGCTGAACAGTGTTAGCCAGATAGTGTGCGCATTTACCACCAGCGCCACTGACCGATGCTAAATCTCCCAGTAGGCTGAGACGGAAGCTTGCACAGCCTGGGCGTAGCTATGCAACAAAAAACATGGCAAATTTTCCTGTTCATTTTGGTTACCCGCATCATCAGTTGATCCATCAGTCCTAGACGTTTAACCCATATTATGTTTGCCATGAAAGGATATTGAAATTGCGGGTGCCATAACTGGAAGCTCCCGCCTTAGCTTTTTATCTTCACCAAAAGAAAAGCTAGGTGGCATGATGGTCGGATAGCCTATTTTTGCGCTATCCAAGAGAGGGGGAATTATGGGACCAACATACATTGGTTTTATATATACAGGTTCCTCCGGTATGTATGATTGACTTACTAGGGGAGGCAGGGGCAGGGGCAGACACTGTCTTTAGTCCTTGGGGCTTGTAAGTCTTGTTGGATTAACACTGGTTGTGTAAGATGGCCTCACTATACTAATTCCCTTATGCTGCATTCTATTGCAACAATTTTTTTTTAACCAAATTGACTTGTTTATATCATTATTTGTAGTGAAATTGGCCTAGGGAAAATAGTAATTCAAGAGAGATAAGTGATGGAACCACAGGAAAATGTTTCCTGGACTCAAAAACATGAATGGGGACTTTTTTCCATGAAACAAGATGACAAATCCCTAAAAACGTTGTTCAAGCAATATTTCCATGCATACTAGATGCTACAGTCAAATTATGTTCCAGCAAATTTAACCCCTTTAAAAAACGAAAATTACATTTTAGTTTTAACCCATTCAGGACAGCACAGCCAACGTTGCGTTTTGCTTGACGACCAAGCGCGGGAAAAGAACATTCATTTGATGACGTCTGTCTGAAATATACACGTCACATGAGGACGATGCTCCACCGCTTCCACTTTTCTCCGGATGACGCACATTCTAATAATGTCATGTAGCTTAAGGACGGCCTGTTACGTCGCCACCATTGAATAACGTTGTTATTATCGCATTACGCGTCCTGTGCGTGGGAGTGCTTTTACGCATTACGTGTCCTACGCATGGGAGTGCTTTAAGGCAATACGCGGCCAAATGCGTTGGAGTGCGTTAAGTCAATACGCGGCCACACGCGTGGGAATGCTTTAAAGCAATACGCGGCCTGAATGGGTTAACAATATTAGCTTGGAGTATAGGTGAGGTTAGGGGCACTGTACTTATTTTAGTGGATTTTCATCTCTCATTCCACATTATAATGGATGCCGGGATAGATTCAGTTTAAATCGGACATAACAAAAATATTTAGCAACATGTTTCCATCAATATTTTCATTGGAAAATTCAGGGAGCTTTTCACAATATCAAAGCTTGTGTAATCGAAATGAAATGAAAAATGCATCATGCGATAGATGAAGGGTGAAGTACTTATAGCAAATGGCACGATGGAGGGATCAAACTGATCTCGACCCCTCAGAAAACATGACAAACCCCAAAGGGGTGTTTTCCCGTTTTCTGAGGGGTCGAGATCAGTTTGAACCCAAACAGAGTGGCATTTGCTATTTAATACACACTCTAAAAAGTAAATTTAACTTGTTAGCCTATAGTTTAGCTCGAGGAGGCTTGATTCACCGCAATTTATAGGCCTAGGTTACGCGGTCAGGACAACGTCATCTGGCCTAGGCTGCACCAATGAAATTGCGTGTTTGGCCGGACTGTACACATGAACGATTCGGATCGACCGAACTGCATTCCCAAACTGCACCTTTCTAACTGCTCACATGTGTAATAAATGTGAAGCAAGATTCAGTATGGCTGAGATGCAAATGCCGTATTGGACAAAGACACCAGACAGGAACTGATGCCTTGTTAAAAGTGATTCATGTACTTCTCTTAGTTTTCACTTTGTTCCTGCTTTAGTCTTTCTCGTGACATTGCTCTGTTTGTTGCAGGGTGATGGCATTTGGGGTTGGTAAAAGAGTGTGTGTAGGAGAAGTCCTGGCCAAGAACCGCCTCTTCCTCCTCATCTGTCTGCTCTACCAGAGGTACAACATACTGCCAGAAGATGTAAACAATGTCTCTATATCAGATCCCAGGCAGTTTCCTGCAGGGTTGGTTCTTCGACCTCACTCATACAAGATAAATTGTGTGCCGAGGTATATCATTAAATAGTGTTTGATCCTTGATTGATACAGTCCAAGGTATCCAAACTTGAGCAAAAAGCTGCAAATGTATTTAAAGAATTTCCAGTAACATGCAGGGAATAGAACTGAAAGGAAGTGATGTTTAACAATAATTGTAGCAGGTGATGATGAAGGCAATGGATAATTAGCAAAACAATCAGATCATTTACAACATTTTCAGAATAAAAAAGTTGAAGAGAAGAAATGTCATTTGAAGACAAGTAGGTTCTAATTCAAGTTGGCAAACTAGAGCTTTCAAATTTTTTTTATACAGTTTTGGGCATTATATTATAATAGTAATAGCATAGTATAGTGCAGTTTATTTGCATTGGTAGTACTGTAGCTAAAGACAACTTTGCTAGTACAACTAACTAGGGACTCATCATGTACATGGTACTTATGCAGACTCTTCCTATTCATACCACCCAAATTGGGAACCTTTTTTTTTTCACTACTTACTAGTAGAAGGTATGTTGGTTTATCTACCTTTTCTTTTCTCTACTTGCCTTTTTACTGTCTACTGTTTTTATTCAACAACTTCTTCCATAACGACTATTTGAAGCATGTTCATAACACATTAGGTGAAATACACACTATTTGTTGGGTAGGCTCAGAAAGCTACCTAGCCGTAGGCCTAGTTGTTTCCTGAGTTAAAAAGATGTAGGCATACACAGCATTTATGTCCCTGTGATGGAACTGACTAAATTCTAGGTATAGGCTAGTGTACTGACTTATGACAACAAATTTAGGGTTTGGTTTAGTTTCATAGCTAGTATTGGTATCAATCCATGTATTCTAATCCACCTCACAGGGCCCTTGACCAAATGGTGCAGAATGGTAAAACAGCTGTATTAATAGCCTGGCACCTCGTATCAAGTTACTTCCCTCTGAGATGAGGACTGTGGTTATATGATGTGGTTAACACATTCAGTACTTCACTTCCAACGTTATGAGCTGTCATTCCCCCAACAGGCCCTCTTTACTTGTGGAATTTACCTCCTAGGAGAAAGGCAGGCTATGGCCTTCACTGTGTTATACATGATGCAAATATGTTAATAGAGTTAATACAGGCATTTTAGGTTGGCCCCAGAACGTCCCTACCATATTGAAGAATTCAGGGTCATTCTCTGATGAATATTTAGGGTTTGTAGTTGAGCGAGAAATTAATCAACACAACAAACAGAGATGTATGTTTCAAGCCAAGAACCGAACCAGTTAAAAGAGGATGGCTGTGATCATACCTTGGACTTTGGGAAGTGACCCACAAGTGTGTGGCGGAAAAAGAAAGTTAACTAGCCTGAGTTGGTAGGGGGCGTGGCAGATGTATGTCTGAATGAGACCCATAAGAATAAATCCCTTAACTTTTACTAAAGTTTGGGCTAGGATTTTACAATATAATTGCATTGTCATTGTGATGCTTTTTAGCAATATGCATCCTTCCTCACAGGGAATTACATGGCATTACATGGCATTACATGGCCTACCACATGGCCAGCTTACCTATTTATGAATCAAAATGAAAGTTACAATAGTCTCAACCTATTTAAATTAAAAGTAAATAATTGTCACAGAATGGAACATATCATATCATAGTACACAACATTATGCAATGATTGCATAATAAAGATTTACCACATTACTATTGATATTCCAAATCATCATTAACACTACTTTTAATTTAAATATATGTTCAATGTTTTTTTTTGTTTTTTTTTCACTTTTAAGCATTGTTTTTATTCTTCTGCCTCTTAATATATATAGTTGCATAATATCGATCTAAGCTTATTAACTAACAATAACAAGTTTCATGGATCAACTACCAAACCATTTTGTCTAACACGTTAGAACTCGGATTAATCCTGGATCTGTTCATTGTTGGGCTAATCCATTACGACCTACTGGGTCCCCGTAGTTTGAGAGAAGGCACTGGGTATGGTACAAATAGGGAATTTATTTATAACTATCCACACTCGCGTCTTATGGTGTTGTTATTATAGTTTATACATTTGACTCTCATTAATATCAATTTTGATAATGAATACAGTTTTTAGTTTGGTTTCAAACAGATTCTGTTCTTTGAATAAATTTGGTTTGTATCACTTTTTCTAACAGCTCTATGACAGACGTAAGTGATCTTAGTAAACTATTTCATGGGGAGATAGAAGTTCCAAGCAATACATTAGCGTGACATATTTTGATACTGAAGAATTGCAACCATTGGAAGACCAGAATGGATGGACAACCACATTTTTAGAAGTTGTGTCCTGAATCCCGGGGGTTCAGGTCAGTTGGTGAATATATTAGATGCCCTCTGGAGTGACCCTCTGCAACTACATTGACTGCATTTGTGATGTGTTTTAGGAAAATAAGTCATAAGTCACAAAAAATGGATTTTGAGATATCATCTCATTTGAAATGATGAGATCAAACCGATTCTAATGACAGTAAACATGAGTACATCTTATAGATATTTCTATATTTTAAGTTTGATACTTCTATTTTTGAAAAAAAAAGTTTGCAATATTGTTGGGTGGACAATTACTAATTAAGTAGCTAAATAGTAGGGTCATCTGGAGCACTTCTGTGACCGTTGAGAGTAGAGGTTGGTTTCTCAGTGGATTTGACATCTATAAAGGGTAAATAAAAAATTGAGCGGGGACGACCCTCGCGAAAGTGCGGGGAAAACCTGTGAGAGCCCTTAAAGAGCCCTTAAATGCATCAAGTAAACTCCAAAAACACCTAACTCAGGGTATAATCAACATATATATTTAAGTGTGAATATACTTTTTCTATGTTTTTTATACATGGGGAATCCAGATCAATATGAATAAAGTCAATCTAATGAATATTTAGCAATTTATTTAGTTAGTATATGTGTTATGCTGAACCGACTACTTGGATGGTGAGGAAAAAAGTAAAAAAGTAAAATTTATCCAATAAACTCAAGAAATCTACTGCGATTGTATTGTATGTAAGCATTCATGACCAAGCACAATTGGAATCATATTCCTGTAGTCCTAACTGTTAAACCATTATAATGGCCAAAAGCTTTAGTACATTCCTAGTTATTTTTTCTGCAAGAACAAACTCGTTCCCTTATGTAGCGAATAACATTAAAGTAGTTAACCAGGATTGTTAGGATACTGATCGGAATTGACCATCTATGAACTTCCATCCCCAGTACTTTACTCCTCGGACCTTTTTACCATGGAGTGTTTTTAAAATATAAACAGTTACTATCCCACCTGTATATATATTCAGGCTCTATACATACCTGGAAACTCAGGGTCAGGTACCCATCACTTGCCAAAAATTAAACAAATTATTCAACTTTATGTACTGTGTGACTCAAGAAATCCTCCCATTTCTAAAAGTCAATTATGGGGTAAGATTACCCCCAGAATGCACTATTTGACTCCTAATTTTCAAAAAAATTCGGCGCTTAGATATTCGGCGCAAAGCACAGTCGGCTTTCAAGAAAAACTAGGATTTGGGATCCTCCCAGGTTGGCAGCTCTGTTTGGGGCATGTTTCTTGACCTAGATTTTCTGGGCCTTTTAGTATATTAATGTGGGATATTAATAATACCCAAGACAGTTCAGGAACTGTCGTTTGCTATTTGTCCCTGGTTTAATTTCTCCTAAACTAAACCTGAAAGGTCATTAGTCTGAAAGGGGTTTGTTCTATTACCCCTAGGGGGCTTTGAGGGTGAGCTTCCCATGCACTGTGCTAACGATGGTTGTCCTGATTGTTGTTTCACTTTCCATAAGTCAATTCAGCATGATAGGAGCTTTCATAAGAGCCTATTAGGAAGGTTCTATGATGATTTTGAAAATCTGACCCTTTTGAGCTGAAAATTGTCAGCCATCTTGGATTTGAAGGTCAAAGCAAGGTCAAATCATCAAACTGATATCAGATATGAATTGAAATGATACAACTCAAAGGTTCGTTTTGGAGTACCAGAAGATTTTCAACATTGGTTTTACTACTGCATTGATAAAAACAGATGTGCACAATATGATATGCGAATAATTCCCATAAGGTTCAAGAGAGCATTGTTAAAAGAAAGTGTTATTAAAGAGGATACATTGAGATTGTGGTGAAAACTGAAAAAAAAAATCCTAAAGAAAATTTGTCGTAGTGGCCACCAGACGGGTCATGAACAAAAAAACATTGAAAAGTATTTATTTTCAAATTTCATATTTATATAATTTAATAGATAATAGTTTGTTATGAAGAAAGCTTACCATGGAATGACAGCAGTGTTTACATATTTTATCTCAATGTTATAGGAATCTTGATTCTGAGGCATTAGTGGCGCCCCTTGGCTGTGGCTGCAGGTACTCACATACCCATAACCCCTCCTTCTTCCTTCTTCCTCTGGCGAAAGCAATCACAATTCTGTCGCCATTTCTCTATTAGGGATTTCCATTTTACCCCCATACCTCCCTCTTCCTTAACCTCCCCATGTTTCCCTGTCAATCCCCTGCACCTTGACCCCCTCTGTTTCCCCTTGTCCCTCCTCTCTATTTCCTCGCTGCTTTCCCTGACAGGCTCTCTGTTCTTGACCCTCCTCCTATCTTTCCATCTAACCACCTAATCCCAATCTTAGTGTTATGAGACATTACGTAACATTGCATAACCTCATCATATATTAATTATTAATAATCACCTGTTTATTAGGGTTATAAAATCGATAAGCATCAGTACTAGGCAAGTCTACTCATACAAGTCAGTCTAGGATATGATGCAATAGACATACGCCCCCTTGGACGATGACTCTCATCCTGGTGAGAGTGTGTATGAATATATAATAAAAGTTCACTTGATATTGGTTTGTGAGTAAGACAAGTCGTGCCTCCTTGTTCTTCATTATTTTCTCAATACTAAGACTTTCCAATCATAACATTACTACATGTGTTATGTAACATTACATGACATTGCTAGGCCGTGGATATTACGTAAGGGCTCCGCCCACCTACTCATTAGTCAGACCCTGGAGGAGACTCTGTACTTTTACAGTTGCTTCGCTCTTCTCACGAAGACCACACATGCCTCAGTTCCTTACACCTTAACACTCCTTTCCTCTCACGTTCTTCTATTTCCTGTCCCCTTTCATTTGCCCATGACAGGTTGTGCATATATATATATAGATGGAACCTAGCAAGGGGGAGTCTGTACACTTGTTATTGACCGAGGGAGTGCGGGAAGTTAGAGGGCGTTAGCCCGAGATCTTCTGTGCTCCAGAGGTCACTAACAAGTGTACAGACTTCACCCGAGCTTTGTTCCATATTTATTACACCCCATTCATAAATAAAAAATATAAATAATTAAAAATAAAAGAAGTAATTTACGTTTTGGGCGGACCTACTTGTTGTATGTCCCCAGGGTGACATAACTCACATGTTATGCACCACTTTGACCAAGTGTGACATACAATGCTGAAGGTATAGGAAGCAACAGCACAGGGGTGTAATATAATATGTATCACCTCAGTAACCAGTGCGTAACTTACAACCTACATCTTCAAGTACAACCTACATCTTCAAGTAGGTTAGTGTGTCAAATCCAATACAAGCATTACCGTACAGTCAGTGTAACAAAGTAATTGTAGAATCAACATAGACGACTGTCTAGAAAGTGACCATTACAAGCACTTCCAGGTAGCAAAATGGAGGTACCAATTTTGGTAGTCTTTCTCCTGTCTCTCATCACTTTCTGGATGATTATACAGAGAATCAAGAGAGGCAAACTTCCACCAGGACCACCAGGACTGCCTTTCTTTGGCAACATGTTCCAGCTTGATGGAGAACGTCCCCACTTAACTCTTACTGAGTGGGCAAAACAATATGGTGACATATTTACTATCAAACTCCTGGGTGAGGTGAGGATCATTCTAAACTCAGAGGAGTTGATAAGGGAAGCTATGGTCACATCTTCAGACGCATTTGCTGGAAGACCAAGAATTGTCCACTGGCTAGAGTTATTCTATAAAGGTGGGGCAGCTATTGCATCTCACAGTCCTTCTCCACGTTGGACAAAGTTGAAGAAAGCCATCATGGTTTCTCTGAAGACATATGGAGCTGGACTGGGCCGGATAGAAGAACTCACATTACAAGCGGCCAAGGACATGCTTTCAAAGATTGATCAGCAAAACACTGCCTTTGACATATTTCCTCTTTTTCAGGAAACAACTCTGCGAATTATACATCATATGGTAAATATATTTCTTGACTTTCTTATCTTACTGGTGAGGCAATTAGTCTTGTGTACAAGGTTTCTCTGAGAATACTGCTTGAAACATTGCTTTCAGTGGGTTTTCATCAAGCACAATATTTCCTAGTCTTATCTGGTTTAACACAGTTTGGAGAAAAGATTTGATTTAAAAAGTGATACAAGTAAATATGACAGCTTTTCACTCATGGTAATGCTGGTTTCAGTTTCCTGCCCATTACCATTTGTTCAGAATTTGTTCACAATTGTTATTGAAAGGAATTATGGTTGTTATGTTTTGGTAGCTTTATTGCCACAAGCTTTCTGATGAAGATGCAACTGTATTGGTTGAAGCAGAACCCAAAATGTGTCGTCTTGGCATATCAGGTGGACCAGGGACTTTTATTGAAGTAGTACCATGGCTAAAACACTTCCTTCCAAAGTATGTCAGCAGAGTTGAAGAGCTATTTGAAGAGCATGCTAAGGTTCACAAGTCAAGTGTCAAGAAGGTAGGCCAAGACTTCAATAATTTGTGGTTGAAAATACAAATCAACTTTAAGATCTATTCACTGTTAAGAGATGAGTTTCCTTACTACAGCTTTCATAGTATTATTAAAGACTCAAGCATATCTATATTGACACTTGATATTGACTATCGAAGAACACCAATTCATCTTTCCACATGTTAAATCATATATGTTCAAGGGCCAGGGTCAAAATGAGGCGAGTGTTTTACAAGCTCTTCTTGAGTTCAATAAGCAAGCAACAAGTGAGGAAAGACTGAGCAACCATGACCTAGTTTGTCTCATGATAGATATCTCATTTGCAGGTATGATTCAACATATTTGTAATTAAATAATGCTTGCTTCATAATTTTTTTGAAAAAAAAAGCAGCTTAAGGCAATTCCTCTCCAGGAAAATTTGAACATTTTGATTTTCTACTTATTGCCAGACTTTTATTTGAAATTGATTTCATCCAAGTATCTCACTCAGTTTCATTGGAATATGAAAAATATGAAATATCCTGCTCCTGGATACAATATTCTGCCCAATTTGAGCAAATAATATTGTGTCAAAGTGGTTGTCAATTTTCCAGATCCTTAAGACAATATCATGTGCAATTTTCCGAATCGGCGTCATTTGGTTTTCCAGCCAACAGTGTCTATTTTAATATTCTAATATTGTTCATTATTCTGAAAAAACACAATATTAATGTAATCATGAATTTAAACTGATCTAGTCCAATGGAAGATATCATTATTGTGATGTGTGTGTTTCTTAGGAGTCCATGTTTCTTCAAGTCAAACCATGCTCACCCATATTATTATATTATTTTGAGGCTGTACTAAGAATTATCATTGCAGCAGGTCATTTTGAGTATCACACCTAGCTTGGCTGAAGGGACCAAGTAGGGATTATTAATTGCCCATGGATGCACTTTCCCTATCTCTTTTTACCTCTTGTGAAGAGCCAACTCCCTATCTGTAAACCTGTGTATTAGACAAGTGGTGCTAAGTCTATGTGTCCATGTGATAGATGGTGGATCGCCCATCCTCTCCACTCCCTCAATCCTAAAACCAAGCTGGTGATCCCCCCCTTCCCACTTGACTCCTCCTCCTTACCCAGTAATTACTTATTAATGCGTGAATTAATAATTAAGGGTGGAATGATCAGTGCTAAATAAGTATGTCCCTTCACCTCCCAAGTGATATAAGGCAATATGTTTATGCCTCACCTGTGGTCAATTGACTAATTTGGTCAGTGATTAACACAAAAGAATGCAATTCTTTACAATATATTTGCTTCAGAATAATGAAATGCCCGAGGAGTAACCAACAATAATATGTCGCATCACGTTTTGGCGGAATGTAATGGGTTTCAGAAGGAGTTGGGTATCATTTGTGCCAGTCAGAATGACTTCTGTCTAAAGATTAATTCCCAGACATAAAAACAAAGCCAGATGTGATAATATACATGGATAGACCATGATGAATAGTGAGTAATGGGGATGTTTACTATATAGGATGGAATATCTACCCTGCTATCAAAGTTTGCCAGATAGGGGGGGGGGTGAAGCCCATGAAAGTGGGAGTTTCCCCCCATCCAGCCAACATCTACCAGACCAGACCAGCCCTACTATCCCCTTGTTGCTTGTGCTTGTAATAGGTAGATTGCAGTCTTTGTGGGTTTACAAATTTAGTTCAGACAAATACACCTTTACTTGCTTGCATATTAGGTATGATCACCACCAGTACAACGCTATACAGCCTTGTGTCGCTGTGTATCAACCACCCAAAGGTGGCTTCTGCAATACAAACAGAAATTGATGATATCATTGGGTCTGATGTTCCCCAGCTCAGTCACAAGGACAAGATGCCCTATGTGAATGCCACCATCTTTGAAGTGCTGCGATACATATCCAATCTTCCTATGTCTGCTCCTCGTGCTACCACCCGGAATGTCCAAATAGGAGGCTACTACCTTGGTAAAGGGCAAGAGGTGAAATCGATTGGTTCATAGATTCTTTACAATTTTGAACATTACTTTTTTTCTTGTCCAAGATAATTTTCCTATGTTCTAAATTTATTCTGAACAACTCATTTCTTTTATATCAGGTGTGGATTCCTGTGTAGTGCACCCTTTTAGGCATTATACCATAAACCCTCATGGCAGTACAGATCTTTAGGGGTGACTTGTTTTGCTTTCCCTCTAGAGACCAAGGGAACTGTACCCACTTGAGTCTTTAGTAACAAGATGAAAAATAAAGCTGTATGTAAATGTCATACACCTGCCTTATCCCATTCCTTACCAATGCTTCATAAGCTTATACCTTGGGCTCACTACATCTGTGGATATCAATATTATTTGTCGCTCCTTTAGGTTTGGCTGAACCTGTGGGCACATCACCATGACAAGAGATACTGGGAAGAACCCTGGAGTTTTAAACCTGAGCGTTTCCTCACACCAGATGGGCAGCTTGTGTCTCCCAGTCATCCCAACAGGCGCAGGTCAGGAAATCTTCACTATTGTGGGAAGGGGAGGCAGGGTATCCAGTTGCTGTCTATAGACCATGAGGCTTGTGAGTTTTGTCAGTTCCACACTGGCTGTGTAGAGGGCAATGTCCCATGCCTCACCATGCTAATTCTATGCTGCATTCTACTTTATCACAATGAAACCCATTTGACCAAATTGACTTACATATTTTGACCTGTTGGACTGATGTTATCAATAGTGTTGTATGGTTATGTGTTGATACAATTATTTGAATTCAAATTGCTTTAGGGAAAATGGAAATTCAAGAGAGATAAATAAAGCAATCACAGGAAAGGATTTCAGAGGGTCCCAAAAACACAAATGTAGAATTTGTTTAAGATTTGTGACAAGATAATCTAGATAATCTTAAAATGTATATTGCACCAAATGTAACCTTAATGATACCTTTTTGTTTCAATATCCATATTTTCAGTTTTATCATCTCTTTAGAAAAATGCAAGCAGGATCTATTCATCATATCAAAGCTTGTGTAAATGATGACGTAAAGAAAATGCATCATGGGATAGATGAAGGGATCTTTAAAGGGCCCTGAGGCTTGTAAGTGTTATTGGTTCCACACTGGTTGTGTAAGATGGCCTCACTATACTAATTCCCTCCAAACTTTGTTCAAGCAACATTTATATGCATCCTCGATGCTACAGTCAAATTATATTCCAGCAAATTTAACCCATTCAAAAAATAAAAATTACATTTTAATTTTAATGATATTACCTGGGATTATAGCCGTAATATAGGTGATGAGAGTGGGACTAAACAAGTTAGTTTTAGCGGATTTTCTTCGCTCATTCCACCTTATAATGGATTATTGGATTGATTTTTACCAACAAATCAAGGGATCTTTTCACAATATCAAAGCTTGTGTAAATGATCATCAGACCGCTGAAGCAACAGACCACTGTTTGATATTTCATGCTGAACATAAATTGTCTACTGGAGCATTGACACTGACAAACAACTCCCATAACTACATGGGAATCAAGATTCAGTTTGGCTGACATGCAAATGCCTTATTAGACAAAGACACCAGACAGTAACTGATGCCTTGTTAAAAGCCACTTATGTACTTCTTTTAGTTTTCACTTTATTCCTGCTTTAGTCTCTCTCGTGACATTTCTCAATTTGTTGCAGCCTGATGGCATTCGGTGCTGGTAAAAGAGTGTGTGTAGGAGAAACCCTGGCCAAGAACCGCCTCTTCCTCCTCATCTGTCTCCTCTACCAGAGGTACAACATACTGCCAGAAGATGCTGACAATCTGCCTGTATCAGATCCCAGGCAGTTTCCTGCGTGGTCAGTTCTTCGACCTCACTCATACAAGATAAATTGTGTGCCGAGGTATAACATTAAATAGTGTTTGATCCCTGATTGATACAGTCCAAGGTATCTAAATTTTGAACAAAAACCAGCTGATTCCATGTATATTGCGATGCCGATTGCAATTTGCCATTTGCAATTGCGATTTATTAAAAGAATTTCCAGTCAAAAGTAAGCAATATAATTGAAAGAAAGTGATATTTAACATTAGTGAGTAAGAACAATAATTGTAGCAGGTTATGAGGAAGGCAATGGATAATTAACAACAAATTCGATCATTTCTTACATTTATAAAATAAAAAGGTTCAAGAGAAGAAATGTCTTATTAATACAAGTAGTATGTGAACGTAGCTAAAACACCCTCCGCTCCCTTTAAACTGCTACCATGTACTGAGATTGAACTCTCTCCCAGCGATGGTGTATCTCACTCAAAAGAAAAAAAATATTAATACAAGTAGGTTCATTCTTAAAGTTGGCAAATTATAGTTTTTGAAATATTTTACTACAGTTTTGGGCATAATACTATAATAGTAAAAACATAGTGTAGTGCAGTTTATTTGCATTGGTAGTGCTGTAGCTAAAGACAACTTGGCTAGTATTACTGACTAGGGACACAACATGTATATGGTGCTTATGCAGACCCTTCCTATTCATACCACACAAATTGTGAACCTTTTATCTTCTCACTATTTACTAGTAGAGGGAGTGTCTGTTTATCTACCTTCTTTTCCATCTACTTGCTATTTTACTGTCTACTGTTTTTATTCAACTTCTTCCATAATGACTATTTGATATGTATCTTTATCAGCTATTAAAGATCAGATTTGAAATACTAGGACTTTGTCCTCATTGTGCTCAATAAAAAGCATATTTATCACACATAAGGTGGAATATTCTCTATGTGATGGGTAGGCCCAGAAAGCTGCCTAGCCATAGCCGTAGTACAAAAAGCAAACATTAACAGTTCTAACTGTGCCCAACATACAGTAGCTTTCCAAAGAACTGCACATAGCAAAACAGGGGCAACAATTTTGGCAGTCTTCCTTCTTTCTCTAATGACCACAATCTTTATGAATTTGGGGTGATCAACAGAGCATATTAATATACCTATAGATATTTACTACCGAAATGTACAATTGGCAGCTCTAAACATTCTGTAAGTTTGGCTAAATTAGGCTAAAATAGGTACATTTGAGGCTATTTTGCAACTTCCAGTGCTCTACAAACTTCCTTCATGGTATATTGTATATATGTAGTGTTCTGGCAGTTTGCACGTCAACACATCATAAGTCAACCACCATTAGGCGAGTGCAGAAGTCATCACTACTAGCACAAGAGTCACCACTGGCTAGTTGCAGAAGAGCATGTCCCACCCCATGGACGACACTATCACAAGTATCAGCAGTAGCTGCGGGGAACCACTCTCAATGAACCTGATTGTTTTCTAGAGTAAGAGCCTGAAGTTAGCTATGTTGATTTACAATTATTTTGTTGATAAGTTGTGTGTGAGAGTAATGGACACTGAGTTTGGGACTACTCATACCTTAGAGTGTTTTTTTCAATTCTTGAATGCAGGATGGCCTATATTCCACCATCGCCCAAGTTTACTATTTACATAGTTTAATGAGGTGACTTGATTGTTCAAATGCTGATCAATTTTAAATTTGTAGTTATCTATCAGACTGTTAGAGAACAGTTATCTATCAGACTGTTAGAGAACAGATTATATATAAATAGTTATGGGATAGATAAGGTGACACCTTTTCCTATTACTGACCAGATATTCCATTTCCTGGAACAAATAGTTTCATGGCACTGACTATTTCTTCATTACTGAGATCTTTTCTCCCATTACAAGTCTTCTACTATGACCAATATCAATATATGTGTAGAAATGGAATTTATCAACCCATAGCCGTTAATTTACAGCCAACAATTCCTGAGATTACATTTCTTAAAATATCTACCCATGTATAATATTCATTAACCCACAGACATTTTTCCAATATATAATCTTTATGGTAGGTGTTTTCATTTGAAACCAAAAAATATGTTTATCTGGTAGTGCTGCTTCATTAATTAGAGCCATAAATGCCTCAAAATAGGTTTTGGTAGGCAAAAATATCCAAACATGAAACTATTTTAACCCATAATGATTGATATAGTTTTTAAATATTTTCCTCCCTGTGGCAAGGAAGAGGACAAAGTCTTTATCATTTTGTTCTCATCCCTGGCACAGAGAAGGCAAACATTTAATTTGTAAATGTTAGGTTGAGTACTGGTTAGGTATCGCAAGGTTTGTCTACATATGTATATACATGGGAATAGTTACAGACATGTTGTGTATATATGGCGTCAGTAACCAGTGCACAACATACATCAGATTACCTTCAAGTAGGTTACTGTGTCACTTCCCAAGCATAACTATACAGACGAGGTCAGTGTATAACAGACATAGATAGAAGTGCAGTAGATGAGGAACACTCATTACACAGCATCCGCAAGACGGCAGCAACAGCAGCACATATGGCCGGGTGCTCCGATCTACAAATCCAAAATTTCGTTTTGATGGAAATCCGATGCATATAAATCATATGTATACACTGATGCAAATGCTCTAAACCTGCAACTCATAAAATCTTTATCCACATTATAATTCAATCCCGCCAACTCCTACCCTTTAAATTTGGCTCTTCTTGGGTTTATATTTTCTTACAATCAAATTTATTCATTCTTATCAAACTTTTACTCTCAATTCAATTCATAAAATCAACTCATTTTATAAATTATACATCAACAATTTTTACAAAATAAAAATATCCCAAAAGGAGCCACCTCTCTTTATCTTCTTTTCGCGTCCGCTAATGTTCTAAGCATCACGTCCATAGGACGTTAGGCGGGATCATTGGCGGAAGAAAAGATCACTCTCCCACAATCCCTCAAACCTCAAACCTTCTGCTACTCTAGCGCCACCCTACTCCCTATATAACCCTCTACCTCACAATAACTCTTCCTCACTCTCACTTCAACTTTCGTATTTCCCACCCACCCACATTCCTATCTACAATCATTTCATCATTTAATTCTTGAATTACCCATAAAAGGTTTATATTATCTTACAATCAAATTTATTCATTCTTATCAAACTTTTACCCTCAATTCAATTATAAAATCAACTCATTTTATCAATTATACATCAAGAATTTTTACAAAATAAAAATATCCCAAAAGGAGCCACCTCTCTTTATCTTATTTTCGCGTCCGCTAATGTTCTAAGAATGAAGGTGAGCGGTATGAACTAGGTCACGTAGACATGTACAAACGGGGACTTGCATCACTTGAATCTTGAATCATGGTTTACATGGAATTATGGGAGTTGTAAGCCAGTATTTAATTTACATTCTCATGCTAAAATACGTTGGGGTCATTGCTTTTGTAGTTTTGATCTAAAAAATAGATAACGGTAAAAACGGTAACAATTAGTAGGGGACCATGGCATTTACTGGATACAAATGTTGTTACACCTTGAGTATGCTCATTGGAATCTGGTGCATATATAGTTGATAACAATAGGGAGCATTTAAGAGGGGAGTTGCATGTGCCACTGCGCATGTCTGCTACAATGGATCCTGGGATGGATTCTGATGAAATCTGACCTACAAATATTTGCCAAATGTTTATCGTTTTCACTGATATTTTAGCTTCTATAAGTGATTTATGAAAACTAAAAGCATGATGGGAAGGATGGATACATGTGTTATGGAAACATGTATCACACATGGATATTGACATTAGAACATAGATTGGACTGAACCATTAGTCCCATAATTCCATGCAAATCTAGATACAAAATGGCAGCTATGCAATACCCCTATTCTGTCTAGGCATATAGATATGCATGTCTTGTCTTTGTGAAGGTATATAGGCCTAGCAGGCGTCCAGCAGTCAGTAAGATGTCAGCTCTGTAGAAACCTCAGCCAAATCATGGAATAGAGTAGCCTAAGTAGGCTAATTGCTGGACAAGTTTTGATGACGTATTTGTTTGGCATATGCTTGATTTCAAAGTAGCCTCTATACATACTAAATTGCCAAAATGAGAGAATAAGTTTTTTCTTCAAACACCTAATATTGTTTTTTTCTGCAAAAACATTTGTTCAAATAAAAATAAGAACAAGTACTAGGACTTATTTTCTAGCAGCTGGGTAATACTAAGACAAAAATAACCGAGGTACAAAGTGGGAAGCTGTACCGTTGCGCTGCGGAGGTATCCAACCAAGTGTGCAGAGCCACTGATTTTGTCATATGTTGCAATACTGAGTCTACTAATTCTGTCATATGTGGCAATATGAATTGGGGGATAGGCTGATTTTCTACACAATCTTAGATTTGTCAGTGTTTATATTCAATATTAAATGTAATATCAGTTTATTGGTTAATTAATTTGCCATTTTAACATGTACATCTTTGGTAACTAATAAAACTATTGGTGCTGTTGGAATAACTGTCCCTGACAGAGACATGGGACCGATTCTCCATTTAGACCATATATGTATACACAATGGAAAATAAAGTCCCAATATATGTATTAAAATGCAAAAAACAACCTTATCATGGATGCACAGACGGTGTGGCATATATGTCAATAGCTCAATAACAAAGTACAAAGTGCAACAAACTCAGTTTACACACTTTCCCCCAAGTGGTTGTGGGTCACACTATCTAACATAGAGCTTTATGGAGAGCCGTTGGTTAGATTTCTCCCTTATTGTACTGATATCTCTCAACATGTAGTTCTATCACTAAATTGGGAATCATCACAGATTGAATTAACTCAGATATGTGTGTTTGCCTTATATACACACAGGTGTACAGTTTCAGTTTAAAAGTAATTTATTTTTCATTCTGCCCAATTCATGTAATTACATAGCCCGCTAACTGACACACCTGACATAACACTGCCAATCATTAATTGATGTCTCTTAATCATCATTTGTGACATTTTTCAGGAAAATGAGTCATAAGTCGCAAAAAATATATTTTTCAAAGTGTTTATTTCATAAGATTGCTTCATTAGAATGTTCTGATTTTTGGAGAGTTCATCTCTTAATGTTTTATCAGTCGATTATCAGTCGAATTGCAGGACATTATATGTAATATATCTTTTTGTTTTAAAGGTCCACATATGGAATATATTCAGTTATTTCACTGGTTATTGCCTCCCAGAAATATTACAAACTTTTTTTTTCAAAAATAAAAATATTAAACTTAAAATCTAGAAATACTTATTAGATTATTAGACTGTTTACTATCATTGGAATCGGCTTGATCTCATCTTTTCAAATATGGTGATATCTCAAAATCCAGTTTTTGCGACTTATGACTCATTTCCCTGAAACATATCACATTTAGAGATGGTTTACAGCGATTGGACAAGACAGGGAAGTTCACACTCCACTGACTCAAGCACAATGCAGGTTCACACCTAGTGATCTAGTACATAACTACATATAATGTCCCTAGTTTTAGTCAGTATTGTTTGCAAAAATTACCAAAAAAGGTCTGCACATAAAACCCTTGTACTAAAACCCATCATCTGTCACTGAAATCATGCTTTGACATTCTGCGTGTGTTACCATGATGAGAGCCATTTACATTCTGTTGTCAAAGCACAAGTAACAATGCATGCAGATCCATGTTCCTCCACTCTAATTGACATTTTTAATGGATGTCTTGTGGCCTAGCAACATGTATATAAAACATGCTGACTACAGGAGATGGTTTCACATGTATACAGGTTCCTCCAATATGTATGATTGACTTGCAACACCTTGTCTGGAAACATATATATGGGGGAAAGGAGTCCCATTTTTGCATTCATCCGATTGGTGCTTTGAATGGGTCTGTATCGTTTCACAGTAATTTTATTGGGTGCATATTGAAGGGTGCATATTAAAGCCTGAGCGTTATGGCATGTACATAGGATTAGTTCACATAATTGACTTGACTTCAATTTTCAGATATCACTAATTCCATTTACTGATATCTCTACTTCCATATATATACTGATATCAATAATTCTATTTACTGATATTACAAATTATATATACTGACACCTCTAATTCCATATACTGATATCACTTATTTCAGTTACTTATATGATAAATATATTTGGGATATATGGTCACCAGAATATTAATTCTGATTAACTCAACAGTATCTCTTAATGATTAATTAGTATTTGTATATAAACAAAGATATCTCAAAATCTCTGAATCACATGCATGGATATAAATTAAATGTTTCAACAGCTTCCCATAGTATTGTGACTAGGTTTGGGCCATGGGAATAGTTACAGACATCTTGTGTATATATGGCATCAGTAACCAGTGCACAACATACATCAGACTACCTTCAAGTAGGTTACTGTGTCACTACCCAAGCATAACTATACAGAAGAGTTCAGTGTATAGACATAGACACCAATCAGTAGGTGAGGATTACAATCACCTTCAAATGACAAAATGGAGGTCACAATTTTGGCAGTCATCCTCCTCTCTCTCATCACCTTCTGCGTAATTTTACAGAGAATCAAGAAAGGAAAGCTTCCACCAGGACCACCAGGCCTGCCTTTCCTTGGCAACATCTTCCAGCTTGATGGAGAACGTCCCCACTTAACACTTACTGAGTGGGCAAAACAATATGGTGACATATTTACTATCAAACTCCTGGGTGAGGAAAGGATCATTCTCAACTCAGAGGAATTGATAAGGGAAGCTACGGTTACATCTTCCGAGGCATTTGCTGGAAGACCAAGATTTGTCCAGTGGGTAGAGTTATTCTATAGAGGTGGGACTGCTATTGTGTCTCCAAGCCCTTCTCAGTGTTGGACAAAGTTGAAGAAAGTCATAATGGGTTCTCTGAAGACATATGGAACTGGACTGGGAAGGGTAGAAGAACTGACATTACAAGTGGCCAAGGACATGCTTACAAAGATTGATCAGCAAAACGCTGCCTTTGACATATTTCCTCTCTTTCAGGAAACAACTCTGCAAATTATACATCATATGGTAAACATAATTCACCATTTTCTTATCTTACTGGTGAGGCAATTAATCCAGTGTACAAGGTTTCTCTGAGAATACCGCTTGAAACATTTGTTTCATTGGGTTTTCTTCAAGCACACTATTTACTAGTCTCATCTGGTGTAACACATTTTGTAGAAAAGAGTTGACTAAAAAGTAATACAAGTAAATATGATAGTTTTTCACTCATGGTAATGCTGGTTTCAGTGTCCCGTTACCATTTGTTCAGAATTTGTTCAGAATTGTTATTGAAAGAAATCATGCTTTTCATGTTTTGTTAGCTTTATTGCCACAAGCTTTCTGATGAAGATGCAACTGTATTGGTTGAAGCAGAACACAAACTAAGCCATATTGGCATAGTAGGTGGACCAGGCACTATTATTGAAGTAGTACCATGGACAAAACACTTCCTACCCAAGCATGTTAGCAGAATTGAAGACATATTTGAAGACCATGCTAAGGGGCATAGGTCAAGTATCAAGAAGGTGGGCCAAGACTTCAATAATTTGTAGTTGAAAATACTAATCAACTTTAAGATATATCTACTGTTAAGAGATGAGTTTCCTTACTACAGCTTTTATTCTATCATTAAAGATTCAAGAATATCTATATTGACACTCAGATGCCTATTTTCTTGCTATAGAAGAACGCCAATTAAACTTTTCACAACTCAAAATCATATATGTTCAAGGGCCAGGGTGAAAATGAAGCAAGTGTTTTACAAGCTCTTCTTGAGTACAACAAGCAAGCAACAACAAGTGAGGAAAGACTGAGCAACCATGACCTTGTTTGTCTCATGATAGATATCTCATTTGCAGGTATGTTTCAACATATTTGTAATCAAATATTGCTTGCTTCATAATTATTTTGAAAAAATCCAGCCTATGGGCATTTTTAAACATTTTCATTTTCTATTTATTGTCATACTCTTTTTTTAAAAATTGGTTTCATCCAAGTATCTCACTTAGTTTCATAAAAATATGAAAAATATGAAATATCCTTATGCCGGATATGATATTCTGCCAAATTTGAGCTAAAAATATTGTGTCAAAATGGTTGCCCATTTTCCTTATCCTTAAAGCAACATATGTGCAATTTTCCCAATCACGCATCATTTGGTTTTCCAGCCAAGGGTATCTACCATCTGTATTTAGGATGACTAGACATAATAATAACCATTTTATTTAGGTTTGTTGTCAAAAATAAAGCTGTGGGAACCCTAATTTCCTTTCACCTCTTGTGAAAAGCCACCTCCCTATCTGTAAACATGCATATTGGACGAGTGATGATCGTCCATGGCCACATGTACTGACCTAACTCCTATCATGCTAAGCCTATGTGTGTCCACATGATAGATGGAGGTTCCCCCATCCTCCCTGCTTCCTTAATGCCCAAACCCAAGCTGGTGATCCCCCCTTGCCACTTGCCTCCTCCCCCCTACTCACTTATTACCTGAGAGCAGCGAGAATTAATAAGCATGGCCAGGTGGAATGGTCAGTGCTAAATAAGTATGTCCCTGCCCCTCCCAACTGAGATTATGCAGTGTGTGCATGACTCAGCGGTGGTCAATTGACTAATTGGATCAGTGATTAACCCAAAAGAATGCAATTCTTTACAATATATTTGCTTCAGAATAATGAAATGCCCCAGGTGTAACCCAAAAGAATATATTGCATCCAGTTTTGGAGGAGGGAAGATGCATATATGTATATATATCTTTCAATAAAAATAAGTTATTAGCCCATGATGCGTATGAACCCTCAAATTTCCTAAAATAAAATTGATTGAATAGGTGTTGAAATGTTTTATGCTGCATTATGACATGTAAAACCACTCCCATATTTAAAATAAAATATATTTTTATGCAATTCATCCTTTTCTAATAATTGTTTAGGCCTGCCTTAACTTTGTTAAAAATGTAGATATGAGTAAATACAGAGGCTGTTGAATTGCAGTGAGCAGTTGTTATAATGCTGCTGTTATGTCATAGCATCGCCATCATGCCATAATTATGAGAAACAAAGATGCTAATTTACCACACAATAATTGGAAAGAAATTAAACAGATATTTTGACAAAAATGCTATCA
Source organism: Sthenelais limicola (assembly GCA_942159475.1). Taxonomy (NCBI): domain Eukaryota; kingdom Metazoa; phylum Annelida; class Polychaeta; order Phyllodocida; family Sigalionidae; genus Sthenelais; species Sthenelais limicola. The sequence goes on along the minus strand of OW804100.1, from coordinate 108,525,137 downwards.
CAGTTTGGTGACACCACAGTCCTATTCATCAATTTCCTAGCTGTGCCTTTTTCAGGTAATATTGCTGGCATTATTACGTGGTTTTTCACCTCAAAGTTACACTCTATTATTTGATACCTCTGGTTTAATATCACCAACAAAAAGGCAAAAATACATGCCCCAGCCTTCCAAAACTTCATCTACTATATGTACACAAAATTTGTAGATATTCACCATTTTTTTCCCTAAAAAATTGACCTCCTGAAAACATATTCTCTCCGTTTGAAAGGATTACTCATATGTGCTTGCAAAAGCGATAGAGTGCAATGACTTCTGTGTGGGTTAACAAATTTAGTTTAGACAAATGCACCTTTACTTGCCTGCATATTAGGTATGATCACCACAAGTACAACCCTATACAGCCTAGTGATGCTGTGTATCAACCATCCAAAGGTGGCTTCTGCAATACAAACAGAAGTTGATGATATCATTGGCTCTGATGATCCCAAGCTTAGTCACAAGGAAAGGATGCCCTATGTGAATGCCACCATCTTTGAAGTACTGCGATATGTATCCAATCTTCCTTTGTCTGTCCCTCATTCTACCGCCCAGAATGTCCAGATAGGAGGCTACCAACTGAATAAAGGGCAAGAGGTGAACTCCATTGGTTCAACATTTATTACATTTATTGAACATTTCTTTTATCTTTTCCAAGATAATTTTCCTATGTTCTTAAGTTATTCTGAACAATTCCTGTCTTTGAAATCATATTGTGTGGATTTCTGTGTAGTGTATGGTGTGCACACTTTAGGCACTATACCAGAAACCACCTGGACAGTACAGTTACGGGGGTCTTTGTCACTTTCCCTCTGGAGACTAGTGTTCCAAGAGTAATGTACCCACTTGATTCTTAAGTAACAAGACATATGAAAAATAAAGCGGTATGTAAAAGTCATACACTTGCCTTATCTCATTCATTACCAATGTGTCATAAGCTTATACCTTAGGCTCACTACATCTGTCTAATAAGTGGATATCAATATCATTTTTCTGCCTTTTAGGTCTGGCTGAACCTGTGGGCACTTCACCATGATGAGAGATACTGGGAAGAACCCTGGAGTTTTAAACCTGAGCGTTTCCTCACACCAGATGGCCAGCTTGTGTCTCCCAGTCATCCTAACAGGCGCAGGTCAGGAAATCTTCACTTTTGTGGGGAGGGGGGGGGGGGGGGCAGGTGCTTCTTTAGACCCTGAGGCTTGTAAGTGTTGTTGGTTCCCCACGGGTTGTGTAAGATGGCCTCACTATACTAATTCCCTTACACTGCATTCTACTTTATTACAATAAAAACTATTTTACCCAAAATTATGTCTTGTTTATATAATTATTTGTAGTCAAATTGGCCTAGGGAAAATAGTAATTCAAGAAAGATAAGTGAAGCAAAAACAGATAAATGTTTTAGATGGACTCAAGAACATGAATGGGATGACAAATCCACCAAAACTTTGTTCAAGCAACATTTACATGCATCCTAGATGCTACAGGCAAATTATATTCCAGCTGATTTAACCCATTAAACAAAAATTACATTTCAGTTTTAACAATATTAGCTGGGAGTATAGCCTTGATATAGGTGAGGACAGGGGGACTGTACAAGTTTATATAAGAGGATTTCCATCTCTTATTCACCATTAGTATGGATGCTGGGATACATTCAGTTTGAACCTGACATTCAAATATTAAGCAACATGTTTCTATCAACATTATCATTGAAAAATCCAGCAATCTTTTCACAATATCAAAGCATGTGTACATGATCTATGAAAAAGAAATGCATGATGGAATAGATGAAGGGTTCCTTAAAGGGACATGTACAATACATGGTTATATACATCAGCCCCTATCTAATATTTCATGCTGAACATAAATTGTCTACTGAAGCTTTGACACTGACACAACTCCCATACATGTACATGTGAATCAAGATTCAGTATGGCTGACATGCAAATGCTGTATTAGACAAAGGCACCAGACAGTAACTGATGGCTAGTTAAAAGCCACTTATGTACTTCTTTTAGTTTTTACTTTGTTCCTGCTTTAGTCTCTCTCGTGACATTGCTCTCTTTGTTGCAGAGTGATGGCATTTGGGGCTGGTAAAAGAGTGTGTGTAGGAGAAACCCTGGCCAAGAACCGCCTCTTCCTCCTCATCTGCCTGCTCTACCAGAGGTACAACATACTGCCAGGAGATGCTGACAATCTGCCTGTATCAGATCCCAGGAAGTTTCCTATGGGGTTGGTTCTTCGACCTCACTCATACAAAATAAATTGTGTGCCAAGGTTTAACATTAAATAGTGTTTGATCCTTGATGGTGAAGGCAATGGATAATTAAAAATAAAATCAGATCATTTCCAATATTTTCAGAATAAAAAGGTTGAAGAGAAAAAATGTCATATTAATACAAGTAGGTTCTATCTTAAAGTTGGCAAATTATTGTTTTCAAAATATTTTACTACAATTTTGGGCATTATGTTATGACAGTAATATCATAGTGTTGTGCAGTTTATTTGCATTGGTAGTCCTGTAGCTAAAGACAACTTGGCTAGTACTACTAACTAGGGACACAACATGTACATGGTGCTTATGCAGACTCTTTCTATTCATACCACACAAATTGTGAACCTTTTATATTCTTACTATTTACTAGTAGAGGGAGTATCCATTCATCTACCTTCTTTTCTATAGATCTACTTGCCTTTTTACTCTCTACTGTTTTATTCAACATCTTCTTCCATAATGACTATTTGATACATAACATAACATTTATCAGCTATTAAAGATCAGATTTGAAATACTAGGACTTTGTCCTCATTGTGCTCAATGATAAGCATTTTCATCACACATAAGGTGGAGTATTCACTATGTGTTGGGTAGGCCCAGAAAGCAGCCTAGTTGTTCCTGAGTTTACAAGGTGTGGGCATACAAGGCATTCATGTCTCTGTGATTGAACTGACTAAATACTAGGCCCAGGCTACTATACTGACTTATGACAACAAATTTAGGGTTTGGGTTACTTTTATAGTTAGTACTGGTACCAATCCATGTATTCTATTCCACCTCACAGGGCACTTGACAAAACAGTGCTGAATGGTAAAAATCTGTATCAATAGCCTGGCACGTTGTATCTTGTTGCTTCCCTCTGAGATGAGGAGTGGGATTATAAATTATACAGCTTGGACGAAAATATAAGAAAGGGTGATTGCGACGGTTGTTTGTTGTACGAGCTGATAGGCTTGCTGATGAATTATGAAACAGCTGGGGGCTTGCTGGCTTGCTTGCTGGTGTGTTATTAACGGCTGGAGGCCTTCTTGGTTGTTGGATTGATAACACAATGGGAAAATGGCTAATCATGCATGTTTTTACATCGCAACATTAATTAGTTGTGGTTTTCAATCCTATACATAGTATTCACATGACGTCACCCCAGTCAGCGGCTCTCCTCACTGGCAGCCATAATGTGTGGCAGCATAGATAGCGGGAGACACTAGATCGACAGGATTTCCCGTTTCAAATGTTTGCTAATGGCAATTATACTTATTATTCCATTATGACACACTCCAAAATGACCATATAACCTATCAGCATACTTTATATAACATTCTCTAAAACTTTCGGAGGTGAAAACTGCATTTTTGAGGCTTGGAGCACTCATGTCCAGCTAAAGTTGACCCACATTATGGCAAGCTGCGGCGAGTGCCGTGACGTCAGTGAATACTATGTATTGTACAAAATCATTTGAAACTAATATGAATACATTGGGAAATTGATTCTCTCGTTACCACTGCAATATGAATGATTTGAACAGATATGCCTTTGTGCATAAAGAGTGAAAACACCTGTTTTTACATTGCATGTTGAAAGCTTTTATGTCGCACATCACATTTGTTTGATAAAAGCAAAACTATTTAAGATAGAAAGCAAACAGGCATCCCCATGTGTTAACCAATGCATTTATCATAGTACACAATATTATGCAATGATAACAGCGATTAAACACATTATTATTAATATTCCAAATCATCATTAACATTAATAATTACTTATTAAATTAATTAAAGGTATATAATTATGCGGGTGTTCAATGAAAAAAAGAATGTCTGGGAACATTTTCAGAAACCTTTCAGGGATTGTACCTTACTACATAAGAAAGAAAAAATCGATTGGGTTCAAAGACCAGTTAAATTGGCCACATGACCCAGGTTTAGTAATCAAGCAGCATAATCAATGAAAATGAATCCTAAAAACATGTCTCAAAATGTTGCAAATTATCATGAAATTATATATTGCATCTGCAATCCATTTATATATTTATGAGCACAAATGTCTAGCTCTGCATGCTTCTCTGGATACACAATTGGATATACATGTCCATTTTCTCACAAAAAGACAAACTTATCATCGGATGAGATAACCAGCCTATCTTGGACTTGGACGTTAAGTGACTGATAAATCATCTCAATAACCAGAACCATGAACAAAGTAAACATTAACATTTCTTTAAGTAGGCTAGTGTTACACTACTATTACAGAAAAGAGGTAACTTTCTTGTATGACCACCACAATCTTTAAAACTTCACTGCAGAGATGAAAAGAGCAGATTTATGGTTGTAGTGCTAAATCTATGGGCATTTAATGAAATCCCATTTCTCCTCCAATATTAGTATATTTAAATCAACCAAAACAACTGCATTCGCTGACACTTGTTGATTAAATAAGCAAATACAGGCCAATACTTGCAATTCACAATCAGAGTGATACAATATTACATGCACTATTGCCATGAGGGACAGATCATCTGAAAATGTACAGCAGCCCTACACGTTCTATAAATTTGTGTGAATTAGGCTGAAACCTACTAAATACTCGGTATATTTGAGTACATTTTGTATTGTCCTTTTTAAAAATATCCTTTTGATTATGCTGAGCTGTATTTTGGACCTTCCTTTGTCTAATTTGGGTTATTTGAGTGAATTGGTGATGTTGAATTTTACATTTTCGGGCAAATTCTGGTGACCCAGAAAGTTCCTACATGGTGATTTATTGGGCATATGTAGTAGTCTGGTATTTTGCCTGTTACACACCAACTGCTTAGTGACAATGGCATCGCAACTAACACCAGAACCACCATCAACCTGTTGCAGTAGAGGGCGCCTCACTCCATGGATTGTGCAATCAGATGACACTGGAGAAGAAGACATTTCACCAGCAGTAGCTAAAGAGAAACCACTCCTAATAAGCCTTAAACTTTGCTAGAATAAAAGCCTACAGTTAGCTATATCAATTTACAATCATTCTATAGATAAGTTGTATGTGAGAGTAATAAATTCTGATTTCAAAACGCATCCCTTGGAATTATTTTTCTATTCTCAATTGCATGACTCCTAATAATCCATGATGACCCATGTTTACTAGGTGTACAATATTGAATGGGATGCCTAGATTGTCTAATGTTGATCAGTTTTATGATTAGAGTTATTTATCAGATCCGTATAGAATGGATCGTATATAAATAGCTGTTGGAGAGATAAGGTGATAGTGTGATGAGAATGAAGGTGAGTGGTATGAGCCAGGTCACATAGACATGTACAATAAGGGAAATAACATAGCCACCATCTTGCATAGAATAATGGGAGTTGTATGTCAGTACCAAAGCAATAGAAATCATGTTATGTTTAGCATGGAATATTAAACAATGAATAAATAGCCTTTGCTTTCCATAGGCCATTTATTGGATCATTCTTTTTCAATTTTCGGTTATAATGTTGCTAAGTTTTTGCACATCAGATCTGAACTGAAATTAACCCACCATGCACTGTAACATACATGTCCAGTGACCCATCCCAAACCCCTATTGACAGGCTCTCCCTATATTTATATTTTAAAAAGCATTGTGATCAAAATTTGATTGAAATAAAGGAACAAGGGAGGATTTAAAAAAGAAGTGGGATTCTGGTGTAGACTAAAAAGAATAATTCAGAAGAAAATCTGTATTTCAGAAAGAACAATACTGTGTGTCTTTTATATTATGTTAACTGCTAAGAATAAACCACAGAATAGATATATTTATATTATTTGATAATATCCCTATTCTTTAACATAAATTAGCTGGTTATGAAGTTGGTGTCCACTGAGTCTGCCATATGTGGCAATAGAAATTTGGGGATAGACTGATTTCTACAGAATAAGGGATTTGCATAGCCACCATTTTCAATCTTGATTCACATGGAATTATGGAACTAATCGTACAATCTAAAATCTATAGAAAACATGCCATGTTCAGAATGGAATATTCATCAATGCTCTTATTTTGATATCTATGTGTTATACATGTATCCATGACGCAAGTCCCCATCTTTCTCAATATGTTGCCAAATATGTGTATGTCAGATTTCAACAGATTCCATCCCAGCATGCACTGCAGTAGACATGCACAGTGAAACATGCAACTCCCCTATTGTAGATTTGTCTTTCAATATTGAATGTAATATCCATTGTTTGGTCAATTCATTTACCTATTCAACATGTACATCTGCCATAAAAAATGAAATGTTATCATGTGTTAAACAACATGAAATATAACCCATGGATAAACCGACAGTTTGGCATAGATGTCAATGGCTCAATAACAATGTACAAAGTACAAAACACAAAGTTTATACACTTTCTCCCAATGGGTGAGTGTTATACTGTCTACCATAGAGACATATGGGAAGCCTTTGGTTTTTTTTGGGTTTTTTTTGGACAAATCTTTATTCAGGATTTATATAATAGTGGCATAAGCCATGCTATTTTTTGAGGGGCTCGGGTTATACCCGGTATTCCGCCCAACCCTGAACTATCGCTAATACATGTATCTATAATATAGGGTGTTGATCAATTCAATTGAATGGTTTCAATGTGAGTAGGTTGGATAATAATGAGGAAAAATGAGATGAGATGAGGGTGAGTAAATGAAGAGTTGGATGTCAGATAACATTTGCATTAGGATTAACGAGACTGATAAAATAGCATTTCTGTAAGAATTAACGAGACTGATATATAACCTTTCTGTAGAGAGTTTAAGACTCAGAATTTTTAGAATTTTAAATCTCAGGTATCTGTATAGCATTGGCCAAGATGTCATTCTTTAATCGATATTTGAAGTGCAGTGGATCAGGAATCTCTTTGATGTTGTCGTTCAGGCCGTTCCACCAGAGAGCACCAGTAAAGGCGATCGATTTCTGGTATGCTGCACATGTTGGTCTCAGGACTTCAAAGTTCAGGTTTCTGTTGCCACGTAGGTCGTGAGTTCCTAGTTGTTCGCTCCTGGTAATCCAGTTTATGCGGCAAGCATGTAATTGTTTATGGTAAAATTTACAATTATTAAAAAACATTCTTTGTTTAATAGACATAGTTCGTGTTTCTAAATGGAGCTGGTCAGTGTTATATCTTCTTTGTTTCTTCATTGCAAATCTCAAAGCCTTATTCTGTAGAACTTGTAGTTGGGTCAGGATAGACTTATTGCAATTTAGGTAGCTAACGTTACAATAATCCAGATATGTTAAAACCATAGATTTAATAAGCATAAGCCTGGTTTTGCAGTCAAGAGCGTGACGATTAATATAGATATTATAGAGTCTGATATTCGCCTTATTGATAATGTACTTACTCATTTCATCGAATTTCAATTTAGAATCAATTTTCAGGCCCAAGTAGGTGAATGTGTTGACCCAGTCTATACTAGTATTATTAATCGAGAGGTTAAAATTTGGGTTCTGGTGAACATGATAGTTAGAATTGTAAATAAACATTGCTTTTGTCTTCGGAAGACTAATTGATAACTTATTTGCTAGGCTCCAGTCGGCGATTAAGGAAACATCGTGCTGGCAATGTGCCAAAGTATCGTCGTGAGAGCTGTTGCTATTAATTAAAACAATGTCGTCGGCAAATAGTAAAATATTACCCTTAATCTCTATATTACATATGTCATTAATAAAAAGATTGAAAAGTAACGGGCCCAAGATGGAACCTTGTGGGACACCGCATCTTACTGGTAAATATTTCGAACAGTAGGTATTGACCTTGACCTTTTGTTGTCTATCTAGTAGATAGTTTTTAACCCATGACCTGAACCAGAAGGGTAGTTTGTGGTGGGCTATCTTGTTTAACAGTAAATTGTGGTCTATCGAATCGAATGCCTTTTGGTAGTCGAAGAATACCAGGCTACTATAATATTTAAGATTTTTAGCATTTGCTAGTTTATGAAGTAGTAAATAAGTAGTTTCTGTTGTGGATGCATTTTTCCGGAAACCTCCTTGGACTGGCGAAATTAGGTTATGTCTATCGGTGATAGATTGAATTTGGGTATTGACATGTCTTTCAAGGATCTTTCCCATTACGTGGGTTAGTGAAATCGGTCTCAAATTAGTGACTTGTGTCACATTACCTTTTTTGGGGATTGGAATGACCGTAGCTCTTTTCCAGCGAAAGGGCATAATACTCTGTTATATCGAGGAATTCAAAATATGTATAAGGTATGGTTTACTTGCTTCAAAAAGGAGTTTATAGATTTGCATCGGTATCTCGTCACAGCCTGATGACTTATGAATGGGTAGGGAGTCCAGAATTTTTGATAGGGAAGCTACGTCCAGCGGGACATATTGGGTATTCTCCCTCTCCATGGCATTCGGTGCTTCTGGACCCAGACCGAAGTCTTTGGTATTCGGCGGCAGTAGGGCAGCGGTATTGGCACCAACGTTAGCAAAAAATTTATTTATTATATCAGGGACCTCCTTGGCATAAGCCATGTTGCCCGTGTCCGGGTTGATTATTCTGTGTAGGGTTTTTGATTTATCTTTATTGGGTAGGTAATTATTAAGAATTTTCCAGAATTTTTTATAGTCGTGTTTATAAATGGTAAGTTGTTCTTGAAAATAATTGCTGCGTGCCTGCCTAGTGTGACTGTTAGCTAGGTTTCTATAATGGACACCCATCCGCTTGTGATATTCATTTTTGGATTGTCTATATTTCCTAAAGTGAAAATCCCTGTTATAAGCAAGATTTAATAGTTCATTATTATACCAGGGTGGTTTAACTTTCTTAGATTTGTATTTTTTCTTCGGGCAAACCTGGTTAGTTATATCAAGATACATTTTATACAATGAGTTCCAGGCTTTATCTGGGTTGGCATAAGTCAGTATTTCTTGTCTATTTGGGAATTTTTCCATTTCAATATCAATGTTTTGTTGACTTAATTTACCGTAAGTTCTAGCAGTGAAGTCACAGGTGGTGTGTTTTTCTCTATTCTTTTTATACAGTAGATAAACCATATTATGGTCACTTACGTTATAGTTAACCACACCTGTTTCCTTCACGTGCTTAATATCGGTAATAATGTGATCAATGGTTGATGATTGCCCATGGAGGCCCAATCTGGTTGGCAGTGTGATATGGGTGGTAAGAAATTTATTATTAATTAATTTCAATAAGTCTTCTTTATACGTAGTAGTGGTTTCAGGTTTAGAGGGTGATAGGTCTATATTAAGGTCACCTAATATGATAACGTCGTACCCTACATGGGTCTCTCTGGCATTATCTATCATAGTACCGATGGTTTCACAGAACATGGATACTTGTCCCGCTGGAGGGCGGTAGACATTGAAGAGTATGAGATTCCTAGAGTGAGGGTAGACTATTCTAAAGGCCTGTACCTCGATGTTAGCATCCTGTTTACAGAGGGTGTTTAAAGATAGATATTCAAGTGAATCTTTAATAAAGGTGCAGAGGCCACCTCCAATTTTATGAGATCTATCAAGGCGCTCTAGATTGTACCCGGGTAGTTGAAAATTTAGGTCCGTTATATTAGCATTCAGCCATGTTTCACTAATAGTAAACGCTTCAAAGTCAATTTTAACTATGTCGTTCTTAAGCATATGCCATTTATTCTTAAGCGACCTAACGTTTAAATGGAGATACAGTTTCCCTTTAAGATTGCAGAGATCTGCAATCGTGTGTTTCAGTACACAAGTAGCTGTATCACCAATCATTGATATGTTGATAACACTTAATATCTAAATATCTGGCCCTGAACGGGGTTATATATAGCCAGTTTCTAGGTACCAGACATTGGAATGTAGCGTAATATAATTCCAATAATGTCCAAGACGGACTTAGTACTTGTAGTATAAGACCACACGTGTACTGGTAGTAACAAATATAGATCTCTGCGCTTATTATGAGTGATACCCAGGACGGATTTAGTACGTGAAATAAATAGTCTACTATATAGTCTGCACATTCACTGGTAACAGCAACAAGGGTATAACAGCAACATAGGCCTCTGCGCCTGGGAGATACATGGGAGAAAGGATATAGTACTGTCCTCCTCCAACACAATAAAACAAGTGGTGCGTAAAAATAAAAATAACTCTTCAACCTCAGTGAGTTGTCCGGTGCTGGTCCACATAGGTGGGTCAGAACAACAACAAAACAATAAATGGGACCGGTCAATCGGGCGAGATAGGTAGGAGAGCGGCTATTCACTTCCCCAGAGTCTGTATAGCTGAGGCGGCACATATCAGAGGTTCTAACGGGTGCGCTACTGACAGCGTGTCTGGGAGGGCGGGGGGCAATTAGTGTACGTCGACCCGTATGGTTATACCCATATGTACTTCTACGACTAGTTTTTAACTCTTCTAGTCGGTATAGGAGATAACATATTATCAGATATATGGCATCAATAATTATCATATCTATGGATACATACATATAGTAATATCGGGTACAAGGCATTAAATTAGATAGTACAACAACAAGTAATGTATCGTATTGGGTGGCATATGCCACCAGACTCAAATGGAGAGCAATTGGTATGTCAATGAACAGTATGACACATAGTAATAAATCATAAACATAAAACATAAAACATAAGGCAGCATCTGTAACACAGCGGATAACGAGAGTAACTCTTATGTTAAGCATTGTCGGATAGGCAGGGAAATAAATGCATCTATGTCACTATGAGTGATAATACTTCTGTATTGGCATAGAGTTCGGGTCAGATTTAGTTGGAGGTGTTATATCTATGGCACTTTTCCAAATTCTTCGCCCAATCCATAACCACGTGTTGCTTGGGGTGGAGTCCATCAGCAAGCGCGGCGTAGTTGTTCATGGTGATTCCAGTTACGCGACGATGAACCTTGCTGGTCATAGTCGGGTGCACAATGCCCCTCTCGATATTGTGAGCTTTGATTAGGAAGTTAATATCGGGAAGCACTCTGTTAAGAATTTGCTGGTGGGGATGTGTGTAGAACTCCCGATTATAAGTGTGGAGCGACATTCCACATATTCCAGCGTAGATAGGACATATGTCCGGAAATTCAACTGCCATCGCATTAGTTACCCAATACATCTGACTCACAACGTGATTTTCTATGGCCTGGCAATCAGGCCATCTCAGACTAGCTTTCCTAGTCACAGCACTCTTCGTGGTTATATCGCAAATGCCGCCAACTATAACAACGATCTCCGGTCTGAATAAGGCAATAGTATTTCTACTCAGTTCATATAGGGGCCGAATTCCCTTACCTGGGATCACACGAATACGTATCTCTTCATGTTGAAGATACTGGAAGAGGTTTGAGCCCCTTGAGTCCGTTACGACAAGTGTTTTTACGGCGTTTGGTGGTACTGGGAAGAAGGCCATGCTGGTTTTGAGTTTACAGAACTGGAATCACGAATCTCGACCTATCTCTGTGGTGGTTTGGCAGCGACTGGGGCAGCTGGGGCCGCTGGGCTGGTATTGCGTAACTGCCTGACCGCGCTCCGTGTAGCGGCGGGTGCTGCTAATTTCCTTGATTGCCTGGGCTCCTTTACGCCATTGCTGTCAGCGGGTAATTGGACCATGAGTTGTGATTGGGTATCAGCGGTCTGCGTGGCTGGTACAGGTGTAGGTGTGGCAATCCGGTCTTCAATTGGGTCTGCTTCAGATTCTAGGGGGGTATCTAGGTCCACTTGTTCCCCTTGGACTTGGGCGTGGTCCCCTTCTCTTTCATTCCCATTTTGTGCAGTTTCTTGGTTAATTTCTGCGTTTACTGGTGCTTCGTCAGCGATTACAGAATCTCTGTCCCTATCGTGTGTTGATCCAGACTCCTCAGAGGTAGAGTCATGTTCCAGTTCAGGCATATCCTGCGCTATTTCGATGTAGTCCAAGATGGGGGGGGGCTTGCTGGTCATCATCATCGGCATCTGGTGGGGGCAGTGCACCTGTCATATATTCACCTCTGTGAAGATCTTCTCTCACTTCCCCAAGTAAGACTCCATGATGGTTTTTGCCCGTCCACTGTGTGGCATTATTTTGTAGTGAATCGCTGTGGAGAGGGATACCCGTCCCCCACCACCTATCGTATGTGCACTCAGCAAGGACTGACATACCAGTTTCCAATAACTCAGCTTTTGCTAATCGATGTTGCTTGAATTTGGCAGACAATATGTCTTTCATCACCCTGTTTTTCACTCTATCCCAATCATCGTGTTGCCCACATTTTCCCCCCCATTTTTTAGCTTGTCGAGGGCAGGTAGTATCAGCAATTATTGAGGCAATTTCCTGATTGTTCGTTTGTGAGGCCTTCGTGTGTTGGTAGGCTTTCTCCGCTGTTGAGTAACCCACCCCATTGAACCAAAAGGGGGTTTCACTAAAGTTGGAAAGCAGGGAGTGCTCTCCCTGGTATCCTAATCCGCCCGCGATCGCCTTGGTCTTAATTTCAGAGATTTTGAGGCCGGGAGGGAGGTCGTTCAGATGCTTATGTGAGAATTCAATGTTGTTAACTTTCAATTTCCCCCTGGCCAAAGCTACGTTATGTTGAGATTTAGTTGATTTGGCATGAGCCAATACTTGTCTCATATCGGCATGTTTCCTAGCTAACTTCTCAGGTAGATCGGGGTTAAAATAGCATCGGTTATAGATCTGATGGCCATTCAACCTAGCTTTACAACGGAAGATTCGGTTACGTGTGTCCTCATCCCGGAATTTAAGGATAACATTCCTTGTGGCCCTCTTGTGTTTAGGTTTGATGCCAATTCGGGCAGCAAATTCTAGGTCTTCTCTAACAAATGTCATGTCAATCGCACAACAGAGAGCAACCATTTTCGTCCACGTAACAGTGCGGTTGGTTGCTTCATCATTCGATTCAGTGAAACCGGACAAAATGATATGCTTCTTTCTCTGACCTCGGTCGAGTTCCAAGCAGTATTCCTCCAAATTATTAGTAACTAATTGAACTTGAGATAATTCCAATTCGAGTTGCTTGACTCTAGTATTTAACCTATTGGCATATGCCTGTATACGATCGACTTTATGGGTAGCGGGTATGACACGGTTTTTCCAACTCTCCTCAATTTTGTTGAGGCGTTCATCAAAGGTTGCCATTATATCAATCGGTATAATATAGCTCAGAATAGTATAGTATAAGTACCGACACAACACAACACAAGTCACAGTCTAGTATAGCGCTACCCGTGTGGAGTAAGCAGGTGGGTACAGGGTTAATATGCACAGTCATGTATGGGCGATATAGGGTGATTCTTACCGGTGCGGTGGTCAATACATTGGTCACTATAGGTGATACACAGAATCCTGAGAAATGACGTCTAAATGTATCAGGGTCGTTGGGATAATTTCCCAGATGAATCTATGGTGGCAATCCAACTCTTAGGTGATGAACATGATGATGGATGGGGTGATGAAAACCACATATATGGTATCCAAAAATGACCAGTGGTCAGAGCGAGCACGGGCACGACTTCACGCGATGACGGTCAACACAGCTTATTGGTTACATTTCTTTCTTTTTGTACTGATATCTCAAAACATCTAGTTATATCACTAAATGTGATGTGTTCCAGTAAAATTGTCACAAGTTGCAAAATTGATATTTTTCAAAGTGTTTTTTCCACAAGATTATTTATTGAAATGTGTGATATTTAGCAGGTTTAGCACATATAGTCATATCAATACATGTAACAATTTTGGAATATTGTATTAAATATATCCTTGCATTTTGAAGGCCTTTGTATGTAGTATATTTAGTTACTATAATGGTAATTACCCAGGCAGAAACATTGCAAACTTTTTTTTCAAAAATAAAAATATCAAACATACGATATAGAAACACTTCTTAAATGTCCTTCATGTTTACTATCATTGTACTGGAATCAGCTTGATGTCCTCTTTTCAAATAGGATGATATCTCAAAATCCATATTTTGTGACTTGACCCATTTATGTCCATCATATATATAGTAATGCCCTACTAGGAAGCTCGAGCCCAAAATGCAAGGAAGTGCGGCTATAGGTACTTCCATACCACTATATGATAGATATTGGATCTGCAGGTATGTTATGACAAATTTGTAATTAAATAATGCCAAAATGATTTGAAAAAGGATCAGCTTAAAGCCAATTTCTGTCCAGGAAAAATGAAACACATTTTTTTTCTGTTGATTGTCATTATCTTTTTTTTTAGTTGGCTTCATCCATGTGTCTTGCTCAGTTTCATTACAATATGAAAATACTGATAACATATACTGATGCTGTCCCCACTCATATCAACTCATACGCCTTATTCAATCAATTATTCTCTGTAACGCAATGAGTCCCAGTTGGAAAGTTGACCAAGGTAGAAAAAAGTAAGTATACTTTTCTGGTTTCATTTGGTACATCCTCTCTGAGCCACAAATATTAGGTCAAACTTGTTACCCTTCTTTATGATCCTTAAAAGACACATGATATTAACAGAATGAAATTGATTACAAAAGGTAAAAGATTACAATTCCTTGGCATAGCCACAAGGCTAATCGTGATAATAAACATGGAGAGAGTATGGTGCATAGTAAGGGATGGGAATGTTTGCTATATGGGTCAGATTTTCAGAAAATGTACAATTGGCAGCTGTACACAATTAGGACATTTCGCAAATTAAGGCTGAAAAATTAAGAATACCGGGTATACCTGAGTATATTTGATATCACATTCATTAAAAGTATCAGTTTTGTTATGTTGATACTTGATGTTGTTACTTGATTTTGAAGCTCATTTTTGTCTTAAATGTGGGTTATTTGAGAGGATTGGTGAAGACGAATTGTACATTTTCTAAAAATCTGACCCAAACGTGGGATGGAACTTTTGCCCTGCTATCACCATGTTGCTTGTACAAGTGGAAGTGTGCCAAAACTTCTTCACAAGTGGAGTAAAATATTGATGTTAAGTGGAATGCACTTTACTTGCTTGCATTTAAGGTATGTGAATGCTAACATCTTTGAAGTGCTGCGATACATATCCAATCTTCCCACATCTATCCCTCATGTTACCACCTGTGATGTTCAGATAGGAGGCTACCAACTTACTAACGGGCAAGAGGTGAACTCCATTTGTTCATAGATGATTTATAGAGAATTGCTTTCTCTTGTCTAAGATAATTTTCCTGTTGTGAAGTTATTCTAAAAAATACAATCCAAATCATAATGTGTGCATATCTGTGTAATGCATGGTACATACTCCTACACCATGTATTTGTATTTAAGATTTTTATTCAGACAAAACATTATGTACAAGTACAGTATTCTCAGAATTCGCTGATTTCTAATAATTTCTATCTATTTTACAGCATCAAAAAGATTTTTAGTGGCAATATGTTCACATAAATTCACTAATAGTTTAAAACTAACATAAGATATGGGTATATCGATAATTAAAACATAGTCACCTATAATAGATGTATATAAAAACAAACACCTGCGCGTTGTTCAAATCATGACAGTCAGTGAAAGTTTTTCTAATTGATTTTAAACATTTGTGAATAATCCAAGAACATGTACTCATACTAGCAGAGATATAATAACATTATACTAACATCCAATTCAATATTCCTAATATTCCTAAACATGTAGCTTTGTTATACAGCAATGCTTAGGACTCCTTGCTAACAGCGGTTTCTGCTAATGAATGCCACTGAGTCCTAGTTGGAGGAGGGCGCTGATCCAAACAGATGGAATAATGCTACTATTGGATCCAAGACCACAACTAGTCTAGTCCATTGAACATCAAGACCCTTATGACCCTGCCACTACCAGAAACCCCCTTGGCAGTACAGTACAGTACAGTACCTCCGTCATACAAAATAAACTGTGTGCCAAGGTGTAATATTAAATAGTATTTGATTCTTGGATAATAATTGATATAGTCAAAAAGAGATTATGCAACACCTTGTGCAAACTACTGACAACATCTTCATGGGAATGCTATTGGAATTACAACCAACATGGTATTATAGTTTGCCAACCATGTGCTTCATAACATTGTTCTCATTGACTCCTATAGTCAATTTCAGTGGTCGCTGAAATAAAGACTACTTCAATGACATATGTTTATTATTGGTTTTCTAGGTTCCCCCAACCATGTTCTATTTAAATAAAAAAATTAAAAATAATTTGCATGATTCTTTCTTATTTGATTGAATGCTGGCATTTAGCTTTAAAGTAAAAAAATGTCAATAGAACAGGAATAATCTATTTATAAGATTATGGCAAATGGCAAATGTTGCACCTATTGCTATCATATCCAGTGTTTATGGACAGGAAAGCAAGGGCTACAAGCCTAAAAACTACAATTGAGGCTAGTAAGACCTGCTCTAAATGATCAATACCGAAAACTGCTACCTAACCTTCCAAACACAAAAGGTAGCATAAAATGTATGTGTATAGATATTCTATTTTATTTTCATGAACAAAAGACATCTAAGGTTATATATTATATGTTATATATAATATATAGAAACAATTGCAATTAGGGGACCACTCTCATTGGACAGATGTTAGCCCCTATTGCATTGCAATGTAATTATACCCTACTTGTATATATCTCTTATGCATATACTATACTTTTAACATAATGCTCAATGTTATTTCTGGATCCCACTATACATAGTGGTTTTCCCACCCTTCATTACAAGTCAATTATGATTTGCAATCCACAATATGAAGACTATGTATAAATATAATTACGGTCATGTTAAAGCTGGGTTCCGCCAGAACATCCTACCACCCTGGGAGGTGCTGTACCCAGTAGAAATAAAATCTAAACCAAAAAAAAAAAAAAAAAAAAAAAAAAAATCAATTGATTTCATAATAACTATAATGAATGACTTACCTACAGGCCCAAAGTGATATGAAAAAGAAGAAAGAAAATTCATTAGAAACATGTCACGAATAAGACAAATAATAACAGATAACAAATCAATTAGACGTAGGCACAAGCAGATCTCACCCAGAGTTTCCTCTCAAAATAATTTGTCTACCTTGAAAACTTGAAGAGGGAATTACACATTTTTTTGTATCATGAATATGTTTGGCTATATACATATCATAGTGACCACTTGTGTGGGTATATTTTAATTTCATGCCGACTTTACTGCCATGAGGAACGCATCCTGTGATTTTAGCGAATTGTATGGCCCAAAAGTGGCAATGAAAATAATATCTCCTATATGTGTCCCAGAATTCGACAAAAAACACTTTGTATATAGTCGGATTCCTTTCATGAAGCAGACATTATGACATGTAAAACATTTTGAGTGCCTACATTCTCATTTCTTTTATTTCAGGTTTTTTTAAAAAGTGACAATTTTTACCTACATTTTATCATTTTATGTACAAAATGCACAGTCATATAGAGGAGGAAGGGCATACAGATTTCATGCATGATGGTAATTATCCGAATAGAGCAGTATCTGTTCTTCCAGCTCATGATATACATAGCCTGTATTTGGGATGCTCATACATGATTATAACAATTTATTTGTGTTGAGGCTGTAGGTCCTTCCAACCGTAATTCTAGAATCTTTGCTGCTATGGTGGAACAATTGCGTTCTCTTTTATTTCAAATTTGCCTTTAAATTGTTGTTACATTTTTCCTCTCTTTCCCTTCTTCTCTATCTCTATTTCCTCGGTATGATCATAAACTGCCTCGCTCTCAACTCTCCCGCCCTTGATATAACCGTATTAAATGTGTTGATGAGGGCGTAATGCAACTAACCTCACTCACTCACTCTAGATCATTTGCGGCCAACATCAATTGTTTAGCTCGGACTCAGTCCATTTAATTGTGCAGCCACGATTTTGAGGTAATGCATCTTGAACTTAGGATATAGTATAACATTTGATTAATGTGGCAGAAACAAGGGAAAGTAATAGGCACAAATAAAAGTATTTATACATCTGGAGGAAAAGGTCCACCAAGTCACCAAACTGGTCCCCGCGACTTGGAACTTGCCAGCGACGGTTCTGTATCCGTTCAGACCATTCAAGGGATCTCAATGATCTCAATGATTATATATTAGCAGGGGCAGTTGCGGTTTGTTTGGCATATGTTACAACTGTATATCTTAGATAGTTTAGCCTCTATCATAAACCATCAAATCAGGTGCTTTCCTTTCCTATGCACAAGGCATATCTGTTCAGACCATTTAAGGTAACTGGATCATTATATATATCAGTAGAAAGGTGACAATGTCAGGGTTCTTTTCGTATAATTAAATTATACCGTTCTTCTTAAATATCTTTGCCCCCATTAAGCAAATGTTGCGACATAAAAACGTGCGATGTAAAAGATAGACGAGGGGGGAGGGATAGAAAACAGAGGAGAGAGAGTAGAAGAGAAGATATAGGGCAAGGACGGGGGAATTCGAGAGGAAAAGAGCATGGGAGACAGAGAACGCTGAGGGATATGAGGGAATGGTATGTGTGGGAGAGGGGAGGGGGGAAATAATAAGGAGAGACACATAGGGAACGAGATAGTGCAGAGGGGGAGGGCAAAGAAGGAGAAAGAGGAAGGGAGACGGAGAGGTAAGGCAGAACAGGGAGGGAGATCAGAGAGGGAGGGGAGGAGCAACGAAAAAGAGTGAGGGGGAAATGCGGGCAGAGAGATCAGAGAGGGAGGGGGAGAACGAAAAGGTCGGAGGGAGAGTGATCAAGATCAGATAAACTGGAGGGAGAGGATGGGGAGAGTAAAGGAATAAGATGGGATAGGGAGGCAGAGAATGAAAGAAGCGGAGGGAGAGGGTGAGGGAAATCGGGTCGGGACAGGAAGAAGAGAATACAAAGAGAAGAGGGGAGAGAGAAGCGGGCAGGACAGGGGAGGGAAAGGGAGAGGGAGTGGGAGAAGCAGGAAGAGAAAAGGAGAAGTGGGGAGAGAGGAGCAGGGGAGGCGAGAGAGAGAAAGAGGGTGACCCTCCAGGACTGGTACTTTAACACTTTGAAATGAAACAGTTGGTGATGAAGTTTTAATAACGTGTCTACTGAATCGGCCATTGGTTGATAAATATTCTATGAATTGGGCAACGATCACATTTTCTGCATAATTTGACAGATTTGTCAGCATCATTCATTGCCTTGTTTCTCAATATTGAATATAATAATAGCTGTTTGCCAATTGATCTACCGATTGAACATGTTCATTTTCACTAACAATGTTATCATGCATTAATAAAAAATATAACATTATCATTAACGACCAGCCAGTTCACCATATATATATATCTCCATGGCCCAATATCAATGTACAAAGTACAGTACAAAAGGTTTACACACTTTTTTTCAGTGGGTGAGTGTTATAGTATTCACTCTAGAGACATGTGGGAAGCCTTTGGCAACAATTTCTTTTCATTGTGCTGATATGACAAAGGAGGTGTGAGGTAAAAATTAAACAAACTGAGTGATAGAAAAAAACCGTTTCTTAATAGCCAACAGATTATGGTTGGTAAATCCACGAAAGTTCTGGAACTCTTTAAAACAGATCTATGAACCTAATGGTAATAGGAACAAACAAAGTTAAAGAGTTTAAAATTTCAGAATGTCTAAAAGATCTAACGGGTATCTTGTTGAAATGTGTAATGATAACAGATTAGGGGTTTGGAATTATCATTTAGACATATGGTTTATAGGAGGTATTGGTTAGGTTTAGGATGATTCAGGTTTTGAAGCGATCCATCAGTGGTCAATCATTATATGCACTTAAATTCATCAATTTTAGTCATTTCTCGTGACTGAAGGGTCAAGAAAAGGTCATGATCAAGGTCTTTTTTTTATTGACTTGATTTGTAACTTCATTCACTGATATATCATTCCATTCTCTGGATATTGTTCATTCCATTAGCCAGTATCCCTTTTTTCATTTATTTCTATCACAACTAACGTTATTTTATTGATATCATAAATTTCATATATTTATATCCTGGTATAATAAATATACTTGGATACATAACAAACACAATTCAAAATTGATTCTCTCAACAATATTGATAAAAGATTAATTTAAGTTTGTATGTTTACAGAAATATTTCTGTAAATCAAATGACTGAACCAGGAATTAGTCCCAACAGCTTCCCATAGTCCTGTGACTCTTGTGGGCCATACCTCATAATAGACGTAGACACCAATCAGTAGGTGAGGTTAAACATCACCTACAAGTGAAAACATGGAGGTAACACTATTGGCAGTCTTCTTTCTTCTTTCCCTCATCACCTTCTGGTTGATTTTACAGAGAATCAAGAAAGGAAAACTTCCACCAGGACCACCAGGCGTGCCCTTCTTTGGCAACATGTTCCAGATAGATGGGGAACGTCCCCACTTAACTCTTACTGAGTGGGCAAAACAATATGGTGACATATTTACAATCAAACTCCTGGGGGAGGAGAGGATTGTTCTCAACTCAGCAGAGTTGATAAAGGAAGCCACGGTTACATCTTCAGAGGCATTTGCTGGCAGACCAAGATTTGTCGTCTTAGTAGAATTATTCTATAGAGGTGGGGCAGGTATAGGACCTAACAACCCTTCTCCACGTTGGACAAAGTTGAAGAAAGCCATCATGAGTTCTCTGAAGACATATGGAACTGGGATGGGCAGGGTAGAAGAACTGACATTACAAGCGGCAAAGGAGATGCTTACAAAGATTGATAAGCAAAAAAATGCCTTTGATATCTTTCCACTATTTCAGGAAACAACTCTGCACATCATACATCACATGGTAAAGACAATTCTTTATTTCCCTATCCTGTTGGTGAAGCAATTGTTCAAGTGAAAAAGGATCAGATGTATCAGGCTTATTTGACTGGAATTTCCAACCTATCGACAATGGTCATACAATCTGAAAGGTATATGTGGGTGTTCAATGAAAAAAAGATGACATTTTCACAAAACTTCCAGGGATTATACCTTACTGCTTAGAAAAGAAAAAAATACACTCTAAAAAAAATGGAAAATGTGGCATTCATTTATATTTTACTTCATAGAAAAAAAAAAGATTTTTTCCCCAAATATTCTACAAATATATATGGTCATATGCTACAGATCTAATGAAAAAAATACATTGCTGTCCAAGAAAAGTCCAAGAAAAGTTGTGGTCATTTGAATTTGATCACATCACCCAAATTTAGTTATTAAGTAGCGTAATCAATGAAAATGAATCTTAAAAACTCAAAATAGCTGTAATAAAAAGGCTCGTAGATAGTGAAAATTGTGCACAAATGCATGTTAATTCATGATAACAAGGAAATATATCAAAGGAAAATAGTAGCCGCTAGGTGGCATTCATGTTGACACCTGCATATATCTTTAAATCTTAACAACTCTCCACTAATTGTATATAATTCCAACGTAATCCAACGTCCTTTTGTTACTATTTCTACTGATTTAAGTGTAAAGAAATGGTAAAATTTGTTTGGAAATATAATTGTAAGTAATTGTGGTTTTATGTTTTGTTAGCTTTATTGTTGTGAGCTTTTGGATGAAGATGCAACTGCATTGGTTGAAGCAGAATCTGAAGTAAGCCGTCTTGGCATATCAGGGGGACCTGGCACTGTTATTGAAGTAGCACCATGGCTAAAACACTTCCTTCCCAAGTTTGTCAGCAGAGCTGAAGAGCTATTTGAAGAACATGCTAAGGTTCATAGATCAAGCATCAAGAAGGTAGGCCAAGAATTAGAAGTGTGATAGTTTGAAAAATTAAATCAACTTCAAAATCTATCAACGGTTAACCCTATGTGCTTGTAAAAGGCTTTCCTTAGTACAGCCTTAATTTAGTGTATTTTAGCATAATATTTATTATCAATACTGATATTTACTAATGTGTTTACTTTCTGACATAAAAGAACACTATAAATATTTAGCATGTCAAAATCATATGTTTCAGTCTGAGGGACAATATGAGGCGAGCGTTATACAAGCTCTTCTTGAGTTCAACAAGCAAGCAACAACAAGTGAGGAAAAACTGAACAACCATGACCTAGTTTGTGTTATGATAGATATCTCATTTGCAGGTATGTTACAACAAAATAGAAATCAAATAATGGTTGCTTTACAATCAATTTGAAAAAAAAAGATGTGAAAGCAATTTCACAAGAAAGACAAAACTCTACATTATTAATTGAGTGTCACACTTTTATGTTTCAATTCAGTTCTATCTGTGTCATCAGAAGTTTCATTACAAAATGAAAAAAACCTGATTGAAATAACCTGATGCCAGATCGAGTATTCTGTTCCAATTCATAAGAACTTGTACATCCAAGCCAATCCTTTTGTGTGACACAAGAGTCCCAATAAAAAAGGATTGACAAAGGCATACCAAGGGTAACATTTGCTATAAGCAAGATTGAAAATCTGTCCTGCCATCATTATAATACTTTTACAAATCTAGGCTCAGACTTGATGATAATGTATGATGGGGATTGATGATTAGATTTATAACTACTTGCATTTCAGGTATGATCACCACCAGTACAACACTATACAGCCTGGTGTCGCTGTGTATCAAACATACAAAGGTGGCTTCTGCAATACAAACAGAAGTTGATGACATCATTGGCTCTGATGATCCCCAACTTAGTCACAAGGAAAAGATGCCCTATGTGAATGCCACCATCTTTGAAGTGCTGCGATACATATCCAATGCTCCGATGTCTGTTGCTCATGCTACCACCCAGAATGTCCAGATAGGAGGCTACCAACTTTGTAAAGGGCAACAGGTGACCTGCATTGGTTCATTGAGAACTTGTTAAAAAATTAAATAGTTGTCTCATATAGTTTTTCTAAATCTTTTAATTATTCTGAACAACAAGATTATCTGAAATCATTATGTATGCAGTTTTGGCCAGACCATGGATACCAAAATTATATTTGCTACCTTTAGGTCTGGCTGAATCTGTGGGCACATCACCATGATGAGAGATACTGGGAAGAACCCTGGAGTTTTAAACCTGAGCGTTTCCTTACACCTGATGGGCAGCTTGTGTCTCCCAGTCATCCCAACAGACGCAGGTCAGGAAATCTTCAATCTTGGCTTTGGATTAGACCTCTGATGAAATGGAACATATTGATTTGATATTGATTATATATTATAGGGCTGCAAATAATCTAAAACATTCAGCCTGTTGACTTAAATCACATGATACTGTGTTGATTCATTGTTGGATACATGTCAGATACATAGGAGGCTATGAGCATTTCTCATTTGAAAAAATGTTTTCTATATTGTTTTCTCCGTTTTGAAGAAATATACAGAGGTTTAATGCTGCATTAAAACTGGGGTGTTAATGTTATTGTTGTAGTAATACCTACCTGAAAAAAACACAATGGTTATTCATTGTACATATTCATTCTAAATATAACACCCCATATGGGTGAATTGACTTCACCAGTCAATATTTATGTGTTGCATTCCCTTCCAGTTTATCTACTGCCTAATATGTGTGTTCACAAATGTAATAAACCACTTGTCCAGGAATCATCCTAGAAGTCCTGCATTTGTATATTAGAGAAATAGATTGCAGATGCAAGATCATTTTTTATAATTAACTTTAATCTTTAAATCGCCTGCAGCTAAAACAGGGACCTTCAACTTGTATTCACCCATTCTCACATTCACCATGAGGTGGAGGGATTAAAGAAAAGTTGAAAAAAAGCATCAATGGGTATGCCCAGTCTTAGAATGTGCATGATCTCTAGAGTCCCCTATGGTCAAGTGGTTAGCATCTAAGACTGCCAATCTGGATATGTGAATTTGAATTTCAGTGCAGGCAGCCTTTATAGATTTGTCTCATTTTGAGTCATCTTATTTGTTAATTTCACTAATATCTTCACATCTGGGACTCAGATTTCTTTTAAACTGACACATGTAGTTATTGATGCAATTCCCTTTCGATTGGTGAAAGAATTAGACAGTCTAAGATCAAATTAAGGGAGAAAAATTCCGTTGGGTGGGGTTTGGAGATACATAGGTTCTCTATTATAGAGGCATGGGTGGCAGTCATAAGCTTGTGTTTATTTCTGGCAAAAATGGTTTTGGCATGAGCCACGATTCGTCTAGAAAGTATATTGCTGCGAGATTTTCTGATTTGTATCGTTTGCTATGGTTAGGTTAAAAGAGTAAGTTCTCTGTGAAAGTAAATAAAGAAAAATAGTTGGCAGGACATTTAGCCTCCCCCTCACCCCATCCCCGTCCCCGTCTACAGTGCTGTGGGGTCCGTGAAGACTTGGAATTGAGTAGTCTGCAGGGTCTTATTGAGTCCAGACACCACCAACCCCCAGATAGTTAGATTCAATACTTTGTTAGAATGCTATATATAGCAGTGGTAGTGGTACCTGTGCAAACATGCATGAACAAACATGGCCATATATAGCAGGCCCAACCAAATGTACCTTGGCTGTGCCTGTATGTGGGAATATGGAAATGTTAAAAAATTGACCATATATTTCTGATGGCGAAACCTGACTCTAGCATCATTTATGTGCATTAATGATTTCTCTCTCTATTGCATTAATTGATGTATCGGGTATGGCATCTAGCAAGACAAACAACCTCCCCCCACTGTTAGATTGGCCTCATATGGATAGTTCACCTAAAGAAGGGCAAGTTGCCGAAAGTCTTGTGACGCAATAAACATCAACATCAACAACTTTTATTTGAACACCTTAGGGAACATCACTCCCTCTCTACCAAAAAACTAGTGAACAGAATCTCTAGTAATGTTAGACAAACGACCTCCCACTCTTACACTTGCCTCATGTGTATATATACACTAGTTTGAGCATTAGTAGCTAATGGTACCAAACTACATCTGGTATATCTATTATTGTAACAGTTTGTTTCTGCTTTTTGCTTCTGTCTAATTGCTCTGTTTTTTCAGCTTGATGGCATTTGGGGCTGGTAAAAGAGTGTGTGTAGGAGAAGTCCTGGCCAAGAACCGCCTCTTCCTCCTCATCTGTCTGCTCTATCAGAGGTACAACATACTGCCAGAAGATGCTGACAGTCTGCCTGTATCAGATCCTAGGCTGTATGCAGTGGCATTTGTTCTGAGACCTCCCTCATACAAAATAAATTGTGTGCCAAGATGTAATATGAATTAGTGTATAATTCTTGAGTAATAGTTGATACAGTAAAAAATGTATCAAACTGTTTTCGATACAAGAAAACAAGTGGAGCTCTTGGTATAACTGTCCTGCTTTGAACTAATCAAAAAGCGATTTCAAATAATGAAAAGAAAACTGAATAGCCTGAAAGTAATTAATAACTTTGGTGAAGAAGTAAAATATTTGTAGCAGGTTATAATGAATGCAATTAAAAACGAAATCAGATTATTTATGACATTTTCAGATGAAAAAAGTTAAGAAATGTCATGTTAATTATAATTAATTCTTTTAGGTTTCATCTTAAAGTTTGTATGATGTTTTTAACACAACATTTTCTTCAGCCTTGGGCAAAATATTACAATAGAAATATCATAGTGTAATGTGGTTTTATTTGTATTTGTAGTCCCATAGATAAAGGCACATTTGCTTGTACTCCTTAGTACAGGTTCTACTTATCTAATAGTTAATATCAGTACTGCGTTAGTTTTGTAAGAGGATCAGGTAATGTCAGAGTACATATAGTAATGTATCAGCCAATCACCAACAACCATAACCATTCTACAACTCATGTGTATAATTGGGCTAATAAAACATCTCAGTCAGATCCCAGGATTCAAACCCTCAGGTCTCCATTTATTTCTCCTTGTACACTAGCTCTACAACACATTATATATGTAATTCATGAACCAGTTATAACACATAAACTAAAATCTCTCCTTTTGGAATCTATTTTCATTTTGTAATTTGTAAGCTCAGTGACTTGAGACCCAGTTGATGTACCAATAAGTCAAATACAAGCTTTCAGTCTGCTCTGAGTCAATTCCCCGACTCCCTTGCCCTTGGCAAAATAATATCCTTAAAATGTTTGAGAAATAAAGAGTTGAATAACTCATATATTTGTTATACACCCGTATACCTTTTATTACCTTAAAAAATCCACCTTCCAATACACAAACAAAGCCCCAACACTTTTCGTGGATTGCAATGATAGTTCATGCATGAAATATAATTGGAGATCATATGTATGAACGGCAGAACCAAACCTTAAACTGAACAAGAAAACAAAAAAAAACAAAAACATATCATTGGTTTGGTGCAATATTTACTGACACAATGCAGGATATCATTACTATCTTGTGTTTTCCCCAGCTGTATGAGAAAAGTGAAGTGTCTATGTTATGGTTCAGAGCAAAGGAGTAGATGAATCAATTCATGTTGATTGATTGGTTCAGTAGTGGTTGTCACTCTGGCCTGTTTTCATTTCAATCCTTCCCGTTAACTATGCTCCCTTCCCACCTACGTTTCCCTTTTACCTAAGAGAACAAAGATATCAGCCAGGTAGTCACTGCTTATCAGAAGAGAAAATGACGAGCAGCTGTGACTGCGGTGACATAATTATAAATGGACCGCTGTCCTGAACTTCACCTTCTTGATGTGTTATTGTGTTATACCCAGTGAACACTAACGCATTTTTTTCTTAAATAAATTGCGCGAAAATCGGCCGCGATTTTTGCGCGTCAGAACAGCGTCAGATGTTACTCCATGGAGCGCGAAATTGCACCGCGCGTAACGCGGTGCAGTGACGCGCGTTATGCGCGGTCATTATTGCAGGTTATTTCGCGGTGGTAGCGTTGTGTTCAAGGATTCAGGGGGGGACGGGGATGGTGTTACTATGGTTCATAATTTTAGCGGGGGCGGCGGGTTGAAAACGGAAAATATTTGCTTTAATTATGGTTCATTCATTGCCAAAATTACTGTACTATGCTGTATTAAAAACGCTGACTTATTGTCGGCGAAATTGAAGTAAGAGAAGAGAAGACAATGATTACATTACATATACAGTTTACCAATTTATTGTTTATTTCAAAGTCCAGTCACATATATGATACAACACTTCCATTTGCGTTTTATATGGATGATAACATTTATACTCAATGGTATCCTCTGGGCTAACCTGAGTCAGTAGGTTCGTGTTCCCATATCCATGATATCATTTCATACTCTGACAAATTTAGAACCTATATACTTTAATTGAAACAAGTAATCATTTGACCCATAAATGTAAGTGAAACTAACATAAAATAGAATACTTATTCCTATTAATCTGTTGTACAACAATAAAATACCAAATACAACCATTTCTCATAGAATACAATTATATCACATAAGTAGTACTGCTTGATATTGACACCAGCTTTGGACGACACATTTGTCAAGAATCAATAATGGCACACAACCTTGGATAATAGATATAATAATATAAACTCGATAACAATGCAATGATGCAAATTCATCATAGGCAAAATAGTTCAACAAAAAATATTTTTAAAACGTTATCTATCCCTTATAATGGGCCATGCCATTCAACAGATACAAAAACGAGACCCATTGGAAAAACACTACTTCAGTTAAGATATATAACAAAGACAAACAATACATAACAATGTAACTTTTATGGTGCATGCCATTTAAGTTAAAGACGGATTACTCAGACCACAAAAGTCAAAATAAAGAAGACATCATAAAATAAACATAATACAAAAACCACACCATCTTGTGTACCAGTATACATATCAATATGAGATCAATTTGTATATAGATATACAATGATATGGGTAATGTTGCCGAAGTACCAAGACAACCTTATACAACTTTAAAAGTCGGGAAATTTCCTAAGCCATATTGGAATTGGCAGATGACTAGGCCTATGTTTCAGGTTTCGGCCTTATCTGCCAGAAATAAAATAATCATTGGTGGTCGGTGACATGGCAGCCTGCATGCATTGAATGTATTTAAACCAAATATTTCAAAATCCTCCTTCCTTTCTTTGAGCAATAATTATAAACTTGATAACATTGAGCAAAATACCTAAAGCTTATACAATGTACCATATTTATGCATAAATACTTCATGAAACTTAATAGAATATCCCAGTCTCAACCCATACTAGCAACCCACTGCGTCATAAGGTAGAGAGCCGATGCCAATGTGAGTTTGCCGGAGAAAATGATTTAACATAAAATACTTTCAAAATTCTGATTTTTACACAAAAACGCTATTTTAAAGAAAAGAATAGGTATTGACAGTTAAATGGGCGGATCAGGAAGATCTGTTCGCAGAGGCTCCTGTCCATTTTGTGATCAACTTGAATAAAAATCTTTGTATAATATAAATGAGGTTGTAGTCTATCCTAAGGAAACCACTTTGAATGAAATCGAGCCCCACTTCTTTAAAAGTACAAAAATTTCCAACGAAATTCGGTGAAAATCAAAATTCTTGTCCCTAAATATTGATACATGTTCCAGTGTCTAACCTGAAGCAATATAGCAATTTTGGTGCACAAGGTTGGGCGTCTTAACACTGCAGCAATTTTAGATAGAAATCCATACTATTCCAGTCGTTCAAGTAATATATTATTGCATAAAAGCTTTGTCATCTTTGCCTTGACTTAAAAACAGGAAAATACCTTTTTTTACCTAATTAAACAGAAATGCATCGTGCTTTACTCTAGAAGTGACATAAGAGTACCATACTAACCGTCTGAATCACCTAGGAAATGCTTATTTTTATAGTTAATTAAGAGAATTGCTGCTTTTTTGCATATAAGATGGCGTATAAAATACAAAATTGGCACCCATTATAATGTATACACTATAGAATAACCTGGGTTGAAAATACCATAAAAATGAGGCTCACACACATAAGATTCTACAGACACCTGTACTCTGACAATATAAGTCACGTTTCATGTCAATAATCACATTTAAAGGAAATATATACAATCTATTGAGCCCTGTCCTCGATTCAGGGAACGCTGTCACTTTTTTTCAGTAGTTTGCCTTTCATCTGCCTGCTCGCAGTTTGCTGCACATGGTTGTGTGGATAACTGAATTCATATTGCTCTTTTGCATTGGCGTTGCAGTCTTGACTGCCTCTGTAATAGGACAAAACAGGACAATTTTAAATTAAATTGAACACTTTCTTCACTTATCATTACACATTTCTGGTATAAGACCACGTTCTGATGTGAAGTGTACGACCAGTTTTGTATCTGTAGTTTGTTGGCAGAATATTAATCATTTGTAGCAATTATTACAGGGTCCGCCAAATCAGGTGTCTGGGCGCCCGGGACAACCATACTTTTAGTCAGGGCATCTAAAAGTATATGATCAGTTGCCCAAACCTAACTGGTTTATTTCCATTATATCCCGATATCAAGCAAGCCACTCTATCAGTAATATTTTCGAACACCTTTGCAGAATATTTGAAATAAGTTCGATATTTGTGGAAAATGGGCATTTTGGTCAAAGAGCCTGGAAAATTATTATGGGCCTGAAATCCTGTTTAAATGTTCGAAGATTCTGTTTCTTCCTGTACACTTTCCCCTGACGCCCTCTCACTTTCACTGAAGGGTTAACCAAGTAAAGATATCCAAGTTCTTTTTTTTTCAAGCTCAGGGCTCAAAGAAAAAGAACTTGGATATCTTTTCAATGTTGTGGGGTGTAGTGAACAGTTAATATCTATGTTGATTTTGGGAGTTTGGATTGGGAACGTAGGTGGGGGTGATATGGGGCAATATACATATCAAATATACAGACTGTACTCTGTAATTAAATGGGAAAGGTAATTTCATATTTTGATTAGTTAATTATAAATCAGACTCCTTTGAAGTTGGTATTTGAATATATTTTCAGTAATGTCTTCATTGATTTTTAGTGTTCAGAGCTGTCATTGTAACATTACTACTCTTCTTTTATTTCAAATTAATTTGTGATTAATTAATTTGTCTCTAGATTTTAACCAAAGAATGTACTGGGCAACCACTTTTGAAATTCTGATTGCCTGACAGCAACCATATTTCTGAGGGATTTGGCGTCCCCTGTTAATTATAATATTAATTTAATAATCATTGAACTTGTCCTATGTCTTAATGTTATATATTACTTACATTGCCTCTTACATCATATATATTACATTACATTGGTAACTTCATTTGTAAATGTAGGAAATTATATATTCTTTAATTCTGCAACCCATATAGGATAATTTATAGGACTATTCATCATAGTGACAACTTACCGAAAACTCTTCCATAGAGGTGGTACACCTTGATTGACACCTGTGCTGTCCGTCCCAAGAAGGTTTATGACTTCATGGCCGAGCAGTCCATGAGCTACTTCATGTTGGTTGTGTGACTCTTTGCATCTTTCCCCCGCGACTTGTGCCAATAACTCTGGCTGCAAACCAAAGGAGAACATCAGTATTTTGTATAAATTTCATTACCATTATCACATTCACATTTTCTATGTACATATAATATCGCATAATAACCAGAAGCAAAACCGTGAGATTTGATGGCAATTTGGAGTGGTCATTGGCTATTATTCTGTATAAATGTGGATAGTTTTTCTCATTTTCAATGACACTGCCCTCCCCCCACCCCACCCTACTCTCGCTCCCTCCAACCTTGAAATACATTATTGTTTTGTGTCTACATTGTCGATGCAGTCTCACACCCTGTGCGAACATGCATGAACAAACAAGGCTATATATATAGCTGGCCAACATGTATAGTTTGACTGTGCCTGTGTGCGGAAATATGGCTAAGTTCTGTCAATTTCTGATGCCTAAACCTAACTCTACCAACGTTTCTGTGCATTAAAGTGACACATATCACTGAGCTCCCCATTTTGGGAAAGTTTGCTTGAATTTCAACTATGTTCTAGATTAGTATATTCGTAATGAATACCTGGGAGCATTATTGTATGAAATACATATATTTTGAGTATTTAAGAGTTAAAAACTCCCAATTTTGGGGGTGCCGCAGGCGGGTTGTGCCACCCAGACGCAACAAGTTGGTTGGTGAGGAAAGGCCCCCGATGCCTCTTATCATAATTGATTAAGTGATAACACCTGGACGGGACAGGGTAGATATGTCACTATGTACCTCCTGCCTCGCTCCTACTTCACCAGGCAGTAAGGGCAGGACCTTATGGTCAAGTTACTTCTCTCTCAGATTTGAATTCCCCAATGGAATCTCTGTCACATTCTTCATTAACAAATATCAATTGATCTAAGGAATATATAGCGTTCGTATTCCACACAGATGTCCCTACTTATGCAAGTCATAGAAAACTACAAATACATTCCCAAATTACACATAGTCAAAATAGTGATCTTAGCCACTTTAATGATGCATCGATTCCTGATGAAATAGAGAGAAAAATGTCTGTAGATGCTATTAAGGTGGATATCATTGCCGATTCCTAAGATTGATACAATTGTGGATGTTGAATAAGATGGATGTTGAGATCGGGGCAGAGGCCAATACCAAGGGGGCACTCATTAAAATGAGTGCATCGGCCCTCATCATGCCATACCTTTATTAATGCCTACTCTCTGGCCGTAGTAAGTTGCTCGCTGGAACTTCAGCAGTTCAGCATTCACTGGACCCTCACATAGTTTGACACCAATGCTAGGTTTCATGATTGTGAGCATCTTTATTTTCCTCATAGGGTCCTGGCTGGCAAGCAATCGATCTATATCTGTAAGTTAAAGGTAATGAATGGTGGTAAAATATCGATATCTGTAAGTTAAAGTCCAATTAATAGTAATATAATGAAAATGAAAATATTTCTTCTGTGTTGTTTAGACCCCCTAGAATTTCTTTATCCTCCCTATTTGATATTCTAAAGTAAAGACTAAGAGTTGTCACAACAGCTATATAGGGTAGAGTAATTGGGGTAGCAATAGAATACACAACCCAAGTGTAAAATGAAAACATGAAAAAAAAAATCCCCCCGACCCTCTCCCCCCCACAACACACACATGCTCCCTCCGCCCCACTCCAACCCCCAACATGATAGAATACACAAACAAAGTTGCAAATCTGTTCAGCCGAAATTTAGGTCGGTATAAATGAATGATTTCAAGCATTACTAACAATTTCCACAGTAATTAGGCATGTTTGCCTTATTAAAAGCTTGAAATAGTCAATTTCCATCCCCATGCATTATTATGTTGTACTAGCCCTAGATAAAAATTTACCAGGGCTCAAACGTCCAAGGCTGGGGCCCCAACGTCCAGACTGGGGCCAAATGGTCCAGGGGGCCAATGATACTGTTGCCCAAACGACTAGGAATCACATTGTCATATATATACTAATGGTATTTGTATTTATTTCCATTAATTTTCTTATATCTTATGTATTATATGAATCCATTCATTCTCATAATTGGGCTAGTACTGAGTGGTACATACGTTCTTAACATTATGCGAAATGAATGAAGATAACTAATTGTTACCATCAGATTTTGTAGTGTAACGTATTTTTCCTTTTTTAAAGCTTAAAAGCATTTCATGTGAAACTGAAAGAAATTTTAAATCCCAATGGACTCATATTTTTTTTTTAATTTGTCCTATGTTTCATGCGAATCAGAGTAATAAGTTTATATTGTCATCTAGACAACATTTAATCTCCCAAAAGTGCTTAACCACAGAGCAAGTAAAACCCTCTATATGGGTCCCAGACCCCAAACCTGATAGCCTGGGATAGTGTCCCGCATGCCTGACTAAAAAACTTGGCATCTCTACTTAGAGTGCTACCCCCAATGCCCGGCAATGGTGGACAATCTCCTTGTGAAATTTGCTTCCATTATCGCCCATATCGGCGAAACGAATACAAAAATATGATCTAGTAAAATCCCCGACATAAATGAACCAAGTTTTATCTGAAAGCTGTATCTCAAGTTAGAACTAAATCTACTAGACAAGCAAGTTTTGGGTTGATTATTTTCCATCATAGGTGACTATTCAAGAGTGGGGATCATGCTTCCACCACGCTCGTGCAGTTAGTGGCCTACCGTACGCCGCCATATTGATTATTGGATTGCATAATGTTGTGGAGCTATAAATGAAGAGCTAGCTTTAATACACATCAATGGTTTTTATAAATGAGTTGTAATCACTCTCCTGTTGTTGTAGGTTTATAAGAATGATACTTACCTGGGTGGGAAATTCCAACTTAAATCTCAGTCGATCATGCCTAATAAGAGCGCTGCCCGCTGAAATAACATGTTCCCACGCTAGAACACTGGGGTTGCAAAATGATACGCTAGGCAGCGCTGCAGTATGATTGCCGTCATGGCCCTATGCTAATAATGCTTGGCCTTCCTCATTCCAAAAGACGTCAAATCCCACTCAAATAACGGACGTAATTTAGTTCAACCGGTGTCACTCTTAACATTTGACGTTGTATTGAAGGTCCCTAGGCCTGTGCGGGATTCTTTTTAAGGTATCCCTGGAGGCTTTTATGATATATGAGTAGTAGTACTTCTCCCAATCGGGCAGCATTTGATTTCAGGTTGCCATGTTTTTTTTAAAAAAATATTCGTTGAATCTCTACAATCTTTGGTGTACATATAGCAGGGAATATCAGCATAATGCAGGTGAAGTTTGGGAAGGCTGGGACAAATATTTCGATTCATACACCTATGCTTCAAATACCTATATTTTCCCTATTATTTTGCCTTATTTTGGCCATATTAAACCCGATTAATCAGATGATTTAGTGTAAGATTAATGTTAATTACCCATTAATTTGGCTTGCAAAATTAAATGAAAGGTCAGAGCTAGAGAGTGGATGTTGGCCGGCAAGAGAGGGCCTTGGTTCTCTCCAAAAGTTATACTACCTTTTTGTAAAAAATATCCATTTTATTATATATAAATACGGAGAATTATGAGGCAGGTTGAAATAAAATATAAATGTTTTTTAGAAAAAATATTGGAGATATATCACATGTCTTAACGCTACAGAAAATATTTCCTTGCCAGTTCAAGGAATTTTATGTATGGGAAAAAAAGGTTTCAGAATCATCTGGGGCTAGTAACTTTTATTTTTCATCAAAATATACATATAGCCTATGTGCATCTTTCGTCCACAAATGCTAAATGCAATTCAATATTAAGGTTTTGTCTTGGAGTATTTCATTATTTTGAAGCTAATAGATGACGTAATGTGACACAAATATTTCAAAATGATATTTTCCATGTCTAGAGCAGTTTAAATTAGATATAACATAAATATTGTGTTTTTTCATAATAGTGAACATGTGTGCATATATGTAGCTAGAGACCATTTTTCCTCAGCAGAAAGAATATATTTTCTAAATGCGCCTGTGTATTATATTCAAATTCCATAATTATTACTTATTTTCTAGCCTGAAAAAAAAGCAAAATTATTGCAATAGCAGCGGAGATTCTGGCATAAGAACTTTGAAAGTATGGTTCCCACAGCCTCATTTTTGCCAAGGAATTCAAATAAAATGGTTATAATCATGTGTGATCATCCCAAATACAGGTTGTAGAGACCCAAGGCTGGAAAACCAAAATGATGCCTGATTGGGAGAATTACTCATATGTACATGTGACCACAGTCTACCGGTGCTGATGTGCGCTCAGCGCAGTAAGACAGCGCTGTTTTGGCGCGCGACATGTCTCCCTGTTGTTTGCATGTTATATCGCAGAGCGATGCTATATATAGCGGCCGCACGTGTCCCAAGCGCTTAGCAAGGCAAGGTGTGACAGCGCTAGAAGAGCGTATATCGCGGGCCGAGTGTTAAACCGCACTGAAAGCATTGTTTAGGTGTAACATATCGCAGTGTGTGTGTGCATTGGGTAACGTGTTATTGATGCTTCCAGAATAATGCATTTTTTGCAAAAAATATGTTTGGGATTAAAGAAGAATTGTGAAAAATCTAATACACTATAAATAATTGAACCCATGTATGCCTAGCTTTGTATAATACAATTCATCAATTTGAATTTTACTTGATAATTGATAAGGAATGGGGTAATATTCTTATTTGCAAGATCAATAATATCATATACATGAACTTGGCGTACTTCTTACAGAATGTATAATGAATCCCCATACACAATAGTACATCAATTTTCTGTTATCAATGACAAACTACCATGGGATAAGATAAACAATCTTGAGCAATGACATTAACAAACACATACATCATCTCAATAACAAGGGCAATGTACAAAGTACAAGGTCAATTTTGGCAGGATAATTTAAACAATGGTGATTCATCTCTGATGTTGCTGTATGGAAGGTGGAATACCATTATTCCCTGTTCATCAATTAACATCCTCATAAAAAAGCAGCTTAGCCATAGCCTCGGATGGCCTTCCTCGTACCAATTTGGGGATGGTTCCTCCTGTTTTAGGTTTAATCCTCTCCCCTCCAAGCCAGGCCATAATAGCATGTATCACACCTTTACCATCAGTATGTTGATTACAGCATCAACCAAGCTGCCCTGACCACAATATTTATCATTGACATTCCAAATTTCATCTTATTAGCAGCGCTATGTCCAGTTCATATATGAAAAATATGATTGGAATTGTTGATATATACAGTGGTTCCTCCATTATACATGTATGATTAGTTTGCTAGCATCACATTGCCTGGAAACATGTATAAAACTCACAATTGATGAATGTAGCCTTGATTTTCCATTGACCTAATTGTTCATTTCAATCACCACATATGACATGTCCATATATTTTCATAGGATAAATCAGTGCATATTGAAGCATGAAAATTATGGAATGAACATCAAATAAGTCCATTATACTGATATCATTAGACTTGACTTCAAATGACTGATAAAACTAATTTCATTCAATAATATCACTACTTTATTTACTGATATTTCTACTTCCAAAGATGCTGATATCAATAATTCAATTCATGAATATTGCAATTTTTGTATTTACTGTGTTCACTAATTCCTCTCACTGATATCAATAAATCAATTCACAGATACAATATATTATATTATTTTGGATATATGGCCACCAAAATTTAGATTTGATTCCATCAACAGTATCTCTAAATAAATAATTAAAGTTTGTATATATTCAGAGATGTCTCAGAATCTCTAAATCATGTGGGTAAATATGGAATAATCTCCCAACAGCTTCCCATAGTCTTGTGACCGGTGGGGACTACACTTAGATGATAGACATAGACATCATTCAGTCTCTGCGGATTCACATTCACCTTGAAGTTACACAATGGAGGCAACAATATTGGCAGTCTTCTGCCTTTCTCTGATCACATTCTGGATGATTTTACAAAGAATCAAGAAAGGAAAACTTCCACCAGGACCACCAGGTCTGCCTTTCTTTGGCAACATGTTCCAGCTTGATGGAGAACGTCCCCACTTAACTCTTACTGAGTGGGCAAAACAATATGGTGACATATTTACTATCAAACTCCTGGGTGAGGAGAGGATCATTCTAAACTCAGGGCAGTTGATAAGGGAAGGTACGGTCACATCTTCAGAGGCATTTGCAGGCAGACCAAGGATGGTTCGTTTTTTGGAATTATACTTAAAGAATGGGATATCTATGACATTTACCAATCCTTCATCACGCTGGACACAAGTGAAGAAAGCCATCATGGTTTCTCTGAAGACATATGGAACTGGACTGGGCAGGGTAGAAGAACTCACATTGCTAGCAGCAAAGGAGATGCTTAAAAAGATTGACAAGCAAAACACTGTCTTTGACATGTACCCACTTTTTGCGGAGACAACTGTGAAAATCATACATCACATGGTAATCACATTCCTTGACGCCTGTTTAGTGACAGCTCTGTAGGTTTTTGCATTGATGGTACAAAAATTTACCACCAGTATCATTACTATCATTTGTAATATTTGCGGTATATTCATTTCCAACCAATAGAAAAACAATAACGTATGGAATTAAAGGATTTGGGACTGTTTTTCTAATCATTGGCTTCATTGAATACAAAAATGTTTCTCTTCAAACTGACTTAGTTCACCTTGAAGTTAAAAGGAAAATGATTGACCAGTACAATTGTCATAGAACTTTCAGGGAATCTTTTTCTATTACATTATAAAGTAATGAATGGCAACAAAAGATATGTTGCCCAATTAGTCTTCATGTCACTTGAACAAAAGGGTGGTTTACTATTAGAGACTATCAATAAAAATGAATCATAATCTTGCAACAATCAAAACAAGTTGGAGACTACTAAAGTTGACCATGTCAGAATCGCAGATGTCATTCTCGTTAGTCTTGTCACTGTCATGCTCATTGTTGCACATACTTGCAACTGGTTTACTCAGAGTGTCATCAGGAGATTTGCTGCTTAACAATTATGTTAAAACTGTCCACATTTTAATTATATTAAAACTGTCCACCTTTTTGACAGACTAAAGCCATGGTGGCAGCTCAGTTACATATAAATGCAGATGGTAGCACCTGGTTGAATGCTAACTCAGCTAGGAGCCAGATCGTAGGGTTCCATTTTCAGACTCACCCATATACCTTTAATTGTTGTTGGGTTGTGACAAGTCTTTCAGAACATAGTTCTATTTTGAATTGTTATTTCAGTTAAATATTGGATCAGACTTCCTAAATAGGGCTATCAAGAGGCTAATGATGTTCACTGGTCAATTTGTTCATCCTCTCAATGTTGAACAGGAAAATAAACAAGCAAAAGTAATTACAAAATTGCCATGAAATCCATGACTAAACAAGGGAAACTCTTCTTCTCCCAGTCCTATATTCAAATGTTTCAATCTACAAATCAAAATCATCTTGAGGTGATAATTGAACTTCATCTATTTTATTCTTGATTTTGTAGACTCCACCCTTAAAGCTGGGTTCCACTGGCCGGCTACTTCTCCCACTTCTGCTCCCGCTTCTTGACTAAAGAAGCGGGAGCAGAAGCGGTAGCAGAAGCGGGAGAGTAACGGGGATGGGTGGTATTGGCTTCTGCTACATAGCAAGGTTACTTCCCACTTCTTTTTGCAGTTTTTCGAAGCGTAGAGTGCTCCTGCTTCTATCAAACATGTTTGATATTTAACGGTCGCTACTTTGCAGCTGAAGTAACAGGAAGTAGGGAACCTGGAGCAGGGCAATGGCACCACTCTACATTACCTCTTGTTACTTGATGTATTCATTTCCATGTGAAAGTCAAATGTCGTCTACTCACATTTCTTAGATGTGGTAGAAGTAGTGGTGGAAGTAACGTCCCAGTAGCACCTATTCTGTTTACCTCCAGTCTATTGCTCCCGCTTTTAAAAAAGTGGGACCAATAGCCTAGTCTATCAAAGTAGTGGCAGGAGTAGCCGGCCAGTGGAACACAGCATTTAGCATCATGACAGGAAGGACAAAAGTTGAAATAGTTAAGGCAGTGGATAATGTATTCATAATTGATCAATTAACTAAAATTCGTAAATGACAATGAAGAAAACCTGTTTTTATTTTTCGTCAGCTTTATTGCTGCAACATTTTGGATGAAGACGCAGCTGTATTGGCTAAAATAGAACCAAAAATAACTTGTCTTGGCATCAGTGGCGGAACAGGAACTTTTATTGAGATACTCCCATGGCTAAGACACTTCCTACCTAAGTATGTTCGCCAATTTGAAGAGCTATTTGTGGAATCTGCTAAAATTCATCAGTCAAGTATCAAGCAGGTTGGCAAAGATTTCAATAGTTTGTTGTTTCAAAAAAATACAAATGTGATTTCATGTGCTTTGTGATGAGATAACTTAGCAGAGTCTTCATATATTCCAGAATAATAATGGTGACATTTGACTGTGCATAGGCAAGGTGATATATATAGATAAATAGTTATTAAACTTTCTGCATTCAAAATTCATATATTTAAGTCTCAGGGTCAAAACAAAGGGAGTGTTTTGGAAGCACTTCTTGAGTACAACAAGGTGAACAGGAAGGAAAGACTGAGCAACCATGACATTGTCAGTCTTATGATAGACATTCAAATCGCAGGTATGTTATAACAAATCTGTAATCAAATAATGTTTCCTTCACAAGTTATGAAACAATAAACATCTTAAGGGTCCTAATCTAACTTCCTTGTAGGGTAAAAAGTTGATGACTAGTTGAATGCCCCTATAATTGCGTCTATTCCAGGTATGGTCACCACCAGTACAACCCTTTACAGCCTGGTGTCACTGTGTATCAAACATCGAAATGTGGCTTCTGCATTACAAACAGAAATTGATAATATCATTGGCTCTGATGATCCCAAACTTAGCCACAAGGAAAATATGCCCTATGTGAATGCCACCATCTTTGAAGTGCTGCGATACATATCCCATGTTCCCACATCTGTACCTCATGTTACCACCTGTGAAGTCCAGATAGGAGGCTACCAACTTACTAAAGGGCAAGAGGTAAACTCATTATCAATTGGTTAATTATCAAGTGGTGTCTAAATACTAAACATCATTTCTCTAGGTTATGAAAGATTTTGGAATGTCATTGATCATCTCAAATCATTATTGCAAATATATTTGCCCCCTAATAGGTTTGGCTGAACCTGTGGGCACATCACCATGATGAGAGATACTGGGAAGAACCCTGGAGTTTTAAACCTGAGCGCTTCCTTACACCAGACGGGCAGCTTGTGTCTCCCAGTCATCCCAACAGGCGCAGGTCAGGAAATCTTTAATCTTGTGGGGAGGGGAGGCAGGGTAGGATTCTGTGCTGGCTTTGGATTAGACCTCTGATGAAATGGAACATATTGATTTGATATTGACTATATTTGATGTGTTTTGTAAAATGTATTTTTCAAAGTTGTTTACTTACAAGATTTCTTCGTTGGAACATTTTCATTTTTGGGGTGTCTAGTCCTTGTGGTTGTATGAATGTATGTCTCAAAATTCAAGACTTTATTAAGTATATAAGTGTGTTATTTAGATCATCCTATTGAGCATATGTGGCTACTTTACTGATAATTATCGACCTAGAAATATTGCAAACTTTTTTTTAAAAAAAATAAAAATATGTGACTAAAAAGATGAAAGTACTTATCAGATATCCTTAATGTTTACATTCATTAGAATCGGCTTGATCTCAAACTTTCCAAATATGATGATATCTCAAAATCTAATTTTCGCGACTTATGACTCATTTTCCTGAAACATATCACATATATTACGGGGCTGGGAATAATCTAAAATCTTCAGCCTATTAACTCTGCCTAAGTCATATAATATTGGAAAATTGATGGGAAATCAACTCAACAAAAACAGTCATGGGAACGAATCAAGTTGGCATTTTGTAGGTTTATTTGGCTTCCTGATGCGTTTCGCCTTTCTTGGGCTTCTTCAGAGGATGGTAATTTACAGAGAAATGATGGCTTATATAAAAAAATGAGCAAATTGGATCAACATGTAAAGTTGAAATATACATAGAGAGAATGGGACGAGCCGGCAATAATCGAAAATTTATAGGACGAGATTCGTCCACATAAGCACGATGCCGTAGGCAGAGTGCTTATGTGGACGAATCAAGTCCTATAAATTTTCGATTAATGCTGGCGAGTTCCATTCTATATTTATTATATGTGCATAAAATTTGATCATCATCAGATATCACTGAAAAAGTATTAAAGAGCCCCAGCTGCCCCACTGAGAGCACCTTCAGTAGGCTTGTTGTAGCTGTCAGGACTGTGTGAGTGAGCTGTCAGGACTGTGTGATCATGCAGTGTTTACTTACTGACTTGGTTGAACTAAAACGTTCATATCGTAGCCATTTCTTGAGCTACAATAATAAACCTTACATCATTTGATAGAGAATTTAATTCTCTATTTAATGGTGTGGTGTTTATTATGTATTTTTATAATCACGGGTGGATTACCGATCGCGGGGATCTCCGCAGGGATCTCCGCGGGGATCTCCGCGGAGACAGTGGAAGTGCTGAGTCAGAGCTATTTTTAGACAACTACATTTTTATAGGACGCGTCCTATATGACTATTTTTATAGCACCCCACTTATAGCACCTCTCATATAGCATGCGCGTATAATAAAGAGGTTTATTGCTACATTATGTTATTGTTATTTTTGTAGCAATATCTACCTGAAAAAAACACAATAGTTATTCATTGTACATATTCTTTCTAAATATAACACCCCATGTGGGTGAATTGACTTCACCAGTCAATATTTATGTGTTGCATTACCTTCTAGTACATTTACTGCCCAACATGTGGGTTCACAAATGTAATAAACCACTTGCCAGGAAGCGTGCAGGCCTAGAAGTCCTGCATTTGTATATTAGAGTAATAGATTGCAATAAATTTGTATAATTAACTTTAATCTTTAAATCACCTGCAGCTAAAACAGGGACTTTCAACATGTATTTACCCATTCTCCTCATTCACCATGAGGAGAATGGGGGGAATAAAGAAAACTTGAAAAAAAAGCATCAATGTGTATGCCCAGTGTTATAATATGCATGATCTCTAGAGTCCCTTATGGTCAAGTGGCGAGCATCTATGACTGCCAATCTGGATATGTGAATTTGAATCTCAGTGCAAGCAGCCTTTATATATTTCTCATTTCTCATTTTAAGTCATTTTATATGTTAATTTCACTAATATCCTCACATCTGGGACTCAGATTTCTTTTAAACTGAAACATGTAGTTATTGATGCAATTCCCTTTCAATTGGTGAAAGAATTAGAGAGTCTAAGATCAAATTAAGGGCGAAAAATTCTGTTGGATGGAAATATAAAGGTTTTCTATTATAGAGGCATGGGTGGTGGTCATGAGATGGGATGAGATGGAAGTAATACCTATGGGTAGTGGTGAGCTCCAAAGTAAAGAAAGGATTTTTTATAAAAATCATATTTTGGTATGGCCTGTCTAAGGACAGTGGCAGTAAATCTTCTAGTGATGCCTTGTGG
Organism: Sthenelais limicola; assembly: GCA_942159475.1. Classification (NCBI taxonomy): domain Eukaryota; kingdom Metazoa; phylum Annelida; class Polychaeta; order Phyllodocida; family Sigalionidae; genus Sthenelais; species Sthenelais limicola. The sequence goes on along the minus strand of OW804100.1, from coordinate 108,482,901 downwards.
TAGCTGTTCGAAAATCTTGTTATTCTCATTCTTGTAAATATCATTGTGAATAAGTTTCAATAAATTTAGTTCCATTTTGTGGTCGAACAGAAGGGTCTTAGTCTCCTCATGGAGCTGAGCCGTTGGATATAGTCCAGAAGTAAATCGCCCCAGATTCTACATTTTAATGTGATAAATTAGCTGCTTATGAGAAAAAGTTAACCTCTCTCTATAGTCTATTGGACCGTCTAGCCTCCCCCCTCCTCCCACACAAAGCTCTAGATTGTTGTGTTGACAAACGTTGGTCATGCTCTGTTGAGCCTGACCAACTACACCCGGTAGGTAGAGTGTTGATAGGTACTTATTTGGCAATGTTTGGTAAGCAATGTTTGGAACGGAATTCGGTAACCACATTTTGTGTTCGTTCTTTAAATATGGCCTTATGAAACTATTCCTTCCGTCGATGTTGTAGAGTAGTATCACTGATACAGGTAGAGAGTGATAATAGCGTAGTTTTATGGGGAAAATACATCGGAAAACACATATCCCCTCGCCGTGCGTAAGTATATAGCGAGAAAACCAATTTATTGGGCATCAGTTGAATGTTCAATGAATAGCCACACTATGTACACATAGGCGATTAGATGCCGTCCGTCTAGGCAGACCTAAAGCAATCTTTAAGGCCCTGTTTCGGATAGTTTGAATCTTGTCTCGGAATTTTTTATTCAGGGATAAGTAACAGAAATTAATATAATCAAAGTAGCATAATGTAAGCATTTAAAAAGTATAATTTAAATGTATTTGAGGCCTACTCTCTTGCCAAAAGGTAAACAACTCTCGTCAGATGTCAGTATAACATCGACAGAACAAAAGTAAAGTAGAACAGATAAAGTATATTATCCGACTACCGTAGACATTGTATCTTATATGTATATCTCACCTGCTATATCTACTCTCATTTATAAATTAACTAGTTCTATCTAAATTAAAGGTAACTGTCGGTAGAGATGGAACGAGTCAGTTTCATATAGACATGTAGACCTATTTGTCTCTTTATGTACCATATTACTCATTCCCTAGACAAATAAAAAAAAAAGAAAAAAAAAAAAAAAAAATTATCTTATCTTATCTTATCTTAGCATAGGATCATAGATTTAGTGAGGAGGAGAGCACAACTTTTTGCTGGGCTAGCTCTTATTAGCTGGATGGATCTGAGCCTGACAGATGCCTGTGAGACTAGGTTTTTAAAGCTACTATCAAATTTGATATTATTTTGGATGATTATTCCTAGGTATTTAAAGTCTAGGACCCAGTCAATCTGCTGTCCATCTGCTAGGTAAATAGGCAAATCATTGTGTATCTTTAGCTATCCCTTGTTGCCAATGAACATGGCCTTAGTCTTCTTTATGTTTACACTTAGCTTATTGTAATTGCTCCATTGTATAATTTGTTCACAGTCAGTTGTGTTTATTTTTGGCAAAATTGGCAATTTGTATGGTTTGCTATGGTTAGGTTAGAGGAGTAAGTTCTCAGTGAAAGTAAATAAATAGACAAAATTGACTTGTGGGCGCGTGGGAGGTGGTTATCTCCCGCGGGCGTAGCAATATGCGTAGCCCCAGGAAGATAACAACCTCCCACACGCCCACAAGTCAATTTTGTATTCATCATACCTCAATTTTTCCGATATCTTAGCTGGAAAAGGGTTGAAAATCGATGGCGAAACGTCCACTTACGCTGCCCCTCCCACCTGAGGATGTTTATAGTTCCGGGTCTTTGCTATCAGTACATATCAATGCTTGTGTGACCTGCAGAACATAGTTCTACTTTGAATCGTTATTTCGGTTAATTTTCGGTTAATTACGATTATTTAGACAAACATACAATTTAAATTACTTAATAACATAACAAATTACTTAATAACTGTCACAACCCGGCAGGTGAAACGCGCATTGTTATGTGACGATAGGAAAGACCAGAAACTAAAATCATGCTCAGGTGAGTGGGGCGCCGCAAGTGGACGTTTTGCCATCAATTCTCATCGAATTCCAACCATTTTCCACCTAAAATGTCGAAAAATGTATCGTTCCAACCTCTATTAAGCTACGTGATTGCGTTCATTCGCTATGCTCATTCACTGCAATCACTACGCCCGCGGGAAATATGGGACGACAGATCGTCCCTCGGTCACTTTTGCCTATATATAGCAGGCCCAAATTTACCTTGGCTGTGCCTGTATTTGGGAATATGGCAATGTTCAAAAGTTCCCCAAATATTCCTGATGCCGAAACCTGACTCTAGCATAATTCAATTTTGTGTGCATTAATGATGCATCAATTTCTGATGAAAATATCTGTAGATGCTATTATGGTGTATATAATTGCTGATTTCTATAATGTAATGTTGAAAAATGGGCAATAAATGGCGTTTCTCTCTCTATTGCATTCATTGATGTATCGGGTATGATGTAATTTGTGCTGAGGAAGTAGGCTGTCAGTTTTTTCATGGAAAAAGTGGTAGTCATGTCTCATCTAGCAAGGCAAACAACCTCCTTCCCACTGTTAGATTGGCCTCATATGGATAGTTCACCTAAAGAAGGGCAAGTTGCCGAAAGTCTTGTGACACAATAAACATCAACATCAACAACTTTTATTCGAACACCTTAGGAAACATCACTCCCTCTCTAGCAAAAAACTAGTGAACAGAATCTCTAGTAATGCTAGACAAACGACCTCCCACTCTTACACTTGCCTCAAGTATGCAGTGGCATTTGTTCTGAGACCTCCCTCATACAAAATAAATTGTGTGCCAAGATGTAATATGAATTAGTGTCTAATTCTTGGGTAATAGTTGATACAGTAAAAAATGTATCAAATTGTTTTCCATACAAGAAAACAAGTGGATCTCTCGGTATAACTGTGCTGCTTTGAACTAATCAAAAGCAATTTCAAATAATGAAAAGAAAACTGAATAGCCTGAAAGTAATTAATAACTTTGGTGAAGAAGTAACATATTTGTAGCAGGTTATAATGAATGCAACTAAAAACGAAATCAGATTATTTATGACATTTTCAGATGAAAAAAGTTAAGAAATGTCATGTTAATTCTTTTCATCTTAAAGTTTGTATGATATTTTTAACATAACATTTTCTTCAGCCTTGGGCAAAATATTACAATAAAAATATCATAGTGTAATGTGGTTTTATTTGTACATGTAGTCCCATAGATAAAGGCAAATGTGGTTGTACTCCTTAGTACCAGTTCTACTTATCTAATAACTAATATCAATACTGTGTTAGTCTTGTAAGAGGATCAGGTAATGTCAGAGTTCATATAGTAATGTATCAGCCAATCACCAACAACCATAACCCTTCTACAACTCATGTGTATATTTGGCTAATAAAACATCTCAGTAAGATCCCAGGATTCAAACCATCAGGTCTCCATTTATTTCACCTTGTACACTAGCTCTACAACACATAATATATGTAATTCATGAACCAGTTATAACACATAACCTAACATCTCTCCTTTTGGAATCTATTTTCATTTAGTAATTTTTTAGCTCAGTGACTTAAGACCCAGTTGATGTACCAATAAGTCAAATATAAGCTTACAGTCTGCTCTGAGTCAATTCCCCGACTCACTTGCCCTTGGCAAAATAAGAACCTTAAAATGTTTGAGAAATAAAGAGTTGAATAACTCCTATATTTGTTATACACCAGTATACCTTTTATTACCGTAAAAGATCCACCTACCAATAGACATACAAAGCCCCAACACTTTTCGTGGATTGCAAAGATAGTTCAATATAATTGGAGACCATATGTATGAGCGGCAGAACCAAACCTTAAACTCAACAAGAAAACAAAAGAAAACAAAACATAATAGGTTTGGTGCAATATTTACTGCATGACAATGCAGGATATCATGCCTATTGTGTGTTTTCGCAAGCTGTATGAAAAGTGAAGTGTCTATGGTTTGGTTCAGAGCAAAGGAGCAGATGAATCAATTCATGTTGATTGACAAATGGTTCAGTAGCGGTTGTCACTCTGGCCTGTTTTCATTTCGATCCTTCCCTTTAACTATGCTCCCTTCCCACCTACCTTTCGCTTTTACCTACGAGAGCAAAAATATCAGCCAGGTAGTCACTGCTTTACAGACGGGAAAATGACAAGCAGCAGTGACTGCCGTGACATAATAATAAATGGACCGCTGTCCTGAACTTCACCTTCTAGATGTATTATTGATGCTTCCAGAATAATGCATTTTTTGCAAAAAATATGATTGGGATTAAAGAAGATTTGTTGATAAACCAATACACTATAAATAATTGAATCCATGTATGCCTAGCCTTGTATAATACAATACATCAATTTGAAATTGATTAGGAATGGGGTCATATTCTTATTTGCAAGATCAAAAATATCATATACATAAACTTGGCGTATTTCTTACAGAATGTATAATGAATCTCCATACACAATAGTACATCAATTTTCTGTTATCAATGACAAACTATCATGGGATAAGATAAACATCCTTGAGCCATGACATTAACAAACACATCATTTCAAAGACAAGAGCAATGTACAAAGTACAAGGTCGATTGTGGCAGGATAATTTAAACAATGGTTTATCTCTGATGTTGATGTATGGAAGGTGGAATACCATTATTCCCTGTTCAACAATTAACATCCTCATAAAATAGCAGCTTAGCCATAGCCTCGGATGGCCTTCCTTGTACCAATTTGGGGATGGTTCCTCCTGTTTTAGGTTCAATCCTCTCCCCTCCAAGCCAGGCCATAATAGCATGTATCACACCTTTACCATCAGTATGTTGATTACAGCATCAACCAAGCAGCCCTGACCACAATATTTATCATTGACATTCCAAATTTCATCTCATTAGCAGCGCTATGTCCAGTTCATATATGAAAAATATGATTGGAATTGTTGATATATACAGTGGTTCCTCCATTATACATGTATGATTAATTTGCTAGCATCACATTGCCTGGAAACATGTATAAAACTCACAATTGATGAATGTAGCCTTGATTTTACATTGATCTAATTGTTCATTTCAATCACCACATATGACGTATCCATATATTTTCATAGGATAAATCAGTGCATATTGAAGCATGAAAATTATGGAATGAACACCAAATAAGTCCATTATACTGATATCATTAGACTTGACTTCAAATGACTGATGAAACTAATTTCATTCAATAATATCACTACTTTCATTTACTGATATTTCTACTTCCAAAGATGCTGATATCAATATTTCAATTCATGAATATTGCAATTTTTGTATTTACTGTGTTCACTAATTCCTCTCACTGATATCAATAAATCAATTCACAGACACAATATATTATATTATTTTGGATATATGGCCACCAGAATTTAAATTTGATTCCATCAACAGTATGTCTAAATAAATAATTAAAGTTTGTATATATTCAGAGATGTCTCAGAATCTCTAAATCATGTTGGTAAATATGGAATAATGTCCCAACAGCTTCCCATAGTCTTGTGACCGGTGGGGACTACACTTAGATGATAGACATAGACATCATTCAGTCTGTGCGGATTCACATTCACCTTGAAGTTACAAAATGGAGGCAACAATATTGGCAGTCTTCTGCCTTTCTCTGATCACATTCTGGATGATTTTACAAAGAATCAAGAAAGGAAAACTTCCACCAGGACCACCAGGTCTGCCCTTCTTTGGCAACATGTTCCAGCTTGATGGAGAGCGTCCCCACTTAACACTTACTGAGTGGGCCAAACAATATGGTGACATATTTACTATCAAACTCCTGGGTGAGGAGAGGATCATTCTCAACTCAGAGGAGTTGATAAGGGAAGCTATGGTCACATCTTCAGAGGCATTTGCAGGCAGACCAAGAATGGTTCGTTATGTGGAATTATACTTAAAGAATGGGATATCTATGACATGTACCAATCCTTCATCACGCTGGACAAAAGTGAAGAAAGCCATCATGGTTTCTCTGAAGACATATGGAACTGGACTGGGCAGGGTAGAAGAACTCACATTGCTAGCAGCAAAGGAGATGCTTACAAAGATTGATAAGCAAAACAGTGCCTTTGACATCTACCCACTTTTTGCGGAGACTACTGTGAAAATCATACATCACATGGTAATCACATTTCTTGATACCTGTTTAGTGACAGCTCTGTAGGTTTTTGCATTGATGGTACAACAAAAACATATAGAAATAAGACATTAACCACCAGTATCATTACTATCACTTTTAATATTTGCGGTATATTCATTTCCAAGCAATTGGAAAAACAATAACACATGGAATTAAAGGATTTGGGACTGTATTTCTAGGTCTTTCCAAATCATCCACTTCATTGCACCCAAAAAATTTCTCTTCAACCTGTATTAGTTCACCTTGAAGTTAAATGGAAAAACAATTGACCAGTACAATTGTCATAAACTTTCAGGGAATCTTTTTCTATTACATAAGAAACTATGAAATGGCAACAAAAGATATGTTGCCCCTTTAGTCTTTTTGTCACTTGAACAAAAAGGTGGTTTACGATTAGAGTCTATGAACAAAAATAAATCATAATCTTGCAATGATCAAAACAAGTTGGAGACTACTAAAGTTGACCATGTCAGAATTGCAGATGTCATTCATGCTAGTATTGTCACTGTCATGCTCATCGTTGCATGCACTTGCAATTTGTTTACACAGAGTGTTATCAGGAGATTTGCTCCTTAACAATTATATTAAAACTGTCCACGTTTAGCGCAGACTAATGCCATGGCGGCAGTGCAGTTACATATGAATACAGATGGCAGCAACTGAATGAATGCTATCTCAGCTAGGAGCCAGATCGAAGGGTTGCATTTTCAGACTCACCCATAAACCTTTAATGAGATTAAACATATTGGATCACACTTCCTAGATAGGGCTATCAAGAGGCTAATGACATCCACTGGACAATTTGTTCATCCTCTCAGTGTTAAACAGGAAAAAAAACAAGTAAAAGTAATTACAAAATTTACATGAAACCCATGACTAAACAAGGGAAACTCTTCTTCCATTCCTATCCTCAAATGTTTCACTCTACAAATTTAAATCATCTTGAGGTGATAATTGAACTTCATCTATTTCATTCTTGATTGTGTAGACTCAACCCTTAAAACTGGGTTCCACTGGTCGGCTACTTCTCCCACTTCTGCTCCCGCTTCTTGACTAAAGAAGCAGGAGCAGATGCAGGAGAGTAACAGGGATGGGTGCTATTGGCTTCTGCTACATAGCATGGTTACTTCCCACTTCTTTTGGCAGTTTTCCAAAGCGTAGAGTGCTCCTACTTCTATCAAACATTTTTGATATTTTACGGCTGCTACTTTGCAGCTGAAGTAACAGGAAGTAGGGGACCTGAAGCAGGGCAATGGCACCACTCTACATTACCTCTCCCATTACTTGATGCATTAATTTCCATGTGAAAATCAAATGTCATCTGCTCACATTTCTGAGAAGTGGTAGAAGTAGTGATGGAAGTAACATCCCAGTAACACCTATTCCATTTACCTTCAGTATATTGCTCCTGCTTCTAAAAAACGGGCCCAATAGCCTAGACTTTCAAAGTACTGGAAGGAGTAGCTGGCCAGTGGAACCCAGCCTTTAGTATCATGACAGGAAGGACAAAAGTTGAAATAGTTAAGGCAGTGGATAATGTATTCATAATTCATCAATCAACTAAAACTCGGAAATGACAATGAAGAAATGCTGTTTTCATTTTTCTAGCTTTATTGCTGCAACATTTTGGATGAAGACGCATCTTTATTGGCTGAAATAGAACCAAAAATAAGTTGTCTTTGCATCAGTGGCGGGACAGGAACGTTTATTGAAATACTACCGTGGCTAAGACACTTCCTACCTAAGTATGTTCGCAAATTTGACGAGCAATTTGTGGAATCTGCTAAAACTCATTGGTCAAATATCAAGCAGGTGGGCAAAGACTTCAATATTTTGTAGTTTCAAAATAATACAAATGTAACTTTGTTTTCTTTGTGATAAGATACCAGAGTCTTCACGTATTCCAGAATAATATTGGTGACATTTGGCTGTGCATTGGCAAGATGATATATAGATGAACAGTTATTAAATTTTCTGCATTCAAAATTCATATATTTAAGTCTCAGGGTCAAAACAAAGAGAGTGTTTTGGAAGCACTTCTTGAATACAACAAGGTCAACAGGAAGGAAAGACTGAGCAACCATGACATTGTCAGTCTTATGATAGACATTCAAATGGCAGGTATGATATAACAAATCTGTAATCAAATAATGCTTGCTTCAAAAATTATGAAATGAAAAACATCCTCATGGCCCTTATCTAAATTCCATGTAGGGTACATAGTTGTTGACTAGGTGAATGCCCCTATAAGTGTCTATATTCCAGGTATGGTCACCACCAGTACAACCCTATACAGCCTGGTGTCACTGTGTATCAAACATCCAAAGGTGGCTTCTGCAATACAAACAGAAGTTGATGACATCATTGGCTCTGGTGTTCCCCAACTCAGTCACAAGGAAAAGATGCCCTATGTGAATGCCACCATCTTTGAAGTGCTGCGATACATATCCCATGTTCCCACATCTATCCCTCATGTTACCACCTGTGATGTCCAGATAGGAGGCTACCAACTTGGTAAAGGGCAAGAGGTAAACTTTATCAATCGGTTATTTATAAAGTGGTGTCTCAATACTAAAGATCATTTCTCTAGGTTATAACAGATTTTGGAATGTCATTAATGATCTCAAATCATTATTGCAAATATATTGGCCCCCTTTAGGTATGGCTGAACCTGTGGGCACATCACCATGATGAGAGATACTGGGAAGAACCCTGGAGTTTTAAACCTGAGCGCTTCCTCACTCCAGACGGGCAGCTTGTGTCTCCAAGTCATCCCAACAGGCGCAGGTTAGGAAATTTTTAATCTTGTGGGGAGAGGAGGCAGTGTAGGCTTCTGTGCCGGCTTTGGATTAGACCTTGGATGAAAAGGGACATATTGATTGAATATCATGGGGCTGGGAATAATCTAAAATCCTCAGCCTATTAACTCTGCTTAAATCATATAATATTGTGTTTATTCATTGTTGGCTACATGTCAGATACATACAGGCTATGAGCATTTCTCATTTGAAAAGTTTATTTATCATGTTTATTTCTATATTGTTTTCTTAGTTTTGAAGAAATATACAGAGGTTTATTGCTGCATTATGTTATTGTTATTTTTGTAGTAATACCAACCTGAAAAAAACCCACAATGGTTATTCATTGTACATATTCTTACTAAATATCACACCCCATGTGGGTGAATTGACTTCACCAGTCAATATTTATGTTTTGTATTCCCTTCTAGTCTATCTACTGCCCAACATGTGTGTTCACAAATGTAATAAACCACTTGTCCAGGAAGCGTGCAGGCCTAGAAGTCCTGCAATTGTATAGATTGCAGATGCAAGATTCATTTTTATAATTAACTTTAATCCACAAGGAGAATGGGGGGAATAAAGAAAACTTGAAAAAAAAGCATCAATGGGTATGCCCAGTGTTATAATATGCATGATCTCTAGAGTTCCCTATGGTCAAGTGGTTAGCATCTAAGACTGCCAATCTGGATATGTGAATTTGAATCTTAGTGCAGGCAGCCTTTATATATTTGTCTCATTTTGAGTCATCTATGTTAATTTCACTAATATCCTACCATCTCGGACTCAGATTTCTTTTAAACTGACACATGTAGTTATTGATGCAATTCCCATTTGATTGGTGAAAGAATTAGAGATTCTAAGACCAAATTAAGGGCGAAAAATTCCGTTGGATGGGGTTTTGAGATACATAGGTTCTCTATTATAGAGGCATGGGTGGCGGTCATAAGCTTGTGTTTATTTTTGGCAAAACTGGCAATTTGTATGGTTTGCTATGGTTAGGTTAGAAGAGTAAGTTCTCAGTAAAAGTAAATAGAGAAAAATAGATGGCAGGACATTTAGCCTCCCTCTCGCCCCATTCCCGTCCCCGTCTACAGTGCTGCTGGGGCCGTGAAGACTTGGAATTGAGCAGTCTGCAGGGTCTTATTGAGTCCAGACACCAATGACCCCCAGACAATAAGATTCAATACTCTGTAAGAAAGCTATATATAGCAGTGGTAGTGGTACCTGTGCAAACATGCATGAACAAACATGGCCATATATAGCAAGCCCAAATTTACCTTGGCTGTGCCTGTATGTGGGAATATGGCAATATTCAAAAGTTCCCCAAATATATCTGATACCGAAGCCTGTGTACATTAATGATGCATAAATTTCTAATGAAATTGAGAGGACAATGTCTGTAGATGCTATTATGGTGGACATCATTGCCAATTTCTATACAGTGATGTTGAAAAATGGGCAATAAATGGCGTTTCTCTCTCTATTGCATTCATTGATGTATCAGGTATGATGTAATTTGTGATGAGGAAGTAGGCTGTCAGTTTTTACATCTAAAAAGTGGTAGTCATGTCTCATCTAGCAAGGCAAACAACCTCCTTCCCACTCTTAGATTGGCCTCATATGGATAGTTCACCTGAATAATGGCATGTTACCGAAAGTCTTGTGACGCAAGAAACATCAACATCAACAATTTTTATTTGAGCACCTTAGGAAACATCACTCCCTCTCTACCAAAAAACTAGTGAACAGAATCTCTAGTAATGCTAGACAAAAAACCTCCCACTCTTACCATTGCCTCAGTTTGAGCATTAGTGGCTAATGGAACCAAACTACATCTGGCCCATCTATCCAGTAACACTTTGTTTCTGCTTTTTGTTTCTGTCTCATTGCTCTGTTTTTTCAGCTTGATGGCATTTGGGGCTGGTAAACGAGTGTGTGTAGGTGAAGTCCTGGCCAAGAACCGCCTCTTCCTGCTCATCTGTCTGCTTTACCAGAGGTACAACATACTACCAGAAGATGCTGATAATCTGCCCATATCGGATCCCAGACAGTATGCAGTGGCCTTTACTGTGAGACCTCCCTCATACAAAATAAATTGTATGCCAAGATGTAATATGAATTAGCGTCTAATACTTGGGTAATAGTTGATACAGTCTAAAAGGTATCAATAGGTTTTCCAAACAAGAAAACAAGTGGATCCCTTGGTATAAATATGATGCTGTGAACTAATCAAAAAACAATTTCAAATAATGAAACAAATAGTGAATAGCATGGAAGTGATTATTAACTTCAGTGAGGAAGTAAAATATTTGTAGCAGGTTATAATAAATGCAATTAAAAATGAAATCAGATTATTTATGACACTTGAAAAAAGTTAAGAGATGTCATTATTTTTTCTTTTAGGTTTGATCCCAAAGTTTATATGATGCTTTTAACACATCATTTTCTTCAGCCTTCAGCAAAATATTACAATACAAATATCATAGTGTAATGTGGTTTTATTTGTATTTGTAGTGCCATAGATGAAGGCAAATTTGCTTGTACTCCTTAGTACAGGTTCTACTTATTAAATAATTAGTATTAGGACTGTGTTAGTCTAGTAACAGTATCAGGTAATGTCAGAGTTGATATAGTAATGTATCAGCCCATCACCAACAACCATAACCATTCTACTACTCATGTGTATAATTTGGCTAATAAAACATCTCAGTCAGATCCCATGATTCAAACACTCAGGTCTCCATGTATTTCTCCTTCTACAATAGCTCTATAACACTCTGATTATATATTTAATTTATAAACAGTTATAACACATAACTACAATCTCTCCTTTTGGAATCTATTTTCATTTTGTGCATTTTAACCTCAGTGACTTGAGACCCAGTTGACGTACCAATAAGTCATATACAAGCTTATAGTCTGCTATAAGTCAATTCCCCGACTCCCTTGTCCATGGCAAAATAATAGCCTCAAAATGTTTGAGAAATAAAGAGTTGAATAACTCCTATATTTGTTATACAGTTACAGTTTTTATTACATTCGAAAATCCCCAACACTTTTCTTTGATTGCAAAGATAATTCATGCTTGAAATAGAATTGGAGACCATATGTATGAGCCGTGGAACCAAACCTTAAATCCAACAAGGAAAACAAAAAAAAACAAAAGAAAACACATCATTGGTTTGGTGCAATATTTTCTGCATGACAATGCAGGATATCTTGCCTATCTTGTGTTTTCCCCAGCTGTATGAGAAAAGTGAAGTGTCTATGTTTAGGGTCAGAGCAAGAGAGCAGATGAATCAATTTATATTGATTGACAAATGGTTCAGTAGTGGTTGTCACACTGGCCTGTTTTCATTTCAATCCTTCCCGTTAACTATGCTCTCTCCCCACTTACCTTTCCCCCTTCCCCAAGAGAACAAAGATATCAGCCAGGTAGTCACTGCTTATCAGACGGGAAAATGACCAGCAGCGGTGACAGCGGTGACAAATAAATGGACCGTTGTCTTGACCTTTACCTTCTCAAAGGGTTATTGATGATTCCAGAATAATGAATTTGTTTTGCAAAAAATATGATTGGGGTTAAAGAAGAATTGTGGAAAACTAATATACTATATATAATTGAACACATGTATGCCTAGGTATGTATAATACAATACATCAATTTGAATTTTACTTCATAATTGATTAGGAATGGGGTCATATTCTTATTGATCAAAAATATCATATCAGTACCTTGACATACTTCTTCCAGAATGTATGATGAATCCCTGTACACAATAGATCAATGTTCTCTTATCAATGACAAATTATCATCAGCTTAGATAAACAATCTTGAGCCATGTCATTAACAAACAGATAAATCATTTCAATAACAAGAGCAATGTACAAAGTACAAGGTCAACTTTGGCAGGATAATTTAAAAAACAATGATTTATCTCTGATGTTGATGTATGGAAAGTGGAATACCATTATTCCCTGTTCATCAGTTAAAATTCTCATAAAGAAGCAGCTTAGCCATAGCCTTGGCCTTCCACAACCCAATTTGGGGATGGTTCCTCCTGTTTTAGCTTTAGTCCTCTCCCCTCCAAGCAAGGCCATAATAGCCAGTATCATGCCTTTAGGATCAGTATGATTATTCAGCATCAACCAAGCTGCCTTGACCACAATATTTATCACTGACATTCCCAATTTCACCTTATTAGTAGCACTATGTCCAGTTCATGCCTGAAAAATATAATTGGTATTGCTATATATGTACAGTGGTTCTTCCAATATACATGTGGCCATTTCCATCAATTTGACAACATTTGGGCCCCTACACACCCCCAGAAAACCAAAAAATAATTTTTACTTTTATCAGTTGATTTGTTATTTTCTATCAACCTCATATATTATATATGCACATTAAACTGTCAAGTTTGGAACCATTCTGATTATTAGTAATATTTTTACAGGGGGGTCGAAAAATAGATCCCAAATATGAAAGCTATGCCCAAAATATCATGACGAATAATGGTACACATATTTCTACATGAAATAGGATTTAAATTAGAAATAAATAAAACAAATATGCACCTAATGTATTGAAATATTTTGTACTTGAAAGGCCTCGACATAAGGGTCATAACACTTTTTATTTTGTGAAAATATTAAACTAGAAGAAAAGTTGCAGCCAAATAACCTTTCAGTAATCATAATGGCAGCGGTAAGGGTGACAGGTCATTGACCCTCTGCCCATACACATTATATTACTCATTATATATAGAATATATATATCATTTATTACCCTTGTTTACCTTTTTATGTTGATTCGAAAACTTGTATTTAATGTTCCTGTTCTGTTTAAGTATTTAGAGGCAAAATGTTCAAGGATAAACATTCTAATATTATCTATGGCCAATTCCACCAATTTGACATGTCTCCCTTATACCCTGTGACAAGTGACAAATGTGTGACGGCAAGAGACAAATGCGTGACGGCAAGACTTTCAAGCATTTTGCCATAAGAATCATGTAAAAAATACTCAGACATTATGAATATCGATCTACATAGGCTGTTAATAAGCAAAATCGATAATAAATGTCAAAATTAAAGTTTATCATTAAAATTATGCCTTATATGGCTCTAAAAACCCTAAAAGTGCGTGACGGCAATAGACATTACCCCCTGTTTCCACCCCTTTTTGCCACCATGTTTTTTCTCTGCTAATATTCAAGAAAAACTCTAATCAATACACCCTATGGGCATTTGAGTGCAATCATTGCACTCACTATTGCGTTCACATAGCGCAATGATTGTGCAATGTGACCGCAATGGGTGTAACCACTTATTGCGCTATGTGACCGCAATAGCCATTGCGCAATGAAAACGCTATGTGACTGCAATAGAACAGGCTTTTTTTGCACTCAGAAATCTATTTTTAGCGCAGCGGGACCGTCGTGGGCCAGGCTTCAGGGGGGGACGGGGGTGGTCAATTTCGCGGGGGGGACGGGGATGGTCAATTTCGCGGGGGTGAAAACGGAAAATATTAGCTATAATTATGGTTCGTTTATTGCTGATATTAGAGGGCAATTACTCTACTATGCTGTATGAAAAAAATATGATTTATTGTCAGCGAAATTTGAAGTAAGAGAAGACAAGACAATGGTTATATTATATATAGTTTACCTATTTATTATTCATTTCAAAGTCCATTCACATGTATGATATAACACTTCATAACATAACACTAGGCTCATGTTCCCAAATCCATGATATCATTTTGTACTCTAAAGAATTTACAACCTATATATATTTTAATCTAACCAAGTAATTATTTGATCTGTAATTGTAAATGAAACTAACATAGAAGAGTATTCCTGTTAATCTGCTGTATCAATATACAACTATAAAATACAAAATAAACCATTCTCATAGAACACAATAATATCATTTATAATATAAGTAATACTGCTTGATATAGACACCAGCTTTGGACGAAACATATATTTGTCAAGAATCATGGACAACAATGGCTTGCAACCTTGGATAATAAATACAATAATATAAAGTCCATAACATTGAAAAAAATACCTTAACCTTGTACAATGTATCATATTAATGCATAACAACATCATGAAATTTAAAATTGTTGATAGTTGTTGATAGCAGAAATCCACTGCATCATAAGCGATGTCAATGCTACACATCCACAGAGAAAATAAATATTATTAGCAGGGTAAGGATCATTTATTTCTACCACTAATATTGAAATATGCTAAGGTCTGGGCCTTTTTCAATGAAAACAAGATCATTATTGCTGGTTGGCAACATGGCAGCCTGAATGCATTGAAACCAAATATTGTCAAACTCGCCTCTCCTCTTTGAGCAATATAAACTCGATAACATTGAGCAAAATACCTAAACCATGTACAACATATCATATTTATACATGAATACGTCATGACATTAAAAGTATTCAGTCGTTGCTAGCATTATAGCCCTATCAACTGCATTATCAGGAATGCAAGTTGGGGTATTCAAAATTGATGGAAAGGGTTCTGAGATGAAAGTATTATGCATATAGGCATATATATACATGTATTCAAAATGAAGGTTAGCTATGATTATGACAGGCTACCGAATAATTTGGAAAAAAAAGCAAAAAAGGTTTAAAGGCAAGAATACATGACGATTTATGTAATGATATCTCATTAGTAGTACTTCATGAATGGACACATATAGGTTCAGAGAGTTCCAGACGCCATATAGACTCATTTTATTTTCTTTAAATGGCCACAGAGTAGCCGGGCATCTGAGGAAAGTAGGCAAGGAATTTTCCTCGGATCCCGCCTACTAACACAAACCCTGTGATAGGCAGGCACTGAGGTGCTGCTGACACCTACACTCACTACTGTCTGCTGGGCTGCAAGCCCCTGCTCCCGGTAGCGGTGTATGGTGCATGCCCTAGTAGCGCCGTACACCCTGCCCTCCGCTAATGGAAGTCCGCTAAACTCCCGATGCTATCACTCCACTGAGTTGCTAGCGGAACCTTGGCTGACCAGGGATTGATGCAGGCCCCCACACATACATAGATCTCCCGTATATTCTAATGCAAGTTTTGGGACGATTCTGGGGTAGACGGACATGCTATTGAGTCAGTCCACCCTTTTCAAGGTTTTTATAGGTAATTTGAAACACATAGGAAATAAATAGACACATTTTAGTAATGAGGAGATTAAAGGAAATCCGTCAACTGACGGACAACTTGCATCCCTGCATTATAGGCTTTGACAGCCAATTCCATAGAGAAAATAATTTAACAGAAAATATTTTCAAAATTCTTAGCACAAAAATGATGTTTTAAAGGAAAGAAGTATGGTCAGTTAAATCAGGCTGACCTGCAGGTCACAAGGAATGTTAAGTAATATATCCCCCTCCCCCACCCCCCGAATACACACACCATTTGCTCGCACTACAGAACTTATAATGTGTAAGGAGGAGGGAAGGGCGAGATGGGGCAAGTGTATGTGAGGGGGTGAGGGTATGAGCGTGGGTGAGGGTATGAGAAGGGGGTGAGAGTAAGAGACGGGGTGAGTGGAGATGGCGATATGTGTTATAGTACAGGAATTATATTACACTTACTTCCTATACCTCCCTTGTTTCTGTTTCTTTCATTTCACTAGGTTATGATAGTAATCACAATAATTATAACAAATATCTTGACATTATGGACTAAAGTATTTACAATAGACAATAGAATAATTTTGATAGGCAATTGCTTCAGAACAGAGTGCTTACGCTCATCTATACAGCAGCACCTCTCTCAAGCACATCAGATTTACATTGCAGAATAATAATCCCATATCTTGTGCACAGATGCATAACATATATAATTCCTTAGGCTGTTAAATGTGAATCACTGTTAAAACGTGCTCAATAAAAACAGGCCTGAGCTAACAGTGCCCCAAAAGTGAAAACACATCACTTTAGATATAAACATTGTCAAAATTACACATTCGTACATAATTCTTTCCTTAGAACCATGCATCCAAATGAAGGATCAATCTAGTACATTTATAAATAGTCATACATTAAAAAATCATCCATTCATTATCGTTGTTGACCTGGTCCTGTAGGTGTAGAGGGGTGGCAGGTGTTTATCCTTGTGGTTTAGAAGCAGACAAACATCTTAATAAGATCCAGCTGTGAAAAATAGGAATGTGGCATAATTCCTGGAGAATGAGGCAACCTTTGTGAGACACTCCCCCGTCTATGTCTTGCAGCTTGACTTGGTTCCCTCCTTTGGGTTGATGTAGAGAAACCCTAAAAGAAGGAATAACTTGATCAGATGTTGAGAACAAACTATAGGGTGGTCATCCGATGGTATTAATTTGGGTAGTACTGTTTTAAAAATTACATTCAAAGTGTAATAAATAGGGTCATGCTAACATGAGCAACATGGTTAGACCACAAAAATGTGTGTGTTCCTTGCCCGAGATGTCAAGTATTTAAAAAGACTATTTGTGTATTAAGCCCCAAAAAGATTAGCAAACATCTTGGAAATGAGAGCCTCTGTTTGTTGTAAGAATTATTAAAAATAATTTGAATTGACTAACATTGTGGTGTCCTTAAAACCTTTAATTATGGGTATTTTTTAATTGGAAAAATACTCTTAGAATACACACCTTCTGATTTAATTTCTACAACTAATAAGTAACCTGTGTGCAGTAAAAAAAAAAAAAAAATTCCCATATCTGAGAACCTGGACCAGACTCACGCAACATGCAACAGCTCTCATCCAGTATTCAAAGAGAGTAAGAGAATTAAAAAACTAGTAACCTGTGTGCAGTTACACACTTAAGTTACTTGTAGTTTAAATGGTGTAGATTTCTTGTTGATAATTTGACTACCTTTGGAAGAAGTCCATGGTGGCAGGTACCCATGGGCTGTACTGTACTGTACAGTTTGGGTCGAGGTGTAGACTATGGCATGGCTAGTACAGAGGCAGAGGTGTATATTTCACGGCACAGGAAAAGGTTGGCTGCCAGTGCACTTTATCTGAAATAAAACAATGTATTTATCAATCAAACATGCCACTATATGAAGCAGATTATACATACTACACATTCCTCGACTTGTCTTTCCTTAGAAGCATGCATCTAAGTAAAGCATCAATCTAATACATTCATAAATGACAATTTAAAAACCATTATCGTTAAATGATGATATTAATTTTGTTAGCAAAAGGCAAAGAAGAAATAGCCTTGTGACATATAACAAATAATCCATGTAACATGAAGGGGTCAATAACTAACTTCAGTTTCACAAAAGAATTTGTTTGCACTCTATACTCAGCTTATTTCATTTGCTATTTACAGGCCTTCCTTTCATACCAAAGTGTCTATAATGATTTTTCTATCTTACCATGATATAAAACGCATAGCATATCTGGAAGTGGGACCAAAATGTTCTCGTTGCTGTTGCCATCCTGAAACCAGCAAATATTTAGATATCAGTAAAAGAACTCCATACATTACATTCAGTGTATTTATCAAAGGTACAATTATGCCTTCAACAATATCCATAATCACTCCTACTTTTATTAGGGTTTATTCACTTTCTTATGGAGTGGACATTTGCGGATTGTCAACCTTCAGTGTGTGAGAGAGAGGGAGAGAAAGGGAGAGAAGAGAGAGAGATGGAGAGAGATGGAGAGAGAGAGAGGAGAGAGGGAGGGAGAGAGGAGAGGGAGAGGGAGAAAGAGGAGAGAGACGGATTGGGGAGAGAGAGAGAGGGAGAGAGAGAGAGGAGAGGGAGAGAGAGAGGAGAGAGGAGAGAGAGGGAGAGGAAAGAGGGGAGAGAGAGAGGAGAGCGGAGAGAGAGGAGAGGAGAGAAGAGAGAGAGGGAGAGAGAGGGAGAGAGAGGGGAGAGAGAGGAGGGAGAGAGAGAGGGGAGAGAGAGGAGAGAGGGAGAGGAAAGAGGGGAGAGAGAGAGGAGAGGAAAGAGCGGAGAGACTCAGATCAGAGAGAGAGGAGAGGAGAGAGGGAGAGGAGAGAGAGAGGGGGAGAGGGAGAGGAGAGAGGAGGGAGAGAGAGAGGGGAGAGAGAGGGGAGAGAGAGGGGAGAGAGAGGGGAGAGAGAGGGGAGAGAGAGGGGAGAGAGAGGGGAGAGAGAGAGGGGAGAGAGAGGGAGAGAGAGGTGAGAGGTGAGAGAGAGGGAGAGAGGGGAGAGAGAAAGAATGAGAAGAGAGAGGAGGGAGAGGGAGAGAGAGGACGATGCGGTCATTATATAGTGAAATATGGCAGTTGTAGATCTAACTGCAGCGTTGAAATTAAAAGATTAATTCTAAAATAAAATTTCTGGAATAAAAAAATATAGGGTAGGAAAAGCCCTGCAACGATACCCTCTGTTAGTTAGTTTTCCATAGGGCCTATGACTTTCACTAATAAACACGTAAACTCTCCATGAAATGTCCATAATATTTAATCATGTATTATATAGGCCTACATAATTATGAGTAATTCTCCCAATCGGGTATCATTTTGTTTTCCAGCCTAGGGTATCTACAACCTTTATTTGGGATAATCACACATAATTATAACCATTTTGTTTGAATTCTTTGGCAAAAATATGGCTGTGGGAACCAGAATTTCAAAGCTTGTATGCCAAAATCTTCGCCGCTATTGGGATAAAATAGCTTTTACAGGCTAGAAAATTTGTTTTTCTGAATTAATCTAGTAAATACCAGCATCGTCAGCAATTCTGAATTTGGCTGGGCGCCAGGAACCATGTTAGGGGATTGCCCTGAGGGTCTTCAAAATGACCAGAAAGCCCTCAAGTACCGTAGCATTTATTTTGCAAAAGTCTCCTGGTGGTTTCCCCGGACCGTTCAAAAAGTACTGTGAGTGTATCTATTGTAGAAGTTCCAGATATTTATCGTTGGCAGCCTTGATTATGTAGTAAATATGATAAACATTAAAAAAATACTTGTGACATTCCTTCAGTTTGTTGCTAAGAAGTCATTAAAAATCATGTGAATCAGTTATCAGAAGTCATTAAATTCAAAGTGCTCTGGACCAAGGGAACCTTGTCTATGACCCAGACATTCGGTTTAGTCTGTAAAATCTTTTCGGACTCCACTCATGACTGTTACAATTTAGGAGAGACCAAAGGTCCCTCGTTGACAAATCCACTATGTTGCACACTAGACTATTCACGTTGTTCTTCCCCTAATAAAATACACTTCCCTTTATCTGTCCTTCCATAGCTTCATGAGATCCAACAGACTCCAGCGGGGATGTGGTGTGTTAAATATTTGAGTTCCGATGGTTGTGGAGTGTTAATTCTAATAATTTCGGGCCTCTACCATACTACGTATACAGAATATTTCAAACTGATTTATTTCAGGAATTTTAATTTTAGGAATTAATTTTTGACGAGAATTGTGTGTCCACTAGTCCATAAAATCAAGTACTGCCTTCTTTCCCATTTACCATCCTGAATCTCACTCACTCTCCCCTCCCGAAAACGGCCGTCAAAACGGCCCCCGATGCACTATTGAGTGACGGGTTGGAAGGCTACACTTCCCGTCACCCAGGGACGAGGTCCATCTCCCAGGGACCCTGTTGTAACATATAAAGGGAGAGGCGGACTCACTCTAACTAAACTAACCATCCAAAATCGTTACCATACACATAAAATATCTGATGCAGACACTTTGGGATATACATCTGTTTTACGCTCTTAACTCATATCTGGAAATGCTATAAGAGATTTTTAATCAGTGGCAAAGGATGCGGCAAGTTGGTGGCCGCCATTTTGAAGAAATTTGTGTTTGCAAAATACATGGGACTTCACTGTATCACGGTTAATGTATTCTAAACAGGACATAGTATCACACATAACATAAACAATGAGTAGGGGGGATAGTTTCATTCCTAGAAATAATAGATCTAATGACCAGGAATACATGTAACTTACCTTATGTGTTACCGCACAACCCTGGCGCACAACCAACGATTCCAGCTGTTCCAAAAGTAGGTCACCAAGTCTACCCGTAGTTCACTTTTCACTCTCTGGGTGGCGTGTGTGGTGCACCACGTAGGGATAGGTAGGCGGATAACGTTTAGATTTATCAAATTTGGTTGTTTCGGCGTGCGTAACTCATTGAGGGGTTTATTCAAATCCTATAATATGTTTTGTAGACATTGAATTGATTTAATGAAATATTCACCAGTTCTATGGGACCAATTAAAATTTACATATTGATTGAAAACAATGTAGCAACGAGAATCAAAATTTTTAATTCTGTTCCAGTCTCTTTAGATTTTTATGCCTATTGGTTGCGCCCTTCGGGGAGAAATAAATCACCACTTAAATCATGAGGAAATTCTAATTATTGGCTGAGATACAAAGAGAAAACCCAAATTTATTTTGTATAAAATGTGACCAAATTAGGGCAATTCTTGTATGTATAAAACAATGGTGGTAGGCAGGTCGTGATGGCCTGAAGAAGTTTACTGCAATTTTAGGAGAAATATGACATAATTATATAGGCCTATTCATGGTATTTGGCACAAGGAGTTCGCAGGCCTTTTTATACTGAAGGCAGTAGGCTATGTATTATTAATGTTTTATGAAAATTATATCAAATCTGCATATCAATTAATTTGATTGATAGGCCTATGCAGTAAAAAAATTAAAAAGCATTGATGATAATATACTTATTTTTCATTTGTCAAGAAAAATATTTCAAAAACATGTTTGTTACCTTGTATACAAAATATAAAGCATATCTCTATGAATTAACTAGCATAGATATATTCAATACAGTATCTTGGAATTCGGTGCATGTATTCATGCCATAAGCAGCGCTGAGCATCCCAAAAATGAGAATATTCCAAAAAAGGGATCCTGTGAATGAATCACTTTAAAAAATATAATTTTTTTAGACCTATGAATCGTTTTCCTGTGACACATCATAAATAGCTTCAGTAATGAATACATTGTAAGTAAATAGTACACCAGTATGAAGCTGCATGGCAGTGAGTCTGCACAGCAATCCTATAGCTATAGGATCCGGGGTGTGGAAGGGGCAGACCCCAGATCCTATCCTATAGCTATTTCTGTCGTATATAGAGAAAACGATTTTTGAAATATTTCAATATTTAGTGTTTTATCAGTTTTGAGTTCTCAAATTGTTGGGGGCCAGAGACCAGGATTTTGTGAATACACTATCCTAGTGTAACAACAATGTTGCACATTTAACACTTGTGAATGCCACATTTCGCTCACCCATGCTCATGGGGGTGTGGTATCATTTTCGCACCTTTGAAAGCTTCGGCGAATTCTTAAACAGTGGTTATAGGATGCTCAGAAATTGTTGTCATTGTTACAAGGTGCATGAGTCTTATTTAGACAAATTGTTTATAAGAAATTGTTAAGTAATAATAGTTCGGGAGGAATGAAGGGTGTTTTGAAGGAAAGTATATTGGCCGATTAGGCCTGTAATTTAACCCATTGAGGCTAGTATTTAATGTTTTTTCATTGTGTATACTAGGTAGATACCGATCTAAAATTGTGCTGATATTAGATCAAGTAAGATGGACGTAAATAACAATGTTACCAACAAATTCCACAGATTTTTACGTCAGTATAGAGATTTCCTATATTAAATCTATGGGAGCGAGATTTAGGATTTATCCGGAATTTCGGCAAAAGATTTTTAGGTCTGTATAAGCAAAGTGGGGGTCATTTATCTGTCAAAATCACAAATTCCAACGATTTAGACCATAAATGGTCACTACATTACTGCAATAGATACATGACTGCAAAAGCCTTATTCAAGAGCTCCAAGAGGCTATTATAGTTCATAGGCTTGTTTGCCACCAAGCAACAGCTAAAATACCAACACTACATTCAAAACCAATATCCTGTTGGAGTCTCTTCCAACACATTATTCAAAATTATCCTCTCATCTCTACCGGGCACAGAACAATTTCAAACCAACCGATCTTGTCCGCCCTAGTCCCATTCTAAAGCCAATAAATAGGCCTACTACAGTAAGAATTTTCATCTCTGTACCATTTTTTCCTGCCGCGCAAAAAGCTAATGTCTGGCCACCGCATTACAGCCATTATAATTAGGTTTTTCTCTTTTTTCGGTTATCTCCCATTTATGTTGCTAAAACACATTTGAAATAATTATCAAGATCATTAGGCACATGCCATGTGTATGCCTATACCATGCGTATGCAATTAAAGGCGAACTGGGAAATATCAGACAATTATATGTCATATTTGAATAAAATGTAGAAATAAATTTTAAGCCATCCTAGTTGCTTTATGTTAAGACAGTCAGACCTTCTATAACCAGACCTCCCCTGCTGCTCACACTAGCTGCGGCAGGCTCGGTCACCTAACAAACTTGTCAAAGTGCTAACACCTCTGCCGGGAATAACGGCAGTTGTGTCCGCCAAACATTACTTGGGACCCCCGGTGTCAGGTGAAGAATGCTATAGAGTTCCCAGGGTAAGGAAACTGGTTGTATTAGCATATTATAGAAGAATATGTGGTGCTGCTACATTGTTATATTATTATACTCAAATAGAAAACGTTGTACCAAGTAATTCGATGTTAGTGTTAGGGGGATCTAGTAGTCAGAGCTAGTCAGTAGTTATAACAATAAAAGTAAAAGTAATTCTGGGTTTCTTGGAAGAGCTGTGAGGGCACAGAAAGTATATTATCCATTTTCCTGTCTATTGTAACTGTTTATTGAGGAAATAAAAGCATTTATATATATATATATGCAACCTTGGTTCATTTCTCTTTATCAAAACGGGGATAATGTTGACGATGGGGACTTTCAATATTTAATGATTTTAGACATGTCAGTGCGACGCCAATACAAATCCTATGGCAAGAAATAATATTCATTTTTCACTTATTTTGGTAATATCGCCTCATAAAAAAAATCGCAAATTTCAACCATTTAGACCAAAAATGGTCACTACATTACTGCAATAGATATGCAATGGCCATTGCGCAATGGTAGCGCAATAGAAATACACTGGCATTGCAGTCGGAATTCTTGTATAAAAAAAATCTGCAATAATTTAATGGGAAAAGATCCTTTAGTTATCTAAATAATAAATGTAACTTGATGATTGTTGTAGAATGTAATATAGCAAAGGAATAAGATACTGCAATGCCAGTGCAATAGAATTACACTCCTATTGCACTCAACTAGAGACTTGAGTGCAATAGGAGTGTAATTCTATTGCACTGGCATTGCATTGCACTCCATTGCACTCCATTGCACTCGTATTGCAGTCGCCATTGCACTCCATTGCACTCCATTGCACTCAGTGCCCATAGGGCAGTTGATGGTTCATAAATATTAAATCCTATGAGTTTTATCATTATTCATCATAATTGGATGTTTTAATTTTGTTAATTTTTTTTTATTCCACCTTAAGCACAGTGCGTGACGGCAAGAGACATCAGGGGTACCCATTAAAAAAAAAATCTGTTTTTTATGGCTTTTGGCCAAAAAATATTGTTTTTGCAATTTTTTTTACACAGATCATGTCCACGTAACCTACTATCACAAAATGTTCAATTTTGAAGATTATTTAGAAATTTAGCAATTCCACAAACTAATGGCAGGTTAAAAAAATGATTTTTGCCCCCAAAATTGGATTTTGAAATTAAAAAAAAAAAAATTGGGCTCAAAATGTGAAAAATGTGGTTCCACAGATTGGTAGAACCATCCAATAAAAAAAATAATCAAATTAATGATAATTAATTTGATTTAAGCCCATTTTATCACTTTCCACAGTTGGGGGCCAAATGTTGTCAAATTTGTGGAATTGGCCATGTATGATTAGCTTTCTAGCATCACATTGCCTGGAAACAAAAGTTTGTATATATTCAGAGATTTCTCAGAATCTCTAAATCATGTGAGTAAATATGTGATATCTTTCAGGAAAAGGAGTCATTAATTGCAAAAAATAGATATTGAGATACTATTATATTTGAAAAGATAAGATCAAGCCGATTCCAATGATAGTAAACATATGAGGACCTTTAAAACAAAAGGATATATTGCATAGATTGTCCTGAAATTTTATACTTTGATTGATATACCTATAAGTGATAAACCCTCTAAAAATGAGAACATTCCAGTAATTTGATCTTGTGAAAAAAGACTTTCATTTTTCCAAAATATTAGTGTTGCAACTTATGACTCATTTTCCTGAAACACATCACATATGGAATAATATCCCAACAGCTTTCCATAGTCGTGTGACTGTGGGGGCTACATTTATATGAGAGACATAGACATCATTCAATCTTTGAGGATTCACATTCACCGTCAAGTTACAAAATGGAGGCAACAACGTTGGCAGTCTTCTGCTTTTCTCTGATCACTTTTTGGATGATTTTACAGCGAATCAAGAGAGGAAAACTTCCACCAGGAACACCAGGACTGCCTTTCTTTGGCAACATGTTCCAGCTTGATGGAGAACGTCCCCACTTAACTCTCTCTGAGTGGGCAAAACAATATGGCGACATATTTACTATCAAACTCCTGGGTGAGGAGAGGATCATTCTCAACTCAGAGCAGTTGATAAGGGAAGCTACGGTCACATCTTCAGAGGCATTTGCAGGGAGACCAAGGATGGTTCGTTTTGTGGAATTATACTTAAAGAATGGGATATCTATGACATGTACCAACACTTCCCCACGCTGGACAAAAGTGAAGAAAGCCATCATGGGTTCTCTGAAGACATATGGAACTGGACTGGGCAGGGTAGAAGAACTGACACTACAAGCAGCCAAGGAGATGATTGCAAAGATTGATAAGCAAAACACTGCCTTTGATATCTTCCCACTTTTTGAGCAGACTACTTTGAGAATCATACATCACATGGTAATCACGTTTCTTGACGCTTGTTTAGTGACAGCTCTTTCATGGATCATTTCCTATTACATAAGAAACTAATAAATGGCTACAAAACATATGTTGCCCCTTTAGACTTTTGGTCACTTGAACAAAATAGTGATTTACTATTAGAGTCTATGAACAAAAATAAATCACAATCTTGCAACAATCAGACTACTAAAGCTGACCATGTCAGAATAGCAGATGCCATTCATGTTAGTGTTGTCACTGTCATGCTAATTGTTGCACGCACTTGCAAACTTCACTCTACAAATCTAAATCATCTTGAGTTGATAATCAAACTTCATCTATTTCATTCTCAATTGCGTAGACTCTACCCTTAAAGCTAGGTTCCACTGGAAGGCTACTTCTCCCACTTCTGCTCTCGGTCTTGACTAAAGAAGCAGAAGCGAGAAGGTAACAGGGATGGGTGCTCCTGGTTTCTGCTACATAGCAAGGTTACTTCCCGCTTCTTTTGGCAGTTTTTCAAAGCATAGAGTGCTCCTGCTTCTTTCACACATGTTTTATATTTAACGGCCACTACTTTGTAGCTGAAATAACAAGAAGTGATGGGACCTGAAGCAGGCCAATGGTACCACTCTACATTACCTCTCCTGTTACTTGATGCAT
The DNA here is from genome assembly GCA_942159475.1 of Sthenelais limicola. Classification (NCBI taxonomy): domain Eukaryota; kingdom Metazoa; phylum Annelida; class Polychaeta; order Phyllodocida; family Sigalionidae; genus Sthenelais; species Sthenelais limicola. Next base: position 108,456,372 of record OW804100.1, on the reverse strand, counting down.
TCATTTCCTTGTGAAAATCAAATGTCGCTCACATTTCTGAGAAGTGGTAGAAGTACCAGTGGAAATAATGTCCCAGTAGCACCCATTCCGTTTACCTTCAGTCTATTGCTCCCGCTTCTAAAGAAACAGGACCAATAGGCTTGACTTTCAAAGTAGCTGCAGGAGTAGCCAACCAGTGGAACCCAGCCTTTAGCATCGTGACAGGAACAACATAAGCTGAAATAGTTAAGGCAGTGGACAATGTATTTATAATTGATCAATCAACTAAAATTTGGAAATGACAATGAAGAAATCCTGTTTTTATTTTTTGTTAGCTTTATTGCTCCAACATTTTGGATTAAGACGCAGCTCTATTGGCGAGATTAGAACCAGAAATAACCAGTCTTTGCATCAGTGGCGGGACAGGAACGTTTATTGAAATACTACCGTGGCTAAGACACTTCCTACCTATGTATGTTCGCCAATTTGACGAGCTATTTCTGGAATCTGCTAAAATTCATCAGTCAAGTATCAAGCAGGTAGGCAAATACTTCAATAGTTTGTAGTTTCAAAATAATACAAATGTAACTTCATGTGTTTGTGATAAGATACCTTGGCAGAGTCTTCAAGTATTCCAGAGTAATAATGGTGACATTTGACTATGCATTGGCAAGCTGATATATCAATAAACAATTATTAAACTTTCTGCATTCAAAATTCATATATTTAAGTCTCAGGGTCAAAACAAAGACAGTGTTTTGGAAGCACTTCTTGAGTACAACAAGGTCAACAGCAAGGAAAGACTGAGCAACCATGACATTGTCAGTCTTATGATAGACATTCAAATCGCAGGTATGATATAACAAATCTATATTCAAATAATGCTTGCTTCATAAATTATGAAATGAAAAACATCTGAAGGGCACCAATCTAACTTCCTTTTAGGGTAAAAAATTGATGACTAGTTGAATGCCCCTATAATTGTCTATATTTCAGGTATGGTCACCACAAGTACAACACTGTACAGCCTAGTGACGCTGTGTATCAACCATCCAAAGGTGGCTTCTGCAATACAAACAGAAATTGATGACATCATTGGCTTTGATGATCCCCAGCTGAGTCACAAGGAAAAGATGCCCTATGTGAATGCCACCATCTTTGAAGTACTGCGATACATATCCAATGCTCCCACATCTATCCCTCATGTTACCACCTGTGATGTCCAGATAGGAGGCTACCAACTTGGTAAAGGGCAAGAGGTAAACTTTATCAATTGCATTTGTTGTGTCTGAATACTAAAGATCATTTCACTAGGTCATGAAAGAATTTGGAATGTCGTTAATGATCTCAAATGATTATGAAAATATATTTACCCCCTTTAGGTTTGGCTGAACCTGTGGGCACATCACCATGATGAGAGATACTGGGATGAACCCTGGAGTTTTAAACCTGAGCGTTTCCTTACACCAGATGGGCAGGTTGTGTCTCCCAGTCATCCCCACAGACGCAGGTCAGATCTTTTATTTTCTGCTTATTTTGGATCGCAGGATGTTTAAAAATAAAAGTACCCTAGTTTATTAGACAGGCCATAATTATAAGGATGTAGACATACTGTCATGGTTATGCAAACAATAAATAACATCACATAAGATGGTGGTTTAATGAAAATTATGGACAATCAGTACTTCATAGAAAATGACAATATGAAGATAGAAAAAAAATATGTATTTGTGTTAATTGTTCACAAAGATATCCAAAATAGATTGTCTCTAATGTTGTGAGATAAAAAATCACCCCAAAATATGTCAGAAGTTGTATTACTTTCCCAGAGCTCAACCAATTTGGGACAAAATCAACTAGTCAAGGGATAAATTGTTCAATCTGTTATCAGGCTATGGCTTTGTTGCAGGCTGATGACATTTGGTGCTGGTAAAAGAGTGTGTGTAGGAGAAACCATGGCCAAGAACCGCCTCTTCCTCCTCGTCTGTCTGCTCTACCAGAGGTACAACATACTGCCAGAAGATGCTGACAATCTGCCTATATCAGATCCTAGGCAGTATGCAGTGGCATTTGTTGTGAGACCTCCCTCATACAAAATACGTTGTGTGCCGAGGTGTGCAGGCAAATAGTGATTGACTTACGGATAATAATTGATACAATACATTCCTTTTTGAAAACTGAACACATTTCACCAGCATGAGATGTATCTGTGCATTGAGATTTCTTTCATTAATTCTATGGCTTAAGACTTTGTCATGAATGCTCTGACACTGCTGAGAATGTTATATTAGAACAAATCATTTATGGTGCAGCTAGATTGAAATCTTTAAAAGCTAGAATTTAAGTATTCTGTAATCAACAATCTATTTTCCATGTAAAGTAATCTTGCAGGGTAATCTCTGCGAAAATATTGACAAGGAAGACCCAGTAGCTATGTCCAGAATGAGTCATGGTAAACAGTGGTCCTAGATTCAATTCCCAGTCTTTGGCCATCTGTCTACTCAATACTTGTCTGCATAATGGCGTTTTCATTGCATCATAGGATCATTACTAACTCAGTTATATACAGAATAAAATTTAAAAATATGTTCTAATTACTAAACTATCTCAATAAACCTCTTATCTTGATCTTGCTACCTATTGTTCGGCTCAACTCGCATCAACAACAAATCACATTTCAGCACACATGTGCAACACTAACGTCCCTATATGAAGCTTGTACAACCACACTTTGCAGGCACAACCCCTGACGAAGACCCGCTTGGGTTGAAACGCGTTGGGTACAGTTTATTAAAATGTGCTTCAGAGTTATCAGGATTGGAGTAATCTTTACTGGGTTTACCTACCTAATTTACATACATTAACTACTAGGTTGCAGACATGTGCATATCAAGTCAGTATATTCTGCATCAAGCTTCATATCTATAAAGTATTAGTTATCTATATAATGCTGTAGAATTGCCTTCTCTTATTGTAAACAGTGGATTTACTTCTTCAATGTGATCATGATTATTACCCTTGATGTAACTAATTGTATTCTGATCAGAAATATGTTTGAGCATTGAAAGGTATGTGAAATTTGTATCAAAATAAAATATGTTTAGAAAAGACATGTCATGTTTTCTATGTGAGTGAAACCAATGAGGTAGTTAACTGTTATATTATATGCCTTTACTAATGTCAAACTAATCTAATTTTCACAGTTGCATAATTGAAAGGGGTCGTTTAAAATAATCAATAATGACTCTGTTACCAAGACCATCATTATGGGATTGATTTCCTGAGGTTTGGTGGCTGAGGCTGTTGGTGGGAAATAAACGCCAAGGCCCCACAGAATTTCCCATCAACAGCCGAAGGTACCAAACCAAGGGAATTAGTCCCTTCAGTAGCTAATATTTCGATGCAATACTACTGTTTAAAGACATTTCAACAAATATTAGAGATTTTTATAATTGTTTTAGATGTACTTACGGCACAACAAACACAAATAATTTACCTTGTCCAGTCTACAACATGGGTTACTATTTTACTTCTGGTACACGGAATGGACCAAGCCAAAACGCTGCCTTCCTCAGCAAGTCTTTAACATCCAAATCAGTATTTTTTGCACAATTCAAACCATCACATTCTTGTATTTAGTTAAATTTAGCTCTGTGAAACCAATATTACACATTGTAACCTTTGATATCTCTGATTACATGTTTTTTTTTATAAAAGTTTTTATTGCACACAATTGCAGGTAAACCTGGTATTTTCATGTGGTACAAGGAAAATATTATCAAAGTATCATACAGTATATATTAGCTGATGCAGCTTTGTCTTCTTTAGCACATTTAAACTTTAACAATTCCAACCTGCCCTTAATTTAATAGGGCTTAACGAGAGAGACATCATCGTACAATTTTATATACAAGTAACATATTTTTTTGGTATATTTTGCATGTCTTTGCGACCGAAGTAGCAATAGTATAAAATACATCACTCACAACAATAAAAACAACTATTTGTATGTGTAATCCAAGTTTGGTCTAAGGATAAGCATATATATATACTCTTATACATACTTATATAGGGTATGCAAGGCAGCACCTCGTTTACTGCCGAGCTACATAGGGTAGGTCATAACTGTTTGATATCTTAGAGTTGAGTTTACTACTGATTATGATTCTTCAGAAAGTTCTTTATTTCTGGCCAGCTTTTCTTTCTAATATTAGGCGGTAGGTTGTTCCATATCCTGGGGCCTAGATAGTGAGGCGACCTTTTGTACTTTTCTTTAGCTGGTTTTTTACAGGTGAGTACAGATGCATCGGCCATTCTGGTGGCACGAACACTCTTTTTGATACAGAGTTTGGTTAGTTGCTTAATAAACATAATATTCATTAATGCTATCTTACTCCGTTTGTCCATAGTGTTAATATTACCTGCCTCTTTTAGTGCATTAACTGGACGTTGGTCATTAATATACACTGTTCTGACGGCCTTGTTTAATGATCGTTCGATTTTATTTTTTACAGTAGCATTGGCCATACTCATAAAGATCAAACCATATTCCACAATTGACATTATGTGTGTCTTCAATATAGTCAAAGCCATATTCCTAGTTATTAGAGATCTTATTTTCCCTAAGAGGAAGCTTTTGTGGGCCACAGATTTCCTCAACCTCGACATATGTCCGTTCATGTTTATTTTATTATCTATCAAGAATCCCAGGTAATTCACATTCTTGAATTTCTTAATGGCTGTTCCATTAATGAATACCTCTCCTAGGTTTCCAACCTTGATGTTCTTTAACATGTTTGTTGTGCCCAGGATCTGTAGTTGGGTTTTTTTCTCATTAAGATTTAGACCATTTGCTCCCATCCAGTTGTTTATTTGTGAGGCACCTGCCTGTGTTGTTTTTAAACAGTCCTCCAACTTTTTACCCGTAATGGTGAGGGCAGTATCATCTGCATGAATCGAGATCTGAATCTTATTATCGAGCAATTCAATATTGTGTAGACACTTTGGGAGATCGTTGATATATATTAGAAAGATTAGTGGCCCTAAATGACTTCCTTGCGGTATACCTCTTGTTATTGATACTGGGGTGGAGATATAACCGTTCAGCATGGTTTTTTGAGATCTGTCTGTAAGGTAATTTTCTATTAGTCTAATTAACTTAGGGTTGAATTTGTAATATAATAGTTTATTTTTTAGTATACGGTGGTCGATGCTATTGAAGGCTTTGGAAATATCGTAGTACGTTGCGATTGAGTATTTACCCTCATCCATACCCATTACTGCACTAACAGAACTCAAACGGTGCGAATAAATAATGAAGTATCAGATGAAGTAGGACTGTCAGCCGGCATGGCCCAGGGAAGTATACTAGGGCCCATCATGTTCGTTCTATATATGAACGACTTAATGGAAATGAACTTTGCCTCAAAAGTACAATTATACGCGGATGACTGTGTAATATGGAGGGAAATTAAAAATGAAAATGATGTGAATGTGCTACAGGGTGACATATTAAAGTTTGAGAAATGGTGCCTGCACAATGGCCTCAAGCTTAATATAGGCAAGACCAGGATACAACGTATAAACGGTAACAGAAGGCAGAATAACAATATACCAAATTATAGATTATTGAATGATCGTATTGAGGAAACTAAGATTTTTAAATATCTAGGATTACTTGTCGACTCTGATCTAAGAATGGAACAGATGGTGAATTTTACCACCAAGAGAGCCTATTTTGAGATTAATAAGATTAGAAAAGTTCTGCCTTATGTTGCTCCTGATATTGCCCTTTCGCTCTATAAAACATTTGTATTGCCAATACTTGAGAATAGCATTGTCTGCACGGATCTGGGCCCACAAAATATACACCAGAAATTACAAAAGACTCAAAATAAAGGGCTTAGATCTATTATGAACGTGAGGGGGCATGTTTCGAATTATAATATCCATACAAGGTGTGGAATATTACCATTGCACCTCCGCAGGAAAGGTCGAATGTTATCTCTTATACATCGAACAGGCTCCTTCATTATTAGGAACAGAAATATGAATATACGAGGCGACGATGGGAGAAAAGTTAATGTACATAGATGGAAAAAAGACAATACTTCCAGATCTTGTCTGGCTAAATCTGATAATATATGGAACGACCTACCTCCTGTGATTAGAAATAATCTTGATCTGCCGAACTTCAAGATTAAAATAAAAGAAAGACTTTGGGCAGAGTTTAGAGAGAACGAAGAAATATATTAAGGGATGCTAGCTTATTTTGTGGACCCAGAACCCGAACCTATGTTTTTATGCGATTTTTACCTATATGAAGAAATACAAAAAAACATTTGTGCATTTTATCATCTTTTATTTTTATAAGGGTGATATTAACAGTAAGAGGAATTAACCTATCTCAGTTACAGGCTCCAATGATTGTTGACGTGAGCCGGTAGGTGGCGACACTCAATGCTACCATATCATATGGGCACATGTAGTTCGCTATTGAACCGACGGGGGGAGATTATGTGTATAAAGCGACAAAGGGTCGAACTCTATGATCAATATACTTAAATGTTAAAATGTTGTATTTAGTCTAAAATTAATTAATAATCATATTGAATGTATTCCACTAAATTTTCTGTAATATTTTAGACATGCTGAGAATGATCATTTGTAAAGTAATGAAATGCTGTCAATAAAGAAAGAAACAAACAAACTATGGGTGTAAGAAAGTCATACAGAGTTAAGCTGGTGGAATGATTTTTGCGAAAGCCACCCTGTTGGGGGCAGAAAAACTCATTTTTCTCCATATGCAAGGTAACAGACTCACAGAGTATTTTTTCCAACAACTTAGACATTAAGGGAACCAGCGCTATTGGACGCAGGTTATTGAAGAATCTCAAGTCTCCTCCCTTTGGTAGTGGTTTAACAGTATATGTCTTCCATTCGAGCGGGAAGGTGCCCGTCGATACACATCGTTTCAACAATAGAGTAACATGGGGGACTAGTTTCTGGAGGAACATTTTCAGAATTTTGCTAGAGACCCATTCAAAACCACTATTTTTGTTAGTATCAATTTGCTCGATCAGTTTGTACACAATATCTTCTGTGATTAATATATTACTTGTTTGCGTTGGACTGATTACGTCGTTCAGGAATTCAGAGTAAAGGGCATAATCTGCTATGTGTGTTTGACCTAGTTTACTAAAGAATAGGTTTAGTTCATTACTTGCCGCTTGGTTTGATATTTCCTGACCATCATGTAAGTAAGAGGAAGGAAGCGGTTTGTTGGTGTTACCTAGCATACTGTTTATATGCCTGCAAAATTTTTTACTATTCTTAGTGCAATTTGATAATTGAGATCTTATTTCATTCCTTTTTAGGAGCTTGATCGAGTTTTGGATTTCTTTTCTGACCCTAATTGCAGCAGCAAAGTCTTGTGGCAACCCGCTTCTATTGGCTTTTTTGAACAACCTATCTCTATCTCTGATCTTCTTTTTTACATCGTTATCTAGTTTGAATTTGCCTCTTCTGTACACCCGGATCTCTTCTAGTGGACACTTTTCATCTAGGAGATCGTTTAGACATTTCAGACCAAAGGCTTTCTGGAGTGTCATTATTGTCTCCGAATACATGTAGGTACGCGCTAAAGGGCAACAAGTAATTGTGTAAATCAACATCTTTGACATTACCAAAACGGCGACCTTGGTTAGAATCGATATACACTGGCTCTTTGGTTTTTTTAAGAGTGACAAAAGTACATAAGTGGTCCGAGATGTTGAAGTTAATGGTTCCCGCACATTTAACATGAGGATGGTCTGAGCTTATAATGTCTAACAGGCTCCCTCCTCTGACTGTGAATCTTGTGGGAGAGGTTATGTGTTGGAGCATATCAAAGTCAGAAATTAAGGTATGAAACTCATTTACAATGTCGTCATTTACATCAGACAGGTTCAGATTTATGTCCCCGCACACCATCAGGTTGCAATGAGGTAACCTTGACCTAATGCCCTCCATGGTCACCCTTAGACTATCTATAAAACCTCTTCTGTTGCCACTGGGAACTCTATAGATGTTTAGGACGGTCATTTTGCGCCTATTACCAGGTTTTATTATGAGACATTGTATTTCCACTATGTTAGAACATATATTAAATTCCTCCAGTGACCAAGGGTCCACTTTACAACTGACGTGGGCATAACAACACAGTCCTCCACCAGATTTTTTTACATGCTCTCCTGATCTATCTTTTCTTATAATATTAAACTCAGGATTAATCTCAAGTTGATTATCAAAATCACTCTCATTAAGCCAAGATTCCTGAATCAACACTATCTTTATAGATCCCTTCATAATGGAATTAGAGAGTTCCACTATTTTGTTTCTTAATGATCGGACATTGACAGATACAACACTTAGGCCCTTTGAATTGATAACATTAGTCAGGCTAACCGATTCCATTTCGTTCTAATACATCAGTGTGTAGATATACATGACAAACGTTCGAATGATTACCGTTAACATGACTCATTATATGCTGATTTTTGTGAGCGAGGTTAAACAGGCCAATGACATGCATGGTATAAGTTAAAAACACAAGGTGCCTTCGAAGGCTAGGCGACAGCGGTACGAGCATAACTCGGTCGGAACGAAGCTGCTTGGGTCGACTTATACAGTTGACGACCATCTGATAAAGCCAAATTTTAGATAGGTGAACAAATTTGGGACAGTATCATATATACATACAACATAGACTCAAATATAAACAGGTTAGCCAGTGGCTCAAGATAATGTCTGGACGCTTACCCTATGCAGCATGACTTTCACACCGGGTCCTCCATCTTGGATCCCACATAGGTGCTCAGCACATAATAACTAGGTTAATTATATATAGGCGTCGAACCTTATCAATTATATAACGCAAGCCTCTATTAGGTTGTACTTTCTTCTGGTTACATACATTGAATTCTACACCGACAAATGAATATAATAATCGTCAGCGATGCATGTATATTTGCTGCCAACCTTAACTTCCGGTTGTTTACTTCCTGGCCTGAACACGTGTATCAGTTTGTAAACACAATGACGCGCTACAATGGATTAATTGTTCGTCAGGAATGTAACGGGAATTAAATATGCATTATGTTTCCAATAAGGTGGGTGTAGGAGTTTTATTCCTTGCTTCTCTCACCTTGTCGAGGTCGCTGACCGATTCGCTTAGAGACTGTCCCAATTTTGGATCAATCTTACGTATCTTGCGACTGCTGGAAGGTGGAGCGGGCGTGCTAGTCTTGTTAAAGTCCAGTTTACTCGGTTTGAGAATTCTTAGTTTGCTCGCATTCAGCCTGGTATTGAGGGGTCGACTTGCAGCGTCCCAGTCTGGTAGGTCCTTAAGACTGGCCTCTATCTCCATGTCAGTTTCATTCATTTTTAGTGAGCTTTCTTCTTTAGATGGATACTGAGAGAAGTACCGGGCCTGTGCTTTAGCCTGGGAGGCGGGTGAGAGATCTTTCACGTCAACTGCAGGCGGGGGCGGGGACAGAAAGGTTATCTTGGGGAGTTCGTGCTTGTATGATTCACAGAGTTCATCCCTGACTGACATGAGTAGTTTGCCCTGTGTATTACACCCTTCCCAGGTACGTGCCCTCAGTTTTACATTGCCCAAGTATACTCCACAACCCCATTTTAGGTTGTGTGTCGCCTCTACTAGTTCAATGTCTCCGGTTTCCAGTAATTGTGTACGCAGAGATTTACACTGTACGAACTTGGCTTTGATAAAAGCTCTCATATAGCTTTCTTCCTTGGAGTCCCACTCGTCGTCTGAGTTCAGTTTTCCCCCAAATTCTTTGATTTCATATGGATCCCGCATAACAGCCAATTTTCGGGAGGCGGTATTGTTCCCTGTTTTCAGGGCTTTGTAGTAGAACAAGGAATGTTCGACAGAGGTGAAATCAATCTTTTCGATATTAAATCTGCAGGGGTATAAGTTGGATGGCCACGCATGATGCCCTTGGTAAGCCAATACACCTCCAATTTTAGCGACTTTGATGGAGCTGGGTTGGATCGAAGTAGGTAGGAGGTCCAGTTGGTTTTGATCATAGTTTTTGCCTTTGTACTGTATCTTGTCCCCTTTGATCTTAGCATTAGGATCTAGATCAGTGTTCACTGCTTTTTTGGCCATGATGCGTAGAATGTTCCTATTCCTTCGTACCTCTGCCTTTACATCGTCCTCGAAGGACCAGAATTTATTAGATGGGAATTTGTCAGGTGGGAATGCTCGATGATCAAATAGGCGACCCTTTGACGCCATAAAATCCTTTTTGTCCTTGATAAACTTGAATCGGAGGACGATTGGGTCGGGTCTTCTGCTGTTGGTTTTGGAGACAATACGGTAGACGTCATCGATTAGGTTATTTTCGAAGTGGGGCAACACCATTTGTATGATTTTGGTGCAGGTAGTGTCTAGTTCGTCTCTCGCCCTGGACATCACACCGTTGAGAACCACACATTTTTCACGAAGTTTTGTATCTACCTCGTTATTAATTAATTTTTGCTTTGCTAGTTCATAATTGAGGTGACCTACTTCATTTTCAAGACAGTTTAACTGTTTCTCCATTTTTCTTGTGTATTCCAGCATTTCCTGATTTCGGACGATCTCCTCAGTATGGCTTGTAGCGATTTCTGTGCACATCTTTTTGGCATCTTCCACAGAACCAACCATGTTGTTATGCCCCTCAAGTAGTTGACCCAGTAGATCCTCATTGGTTTCATCACCGGAATCATCACCATCTTCGACCTTATTTTCCTCCATGATCGAGTCTTTACCATCTTGATCCCCCATTTTAGTACACTGGGGAGTATTGTTAGACACTGAAGAGGTGCTCAGTTCGTGTAACCTCTTTTGATCTGGGGTATCTCCTGTTGAATCCTCAGAGTTACGTTTCATAGCGCCAAGGTAACGTAGAGAGTGCAGAGTTGACACCTGACAGTGGACTTATTATGTCAGCCAAGTGACAGACAGTTGTGGCGGTAAACAATGAATGAGTATGCTCCTGATATCGCTCACTTGGAGTGCAGGGGAGAACAAATCTAGGAAACAGTTTGAATGGACTTATTTGCCCGGATTTTGGTGTGGAATATGTTACCTTGGAGGGATTTGGATCAGTTCTTGATAAAAAGTGTCCCTTATATACACGATCACCGATCGTTGGCTCAGGTTAATCAGAGCGCTCACTCGACGTGTGTTACCGGTAGGTCCGCCATTGAATTCAATTGTATGTTACTAGCTGTCCTTAAATTGACCGGTGTGATTCGGGCACAATTAATATATAAAAGTTATACCAAATAAAATAAGTCAACTAGCATCTGTCAGTGCCAGAAGAAGAAGCCCAGATTTTATTAAAATCATGCATTCACATACATGATATCACATGGTATGGTTGATTATGTATAAGAGAAGCAATACAAAATTCTAATCATTTTTAAAGTTTTCTTCTAGATTAGGAAATCCTAAGTGTAGCCTTCAATGGACAACTCTATTCAGCATCAAATCCTCAATATTATGCATTTCCAACAAGCAAATTATATTTAAAGAGAATAGTATATTGATTGATTAAATAGAAGTTAATCCTAGAAAAACCTAGAGAAATGATATCATTGGTTCTGATGATCCCCAGCTTAGTCACAAGGAAAAGATGCCCTATGTGAATGCCACCATCTTTGAAGTACTGCGATACATATCCAATGCTCCAATGTCTGTCCCTCATGCTACTACCCAGAAAGTCCAGATAGGAGGCTACCACCTTGGTAAGGGGCAAGAGGTTAACTGCATTGGTTAACTGCATTGAGAATATTAAAAATTGTATTAACAATTGAAGATGTTTAAAAAGTAAATAATATTTTTTTCCTAATGTCCTGAACAACATAATTATCGGATATCATAATGTGTGCATTTCTGTTCTGACCATGGATACCAATATTATATTTGACCCCTTTAGGTTTGGGTGAACCTGTGGGCACATCACCATGATGGGAGATACTGGGAAGAACCCTGGAGTTTTAAACCTCAGCGTTTCCTCACACCAGAAGGGCAGCTTGTGTCTCCCAGTCATCCCAACAGGCGCAGGTCAGGACATCTTCACTCTTGTGGGGAGGGGAGGCAGGGTAGGCTTCTGTGCTGACTTTGGATTAGACCTTGGATGAAATGGAACATATTGATAATATATCATGGTGCTGGGAATAATCTAAAATATTCAGCCTGTGAAATCTGCTTGAATCATATAATATTGGGTTTATTCATTGGTGGGTAAATTTCAGATATATACAGGCGATGACCATTTCTCATTTTCTATATTATATATTATATTATTATATTATATATTATATCTATATGATTTGTAGAAATATACAGAGCTTTATTGCTGCATTTAAACTGAGGTATTCCTGTTATTGTTGTAGTTATATATACTTGGATAAATCACAATGGTTAATAAATTGTACATATCCTTTCTAAATATAGCACCCCATGTGCGTTGAATTCACCATCAATATTTATGTGTGGCATTCGATTCAAGAATATCTACTGTCCAACATGTGTACACAAATGTAGTGAACCACTTGTCTAGCCAGAAAAAAAAACCTCCCTCAGACTCTCACAATGACCTATTATTGATAGTTCACTTGAAGGAGGGCATGTTGCCAAAAGCCTGGTGACGTAGTGAACATCAACTTCAACAATGTTGATTTGAATGCCTTAGGGAAACATCCCTCTCTACCAAAAAAGTAGTTAACCACTTCTCTAGCAATGTTAGACAAACGACCTCCCACTCTTACACTTGCCTCATGTGTGTATAGACCAGTAATTGATATAAGCATTAGTGGCTAATGGTACCAAACTACACCTGGTATATCCATCCAGTAACAGTTTGTTTCTGCTTTAGTCTCATTGCTTTGGTTTTTTTCAGCTTAATGGCATTTGGGGCCGGTAAAAGAGTGTGTGTAGGAGAAACACTGGCCAAGAACCGCCTCTTCCTCCTCATCTGTCTGCTCTACCAGAGGTACAACATACTGCCAGAAGATGCTGACAATCTGCCTGTATCAGATCCCAGGCAGTATGCAGTGGCATTTGTTCTGAGACCTCCCTCATACAAAGTAAATTGTGTGCCGAGGTGTAATATGAATTAGTGTCTAATTCTTGGGTAATAGTTGATACAGTAAAAAACGTATCAAACTGTTTTCCATATAAAAAAACAAGTGGAGCTCTTGGTATAACTGTGCTGCTTTGAACTAATCAAAAAGCGATTTCAAATAATGAAAAGAAAACTGAATAGCCTGAAAGTAATTATTAACTTTGGTGAAGAAGTAAAATGTTTGTAGCAGGTTATAATAAATGCAATTACAAGAGAAAACAGATTATTTATGACATTTTCAGATGAAAGAAATAAAGAAATGTCATGTTACAAACACAAACTTTTCTTCAGCTTTGGGCAAAATATTACAATAGAAATATCCTAGTGTAATGTGGTTTTAATTGTATTTCTAGTGCCAGAGATAAAGGACAATTTGCTTCCATTCCTTAGTTTAGGTTCCACTTATCTAATAATTAATATTAGTACTGTGTTAGTCTAGTAAGAGGATCGGGTAATGTCAGTGTTCATATAGTAATGTATCAGCCCATCACCAACAACCATAACCATTCTACAACTCATGCGTATAATTTGGCTAATAAAATATTTCAGTCACATCCCAGGATTCAAACCCTCAGGTCTCCATTTATTTCTCCTTCTACAACAGCTCTACAACACTCTAAAAATATATATAATTTCATGAACCAGTTATAACACATGAACAAAAATCTCTTCTTTTGGAATCTATTTTCATTTTGTAAATTATAAGCTCAGTGACTTGTCACCCAGTTGATGTACCAATAAGTCAAATACAGTCTTATAGTCTGTCCTAGTCAATTCCCTGACTCCCTTGCCCAAGGCAAAACGAAAACCTGAAAATGTTTGAGAAATAAAGAGTTGAATAACTCTTATAATTGTTATACACCAGTATACGTTTTATTACCTTCACAATAGGACATCAATGTTCTCTTATCAATGACAAAATATCATGGGATAAGATAAACAATCTTGAGCCACAACATTAGCAAACAGATAAATCATCTTAATAACAAGGGCAATGTACAAAGTACAAGGTAGATTAATTGAATTTAAGGATAATCAAAAAAACAGTGATTTATCTCTGATGTTAATGTATGGAAGGTGGAATACCATTATTCCGCGTTCATCAGTTAATATTTTGATAAGAAAGCAGCTTAGCCATAGCCTTGGCCTTTGTCAACCCAATTTGGAGATGGTTCCTCCTGGTATAGCTTTAGTCCTCTCTCCCAAGCCTGGCAATAATAGACTGTATCATGCCTTTACCATCATTTCCTTCATCATACATGTATGATTAGCTTTCTAGCATCACATTGCCTGGAAATATGTATAAAACTCACAATTATTTATGAATGTAGCCTTGATTTCCATTGATCTAATTGGTCATTTCACCACATTACATGTGTCCATATATTTTCCTAGGATAATTCAGTACATATTAAAGCCTGAAAATTATGGAATGAACATTAAAAAAGTCCATATACTGATGTTATTAGACTTGACTTCAAATGACTGATATTACTAATTTAATTCAATTATGTCACTAGTTTGATTTGCTGATATTATTACTTCCAAAGATGCTGATATTCATAATTCAATTCATGAATATTGAAATTTGTATTTACTGTGTTCACTCATTCCTCTTACTGATATCAATAAATCGATTCACAGATACAATATATATATATTTTTTTGATATATGGCCACTAGAATTTAAATTTGATTTCATCAACAGTATCTCTAAATAGTTAATTAATGTTTGTATATATTCAGAGATGTCTCAGAATCTCTAAATCATGTGGGTAAATATGGAATAATGTCCCAACAGCTTCCCATAGTCTTGTGACCGGTGGGAGATACACTTAGATGATAGACATAGACATCATTCAGTCCGTGTGGATTCACATTCAGCTTCAAGTTACAAAATGGAGGCAACAATATTGGCAGTCTTCTGCCTTTCTCTGACCACATTCTGGATGATTTTACAAAGAATCAAGAAAGGAAAACTTCCACCAGGACCACCAGGTCTGCCTTTCTTTGGCAACATGTTCCAGCTTGATGGAGAACGTCCCCACTTAACGCTTACTGAGTGGGCCAAACAATATGGTGACATATTTACTATCAAACTCCTGGGTGAAGAGAGGATAATTCTCAACTCAGAGGAGTTGATAAGGGAAGCTACAGTTACATCTTCAGAAGCATTCGCTGGCAGACCAAGGATGGTTCGTTTTGTAGAATTATACTTAAAGAATGGGATATCTATGACATGTACCAAGAATTCCCCACGCTGGACAAAAGTGAAGAAAGCCATCATGGGTTCTCTGAAGACATATGGGACTGGACTGGGCAGGGTAGAAGAACTCACACTACAAGCGGCCAAGGAGATGCTTGCAAATATCGATAAGCAAAACACTGCCTTTGATATCTTCTCACTTTTTGAGGAGACTACTGTGAAAATCATACATCACATGGTAATCACATTTCTTGATGCCTGTTTGGGACAGCCCTGTAGGTTTTTGCATTAATGGTACAAAAAAAATTGAAATAAGACATTCACCACTAGTTTCATTACTATCACTTGTAATATTTGCAGTATATTCATTTCCAACCAATAGGGGCCTTTTAGCCGCCATGTTGAATCTTGATTCGCATGGAATTATGGGACTAATGGTACAGTGTAAAATCTACAAAAAACATGTCATATTGACTATGGACTATGTAAAAATGTTCCAATGTCAATATACATTTATGTTATGATAAAAGAAATAAAATATTATGATAAAAGAAATAAAACATTTTTTTATCTTATCTTATCTTATGATGTTCCATGACACAAGTTGCCAGCTTTCCCATCATGCATTTGGTTTTCCTAGATCATTTTTACAAACAGTGATATTGGTGAAAACATTCTTGCCGTTTTCGATAGAAATGTTGCCAAAATGCTTGTATGTCAGATTTCCACAGAATCCATCCCAGGATGCACTGTAACATACATGCGCAGTGTCACATGAAACTCCTCTATTGGAGAAACAATAACGTATAACATTAAAGTATTTGGGACTCTTTTTCTAGGTTCTTCCAAATCATCCACTTCTTTGAACACAAAAATGTTTTTCTTCAACTTGACTTCAACCTGACCTTGAAGTTAAATGGAAAACGATTGACCAGTACAATTGTCATAGAAATTTCAGGGATTGTTTTCTATTACATAAGAAACTAATGAATGGCAACAACAGTTATGTTGCCCCTTTAGTCTTTTTGTCACTTGAACAAAATGGTGGTTTACTATTAGAGTCTATGAACAAAAATAATTCGTCATCTTGCAATGATCAAAACAAGTTGGATACTACTAAAGTTGACCATGTCAGAATCGCAGATGTCATTCATGTTAGTGTTGTCACTGTCATGCTCATCGTTGCATGCACTTGCAACTGGTTTACACTGAGTGTCATCAGGAGATTTGCTCCAATAACATATATCTTAAAACTGTCCACGTTTTAATTATGTCAAAACTGTCAACCCTTAGGACAGACTAATGCCATGGTGGCAGCTCAGTTACATATAAATACAGATGGCAGCACCTCGATGAATCCTAACTCAGCTAGGAGCCAGTTCGTAGGGTTGCATTTTTAGACTCACCCATGTATTTTTAATGAGATTAAACATATTGGATCAAACTTCGTAGATAGGGCTATCAAGAGGCTAATGACGTACACTGGTCAATTTGTTCTTCCTCAGTGTTGAACAGGAAAATAAACCAGTAAAAGTAATTGCAAAATTGCCATGAAATCCATGACTAAAAAAAAAACTCTTCTTCTCCCAGTCCTATACTCAAATGTTTCACTCTACAAGTTTAAATCATCTTGAGGTGATGATTGAAGTTGATCTATTTCTTTCTTGATTTTGTAGACTCAACCCTTAAAGCTGGGTTCCACTGGCCGGCACCTTCTCCCACTTCTGCTCCCACTTCTTGACTAAAGAAGGAAAAGCAGAAGTGGGAAAGTAATTGGGATGGGTGCTACTGGCTTCTGCTACATAGCAAGGGTTATTCCCGCTTCTTTTGGCAGTTTATCCATGCGTGGAGTGCTCCTGCTTCTATCACACATAGATATTTAACGGCCGCTGCTTTGTAGCTGAAGTAACAAAAAGTAGCCAGACCTGAAGCAGGGCAATGGTACCAGTCTACATTACCTCTCCTGTTACTTGATGCATTCATTTCCATGTGAAAATCTAATGTTGTCTGTTCACATTTCTGAGAAATGGTAGAAGAATTGGTGGAAATAACATCCTAGTCGCACCCATTCCGTTTACCTTCAGTCTATTGCTCCCGCTTCTAAAGAAGCAGGACCAATAGCCTAGACTATCAAAGTAGCTGCAAGAGTAGCCGGCCAGTGGAACCCAGCCTTTAGCAACCTGACAGAAAGGCCAAAAGTTAAAATAGTTAAGGCAGTGGATAATGTATTCATAATTGATCAATCAACTAAAATTCGGAAATGACAATGAAGAAATCCTGTTTTTGTTTTTCTAGCTTTATTGCTGCAACATTTTGGATGAAGACGCATCTTTATTGGCTGAAATAGAACCAAAAATAAGTTGTCTTTGCATCAGTGGCGGGACCGGAACGTTTATTGAAATTCTACCGTGGCTAAGACACTTCCTACCTAAGTATGTTCGCAAATTTGACGAGCTATTTGTGGAATCTGCTAAAACTCATTGGTCAAATATCAAGCAGGTGGGCAAAGACTTCAATAGTTTGTAGTTTCAAAATAATACAAATGTAACTTTATTTGCTTTGTGATAAGATACCAGAGTCTTCATGTATTCCAGAATAATAATGGTGACATTTGGCTGTGCATTGGCAAGCTGATATATAGATGAACGGTTATTAAACTTTCTGCATTCAAAATTCATATATTTAAGTCACAGGGTCAAAACAAAGAGAGTGTATTGGAAGCACTTCTTGAGTACAACAAGGTCAACAGCAAGGAAATACTGAGCAACCATGACATTGTCAGTCTTATGATAGACATTCAAATGGCAGGTATGATATAACAAATCTGTAATCAAATAATGCTTGCTTCAAGAATTTTGAAATCATGGCCCCAATCTACCTTCCATGTAGGGTAAATAGTTGATGACTAGTTGAATGCCCCTATAATTGTTTATATTCCAGGTATGGTCACCACAAGTACAACCCTATACAGCCTGGTGTCACTGTGTATCAAACATCCAAATGTGGCTTCTGCAATACAAACAGAAGTTGATGATATCATTGGCTCTGGTGTTCCCCAGCTTGGTCACAAGGAAAAGATGCCCTATGTGAATGCCACCATCTTTGAAGTGCTGCGATACATATCCAATGTTCCCACATCTATCCCTCATGTTACCACCTGTAATGTCCAGATAGGAGGCTACCAACTTGATAAAGGGCAAGAGGTAAACTTAATCAATTGTATTTGTGGTGTCTAAATACTAAAGATCATTTCTCTAGGTCATGAAAAAATTTGGAATGTCATTAATGATCTCAAATGATTATCTAAAATATATTTGCCCCCTTTAGGTTTGGGTGAACCTGTGGGCACATCACCATGATGAGAGATACTGGGAAGAACCCTGGAGTTTTAAACCTGAGCGTTTTCTCAAACCAGATGGGCAGCTGGTGTCTCCCAGTCATCCCAACAGGCGCAGGTCAGATTTTTTATTTTTTGTTGATTTTGGATCGCAGGACGTTTGAAAATAAAAGTACACTAGTTTATTAGACATGCCTTAGTTATAAGGATGTAGACCTATTTCCGTGATTATGCAAACAAAAAAGTACATAACATAAGATGGTGGTTTAATGAAAATTATGTACAATCAGTAAGTAGTTCAGAGAAAATAGCAATATCAAGAAAAAGAAATATGAATATTTGTTAATTGTTAATAGTTCACAAAGATATCTAAAATAGATTGTCTTTAATCGTGTGAGGTAAAAAATCATACCAAAATATATCAGAAGTTGTATTACTTTCTCAGAGCTCAACCAATTTAGGACAAAGTCAATTAGTTAATGGATAAATTGTTCAATCTGTTATCAGGCTATGACTTTGTTGCAGGCTGATGGCATTTGGTGCTGGTAAAAGAGTGTGTGTAGGAGAAACCCTGGCCAAGAACCGCCTGTTCCTCATCATCTGTCTGCTCTACCAGAGGTACAACATACTGCCAGAAGATGCTGACAATCTGCCTATATCAGATCCCAGACAGTATGCAGTGGCATTTATTCTGAGACCTCCCTCATACAAAATACATTGTGTGCCGAGGTGTGCAGGCAAATAGTGTTTGACTTGAAAACCGAACAAATTTCACAAACATGAGATGTATGTGTACATTGAGATTTCTTTCATCAATTCTATGGCTTCAGACTTTGTCATAGATGCTCTGACACTGCTGAGAATGTTATATTAGAACAAATCATTTATGGTGCAGACAGATTGAAATCTTTAAAAGCTAGAATTTAAGTATTCTGTAATCAACAATGTATTGTCTATGTGAAGTAATCTTGCAGGGTAATCTCTGTGAACATATTGACAAGGAAGACCCAGTAGCTATGTCCAGAATGAGTCATGGTAAACAGTGGTCCTAGATTAAATTCCCAGTCTTCGGCCATCTGTCTAATCAATACTTGTCTGAATAATGGCGTTTCCAAATATGTTCTAATTACTTAATTACTTCTAATTATCTCAATAAACCTCTTATCTTGATCTTGCTATCTATTGTTCGGCTCAACTAGCATCAACAACAAATCACATTTCAGCACACATGTGCAACACTAACGTCCCTATATGAAGCTTGTACAACCACACTTTGTAGGCACAACCCCTGACGAAGACCCGCTTGGGTTGAAATGCGTTGGGTACAGTTAAATAAAAAGTGCTTCAGAATATCAGGATTGGAGTAATCTTTACTGGGTTTACATACCTAATTTACATCTATAGAGATTAACTACTAGGTTGCAGACATGTGCATATCAAGTCAGTATATTCTGCATTGAGCTTCATATCTATAAAGTATTAGTTATCTATATAATGCGGTAGAATTGTCTTCTCTAATTGTAAACAGTGGATTTACTTTTTCAATGTGATCATGATTATTACCCTTGATGTAACTAACTGTATTCTGATCAGAAATATGTTCTTGCATTAAAAAGTATCTGAAATTTTTATCAAAATAAAATATGTTTAGAAACAAAAATGTCTTATTTTCAAGGTGAGTGGAACCATGGAGTTAGTTAACTCGTATATGATATGCCTTTACTAATGTCAAACTAATCTAATGTTCACAGGTGCATAATTGAAATGGGGCGGTTAACATAATAAATAATGAGTCTGTTACCATGACCACTATTAACCAATAAGTGGTTTAGAGTAAATGCTAACCTGAAACAGTTACAACTTATACGGCACAGTAGACAAAAAGATATAATATCTAATGCCTCAAGCGAATGGAAAAACGCCTGGAGAATGTTGCACGCTGATCTAAGCAGCTTAACAGGATAGATTCTTATTTTAGGAAGCATAGTCTCCTCATAATGTTTTAAAAATATAAATATTTGTATATGTTCCATTTTTCTCACAAATGTTGTCATCAAGATGAGTCTACACTTCTTCATATTCTTCACTTTATTAATGTCTATACTAAGGAACGAAAAGGGGTTCGATGTATTTATGTGTGTTATCGGCCCAGAGGAAGTAAGATTTGTTGATATATTGAATAAAGCTGTTTCAAAAAAAAAGAAAAATTATTCATGAAATAATGCCACTTTCTCTGGCTGTTACTCCTCATTTAGAACTATATGTCATGGTCACAGTTTTCTGAGTCAGGCATTGGAATCAATAAATTGTGGTGCAGTCAGGTGGCTCTTGAGATTGCACCCTACATGGTAGTATTATTGGCCAACCAAATGCTTTATGAATCTGAGCTAGGGATAAACATTAAAATTTAGGATAATATTTGGTTCGAATTGTTAACTTCAGTGGAGCCCAAGAGGATTCCGGTTGAACAGAAGTTATCCTTTTGATTATATTGTAGAATTTAGAGTTAAATTCAGGACTTTTGTTGAGCTGCCGGGTTGTAATTTCGCCACAACTACAACATGTGCAGCTTGATTATGATATTTGTCTCACAGGTGGGGGTGAGGAACTCCACTGCAGCAGAACAGATCTTGGGGTTTTCTCCCATACAATGCTCAGAGGAAGGAAGCACTGCACACACTATCTAATGCGATCTCTTCCTCCCCCACTAGTTGTCGGATATGATCACTGTGTCACTCAGACCGATTGTTTGACAGCTTTAGATGACAGATGTCAGGTGCCAGAGGCCATAATAATTACATAATACATATAATTGAACACAGGACATATATATATATATATATATATATATATATGAGTATTTGATATAAACCTTCATTAGCTATTAAAGAAAAAACTAGAGTTAGCCTGAAAGTCTTGTCTTCTCCTTGATAGTAACCAATGTCATGTAAATAAGATGAACCATTGATCTGTGCTGAGTAGACCCAGGAGGCTATTTTATTCCCAACTTTGGTTTTTTATTCAGGCAGAAAGAAAACAACAGATTACACTCTCACAAATCAATTGTGATTTTCGTAGTGTCCTGAAGATTCAAAGCTATTACAATTCAATCATTGCAGGGAAGAGTTTGATTAGCATTAAATCCTAATCGAGTCATTTATCTAATATAATAGAGTACTGATTCTTATATGATTACATTATTCTTGGTGACGTTTTCTTGATATTATATGCGTTCCATAATGATGAGATGAGATGGAAATGAAGGATACTGACTATTGAATATTTATCTATACATTTAAGGGGAGTTTTGTGAGATTGGTTGGTTATAAGAAGTGTGTAGTTTGTTAAACGTTTGAGTCCTAAGGATATGGGTTATGCTATTTGACTTTCATTTTCTGAACCTACAGAGACAATAGTCAATGAGTATCCATTTTTCATCTTCTTTATAAATGATTATTATACATTTCCTATGTACAGCTCTAGTAGTGCACATGTTCATAACCTGTGTTCTAGCTATATACAATATGTTACTTATTTATAACACATGGAGAACAAGTAATAACGGGAAAAGCATGTAAGCATAGGCCAAGTTGCTTCCTGCATGTTAACCTGGCGTTGCCTTACAAGGCATTATTATTATGATTGTTCAGGTGAGCCATGGGATTACAAGATGCGGTAAAATCTGGTTTAAAAAAAGATACCATTAATCAGTTCGGATTTCATTTGTCTGCTAAATCCTCTTTAAATTTAATTCATATATAATTTCTTAGGATATTAATGAATCAGATGGGTCAGGAATCATCTGAAGAAATTTCTAGTTTACTGGCCAGCTTACATGTTTATAAATCAAAATCAAAGTTTCAAGAGGCCCAACATACTCCAATTAAAAGAAAATAATCATGTCACAGAATGAGGACAAAGAAGTGGCATGGATTCAACTGCCTTTTAGAATCTATTTTCATTTTGTAAATTATGTAATGATTAGAGCTTGAGTAACTTGAAACAAAGTTGATAACAGATGAACAGATCCAAAACTAAGTAACCAAACAGGTAAATAGGCGTGGGCAAAATAGCAATTTGGGGTGGGCAAAAAGGCAATTAAGGGTGGGGAAAAAAGGGCACTTTGGGCGGGAAAAAAGGCAGTTTTGGGGAGGGTAAAAGGGGCATCATGGGGCCCAAGCATGGGGTTCGAACCCCCTGACCCCCCCCCCCTGGATCCGCCCCTGTTGTTGTCTCTCTCTCTCTCTCCCTCTGTGACGCATGATATAGGGTGACCTAGTTTTGGTGGGGGGACTCTGTTATTATGCTAGAAAAGCACTCATCCGCATTGTTAGTGTCTGTTCAGTGCAATATGAAACAATGTATTAACAGAAAACAGAAAATAGGCAACATCAGGTACGAAAAAGGTGAAATGGAAGAGATCAGGATAGGAACCTGGAGCGTTCAAACATTGCACAGCGAAGGGCTTCATCAGGGTACCACAGTGGAGTATGACAATGAGTTTTGGCAATTAGATTGCCTATTTTCTGTTTTCTGTTAATCCATTGTTTCAAGTTTCACTGAACAGACACTATCAATGCAGATGAGTGCGTTTCTAGCATAACAAAAACAACAGAGTCCCCACACCAAAACTAGGTTGCATTAATAATGATCTTTATACTGCCGGCTGTATAGTGAGAGTGACACTGCAAAATTAGACCCGTTCTCGCAATCTAATTGCCAAAACGCATTATCAGCCGGCGAAACTTTAATGTCCACCAGGGAACGGGACTGGCCGTTTATCGCGGTCCACAAGCCCACCAGAATCCAAAGATCGGCGAATAATTGCCCATCATGCATCTCTGAGCTGGGTAATGAGGCGACTGTGTTACACAATGTCATTAACCCTCCTTCACATGTAACTGGAATCTGTCTGCGTTTTCCTTGGAGGTTTGATAAATCACACTGACACCAGTCATTATCTAATTCTTTTCTATATTAAAATGGGAGCCCACACTTAATACTTTTACTACATGGGGCATACAGGACACCTTTCCTGCATGCAGGGTTAGCTGTGGTTGCTGGCATTGAAGTTATCTATCAACGAGAAATACAATAATAGGGTAGAGTGACTTGGTGATTAGATCATTTGGTTGTGTTGCTTCGGCTGGTATATTGGCCTGGGAACAGGTGCCTTCGCTCTTGTTCCTGGGCCAATAGACCAGCCTAAGCAACACAACCAAATGATATAATGCCTTTAGTCCATATTTGTTGGGAAGTTACTGTCATTAACAACAAATTGTTAATGATGTAGAAGCAAAATGAACGAGAGGAAAGACATTTACATAATACACATAGACAAACACACATTATTTAGCAGAAGAGATTTCATACCAGAAGCAGCAAACGGTATCTCTACTAGAGCCACAAATGGGAAATGACACTCAGTTTCAGCCAGTTCCGACAGGAGGTGACTATGCATCATCCAGAGGTCGCCACTAAAAACACCCTCCTCTGGAAAGTAGGCTTTTACCAATCATTCAATTTCATTCATCATTCAACATTTATATTTTACTTTATTACTTTCATCTTAAAGATCCTTCAATTAAGAATAGAAATACTTAGCACTTATTGGACGAGTTGCCGCACGGCGCGTAAATAAATTTGATTATTTATTTAAGCGTCCGTGTGGCAACGAGTCCTATAAGTTGATTATCATACATGCCTAGATTTGCATGTAAAACGTGCTTAATTAAAAAGATGATAACATAATTTACCATAATATCTGGTTTTCACTCCCACTGGCAAACTTGTGTCGGCAACCTCGTGCCACCAAACTTGCATCGCCATGACAATGCGCCGGTAATGTACTAGTCCGATACCGCGTTACAAGTAATGAGTGGCTGTCAGGGCCTTGGTAGTGAATGCGTGTATAATAATACATAGTAAAGTAATAGTAATACATAGTTAAAATTTGAAAACAACTATCAAACCACATTGATATTAGCTGCAATAAGATTTTTGGAGCTGTGCCACCATTAACATCCCTTTGATGAAAAAAACCCTGTCGTCTTGGCAACACATAAGTGTCTTATGAAGATACTTTGCCATGTTTGGGCACAGCTTTTCAGCTTCTTACCATTGGCCAGTGAACCTCATAGGTAGGGCCATGCCATTCCACTCCACATATAACTAGCAACAATAAGTTAGTAACATGACCTACAGTAAAAGCCTTAATAATGTCCATTCCTTGACATTATCATAAGTTATATGTACGAGTTATTTACTATCTAATCTTGACTCATGTGATAACATTAATGATGTATGTGATATAAGTGGCTCTCGTTGTATTTGTACTAAATGACCATTTTCCTTTTACTTTCAAATCGTTATGATTTGCCAACGTTTAACGTACCAATATTTTTTGTTGCCTAGGGCATATATGTTGATAAGTATTCCGTTATCTCTATTTATATTCCTTAGTTCTAAACTAAAATATATAATAAATACTATAACTATGCACATTGGAACCAACACAAATAAAATAGGCATATTAAGCAGGACTAGTCATGGCCCGTGCGAAAACCATTTTAACCGAAAATAAACACAAGCTTACTAGTGCCGCCCAAGTCTCTATTCCAGGGAACCTATATATCCCAGAACCCCATTTAACTCACTTTTTTCACTTAATTTGATCTTAACCCCTACAATTCTTTCACCAATCGAAAGGGAATGACATCAATGACTAAATGTGTGAGTTCAAAAGAAATCCAAGCCCCAGATGTAAAGATATTAGTGAAAATAAACAATGAAATGACTTGAAAATGACACAAATATGAAAAGGATGTCTGCTCTGGGACTCTTGGCTCAGTTTAATTTACAGGTCTTACATGCTTGGCTATAGGGGAATGTAGAGCACATGCATTTAAACACTAGGCATACCCATTGATGCAACACATGTTAGCCTTAATTCAATCCAACATTTTCCTCATTGTGATTGAAGAGATTGGGGAAAGTAAAAAATATCTTTGAAGTTCCCTGTTATAGCCACAGTTGATTTAATGATTCATATTATCATAAACGTATATCTTGTATCTGCAATATATTTTTACAATATGCAAGTCGAGAAGGTGTGCATGCTTCTCTGGATGTCTATGCCATGAAAGTTGAATGTTAAATGCCAAGATCTTCTTGGCACACAATCATAATAGACCGTCCACGACCCACTCACTCAGCTTGTACATTCTGTAGGTGTGAGAATGTCTACATCACATTCATCATAGCATATTACAGGAGAAACGTGGACTTCATCAATCATCATTAACTATCTCACTAAGTGGCACAAAGTGGAAAATATCTACATTTCTTATAGAGTAGGCCATATATTAGACCCAGTGGGACCCAGTTGAGATCCCTGTAATGGAAGGCAGGTGATTATTTGAAGTATACATAACTGTTCTATTAGATAAAACAAGTGACATCAATTTGTAAGTTTCATTAGGAACATGAGAAAATTTTTTACAGGGATGGAGTGTGATATAGAGTCAAAGGTTTTCCATTGTTGAAGAATGTGCAGGCTGTAAGTTTCTGATCATTGAATTGATGAAGAATTGTATACATTAGTTTGGCAGTACTAATGAAACTGTGTGAAAATCAAATTTGATATCCAATAACAAGCCATTTAATTCAAGTTCAGAATAAGATAATATCTATGACCTCTCCAGTAGTTTGGCATATATATATCTGTAATGTACTAGTAAAAAGACAAAAGAAACTAACATAAGGGATATAGTATATAGTCATACATCAACCTAGTAACCTATTAAATAACCGGGGTTTTCTCAAGTAGGTTATTGTGTCACCATCCAAGCATTACTGTAAAATTGGGTATACATACACCCACATAACGGACAAGGTAAGATGGACGTAAAGGTGACCTTGGAGTTAAAAATGGAGAATACAATTTTGGGAGTCCTTCTTCTCTCTCTTATCACCTTCTGGGCTATTTTAAAGACAATCAAGAAAGGAAAACTTCCCCCAGCTCCACCAGGACCACCAGGCCTGCCTTTCTTTGGCAACATGTTCCAGCTTGATACAGAACGTCCCCATTCAACTCTTACTGAGTGGGCAAAACAATATGGTGATATATTTACTATTAAACTCCTGGGTGAGGAGAGGATCATTCTCAACTCAGCAGAGTTGATAAAGGAAGCCATGGTTACATCTTCAGAAGCATTTGCCGGCAGACCAAGATTTGTTCGTCTCATAGAAATATACTATAAAAATGGGGCAACTATTGTAATGACCAACACTTCTCCACGCTGGACAAAGGTGAAGAAAGCCATCATGGGTTCTCTGAAGACATATGGAACTGGACTCGGCAGGGTAGAAGAACTGACACTACAAGCAGCCAAGGAGATGCTTACAAAGATTGATAAGCAAAACACTGCCTTTGATATCTTACCACTTCTCCAGGGCACAACTCTGCAAATCATACATCATATGGTAATTTGTTTTTGTTTTTTAAATTTGTTTTATTCAGGGAAATACCTATGTGCATCATTGTTAAATGTCATATAACAAAACAGCTCATAAATACATTCCTTGAGTTTCCCATTTTATTAGTGATTCAATTAATCAACTCTGTAAGATGTAACCAATAATTGGTTCATTTGAGAAATATGCGAGGAACCACGTTTCAGGGTTATTTGGAGGGAAACCTTTTTATTATTTAAAAAGATGCACTCTAACACCCAATGTTAGTTTTTATTCATTGATATACTAAAAAACAAATACAATAATGTCCATTGAGCAATTCTAGAATACACAGGAAAGAAACATTCATTTTATATTTTTACGCTCCAATACAGCTGGAAAGATGTCAAATTTGTGGAATTGCCCATCTACTAGATATATATTATTGTACTGTATAATAATGATACTCCAGAAAGAAGTCCCCTGGCAACAGTTTATAAACTGTACAGAGGCCTTCTAGCCAGTGATGCTAAAGTTCCAAAAATCAATGGATACATAATTACTACATAGCTACTTGTAGCTACAACCAGAAAACCCCAACAATAGTCAGACAGGGTGCTTGCATACCCGCCTGTATATATACGTACACTTTTGTATACATTCTTTGTACCTTCTACTTTATCTTGTATTTTGTATTCTGTACCTGATAATTTACTATAGTTTACTAGTCAACTTGGATCCCCTAGTACCATTCTTTCTTTCAGTATATAATCAAAAATTTAAGGGGTGTTCAGAAGAGCTGTGACAGTTACAGACAATATTCCTTTTCCATTCTTCTAATTAATTTGTATGACAACGATTGTATATGTGAAATGGAAATAACATCTTATAATAATAATAACTTGGGACAAGCGCAAAATGAACTCTTAGATGGATCATTTCTGTTTTCTAAAGCTCTATTGTCAGAACCTTTTGGATAAAGATGCAGCAAAATTGGCAGAAATAGACTCTAAAATAAGTCAACTATGCATGCCAGGAGATGCAGCAACATTTATTGAAGTACTACCATGGCTAAAACACTTCTTCCCTAAGTATGTCCACCAATTTGAAGAAATATTTATGGAAGCTTCTAAGATCCATGTGTCAACTATTGAGAAGGTGAGCAAAGATTTCTGTCGTAATAATTCAACACTCATATTGCAAATTAGCTAGATAAACGTTTTTGATGGAATGAAATTAGCTTAAAAAAAGTGTTGTCTCCTTGTTCAATAGATACCAGTAAACTTAGGGGCACATTATTTGTTTCTGTTGGGATCTGGCTGTGTTGCGAGAAATATCTTCTATTGAAAGTATTATGTTCTAGTCTGAGGGTAAAAACAAGGAAAGTGTTTTGGAAGCACTACTAGAGTACAACAAGTTGACAGCCAAGAGTGAGGAACGATTAAGCAACCATGACATTCTATGTCTTGTGATGGACATATCGTTTGCTGGTAAGTTGTCTTCATAGATTAACAAGTAAAACAGAAAATTCCACTGCTGATGAATACAAAAGTATTAGTATGTAGGCTATTCAATACCAGAACACCAAAAACTTTATAGACAACGAAGATAAAAGATGGCTATAGTTTCTATTGTGAATGGTTATAACTAACTGAGGCAGAGAATGAACAACTAAAGTACAACTAATAAACAGCATAGTGGCAATGAATGGTGTGCTGCTATCAGAGTATTGGCACACACATAGTGCTGGCACATATACAATAAAATAGTCTGGGCATCGAGCTTTTGCTTGTATATATGCCAAATCAGTTTTGGTCTCTCATACTGGTGGTGGTTCATTGAACCATTGTACCCCAAGCAGAACTGGTTTTGCAATAAAACTATTATGATTGATAGACTAATGAATGGGAATGAGTTTGGTAAGATATTATGGACACTATTTCAGCTATGGTCACCACCAGTACAACCCTGTACAGTCTAGTTACATTGGGTATCAACCACCAAAAGATGACTTTGGCAATACAAACAGAAATTGATGACATCATTGGCTCTGATGATCCCCAGCTTTGTCACAAGGAAAAGATGCCCTATGTGAATGCCACCATCTTTGAAGTGCTGCGGTACATATCCCATGTTCCTATGTCTATTCCTCATGTTACCACCTGTGATGTTCAGATAGGAGGCTACCAACTTACTAAAGGGCAAGAGGTAAACTTATTATTAATTGCATTCTAAATCTCATGAAATATTGATTATATGAAATTATAATGAGATGTATGTCTCAGTCAACTAAGGTAAGAGATTATCTACATTATATTTTACCCCTTTAGGTCTGGTTGAACCTGTGGGCACATCACCATGATGAGAGATACTGGGAAGAACCCTGGAGTTTTAAACCTGAGCGCTTCCTTACACCAGATGGGCAGCTTGTGTCTCCCAGTCATCCCAACAGGCGCAGGTCAGGAAATCTTCATTATTATGGGAAGGGGAGGAAAAGTAGGTGAAGGTGGCATGAGAACCTTGTGAGAATTGTGAGTTCAACCCCAGCTGTGGGTAGATGGCCTTCATATAAATTTATCACCCACTGCCTCCTCTCATCGGGGTCTGATTCTACTCCTGTTAAACTGTATTCTGCGTCATGCCATTAGTATGATTTTAAAGCTTTATCTTGTAGACTCTGGATTTAATCCAACTAAGCTTTGTTGCAGTTGGCATAGTGGATCACTGTTAAATAGACTCATACACTTATATTCCCCTACTTATGTTCTTGGTTCCTGATCACATTTTGTTTCATTGCTCTCATTGTTCCGTATGTTGCAGGCTGATGGCCTTTGGTGCTGGTAAAAGAGTGTGTGTAGGAGAAACCCTGGCCAAGAACCGCCTCTTCCTCCTCATCTGTCTGCTCTACCAGCGGTACAACATACTGCCAGAAGATGCTGACAATCTGCCTGTATCAGATCCCAGGCAATATGCAGAGGTGTTTATTCTCAGACCACCGAAATACAAAATACGTTGTGTGCCTAGGTATAACAGCAAAGAGTGATTGGTGTATAGGTAATTGTTACAGTACAGTCCTTTTTTAAAAAAAGTCCAGAATGTTGAACAGAGGTCTTTGATTCAGTTCCCAGTTTTTGGCCTAATCAGCATGTGTGTAAAAGCATTTCAAACTTCTCATATAAATGAGTCGATAATGACAGGTGCATAATGGTTCTATCTATATTTTAACTTTTTGACAAATGACAAGCATCATTACTAACTTAGTTATTTATGGATTAAGTAATACAAAAACATCAATATCTCAACATTTCACATAATTATTCTAGGCCAGTGAAACTGTTACATTATATATGTCTTTACTAATGTAAAACTAATCTAATTGTCACAGTTACATAATATGCCAGTAAACCCAATAAATAATGAATCAGTTACCATAACTACTCACTCATTAAGTGATGAGTGGTTTAGGGTAAAGTGCAAACCTGAAACAATTACAGTTTATACAGCAGTTATAAAAATAAGGGTTCTTATCTTGCAACACACCTGGTCTTTCAATATATATGAAGGGGCATTTTTCTCATTTAGAATAAAATTCGGAAACAATACAAAAAGAATCTATCTTAGTGGATATGAGGTTTCAGCGCAAGTCCAGTTGATGTGTTGTTTTACCGTTATATAACACAGGTTGGCCTTCATGGTTAAGGTCTGAGCAATGACTGCTGAACCACCTTTCAAAGACTTTCAGATCTGTCCAGGTCTTACTATCATCAACTACTTATGCTTTACCCTACTTACAGGTTTCTACTTAACATAATTGTTTACACCAGAATGTGTAGTATACTCTCTAATGTTAATATATGTCTTTTGACCTGTATAACTTCTGCTATGTACTTTGTATCACTTACTGAATGTATTGTGTTAACATGTACCAACACCACTTTGTGTATCTGATCTAAAGAGTGACTATGCTGTGCATTGCTCCATCTGGCATCTGACCTAGCATCTGTAGTCAGAGGTGCTGAGTGGGAATAAAGCTCTGTTAACAGAATACTTTGTCTGGTCTTACTTTCCCTTAGTTTTGAAAATTACCAAACCTGGGTTGTAGGGTAATAGCATGACGATTATCGCAGGCTGGATAGCTAGTGTCACCATACAAGTTCCCCACCATATATACCCATGTAGAATATTTATTGACCCACAGACGTTGTTTATTCTTGCAATGAATAATCTTTATGGTGGATGTTTCATTTGAAACCAACAAATATGATGACATGATAATGCTGCTTTATTAATTTGAGTCATGAATGCCTCCACATCAGTTTTGCTAGGCAAAAAAACCAACAAATTTTGACCCATATTTCCTTTATTATTGATCATGGTTGATTTATGTATGGCTTGCTACATATGGCACAGTCACCTACGGGGTACCCCAGGGGACAATACTAGGCCCAATATTATTCACTATATACAAAGGGGTACCACAAGGTAGTCACTTGGGACCGATAGTATTCCTAATATATATCAACGATTTACCTGTTTGTATAAGGAGTCTGAATTATCCCTCGTCTGTCATTAACATGACAATGTATGCAGACGACACTGCCTTGAGTGTAACGAGTGACAAAGTAAATGATTGTGTAAAAATTTCCCAAGAGGCCACGAATAATATCAACTCCTGGATGGCTGCCAATATGCTCAAATTAAATGAAAAGAAATGCCAAATTCAACTCCTTGCCACGAAACATAAGATAAAAAAGATTAATTTAGCAACCTTAGGCAGTGTATATCTGAATGGTCATGAGATTTCGTGGGCGAAAAATGTAAATTATCTAGGATTTAAGGTTGATTCCACTCTATCAATGAATCATCATTTCACTAGATTAAAATGTTCTGCCTCTTACAAACTTGTACAACTACAGAGAATTCGTCATTATCTTACAAAAGAAATGACTAAGTCGATTGTGAAAAGTCACATATTATCGATATTGGAATATGGATTACTGTTTCTCGATATGACTACAAGTAACATTAAACAAAAACTGCAGCGCATATTAAATAGGGCTGTAAAGATAATTTACTTGAATGATAGAAGAGATGTAGAAACTCTAAGTCGACTCTGTAATGTTGGAAACATAGTTAAAAGATCAAAAATCTCGATGTTAAGAATAATGAATGCTAAAAAGCATGACATCCGAGATATGGGTGATAGACCTACTAGACTTCATGAGGGTATTGTTTTAGCCACATCTATTCCAAATTCAGAAAAAGTGAGGAGAACTCCACACTTCAACGGGCCACAGGTGTGGAATAAATTACCTGTTCATGTCCGTAATATGGAGTGGAAATCAATGAAAATGTTCCTAAAGAAGAACGAACTGTGGTGAATATCAATAATCCTTATTATCTGCATCTGCGATTGATATAT
The DNA here is from genome assembly GCA_942159475.1 of Sthenelais limicola. Lineage (NCBI taxonomy): Eukaryota > Metazoa > Annelida > Polychaeta > Phyllodocida > Sigalionidae > Sthenelais > Sthenelais limicola. The sequence continues at coordinate 108,423,793 of OW804100.1, read as the reverse complement.
AACTTGAAATACTTGTTTTTATTTGATTACTAAGGGTGATTCTATCTTTATGACTGTTGGAGAAAAATAACAAAAAAAAACAAAAAAACCCAAAAGATTGTATATAATTGAATATTGTATAAAGAATTTAGTTGTCTAGATAGTGATTATTCATTATCAGGAAAGATAAGTGTCGTCAAGCGACCTAATTGATTGTATCTTGATCTGTATTAGTAACCATCCGAGACGGTATTCGGTTTAAGGAGTCTCACTATGAACGGTAATTAAATAGTTAAATAATCTACAAATGTAAATTTAAACAAATTAACTTTGATATTTTGATGTATAATATCTAATTTTTGCCATTGAGTGTGCATGAGATTACCATGTTCGCATGGGAATGTCCTCAATAAAATTTATTTAAAAAAAAAAAATACATCAATGACCTCTATTCTGTGGTTAAACACGCCCAGATACAGCACTATGCGGATGACACGGTACTATTCTATAACAATAAAAATATTAAAAACCTACATGAAAACCTACAAGAGGACTTGAATAATGTATACACCTGGTGTACGGTAAACAAACTATCCCTGAACACATCCAAATGTAAAACCATGTCATTCGCACTGAGCTACCCTACCAAAAACAAATACAATAATCCTTCAAAAACTTTAGAATTAGGCCACACAACTATTGAGCAGGTACAGGAGTATAAATACCTCAGCCTCACTTTTGACAACATGTTAACCTTCAAAACTCACACTAGTAACACACTGAATCTAGTCTCAGCAAAAATTAGACTCCTGTACAGAGCAAAAATCTCCTTAACAACGTAAGCCAAACATGACCTATATGAAATGGCAATCCTCCCAAAATTTGACTTCTGTGACTTCATTTAAAGAGATAAACCACTGTTATACGCACTGCTGCAGGCGGGAGTTAAAGGAACTAATGCATGAAAAATAAGGATTGACAGTCATTTTTTCAAACTTTGTCTTAAGAAAGTACATAGTTGGAGGATAACAAAAAGCAAAAAGAAATGGATCTCAGCATATTTTAGTATTGAAGTATGTGGGAAAAATGGATATTTTCTCAGTTTTTCCAAGATTTCAGACAGACAAATAACATTTTTCAATTGAAATGTCTTCTAAACATAACCACTATAGATATTTACCCTCATGTATGAAAGAACAGGGTATCAACACATTTTGAAATATATTATTTAGCATTGAAAATCTTCAATATTCCTGTTTTTAACTCACCGGGATGCAGATTCAGTTGAATAACTTTTTTAAAAGGTCGGTGACCCCCATTTTTTATTGCTTGAAAGGGTAAAGCAATGTGTTATAGAGATTTTTAGGAGAAAGTTATTTTCAATTTTTTTTTTATACTGAAAAAACGAAAGAATTGTCCTTTTCTCATAGACTTCTATAGTGAACAACCATAAATTTTGACGCCCCCTAAAATGAAAACTAACCCGGTGACATATTGTTTTTATTGGCTTTTTGAATTCACATAACCTTGTTCTTTCATGAGGCAAAGTTTAAATAAAATGTTATTTTCAGTTTTTTTTCCCAGTTGAACTGTGGTTTATCTCTTTAAGATCAGCCCCTAAATCGATACTACAAAAATTGCAATCCCAACAGAACAAGGCCCTTAGAATAATATTCAACAAATCAAAATTTGAAAACGTTGATCGGAAGCACATAAAACTTAATATCTGACCCCTTCAGGCTTGCAGGGACAAACACATTCTGGACATGTCATTTTACCTCTCTCGAAACCCAGACAATTTAGATGTCAGAAACCTATCAACCAGGAGGTGGCAGGAAAAACTTAAAAATTATAAACTCAAAATTATCAAAAACTAACAATTCAGTGATCTATGAATGCCAAAAGCGATGGAATGAACTCCTCACTGAGGCCCACAAAATTGAGGACAAACACTCATTCAAAAAGTACACAGACAAGATCCTATCCCCCACCAACAACATTTAACCGCATACTACTTGAATTCTCGAATTGAAATGAATTGAATATGCGCAAATGTAGGGTACTCCAGGGAATTCAGAAATCCAGTAATGTCATAATAGACTTGGTTAAAATTGTGTGGGAGAAAAATTCAAGAAATTGCATGGCTTTTTCTGCAAAAGCCGCAAATGAAGGAGTTTCATGAAAATCAACCATATATAGTCTCAAGTGGTACACACATGGAATGACGAAAAGCTAAAAATAATAAGTGATATAGTTTTCAACATTTCTTCCTGTCTGTGGCAAGAAAGAGAACACATTCTTTATTATTTTGTTGTCATCCCTGGCACAGAGAATGCAAACATTTAATTTGTAAAGATTAGGTGCATTACTGGTTAGGTATCTCACACTGCCAACATCGTACATCACGCTCAATATTAAAATGTTTAAAGTAGCAATTTACCCATGTAGTAGGTTCATTTTAATAATTTTCTTTTTCTACCTTCAAAAACAGGCCTATTTATTCAGATTTTGATAGTAATTTGATATATTGTGGTAAACATATATAATGTAAAATGATCCTAAAACTCCTGCTTTTTTTAATTTAAAAACTTCTCAATTTGTTGACACTTTAACTAATACATTGTATTTCCTTTCATTTTTTCTATATATTAGAAGGTATGAAATATGATATCAGTCGTTATATGAAGATATTGGTTGATCCATTAAGCTGGACTCATTTGGACTTGTTTTTACATGTTTTAAGTACCTTAAGAGATGAGCGTGACATATGGTGATGCATGATATATGGTGATGTTTTGCTGTATCAAATATAGCTCATGGTCAGGAAAATGACAAAAACATGTACATATTTTGCTTATGATTTAACCTAACCCATATATCTTTGAATATCTAAAACAATGCCCTTATTCTTTAGCCCCTAAATTGTGAGGATAGGTAATTGGCGTGACGTACCGTGATGCATTTAACTTTCCCAATCAGCAGGCTGTCATTTGGATGATCTTTTAGATATCAACCCTCAATATTTATGCAAATTTAACCATTGATTTTAAAACTATGTGAAAAATACTAATTGATGATAATTTAGCTCTATATAGTTGCTTATATTTATTGTTGATAGAGGCTCATAAAAAACGTGACGTACGGTGAAGCCCAAATTTCCCCTAGGCTTCCCTTCCAGCTAACTGAGAAATATTGGAAATAAAACTATAAAAATTAGTAGAATACATTGGCAAGTGCTTAACCTCAATATTCATGAAAGAAACAGGTGGGCAAAGTATTACGTTTTTTTATCATTACAGCCTGAAGTTGTCATTTTATATTTTCTAGGAATATTATTAAAGAAAACAGGGGTTTTCTGCCCATAACTTCTTCATTTTTAATCATAGACCCATAAAAGTAGGGTTCCCAGGACAGATTTCCACAAGTTTTACCCAGCCATTACCATTACCATTAGGTTCGTCATAATTTAAAACCTGCTATTGCCCCAAAACCCAAATGCCTACCAGTCGTGAAAATCAGTCATATATGGCCTCAGTAACCAGTGCATGACCAACATCTGATTACCTTCAAGTGGGTTAGTGTGTCACTTCCCAAGCATAACTATACAGACGAGGTAAGTGTATAACAGACATAGATAGAAGTGCAGTAGATGAGGATTCAATCTCAATGTAGTAAAATGGAGGTTACAATACTAGCAATCTTCGCTCTTACTCTTATCACATTCTGGGTGATTTTACAGAGAATCAAGAAAGGAAAGCTTCCACCAGGACCACCAGCCCTGCCTTTCTTTGGCAACATGTTCCAGCTTGATGGAGAACGTCCCCACTTAACCCTTGCTAAGTGGGCAAAACAATATGGTGACATATTTACTATCAAACTCCTGGGTGAGGAGAGGATCATTCTCAACTCAGAGGAGTTGATAAAGGAAGCCATGGTTACATCTTCAGAGGCATTTGCTGGCAGACCAAGATTTGTCTTCTTAGTAGAATTATTCTATAGAGGTGGGGCAGGTATATTATCTCAAAGCCCTTCCCCACCCTGGACAAAATTGAAGAAAGCAGTCATGGGTTCTCTGAAGGCATATGGAACTGGACTTGGCAGGGTAGAAGAACTCACATTACAAGCGGCCAAGGACATGCTTACAATGATTAATAACCAAAATACAGCCTTTGATATCTTTCCATATTTCCAGAAAACAACTCTGCACATCATACATCACATGGTGAACACATTTTGTTATTATTTCCCTATCTTGTTGGTGAAGCTATTGTTCAAGTGTACAAGATATTTCTGAGAAAAGCACATCATACATCACTATCAGTTGATTATCTTTAAGCACAATATCTTTTTTTATATATAATTATCAATTTTGAATTCCCTTCCTCCCTCCTGCTCTAATCAGTCCTGCCGACCACTTTCTGACCTGCTGGCAATTCCCTTCCCCCTCCCTCCTACATGTAACAAAGGGGTATTTCAATGGGTCTGTTAATTAACTGAATGATCGTTAATTGCTAATTAGCTTAATTGCTAATTAGCAGGATAGATTAGGGTATTTCTCGTTGTGTTTGGTTGGAGTCCCTTTGCTAATTGTGTATTGAATCTCTGGTAATGTGTAAAATTACAGAGTACAAGTCCAAGGTATAAGATGTCCAATAGATAGTCAACAGAAATGTCAGTATTGCAGCTAGTCACGTATACTAACTGAATACCTCCACAGCCTTTGGTCACCAACTCCAGAGTGTGTCCCTATGTTATAGTCCAATATCAAAACTAATCCAGGAATATACTTAACCAAGAAAAGAATAATGAGACTAATCCAGGAATATAATCCAAAACTATTTCATTTTGTTTCATTTTCATTGGTTTGAAAGTAAAGAAATATGATCCACAATGTTAATATTTGTTTGGGAATGTAACTGTAAGTAATTGTAATTTTATGTTTTGGTAGCTTTATTGTTGTGAGCTTTCAGATGAAGATGCAACTGTATTGGTTGAAGCAGAACCCAAATTTAGTCGTCTTGGCGTACCAGGTGGTCCAGGCACTTTTATTGAAGTCGCACCATGGCTAAAATACTTCCTACCCAAGTATGTCAGCAGAGTTGAAGAGCTATTTGAAGATTATGCTAAGGTTCACAGATCAAACATCAAGAAGGTGGGTCGGGACTTGAATAATTTGTAGTTTAATAATTATAAAATATGAATCAACTTTTAAATCTATCAACAGTGTATCGCTTACTCCCTAAGTTGTTTGAGATGTGTTTCCTTAGTACAGTCTTTATTTAATGTAATCCAGAATAATAATATTGAGATTTAGCAGTGTATTTTCTTGACAATAGAATATAGAATAATGCCTATTATATTTTCTGCATGTCAAAATTATATGTTTAAGTCTGAGGGTCAAAATGAGGCAAGTGTTTTACAAGCTCTACTTGAGTACAACAAACATGCAACAACAAGTGAGGAAAGACTGAGCAACCATGACCTTGTTTGTCTCATGATAGATATCTCATTTGGAGGTATGTTACAACAAAATATAATTCAAATAATGGTTGCTTCACAATCAATTTGAATAAAAAAGTATGTCTTAGCAATTTTACACGAAAATGTAAACTCTCCATTATAAATTGGAATATCCTGATGCTAGATACAGTATTTTGTTCAAATTCATATCATCTCACACATCCAAGTCAATTTTTTTCTGCGACATGAGAGTCCCAATGAAAAAAGATCAATGAGGGCATACCAAAGGTAACATTGGTATGATTGAATATCTGTCCTGCAATTATTATGATGCTTTTACAAATCTCAGTTCAGACTTGTTGGTAATGAATGGTTGGGATTGATGATTGGAGTTATAACTGTTTGCATTCCAGGCATGATCACCACCAGTACAACCCTTTACAGCCTGGTGTCACTGTGTATCAAACATCCAAAGGTGGCTTCTGCAATACAAACAGAAGTTGATGATATCATTGGCTCTGATGATCCCCAGCTTAGTCACAAGGAAAAGATGCCCTATGTGAATGCTACCATCTTTGAAGTGCTGCGATATGTATCCAGTGCTCCAATGTCTGTCCCTCATGCCACCACCCAGAATGTCCAGATAGGAGGCTACCAACTTGGTAAAGGGCAAGAGGTGAATTGCATTGTTCCATTGAGAATTTGTTAAAAATTGAAGATATTTAAATAGTAAATAATTATTTTTTCCTAATGTCTTGAACAACATAATTATCTGATATCATATGTGCATTTCTGTCCTGACCATGGATACCAACATTATATTTGCTCACTTTAGGTCTGGTTGAACCTGTGGGCACATCACCATGATGAGAGATACTGGGAAGAACCCTGGAGTTTTAAACCTGAGCGTTTCCTCACACCTGAAAGGCAGCTTGTGTCTCCCAGTCATCCTAACAGGCGCAGGTTTGTTGTTGTTACTTTTATTTTGTATACTTGGCAATGTCAGTGGGTCAAGCTCCGAATATTTTGGAGGATTTCAAGCCCTACTGGACACTATCGGGACAATTTTATAGGAGTAACAATCAGTCATTAGGTCAACGATCTAATGGCCGCTCCTATAAATATTGTGGTTTCATGTAAATAATGGATTTTTGCAAGATGGTTTCCTCAGTAACAATTAAACAATTTATAGCGAATAGAAATATATTATGTAGATTACAATTATAAGATATTGGCAGTTAATAGTTTCTGCCGATATAACTGCATCAGCTATATCTTTACTAATATAGCTATGATTATAGGTCAAATACTGCACTGGATAGTGCTTCTAATTTCTATTAGTCTAAATGAATAGTTAGAGTATTTGCAACAGGTCAGGTCATTTTTTCTCTTGCTGGGAGGGGAGGGGGAGTAGTGCAGGATGTGGATTAGACCTCTGATGAAACAGAAAATATTGATTGTATATCATAGGGCTGGGAATAATCTAAAATATTCAGCCCGTTTACTCTGCTTAAATCATATAAAATTGTGTTTATTCATTGTTGGGTACATGTCAGATACAAACAGGCTATGATCTCATTTGAAAGACTATATTTTTATTTTAAAAGATGTTCATTTCTATATCGTTTTCTATGATTTTTAGAAATATACAGAGCTTTATAGCTGAATTTAAACTGAGGTATTACTGTTATTGTTGTAATAATATCTACTTGGAAAATTCACAATGGTTTTTAATTGTACATATCCTTTCTAAATATAACACCCCATGTGCGTGAGTTGAATTCACCATTCAATATTTATGTGTGGAATTCCATTCTAGTATACCTACTGTCAAACATGTGTACACAAATGTAGTGAACCACTTGTCTAGCCAGACAAACAACCTCCCTCACACTCTCACAATGGCCTCATATGGATAGTTCACTTGAAGGAGGGCATGTTGCCAAAAGCCTGGTGACGCAGTTTGTTTCTGCTTTAGTCTCATTGCTTTGTTTTTTTCAGCTTGATGGCATTTGGTGCTGGTAAAAGAGTGTGTGTAGGAGAAACCCTGGCCAAGAACCGCCTCTTCCTCCTCATCTGTCTGCTCTACCAGAGGTACAACATACTGCCAGAAGATGCTGACAATCTGCCTGTATCAGATCCCAGGCAGTATGCAGTGGCTTATATTCTGAGACCTCCCTCATACAAAATAAATTGTGTGCCAAGGTGTAATATGAAATAGTGTTTAATTCCTAGGTAATGGTTGATACAGTCTAAAAAGTATCAATCTCTTTTCTGAACAAGAAAATGAGCGGAGCCCTTGGTGTTTTGTGAAGCTGTGAACTTATCAAAAAGGAATTTCAAATGATAAGTATGAAACTGAATAGAAAGAAAATGAATGAAATAGTTGTAGTTGAAAACTGCCATCCTCTCAATGAGTGTTTCCATACATTAGAAATTACCTATATATACTCACACAGGGGTAGCCAGATCCCGCCTAAATATTGATAAAGATTAGGAACAAGCGCCTTCCCTTGATAATTAACAATAATACTACTAATTGTTCATACATCGCTGTTTAATGTTTCTTTCAAATCTTTTAAAGCTGTTAACAAACAGGCGATATATAATCATGGATATAGAAGTGATACTGTGTTTTATATCAAATGAGAAAAGTGTGAAAATATTATTCGGATATTAGTATTGTACATGCCACAATGGCAATATATTGTGAATAAAAATTCCATTTGTAAATGAAAAGGATAAATCTGAACATTATTTTTTTATTATGGCCCAATAAAGAACTATATACCAACACAAATTTTATTTTATTTTATTTCTACATTATGGATAGAAATGTATGTGTTAACGCTTGGTCAGTATTCAACTATCTTACAATATCTACCCCTGTAGAATGCTCATTAACCCACAAAAATTGTTCAATATACAATCTTTATGCACATGGTAGGTGTATTTATTTGAAACCAAAAGATATGTTCATCTGGTAGTGCTGATTCATCAATTGGAGTCATAAATGCCTCAAAATCAGTTTTTGGTAGGCAAAAATACCCATATTTGAGGCTATTTTGACCCATAGTTCCTTTTATATTGATCATATACACATATGTAGGGTGCCCCAGAGAATTCAAGAAATTACATGACTTTGTCGGCAAAAACAACAATTTAAGGACTCATGAGAATCAACCATATATACTCTCAAGCGGTACACACATGGCATGACATGAAGCTAACATAATGAGTGATATAGTTTTTAACCTTTTTTCCTCTCTGTAGCAAGGAGGAGAACAAATTCTTAATCATTTTGTTCTCATCACTGACACAGAGAAGGCAAACATTTAATTTGTGAAGGTTAAATGCATTACTGGTTAGGTATCTCACATTTAGTCTACTTATATATAATCATGGATAGAGTTACTGACATGTTGTGTATATATGGCGTCAGTAACCAGTGCATGACCTACATCTGGTTTCAAGTGGGTTAGTGTGTCACTTCCCAAGCATAACTATACAGACGAGGTCAGTGTATAGACATAGATAGAAGTGCAGTAGATGAGGATTCAATCTCAACGTAGTAAAATGGAGGTTACAATATTAGCAATCTTTGCTCTTACTCTTATCACATTCTGGATGATTTTACAGAGAATCAAGAAAGGCAAACTTCCACCAGGACCACCAGGTCTGCCTTTCTTTGGCAACATGTTCCAGCTTGATGGAGAACGTCCCCACTTAACTCTTACTGAGTGGGCAAAACAATATGGCGACATATTTACTATCAAACTCCTGGGTGATGATAAGATTATTCTTAACTCAGAGGATTTGATAAGGGAAGCAACAGTTACATCTTCAGAGGCATTTGCTGGTAGACCAAGATTAGTTCGTATTATAGAATTATATTATCAAAATGGGGCAACTATTGTAACTACCAATATTTCACCACGTTGGACAAAAGTAAAGAAAGCTGTCATGGTTTCTCTGAAGACATATGGAACTGGACTTGGCAGGGTAGAAGAACTGACATTACAAGCGGCCAAGGAAATGATTACACAGATTGATAACCAAAACACTGCGTTTGATATCTTTCCACTTTTCCAGAAAACTACTCTGAAAATCATACATCCCATTGTAAGTATATTTGTGAAGTAGTCTATTAAAATTGTTATCTTTATCTTTAGACCTAGGTTGGATATATATACCCCCTCCAGTTTCAATGTACCCCGGGGGTATATTGAACATAGGTCAAATGTACCCTCACCAGGTTCAAAGTACCCCTAAATGAGAAACTAGACGTAGGTCTAATATACCCCCAGTATGTGTTACTAATCTAGTACTGAGGTGCCCCCATTGAAACATTAATATCTTTTAATTATGACAATAAAAGTAAAAAATTAATACAATGCAGGCCTCATTTTAGCTGGTTTGTTGTCCATTTGTAATAAGCTCCCATAGTCATTGAGTTACAATGGTATTTTAAGTTTAAATAAATAGGAAGAAAAGGAATTATTTACATAATTAAAATAAACTTCATTGTTAGCCCCTCAAAGTGATCTTCAAAGTGATTTATTTCCAATAAGCATTAGATATGACCTTTTCTTCCAATATGTTCTTTTATAATTGTTGGTATAAGATTATCAATGAAAGAAAGGGGGCTAATCTGAACCTAGAGGGGGTCATTTAAACCTATGGTCTGAATTACCGGGGGGTATATTAGATGAGGGGGGTAATTTATAACAGTTACACCGGTTTGATACCAGGTGCGCTACTGTCTGGACCACTGTCCAGTTGAGCACTAGTGTTAAGCATCTACCATAGGTGGCCTCTCCTATTATCTAAGATTATTCGCAATCTTTATTATTTGTTATTAGGCTATGAATAATCAGAATAGACTACACACTTTGCTTTCAGTGCAAATTGGATGCTTCATTTATTGATTCTGAATTCTGTGAATCTATTAGACATAATTAGTCAGAATACTTTACACTGTCCACCTAATAACGGTTGCCTTTAAGAAATTGGACTGAATGGCAGTAAAAAGCAGTTTGGCCAGTGTCAACAAAACCATTGGTGATGGGTGGCGATGAGCTAGTCAATAAGAATTTGATCAAATTTAATGCATCATCTTTGCATCGTCTTTACATCAACTTGTCACCACTATGCTATTGGCACAGCATGCGATGGTTGGCTATGAGCAGGCAACAGAAAACTACATCAGCATAGCTGGTGATGTAAATTAAACATGTTTGATATTGTCTGCTGAGGTGATTTTCCATTGATGCAATGTCAATGGTGTCATTGACTATAATGATGACAAGTCAATGAGAATATCTAAAGGCAAGACAATTATTTTTATGGTTGCCAGTCTTCTTTGGTGGTCGATGCTAATACAATTCAACTACGGATAACCCTCCTCATCATCACCAATTATATTGTCTATGCATTGTCAATGCATCCTCAATAGATCAATACAATTTTGTTGACAGTGGCTGCACCACTTGAAGCTTCAAACAAACAAAATGTTAAAAAGTCAGATTTTTTTTTCTTAAAATATAGGAACAAATGTTTTACCTATCCTTCTGAAAGGGTCTCAAGGGAACTTTAAAAAAGGACAAAATGAACCCAAAGAAGAACCATTTTTCTATTGTAACAGCTCTATAGTCTCAAGCTTCTGGATGAAGATGCAGCAAAGTTGACGGAAGTTGATGAAAAAACCAGTTATCTTTGTATGCCAGGGGGAGCAGGAACCTGTATTGAAGTACTACCATGGCTTAAACACTTCTTCCCTAAGTATGTCCACCTATTCACAGAAATATTTGAGAAAGCTTCAAAGATCCATGGGTCATGTATTGATAAGGTGAGCAAAGTTTCTGTTTGGATTAATCACCAACTAAGTTGCAAATGAGGTGTCCAATGAACTTGAGCAAAATTAAATTTGCTTAAAATGTTATCGACATTGAAAAAGGATATCCAATGGATGTATTTGTTTCTTCATTGCAGCAAATTTTGTTTTGCCAGTGGGATATGAATATGTTGCCAAACATATCATTCAATTATATATGTTATGTTCTAGTCACGGGGTCAAACCAAGGAGACTATTTTGGAAGCACTTCTTGAGTACAACAAGGCAACAACTAAGAGTGAGGAACGTCTAAGCAACCATGACATTGTCTCTCTTATGATGGACATATCATTTGCAGGTATGTTTTAATAAGTAATGAAACCCTAAGTGAATGAAATTTTACGGCAGATACAACTATTGTTAATAGTTATTGACCTAACTTGAGATACTGATGAATCAGTATGATCGGTATGATTAAGGGATTGATCAATGAAATACAGAATTATTTTCTCTCAACTTTGCCAAGCAGTTGGCGCTGTTTTGTGAATAATCCCAAGGCAAAGTTAAGGCTGTATGCACCAAAAGCTGCAGCAGAAGGCTAAATATGGAGCTTATCCATAATTTTAATCGCTGCCAAGTCTCATTTTAAGTAGTTTTTTGGCCGACAATCAATAGTTTTATACTTTGCGCCACAATACTACTGAAACAGTATCCCATACATATAGAACATGAAGTATTGGGAATCATCAGTTTCTCAAATATAAAATCTGCAGTTGCTTATAATGTTTTATTTCACCTGTCGAACAGAGTGTCAATAGACTTAGTAAAGGATTGTTATATATGAGCAAGCGGGAAGAAATATGTTTCATTCGTCCCTAGGGAAGAAACAGATGACCCAGTTTATCATTCTGCGTTTTCATTGGTTATTCTGAAAGTAGGCCAGCGTTGTCATGGGGACATGACATGTCATGACGCTACGTCCTCTGCTAAGCATTGAAACTGTGGCGGCCATTGTCAATGTTACGAATTCAAGTATTAATTATCATAAATTCAAGCGTTAATGGAACAATGCCAAACCCTCGCTGTATTTCTGTTGCAGCAAGTTACCGTAATTAAAAGCAATCTAATATGTCTAAAATCGTTTGGAAGGGCTCAAATATATCTCAAACTAACCCTAGTTGTGTATTTCCGATTGTTCTTCACTGAGTTGGAGGCGGAGGAATACCTTGGTGCTACGCTACACTCCGCACCTCGGGATTTCCCCGCCTCTAACTTGGTGAAGAACAATCAGAAATATATAACTAAGGTTAGTTCTACCTATATTCTATTCTCATGGCAGGATAGAAAATATTATAGTAAGGACTAATCACCTCAATATCTGTCATACTGGTCCGAAGTTATGGGATTATACACCAATAGTACACCAGAACGTGAGGTTATTATTACTCTGTTTCTAATTCATGTGCCAGGTCATAGCCCCTGGACCATTTATGTTAGACACAAATTATATTTTACTTTAGAAAACGTATGGTAAAGGCTGAATGAATGTAAGTAAAACTAGAATGCCATTTGGGCTACTGATAACAATGCCCAACAGCAAATGATGAAAACAAGATTTTATCAATACTTTTTATAATCCAATTCATTACGATTGAGTGCTAAATTGAAATGGATTTGGAAGGAATGCTTCATCAGATGATGCTTTTGATTGGAATCATTTATTTTGTAATGTATTGAACGAAATTGAACGAAATTTTCCTATTCTAGCTATGGTCACAACCAGCACAACCCTGTACAGCCTAGTGACGCTGCTTATCAGCCATCCAACGGTGGCATCGGCAATACAAACAGAAATTGATGATATCATTGGCTCTGATGATCCCCAGCTTAGTCACAAGGAAAAGATGCCCTATGTCAATGCCACCATCTTTGAAGTGCTGCGATACATATCCCATGTTCCCACATCTATCCCTCATGTTACCACCTGTGATGTCCAGATAGGAGGCTACCAACTTGGTAAAGGGCAAGAGGTGAACTAATTTTCCACTGCATTTGTGATGTCAAATTACTCAGAATCATTTGTCCAAGCTATAAAAGAATTCAGGCCATCATTAATAATCTCAAATCATAATGTACTGCACATAGGCTGTGTAAGTGTCATGGCGGCAGGGCACAAATTAACGAAAATTAGCTGCGTAGTTGTACCAATGTGTGGACCGGAAGTAAACAACCTCCATAGAGTTAGCATTGAGGCAATAAATAATCACTCTGTACATCACCCCAGTAAAGGTTTAACGATTATGGAGGATATAGTTGAAATCGTTTGCCTCTAAAGATGGATATATGTGAGTTAGAAGACCTAAAACTACATGATCGTTGAAAGAACAGAGATTTAATATCACGGTAACGTTGGGGCTATGGGACTTTCGCGCAACATATCCACATGACGTCATGAAACTGCTACAGTTGCGTGGCTCCAAAGATCGCCGCTGTGGACTACTTACATGCCCTATTGCTTTTAATTGAGGGGAGACAGTATTTACATTATATTTGTCACCCCTTTAGGTCTGGTTGAACCTGTGGGCACATCACCATGATGAGAGATACTGGGAAGAACCCTGGAGTTTTAAACCTGAGCGCTTCCTCACACCAGATGGGCAGCTTGTGTCTCCAAGTCATCCCAACAGGCGCAGGTCAGGAACACATTAATCATCTTATCATGTTTATTACACTTTCCCATGTCCATTAACTAGATTGAAACAAATCGATGGTTTGCAATCTACTTGACCAAAAATATGAAAACATGATAACTTGGATCACAAAAAGATGTTCATTCAGTGTAATGTTTGCATAGGAGGACAATACAAACATTTTACTGTGCAAACTACACAGAAATCCAAAATACATTCTCTTCAAATCTTTGGGGAAAGAAATCGTACTAAAGATAATATCAAAATTACATGTGCAAAGTTCACATCTTATTGACACCTCTTCGTTGGACAAAATCAGTTGATCAAGGGCTATAATGGTTAAGGTTATGAGTTGTCTAATGAAGTAACCTTGTATTCTAGTCTGTTGTATTTTCCTGGCTAAATTACCCATCACATTTCTTCTAGATTAGTTTGCTTTGACTTTTGTCTCAAAGCATTTTTTGTTTCAGGCTGATGGCATTCGGGGCTGGTAAAAGAGTGTGTGTAGGAGAAACCCTGGCCAAGAACCGCCTCTTCCTCCTCATCTGCCTGCTCTACCAGAGGTACAACATACTGCCAGAAGATGCTGACAATCTGCCTGTATCAGATCCCAGGCAGTATGCCGCGGCTTTTGTTCCGAGACCTCCCTCATACAAAATAAATTGCGTGCCCAGAGTACTAATAAATAGCATTTGATTGATGGATGGTTGCTCGATTGATTGAGTGCCAATGTGTTTTTACCAATCAAAGTTACACAGTCTACAACTGTAATACATCATGAGTCTTAAAGAAATGTTCTCAGATGTGAGACTAAGATATTATGAGTACCCTTACTCAAAATAGTGATAGTATAAATACTCTAAAGTTATCATACTTTCAGGTGAACAAACCAACCACACACAGAATACAGTATTATAACTATTATAACTTCTGTATTGATTTTAGCACCACCATTTTCAGTCAACAATAATATATTGTCACAACTACTTTATACTCCTTTTATAATTATAGGTATTATGTAACATTATGCAATTCCATTACGGTAAATATTAATATATGTAAGATATGGATTATGAATATCATTTAGGACCATAAGTCACTAAGCTTCACGCTAGGGGGAGCCACTATCGGTAGAGTTCATGAGTCACCACCATGACTCTAACCTTATGAATATTCATGCTAACTATCATTGGATAGCCAGAGGGACTGCTTTTGTCGGAACCTTATGATAACGCGCCGGCTGACGAATGAAGCCAGACTGAAGTGGGCAGGGCTTAGCAGATCGATTTTTCCTATTACTAGTCAGGTAATTACTTTTATTAGTTAGTTTTTACCAGGGACAGTCCACTACTGCCTTTACTGACTTAGGACAACCAATTTAGGGTTAGGTTTAGGGTTAATTATAGTATGGATTTGTGTTCGTTCATATTTTCTTTGATCTTGATACCTCCTCTGGCTCCAGCTACAACAGCCAATCAGAGGTGCGAAGTCACTGAAGAAACTTTCAGCCAGCCGGCGCGTTACCGTAAGGTTCCGCTGCTTGCAGAGGGACCCCACATGGCTTAATATGTAAGGTTACGCCTTATTGGGTAACCAGGTATAATGACCATGATTGGATAATACCTGCGCGTGCACATTACATGTATTCTATGTATGAATACTGATGTTTTCAGCCATTAATGGTTATGTCTAAACAGGACTAAATTGCTGGCCTTTCATTACTAGATCTAGGCTATACCATTGCCTAGACTCTAGATCAACGACGATATCATATCTCCAATACACTCTATCACGAGCACCCTTACCTCGGAGATATTCCATACATATCACATGGTGGAAAACCTAAAAATTTAAAGCTGAAGAACACTATTGATTTCCATACATATCAATATCATTGCTATTCCCAACAGTATTTCATCACTGGTGGATTGTATACGTTGATAACTGTTTCTACCTTACATATAATGGGCAGTTCCAAAGGTGGCTGCACTGTATAGTATATGTATCCAACGACTCACAACCCAAACTGCCCACACTATCTGAATCCCCTGTCAACGTCACTTCTCTCCTCACTAAAGGCTTTCACCATCTCTCAGTCCCTTTCATTTTCTCTCTTTATCACAAGGATATCATGGCTAAATATTGTATGTAACGGTAAAATTGTTTCATGAATATGTGGCTTATGCTATCAAAGATAGAACAATATATTAGGCACTACTAGCAATGCATACAAATGATAGTTGCATAATTAGGTGCATTGTGTTATATAACAATAAATAGAGAGAATGAAACGAGCCAGCAATAATCGAAAGTTTATTGGATGAGATTCATCTGCATAAGCACAAAGCATTAGGCAGAGTGTTCATGTGGACAAATCAGGTCCAACTAAATTTCGATTATTGCAGGCCAGTTCCATTCTATATTTATTATATGGGCATAAAACTTGATGTGTCAAAAAAATGTAAATGTGTAAATCTGAAAAAAGTAGCTGACTTGGTGACGAAGTAGTTCATATGGTATGCATACTATATGAATATCTTTATTGCACCCCACTTATAGCGACTGTCAAGAGGGATGCACATATAACAAATGTTTCCATTGCCTCAAAGAAAGTATTACGCATATATCGGCAACATAAATAATATGCTAAATAAAGACATATAATGTAAAACCGAAATGGCAAATGCTGCCTGTAATACTAAGGGTTCAATGAACATGAAAGGGAACAGCTCTGATATAAATAAAAATATTATTTGAAAAATTGTTATGAGCTAGGATAATATTCGTGCTAATTATTCATATGAACTCTCCGCATTTATTACAATATCAACAATTACCAAATACCTAAATAAAAATGGCATGTAATACTGCTAACTCTGCCAATTATATACTATGATTATGTTTTGTGTTATTTATGTGGGAAATTCTTCCTATTCATTTAAAAATATATTTAGCTTTGCATGCTTCTGATATTTTTGAATTGACTTTTATAGAAAAGGTTAATTGCCGCCACTGTGGTTAAACGATTAGTTGATTATGACTCAAAATTACGCCATTAATAGTCAAATAAATAGATGGGCTTATACATGGAACACTATCTATATTATATGGTAACCATGGTAACGCCGACAAATAATTCCCACAGTTCCTTGCGATATTCTACCCATGAGCCCCTGCAAGGACTGGGGTAATATTGCATGTGTCAAAGTGCCCGGCATGGAATAAGGTAAACCTGTAGATAAGAGGGATATCAATGAACATGGTACAGACACAGACATGACTCAGTTTACATGGTTGTCATGGAGACTGCGCGAAACAATCGGTTACAAATTCAGAACTGACCTTATGCCTGTATTTATGTTTATGATGATGTCTTTCCTTTCTTTCCTTTTCTTTTCTATCCTTTTCCTTTCTCTCCTGTTCTCTTCCGTCCTTTTCTTTCCGTTTTTCCTTTCCTTCGTCTCTTTTATCGTTAGTATCCTTTCCCTCCATTACGAAAGATGGTTCCCGGTTATGAAAATGGTTCCAAGGTATCTTTTAGACAATATCCAACACAGAAGAGATCTTAGCACAGTATTTCCTGTAGATATTTGCTATCAGTTATGACACTTGCAACTTCCACTAGAAGGTGGATGCTATACAAGGTAACTATCCTTGTGTGTGTTTCAAAATAATGTATACTCCGATCTGGACAATCAGTATGATCTATATCACAGTCGGGGATTCACAGGCAAATAGTCAGATCTCTCCGGGAGTAAATTACCCTTGCTGTTTTTGAGCAATCCGTATGTAAGGGTGTTGTATTATATGGAAGACTTGTTGTATTATATAAAAGAGGAGTTCTATTATATGGAAGAGGTTGTATTATATGAAAGAAGTGTTGTATTATAGGGAAGAGCGACTAGAGGAAGAAGAGAGATCTTGTTGTATTACACGGAAGAGTCTAAACGTTTTAATTGACTTGTATTTCTTCTGCAATTGTCTAAAAATATAGATAAACTGCTCGTGATGTAACAATAGTATTTCCACTATCTATAGTAATGCCAGAATACAGTAGAAACATCCAAAGAAGATTTGTAAAACTGAAGTACTGGATATTTTCCAAACGTCAAACAGGCAGGCCAGCGGTGGGATACAGCATGTATTGAAGACTGAAGGGATGGGGCATATATTCCTCACGAAGTTTGCGACCCACCCGCAGTTGTTTTAGATGACAAGAGATACAGTTGATAGGTATTGTATCCAAATTAGCGATTGTTTTCCTTCTTCTTTATAGATGATAAAGATCCTTTTCCTCAATTTATAGGAATTGTATCCAATTGAACATATATCATATTAGCAATTGTTTTCCTTTTTTTATAGATAAAGTTCCTTTTTCTCACCCAGAAACTGTCCTGTGGTATGTTACCTAAGTCTTAATGCACAATATGTCTCATATCCAAGCCCTGTTCATATCCAAGCTTTGTTCATATCTAAGCTCTGATCCTTAAACAACGCAGTTGACACTGTTTTCCCAGCTTCTAACTCGGGTTAATAAACGATGCTGTAGCATCTAAATTGACACGTTTTCACTGAGTGATCCTCCAAAGGACGGAGACATGCTGCACCTGAGTCAAAACTGTACAAGTGTACTTATGGGTGGTACTTTCCTGTAGTTTCACATTGATCTTTGTTGGATTTTTATAATTCTACCGTCAGGGAATAGTGAGTGGTATGTTAGAGGATGGATGGAGGCAACAGAAGAGAACTCTCATCTAGTTGACATATTTTGACGGCGACTCTTCCAGTCGGCAGGAATTCGTGTATCTCTCGGGACAACTAGCGTTTATTTTAAGTAAGGTAAATAAACAAAAATAAAAGAAGAGGTCAGTTTTGGGGAATGCTGGAACTTCCTGGCTATAAGTCCTTGATGAATTAATTTGTTATTATTTTTCTGTCTGGGGCAATGTCTACAAACACGACACAATATTTTACTTGTACAATATGTTTAACTAATGAATAGATTGCACGAATCTTGAATCAGTCAATTATATTTTCATGTTCAGATTTCCATTTCTTTCGGAAATCGTACGTTGGGAATGAGCGAAATTCCAGCGGTTCCAACAAGTGCATCTCTCTGGGCGCTGACTAACGCATTTGTAATTACAGAAATTACAGAAATTGGTAATTAATTGTGTTAACCATTCATGTGTATCATTGCCATCGACGACTGTATTATACGTCCTTGAAAGTTATTTGCTTAAAACTGTATTACAAATATAATCCAAGACTTAAAGCAGTAAATACGTGCCAAATGCCAACACACGTAACACTTATCCCAGATCAGATATGAATGGTATGTCAGTGATTAGACACCTACTTCGCTAATCGGTTTCCTGGCCTAGAACTCGGCGTTTTAATGGGATTATAATGACATTTTACAATCTTAATGGTATTATAATGGCACTTTGTGGTTTGAGGTGATAGGTATTTCCTTCGTTTGAAGGCACTCTCTCAGCATTGAGCCTAGACTGCACTTATCCCATAGACAGGTCAGTGTATAGATAAATGTCCAACAGAAGGTATAGTAAGTCTAGTTGTGTGTATACATAACGGTGTATGGTGCCAGGGGTGGGCGGAGTAATGTTTAGTCAGAGATCCAGGTTGGCTTTCACCCCTCAGCACTATTGCCCCTGCTAGTTTAGCACCTTGCTGTGTTCCTGAGGTAAGGCTGTAAGTGTGTTTATCGCGGTACTAGGCTTCACACATGCACCTATAGATCTAGCCACTTTGTCTTGTCTATTGTAGGCTTCAGCATCTATTATTGATGATGTATCTATTGTAAGATGTTCATTTACCTCAAGAAGTGTTTATCAATGGAGCTTTAATAGAAAAATGCCTCTTTAGTTGAGATTCCACAATATATCGAGACAATATCGATTATTTTGTGAAAAAGTATTGGTCACTTTTCTCTTGCAATGTCTGAAAATTGTGTGAATTTGATTGAACTCTCAATGTCATAAGATGGATTGGGTTGAATACTTTAGTGTATTGAGACGTAGCCTGAGTGCTCAGAACTACTATATAATAACATACTGAACCTTATGTTTGGCTTTTATCTGGGGCTGGAAATCCACAATTCTAACGTTTCTAGTACTCAGGTATAGAATAACTTCGCCTTCTTCCCAGATAGTATTGATTATCGTTGGATTACAAATGGGCGAGGATACAAATACTCATTCACCGATCAATGGGAACTTTTATAACGGCTTTATGATTGGTCTACGATAGGCTGACTATCAGAATTTCCCTTTTGAGGTACAGTCAGGAACTGTTTTCCAAAGAATTACTTGATGTTGAAACTCCGAGTAATAAATAATAGTAACAAATAAAGGTGCAGAGTTATGTATATATACTAGACCTCTTGTTGTTAATAGTTCTCCTGTGGCATAATGGGAAGGAGCAGGTTTGTATGGCTACACAAAATTATTATTATGTCTATATGTTGCCTAGAATCGTTGTGGCTTCATAAGAAGCTAAATCCATAAACCTTATTTGCCAATAGTGTCCAATAATTGCGACACTCGCAGCAAAAGGTGACTAAAGTGAGTCAGTCTGACAATGAGTTAGGTACATGTGGTTTTGATACCAGCTCATGAGTTGCTCGTTAATGGAACAATCACAACCCTGAGGTGTTGCACTGTAACATGCTCACTATATACACGGTAGTATATAACCGTTAATACACTCTATACATGACACTGTAGCACGAATAAAAGCGAGTGTCATGAAGGTGTTTACACTTATATATCGAATACAGTGCTTTTATTTTAATTTATTATTAGAAAATATGTGGAACACCAAGGGAACACTATTCACTAGTGTAGACTGTCATTTGCACTTGTTATGGAGTATAAATGTAGGGTAATTGTAAGTGTGGAAGAGTCTAAACGTTTTGATTGACTTGTATTTCTTCTGAAATTGTCCACAAATATAGATAAACTACTCGTGATGTAACAATAGTACTTCCACTAGTAATGGCAGAATACAGTAGGGACATCCAAAGAAGATGTGTAAAACTGAAGTCCTGTATGAGACCGTTTTATGGAGTATAAATATACGGTAATTGTATGTATAACTCCATAAAACACTACAGGGATAGATTAGGCCACTCAGCTGCTGATACAATATCTCATTTAGTTTCACGTAAGCTCTTATCTGAAGAATGGCATCTGTTATAAAAAAAGACGTATTCTTAGGTTACCAAGACAACAATTATTGGTAATAGTTTTTACGTCTTAAGCTTATTTTGGTCCCGGAAATCAACATTGTATATTTAATCCATTTCCTTCCGATGTCACTCTGTCAAGTTGTAATTGAGGTGATTTAAAGTGAAGACAATGTGTTCACTAATAAACCTCTGGATTTAATATCACGAAACTTGTTTTTCCTAAAGTGAATAGTCAATCCTTGTTTGTATGGCCAATATATAATATTCGTAAATCATATTGGCAAGCATTGAAGATTATGATCCAATAACATCCATTATATGCTTTAATATCTTGAATAATATCCACTATATGCTTTAATATCTTGAATAATATCCACTATATGCTTTAATATCTTGAATAATATCCACTATATGCTTTAATATCATCAATAATATCCACAGTAAGTTTGAAAAATAAAGTTGTTGTTATTAATCCCAATCTATACATCAATATCCCGGAGATGACAATTTTGTATCCAAGTTGAACATGAATCTGATGAATACAGTAATCTCTTATAAATCATTAACATATATACCAACTAGGTAAATGGTATTCCTCCAGCACCTTGGTATCCTAGGTCATTATAAGGTCAAGACAATCAATATCCTTGTGTATACCAGTGAGTAATCCCGACGTGAATCCTGCTTGCAATTGAAACATATATATCCAGAAAAGAGATAGTTATAACACTAGAACATGCATCTTGCTGCAATAGGCCTCTTGTACTATAGGCATGTACTCGGTGTTCGACCTATAGCAATAGACTGCTATTATACCCACTATAGGGGGTGTCTATAGGTCTACACGCCTGGGTGAAAGGTGGATGTACACCTATTGTCCTGCCCCGGGCACTATAATTGATCTTTTATTGGTTCCTCATGTACTGGTATACATATGATTGGTTTTCTATAACATATACGGGTTGTAAGTATGAATTGGCCTCATGGAAATTTAGTGATTCTTTTGAATTGAATTGGAAAACGATTATTCATCCCGCGATCGACTGGATTGCTCTATAATTCTCAACTAAAACAAATTGTTCATATACCATCTTTAATTTCCAATATAGTCAGAGCACACTAGGGTAGATGCCTGATCGCTGTATTATGTTCTGTCGGGGTACAGAGCAATATAGATATATTAAAATAAAATCCATACAATTACGGAAATTATAATGAAATGATTTTGCCGAGTGAAAACTGTCGTCCTCATGCATTCATCCACAAACGTTATTAAAGAAGTATTTGGGGAATAATCCATGAACTATGTTTCCTTGCTTTTAATCGCATACAAAATCGCACACAAAATTTCATCCAGCAGCTCATTTGGTAAACTATCATGAACTCCAAGTTTTGTCTTTCATATCATTTAAATATTGTACCAGGCTTTTTAATCCAGTTTCTATATCCAACACTTCCTCCCGGGGTAGTATACTACCATCTGTTGCTGTATACTATTTTAAGAGGCTGTATAGTACTGTTGTCCTACTGACTCCTGGGTAGTATACTACCATTTATTGTTGTACGACAGTTTACCAGCCTGTTTAGTTCAGCTTCTATAGCTGGTCTTCCACTAATTCATGGGGTAGTACACTGGCATCTTTTGTTGTATACTATTTTAACAGGCGGGATAATACTGTTGTCCTACTTACTCCTGTATTCCTGGGTAGTATACTACCAGCTATTGCTGAAAGGTCCTTAGTACATTCCAAGGCATTGTGGTATCCTTTCCTGGACACACTTGTCCTCATGTCTATTTCCTTGATCCAACAGCAGTCATTCCCATTCCCTGCTCTTCTCCCTATATGCCCCTCATTCCCTCTGCTTGCTTCTCCTCCACTGTATCCTCCTCCTGCTCCACCTCCTCCTCCTGCTCTTCCTCTTGTCCCTGTTCTTAATCCTACGACTTTTCCCCCTCCTCCTCCTGCTCTTCCCACTCCTCCTGCTCTTCCCACTCCTCCTGCTCTTCCCACTCCTCCTGCTCTTCCCACTCCTCCTGCTCTTAGCCCTCCTCCTGTTCCCTCTCCTCCTCCTCCTCCTGCTCTTCCACCTCTTCTTGTTCTTAGTCCTCCCCCTGTTCCACCTCCTCCTCCTGCTCTTCCTCCTGTTCCTCTGTCTGCCCTGATCCTCCCCCGCCTCACAGATGCAGCAACACTAGCGGCACCTGACGGGGACAGCTGTACTTGTCCTCTCGCTCCCTCTCCTGCTGCTCTTGATCTCATTCCTCACCCCAGACCTACCTGAGCTACTCCACCGACTCATGTATACTGGGGCCAAACATACCATACCAAACATACAAATATACCATCACAGGATCCAATATATTTAACGACTCTCGCTTAATAGTACTAATTTATAAACACTAGACAGGTATCTTCATCTATCATCACCGTTTACCCTTTCTTCTTATTTTTTATCTTATTTTTCTTTTTTTTTACTTTTGTTACTTAAATATTAAACCACGTAATTTAATATAAAGTGACCGAATTGCTATATAGAATCTTCTCAGCTTTCGAAGAATTGTTACCTGAGTCAGGGCATAACAGAAACAACAAATATATCTTTATTTTGTGTAAATGCCTGTTAAAACCTGAATAAAATTTTGTCCGAAAGGAAATACCAACACAAGATATAGATCAAAGGAAATAGGAAATAGATTCGACATCAAATGACATTTGTGATGCGTTTCAGGAAAATGTGTCATAAATCAAGGAAATATATTTTGAGATACCATTATATCTGAAAAAAGGAGATCAAGCCGATTCCAATAGGGGTAAACATTAGCGACATTAAATAAGTATTTCTTTATTTTAAGTTTGATATTTTTAGTTCTGAAAAAAAAAAGTGTTCTGTAGTTGTGGGTGAACAATTACTAGTATTACAGTAGGTAAATGTACTCCATTGGACGTTCTTAAAAACCCATGAATATATTTAATAAACTATCCTGAAATTAGGTTCATGTTTACACAAGACGTAACTGAATAAATGTATACTCCAAAAATGAAAACATTCCAGAAAAGGAGATCTTGTGAATAAACGACTTTTAAAAATATGAATTGTGTGACTTGTGACATATTTTCCTGAAACACATCACATATGGACACGTATAAATACACGTATTGTGGTCAAATCGTGAATACAGTTGTATAGAGGCATATTTACTAATTGCACAACTGTGGGTGGAAGGAGTGGTCATTCCTCATAGAATACTCTACTGTTTGTGAGCTCATATCTCAATGGCTTATTACTCATATGAGTAATATTATAAATGACAATGTACAAAGTACATGCCTTATTGTAATATCTTTCACATAAAATTATTAAGTAAAAACAATCGTATAAATCGGCTATGTGAAGATATCAATATTTCCTCCAGATGTATGGACGTACATAGGTGTGAGGTCAGACCCAGGAGTAGCTCCCAGACCTACTCATAACCACATAACTATAGTCTGTTCAACATACCTTGCTCCATGTCCCTAGACTATAGTCTGTTCCACATACCCCACTCCAGGTGCTGACAGGGCACTCCCAGACCTACTCATAACGACATAACTATAGTCTGTTCAACATACCTTGCTCCATGTCCCTAGACTATAGTCTGTTCCACATACCCTACTCCAGGTGCTGACAGGGCACTCCCAGACCTACTCATAACGACATAACTATAGTCTGTTCAACATAACCGGCTCCATGTCCCTAGACTATAGTCTGTTCCACATTACTTGCTCCATATCCCTAGACTATAGTCTCTTCAAGCAGACATGACCCTCTCCTTTCAACTACAAAAAGTATTATGTTTGACAACTGCCTTTGAATAATATTTTTTGATTATTATGAATTATTCATTAAATGATATTATAAATGAGCTAGGATGCTGGTGTGACATATTTCCATCAATGTAAATTGCCCTCAAATACATATAAAATATGCATCAAGCTTAAATCTCCGCATACAGAACGATAAAATGGGGGTTTGATGTTTTCAGCAGTAGGGTCAAATTTTCAGAAAATGTACAATTCACCTTCACCAATCCTCTCAAATGACCCACATTTAAAACAAAAATGAAGTTCAGAATGCAGTTTAACATAACAAAACTGATAATTTAAATCATGCGATACCAAATATTATATACTCATGCAGATATACCCGGTATTCATCATTTTTCAGCCTGATTTAGGAGAATTTCCTAAATCTGTAGAGATGCCAATTGTACATTTTCTGAAAATCTGACCCAGTATCAGTTGTCATGGCCACGTCTCTTGTTATCTGCACTAGACACATACATTTAATACCAGAGATCACCTCTCTTAGTGGTATGATATATATGGGTCAGATTTTCAGAAAATGTACAATTGGCAGCTTTAAACATTTAGTAAATTCTGCTCAATTTAGCTGCAAAATGAAGAATACTGCGTATAACTGAGTATATTTGGTATCGCATTGATTTAAAGTATCAGTTCTGTCATGTTAAATTGCATTTTGAAGCTCATTTTTGTCTTAAAATGTGGGTTATTTGAGACAATTGGTGAAAACGAACTGTACATTTTCGGAAAATCTGACTCATATAAATTATACGGGAGGCAGGTCCATCCACACGGAAGTCGGCGATAGGGGAGTTGCATAGCCGCCATTTTGAATACTGATTCGCATGGAATCATGGGACTAATGGTACAGTCTGATAAATATTCCATGTTGAACATTACATAATTTCTATCAATGTTCTAATGCCAATATACATGTGTTATACATGTTTCTACAACACAAGCCTCCATCTTTCCCATCATGCATTTTGTTTTCATAGATGGTTCATACAAGCTGTGATATTGGTGAAAACCTTCATGCAATTTTCAATAAAATATTGCAAAATATGTCAGATTTTACCAGAATGCACTGTGATAGACATGCGCAGTGGCACATGCAAATCCCCTATTGGCTGATTCATTCAATTCTTCTTAATGCTTAAATCTGCCTTTGCTGCTATTTTTAATTTTGATCAAACACTTTATTTTTAAACCTTTGGTCCCTTGTTGTTCCTCCCCGTCTAGCTATCATCTAGTTTTATTCATTTATTAATATATTTATATGTATTATTCTAATTTAAGACCAATATTTGTAACAATTTTAATTGTAACAATAACTATGGTCAGCACAGTCTGAGAATATAATACATTGCTAAATGTTTGGTTTTTTTTGTTCGTGTGTTTTGTTAATAAGCTCTTGCCTCAAGTACACTATTTTCAGCATATATAAACATAAATAAATAATGATACCCTTACTTCATTATATCATACTTTCATGAAATAAAATCAAAACCATTAAACATACACATATGAAGCTATCGTTGGGTCATTTTTTCGTGATACCTTTTCAAAAGCCCGAATTTCCCTATTCGATGAACACCAACATTCAAATAATCTCCGACTGCCGACTATGAAATTTCTCCCCGACATCCTCTCTTCCAATAATTAT
The DNA here is from genome assembly GCA_942159475.1 of Sthenelais limicola. NCBI lineage: Eukaryota > Metazoa > Annelida > Polychaeta > Phyllodocida > Sigalionidae > Sthenelais > Sthenelais limicola. Next base: position 108,397,110 of record OW804100.1, on the reverse strand, counting down.
TACAACATTGCGGAAACAAAAAATGAATTTATCAATCGCATAAGATCTTATATTGACATTATGAACTAAAATGCGTTTCTGTTCTTCTGATTAGGTATCTTAATTAAAATTCTGGAGAATGGACATGATATCTCAGGAATATGATATCTCATGGACATGATATCTCGTGGACCTTGTTTTGTCCCCAAACTGTCAGGACAAAAATGTGTCATAGTAACTATTCCATATATCCAACATTTTTCTTTTTCAAATATCATTTCCTTTTCTAAGATATTCCAACACATAATCAACATGACTTATGGATATCCTATATCCTATATCCTAACCGAAGAGGTCTAATCATGGATTCCTTTTTGACAGAAAGACAGACATGTCAAATGCCTGAGGGACTCCCTCATTTGTATATACTACTATGTGGTGTTTGACTATTAGCTAGTAGACTAGCACTAAGTCCCTTAGGCTATTCTCATAGACCAGAAATCAGACCAAAGTGAAGTTGGTTATTAGATGATACATTTACGTTATTTTTAAGAAACATTATTTTAGGAATTGTTTTAAAAGTATTGCCTTTAAACTAATGGCTATGAGTTGATAAATTTCATTTCTACACATATATTGATATGTATCAAAAATAATAAATAATCAAGGTGTGCTAGTCTATCCATGACAGAAAGCAAAAGAGCAAAAAGAACAAATCCGATCAGTGTCATGGGATCCGATCACTGTCATGGGATTTATGCGATGTGCAATAGCAGCAGATGACACAGGTCATGGGTAATAGGGGAGTCGTCATAGTAAAAAGACTCCTTGTAATGGGTGAAAAGATCTCTGTAATGAAGAAATAGTAGGTGCCATGAATCTATTTGTTTTGTAATAAGAAAAGATGTCTTAGTAATATATTTTGGCTATGCGTAATATGTGAAAAAAAAGAGGAAAAGTCTGCAATATTACATATATCGTACAGATGACAACTCTGGGACGCAACAGACCTGATATCTCATGAAAGGGGAACAATTTTACATCTGAGACGCCATCTCGTGCTTTATTATGGAACTAAGCTTTCTCTAGGAGCGCACCACCCCACCCAGTCCCAGCATCTCTCTCCTGTTATCCCTTCATTTGTTTCCTCAATCTTTTCGGAAACCTTAACTTTCATTTGCGATTGTTGATTGGTTTCAGGGAAATGAGTCATAAGTAGCAAAGATGATAATTTTCAAAGTGATGTATTCTCATTATTGTTCTAGGAATGTACCCAATTTCAGCGTATTCCCTAGTCATATGTCCCAAATCTCAAGACAGTCTATTAATCATATTTATGTTTTTCTAAGGTCATCTTTTAGAGTATGTTTAGCTACTTTACCAGTGAATGTCCACCCAAAAATATTGCAAACTTCTTTTTCAAAATATAAATATCAGGCTTATAACATAGAAATATTCATCAGATGCCCTTAATGTTTACTATCAATGGAATCGGCGTCATCCAAGCTTTTCAAATATATGATAAAACCTCAAAATTCGTTTTTTGCGACCGGTGACTCATTTTCCGGAAACACATCACATTGAGTCTGATGCTCCAATTCCGCTCTTCCTGTACGTTTCTACCCTTCCTTGTCCCAGTCTGTGATGTGGGAAACTAGTAGACAGTAAAGGACCTTCACATACTCTTAATGACCAACTTCTTTTTTTTTTAATATTTTATTTTTCCAGAAAATAGCACTTTGGATGGCATTTGCCATCTCCGTTTTGGGGGTTTAGGCATATAGTGTCTGCTTTTCCCACAATACTGGGCGCTACATTATTTTGAGGTTAGTTTACTCAAAATGAAGAATTGTTTTTGGGGGGGGATATAATAGAATGAGATGTGTTATAGCTGAATGAAATTGAAATGGTAGAAATGTATTTGTTTGGTTTTGTAGGGGCAGTCCTTGTAAAACAAAATGTTACCTATGACATAAAGATACAACAGTTGTTAGGGGGTGCTGGTATACTGTTGGCATGTACTAGCGATGCCTAGGACCCGAATTTAGTCAGATTTACTTAATGAGTTCCCTTTTGTCCATTTGTCCATTTAGCAACGCCCTGACCCTAATTATATTATTCCACTCCACCAGACTCGCCTGCCATAAGTCAGACCATTATCCGGGATTTGGCCTCTGGTGCGTACTCAAGCAGAACCACCCACTTGCGTGTATTAACTTATGAGGTCGGTGTACAATATTATGTAAAAGTGTCACATTTTAAGAATGTAATGTTTATTCACAAGTTTTCACGCAATTTTTGTTCATACCTTTATATTACAATGGGATATCATTCACCATCATTTCTTTAATCATATGTCCACTCTCGATTGATTTATTATGCACCTTAGGCAAATGTATATTGATCCATAATTTAGTTAAATTCATCTTTTTGTAAATTACGATGAGAATTTAAAAAGAGATGTCCGCAGATAACCTATAATAACGCTAAAATGTCAGCGACGGTTATTTCTGCAAACAAAATCCTGTTTTTTTTTCAGTCAGAAAATAAAAACGTCAACAAAAAAATCAAAAAAATCTAGGAGATGTGTGGGAGGGGGTATATTTGAAAAGACATCATTCATAATTTCATGTTTGAAATGATTCTCTTTTTTTAAAAATCCATCCAGCGTGTTGATATCTTATTCAATTCAATTCAATTCAAGAATTCTTTTATTGCAAGAGATGCTTTTTTACAGTGAGGTTATCCAACATTCTAGATAGACAATAGTCTAGGTAGGTCTTCCGCTGGGTGCCTAATTCTTGTTTGAGCTTTACTTTGGTTACAAATGAATATTAACACGCTGAAAAGAGAGTAACTTAGACCTCGTAATAAACCTAAAATTTAAAAATATTCAGACTACTCACAGAAGTAGTCCAGTGTTTCAAACCGAATTTGTAATAACTTGAATAACAATCAAACTCACTGACCTTAGTTAGGGACCTCAATGACCTTGACCCTTGCAGAATGTCGTCTGTGATTTGTTCCAGAAGCCCGTGTAGCTCCAATAGGTCATCCACAGCGGTATCCTCCCTTCTCCTCCCTTCACTACGTAATCCAGAAAGTGACCTTGACCGTACTTTTGACCTTGATTTTGACCTTGACCTTGACCTACCTAAGTCAGGTGCAGATCCGTGCCAGGTCAGCCTCTTGCCGCCTTGACCTGAATAGGAATCACTCGATGAATCCAATTCTAAGAAATTTGGAAAATTATTGTCAATGTTTTCATCTCTTCCAAGATCAAAATCGTTTAACTTTGGCAAAAAATCATTACCAAGTAATTCCTCACTATAATTACAAGACCTGCCATCGTGAGGATTGATGTCTAAATCATCCAGTCTGCGTGTAAACAAGTCAGGAATGATCTCTTGACTGAAATCATCGCTTTTAATTTTATCAATAATTTCGGTTTTGTGTAATTCATCACCTTCCTCTCCTCCCATCTCAAAAGTGGTTGACTTTAGTGTGTGTATGATGTCCCGGATCTGTCTCTCTGCTTCACTAATGACATTAACCTCATGTAGATGGTTCGTTTCACTAGCAGTTCCATCCGATGACCCTTCACTAACGCCCATCTGTTGAATGGCAGAGTTCTGGGCGTTAAAGCCAGTGAGAGCTAGCACCAAACCTTTCCCTTTATCACCTTTAAATTCATTATTATCCAATTTTGCATCTGTATTCTGGAAATAGTTTAAATATGGATCTGTTTCAATGGCGTCGTTTTGTTTCCACCCTTTGAGACGTATTGTAAAATGTTCATGGTTTAGTTCTGGTTTCTGATGTGATTTTTCAGGATTTGATAAATTGCCGTCACCGTATAATCTCTCAACAGCTGATTTCCTCCTGTCCCGGATTGACTTAAGGTTTGTTTTCTTCCCCCTCATTTGCATCATCCGGACAAATCCTCTTGGCCTATTTGTTTCTGTTCCATATCCATCCTGATTCCATTTCCTATGTGAATATTGAGGGAATAGAGGACAGCTGAAATGCAGCTGGTATTTTTGTTCTGGCCTTAATGGCCCGGGGTCAGATGAGGCCATTCTGATCAATTTATGGTTTTAAGTGAGAAATAATGCATAGTAAATAAGTGCATACTTTATTCATTCATTGTCTGAATTCTGATTATGTTGAATACATAGGAGCTTGGCGTGATCAGTCTAGGCCCAACGATGAGAGAGCCCCTTCAGACGAAGGGAAAGCCTCTCGCCTCAGACTGTTAAGTGCCATTATAATTCCATTAAGACCGCTAAATGTCATTAAATTCCCATTAAAACGCCGAGTCTTAGGCAAGCGAAGCAGACTGACATGCCATTCTTATCTAATCTGAGGGTTTGGACTCAGAGTGTGATCAGCGGATTCGGAGGCCATATTGGTTAGCAATTAATATTTTGAAGTTTGACGGCAATAGGTCGAATTGTTGTTGGAGTAAAGAAAGGTGCCTTTGGTTCAGATTAGATACTCGATAATTAAATATCTCAATCTCTAAATCTTTAATGTAATTGTTGTCATTATTCAATGGTGTTCGTTGAGAACATTGAATATGTTCAATACTGTTGATACACACCCCAGTTTAGATTATTGAAAAGGTTTCTCTTAGTTGAAAAGTGCAAACTTTGTCATGTACTTTTTCTCTGTTGTTCCTGGGAAAACTGCCATAACACATGCTATCAACCATTTGCCATGAGCACATCTTTTTAAACAATGGAAATAAAAGGCCCTTGAGCTAGACGGGAATTGTTTATAATTCCACCTATAGTGGCTTATATATGATAGCCTTTGATTGTAGCCATTTGTTGTAAATGTTGGCTTTGTTTGAATGTACACTTAACATATTTAACATTAGGGCCGTGTAACGGATAATCTCCCTCCGCGCCCTCAGATGGGATCTTCTCTCTGATCCAAAAGCAAGCAAGGGCTGTCTGGGCTGAAAGATAATTCCCTCTCCGGACTCACTAGGAATCTCTGACAAGCAAGTAGGCACTATTAATATACATTGATTATAATACAGTGGATGATATATTCCACTAGGGAGAGAGTCAATGATTCCCTGGTCCTTCCTCGAGGTACAAATTAATCCATCAATGGTGAAGAATTAAGCTCCAATGCTAATCCATGTTTTTGTTATTGTTCCAGATTTCCAAGAACATGTAGCCCATATTATGCAATGGAAATCCCAAACCGAAAATCTTAATCAATTTCTATCATTGATACTAGGAGTGGCCCTGGGGAGAACATGCATATTTTCTTGGTCCTTCATTTAGGTACAGTACCCTTCCAACGTAAAGAATTCTAATCCCATTTTCAGGTCTAATTGTAGGTGCTAATTGGGTATTTATCATACCGATACCACACACAGTGTAAAGCGGTATCTTTGTGCAAATTATCAAGAGGGACAAAACGACAACCCATATATTTAGCACTTTTCAAAAATGCTGAAAATCCAGACCTCATCATATGAGGCATACATAATGGTATTCCAGGAAGATCTCGAGGACACGTGTGGTTTAATTCCGATCCGTCCAACCTATATGATATGTACATCACCACTGTGATACGATTCAGTTGACATCTCCAAAGTGATCAATATCAAACTCATTCATTTTGACCACACACCCTATAAGCACAGATATTGAACCTAGTGTTTCGGTCAGGAACCTCAGAAATATTCCATCTGCTATAGAGATTTAATCGTATTAATTATTAGTAAATTAACACCCGGATCATAAAGCATATATGTCATCTCTCATTGATCAGATCAATCAAATTCCTCTACATGCAATATGTAAACACTCATAACACAGGATATATGAAGAACTATATCCAGCGTGGTCGGTCTAGCTATAAGGATCCACATTATCCAACAAGAGTTTGAATACTACAACGTTACAGTTGTGCTTTCCACCGTATTCCAATTAGTGATCCAATCCAATAGGCATCCTTCATCGAGCAATATCATAATTGAGCAAATTCCACAACACAGCTAGGCCCAAAGTTGAAAGAGTCCCATCAAACGGAGGGAAAACCTCAAACCTCAAAGTGCCATTATAATTCCATTATGACTAGACACAATGACATTATATTCCCATTAGAACGCCAAGTCCTTGGCAAGGAGACCGATTAGCGAAGTAGGGGTCCAATCACTGACATGCCATTTTGATATGATCTGAGGGTTTTGGCCTGGACTGAACAAGAAATATACACGGACTCATAATATAACACGGGCAGTAGAGGTAGATCCACTTTATCCACACTACACTCTGTTTGAGACCTACTTAGAGTAAACATCAATGGTAACCCTGCGGCAAGCCGCTCCAATAAGATCTCGAATAGAGTGTACAGATCCTATGTGTAGCAGATCTGCAATATCCATTAATTGCCTAAAAAACAATTAATAAATCCCGGACTTGGAGCTAATGATTACATGTGTGTATATAAGGGTTGACCAGCTGAATAGAGCGAGTACAATGCGAGTATAGAGTGAGTATAAATGAGGGAGTGAGTGTGTTTACACCCAGTGTACGCTATTGTGTACTCTAGTATAAAGGTAATTCCCGCCTATGTATAAACATTATGTGTCCATGGGTAATTATGATGATACATGTACAACTGGGATCCACCAAATACTAAACTTTAAAAAGAAACAATGAAAAGTAATTATTTAGAATAAAGATATTTATTCCATTATGTATCTTGCAAGGTCCTAGAATATGGTATCGAATATTGTAAAAGTAATTCTCTATATTTGTTGGCAACTTTTTTTTAATTTTAGAAAAAATCATGTACACATGTATTTAGTGTAGTGGTTTGACCCAGGATCATTATTATGTGATTGACAGCGCAAAGCTATAACTGTACTCAACTATAGTCTGATCAGTGGCGGTTGATGCAATATGAAGGGAATGCCTGCTACACACAGAATATGTCATGTGTTATAGAAAAATGAGTCACATGTTGCAACAAATGATATGTTTCAAATGTTTTTTCCACATGATTTCTTTATTGGATTGTTTTAATTTTAGTTAATATTAATTTTCGGTGGGCCCTTACGTTCTGTAGACCTCTACTTTGTGTTCCATTCTGTTCCAGCCCATCCTACTTTGGCCCATCCAAAGGTCATTTGTGATGCGTTTCTGGAAAATGAGTCATAAGTCGCAAAAATGATATTTTTCAAAGTGTTTTTTCTATAAGATTACTTCATAGGAATGTTCTGATTTTTGGGGAGTTTATCACCTATAGTTACATCAATCGATGTATCACATTTCAGGACAATGTATTAAATATATCTAATTGTTTTAAAGGTCCTCAGATGGAGTATATTTAGTTACTTTACTGGTTATTGCCCCCCAGAAATATTGCAAACTTTTCTTTTCAAAAATAAAAATATCAAACTTAAAATCTGGAAATACTTATTAGATTATTAGACTGTTTACTATCATTAGAATCGACTTGATCTCATCTTTTCAAATATAACGATATCTCAAAATCCATTTTTTTGCGACTTATGACTCAATTTCCTGAAACACATCACATTTGATAAAGCTTTAGAAGGATTTAACTCTGATTTAAAACTCCATGTTTATATTACGGTGCCCCGCCGAAATCCTTTGCTGTGGTATCTTATTGTTTTATCACTCAAGTTTAGTTTTAGTCCATTTGACTTCAAATCATTGTTTACGCATAATAACAGCAGTACAATATTGATGACCTCAGTCCTATAAGTAAAACAATTGTGAATTTGATAAGATTTCCTTTGTCATAATAGTTAACTAAGGTGGTTACAGCCGCTGCACCGACCAAGGTAGTGAAATGAAATAGTAAATAGCATTATCGCGCCTAGGTATTGTGCACCATACACTGTACAAGTAGGCCCGAAGTGAATGAATGAATTTAAATAAATGTGATCCGCTTTAGGAAAATGAGTCATAAGTCGCAAAATATGGATTTTGAGATATCACCATATTTGAAAAGAGGGGGTCAAGCCGATTCCAATGATAGTAAACACTAATAACCTCATAAGTATTTCTATATTTTAAGTTTCATGTTTTTATTTTTGAAAAAAAACAACTTTGCAATGTTTCTGGATGGGTAATTACCAGTAATGTAACTAAATATAGTCCGCACAAAGGCCTTCAAAATGCAAGGATATATTTAATACAATATCCCCAAATTTGTTACATATAATCATATTACTATAAGTGCTAAGCCCTCTAAAAGTCAGAACATTTCAATGAAGAGTTTCTGTGAAAAAACACTTTGAAAAATATCAATTTTGCGACTTATGACTCATTTTCCTGAAACACATCACAAATGGAGTGCATGTAGGCAATATGTTATACAGATCATGTTAATAGCTGAGTTAGAGACTTGGTTGCTTGTGGAGGCCCATTAAAAAAATTGTATTGAAACATTTTTGTTCATACTCCATCAACATTCTAATTAAAGCAATAGACGTTTACACAAATGCTTTTTGTAGATATTATGCAATAGAAGATGTGCTACAAATGTATAATTATTGTCCTCTATCCGATAGCCAATAACCATTCGCTACCCACATCTGTATGATGAAGTAATGCACTCAAATCTGATGTGTTTCATGAAAATGAGGCATAAGTCACAAAAATGGTACTTTTCAAAGTGTTTTATTGTCCAAATCTCTTGCTAGTAATGTACTCATTTTCGCCGTATCTAATACCCCTGGTCATATACGTACATGTATCAGATCTCAAGACAGTGTATTAAATATATGTATGTTTTTCTAAGGTCATCTTTTAGAGTATTTTAGCTACCTTACCAGTGAATATCCACCCAGAAATATTGCAAATTTCTTTTTCAAAAAAAAAATCTTAAAATATAGAAATGTTCTGTAAATGCCCTTAATGTTTACTATCATTGGGATCGGCTTCATCCCATCTTTTCAAATATGATAAAATCTAAAAATTCGTTTTTGGCGACTTCTGATTCATTTTCCTGAAACACATCACAAATCTTTATGATGGAATATTGGTGTTTATGATTGATGACTGCCACAGAGGAACAAACTAAATCTTTTTACGAGTGAGGTTAGTTAGTCAGATTGAGTCAGGTTAGATTGGACTGACTGTAGTCAGCGCGGGAGATATTAATGAGAGACGGTATTTACTACTTTATGAAAACATGCACCAAGCTTTTCCCAGCATGGGTCCTTTACACGCTACCAGCACGCTGCATTGTAATATATGTTATTATAGAACCTATAGGTCCTGGTGGCATGTTACAGCTGCAGTACTATGCTAATTATGAAAATAAATAAAGAGACTATGCTATGTCCCAACTATCGATAATGGAACGAACCGCCAGTAAGCAATTTATTGGACGAAATTCCTTTAATTAATTTCCTATTTTTGGGACTAACATACTTACAAATAATCAAATAAAGACCAAAATAAAATGTGTAAAAGGCTATGCTATGATCAATATCTAATATACTATACTCAGGTTAGATAGACAATAATGCGTCCCGCCTGTTAGACATATTTCAAATTCTTACTAGTTATGATAAAACAAATCAAATCTATTTTAGGTCAGCAACGATATTCAAATCAAATGAAACAAAACATAATGTAATGTCTCTACTGGCGTACCTACGGCTATAGGCTATGCACCACTCAGTGACAATGGTCAGCACTCATGTAGCACCGACCACTCAGCTCCAATTAAAATCTACTCATAAAAACCCAATTATCCTCAGGCCGTAATTAGTTCAGGAACCAGCCACCAATTAAATATGCACTCCCAGCTAACATCGCTCAAAAATAACTTTCCTACTTTACTGCTCTTTTAGTTTTTGAACCAATCTAAAAGTTATTTGACCAAAGTTGTCGACTATTTTGTTTTATTTTCAAACAACTTAATTGAAAATATATCCTGCCATCTTGGCTCTTACAATGCTCAACATAAGCTTAATATTTGTTTTAAACGATATATACTAGAGAAAAAGGTGAAAATCCAGAAGGAACATGAAATATAACGTCTGTTATACGCTGAAATGTCATGCGAATCATAAGTCATAAGAAATATCATCATAAGAAATATATTTTGAGATACCATTATATTTGAAAAGAGCTGAGCCAGCTCATTCCAATGGTGGTAAACATTAAGGACATTAAATAAGTATTTCTATATATTAAGTTTGATATTTTTATTTCTGAAAAAAAAATTCAATATAATTATTTGGGTGAACAATTAATAGTAAAGTCGGTATACATGTACTCGATAGGATGATTTTAGAAAAGTATGAACTAACAATTGTGGGTTCCCAGGAACCCACAGGAAGACTTGGAACCAAGGTTTCAAAACTAGGACCTCCTTTTTGTAACCGACGCTAATTGCAAATAAAAAATGTCTTGAATTGAATTGAATTGAACAGTTGCCCTGTACGTTAACATTCGCGTTTTCACTGCCTATTTTGTGATGTGATTTTCAGGAAAATGAGTCACAAGTCGCAAAATTCACATCTTTAAAAGTCATTCATTCACAGGATCAACTTTTTGGAATGTTTTCTTTGAATACATGGACCAAATTTCAGGATAGTGTATTAAATATATGGGTCAGATTTTCAGAAAATGTACAATTGGCAGCTGTACTCATTTAGGAAAGTCTGCTAAATTAGGCTGCAATTTGGTCAATACTCGGTAAACTCGAGTATATTCGGCATTGCATTGATTCTAGCAATCTGTTTGGTTAGGTTGAACTGTATTTTCAACTTTATTTTTGTCTGAAATTTGAGTTATTTGAGAAGATTGGCGAAGTTGAATTTTACATTTTCTGAAAATCTGACCCATATACATTTCCCAACCGCTGTGAGGCACCACAACTGTTGTCTGCCAAATGTTGGTATGCCTGTAAGAACTTTATGCCGGAGGCATTACAAACTTTCTTTTCATGTATTATGTGAAATACAAAACTTAATAATTCCATTTTTAGTGGTCAAGTGGTCATTTATGTTCCTGAGACCCAACAACATAGTTTCCTGTTGTACCTTCACTTAGTATTGGCCGCCGGTTTTTGTTTAATTCCGGATTTACCCTCAAAACCTGTATAGAATCAGACGTAAATTAACATACAGCAAAAAAAAAAAGATTTTTCCATATCCGAGAAACTGGACCAGACTCACACAATATGTAACAGCTCTCATCCAGTATTCAAAGAAGGAAGAGAATTAAAAAAAAAAATACAGCAGAATATTGATAATTCATTATTATTATGAAACTTGTATTCACAATCATAGGAAAAAAGACACAAATCTTCCTGGTGGCCCTTCTAAAATTAAAATCTAATAATTTCAAGTGATGGTACATAAGAGTGGGTTACAACATTGTTAACATAATTATTGACATCATACCAAAGTGAAAACAAATTATTCGTTGATGCTATACAGTGATAAAAATGAATAGTTAGATCCTGCCCTATTTATAAGTCATGATATGTATAAGTTTGGTAACATTTTGTCTTAAAAGGTGAGAATGCAGCTTAAAAATGTACTCATAATGAACCTATTTTTTGTGATGTGTTCCAGGAAAATGAGTCACAAGTCGCAAAGTTGATACTTTTCAAAATGTTTTTTTCACAAGATCTCTTTCTTGAAATGTTCTGATTTTTAGAGAGTCTATTACTTGTAGTCGTACAAATCTATGTAACACATTTTGGGACGTTTCATTAAATATATCTCTGCGTTTTGAAGATTTCTGTATTGAATATATTTAGTTACTTACCCATCTATAAACATTGCAATCTTTTCCCTTTTTTTAAAATAAAATATCAAACTGAGAATATAGAAATACATATAATATATCCTAGTGTTTACCATCATTGGAATCACTTTGATCTCCTCTTCTCAAATATGGAAATATCTCAAAATCTATATTTTGCGACTTATGAGTAATTTTCCTAAAATGGATCACATTTATTTACATATAAATACGGCAGCTGTATAGCCCAACATAATTATAACTAATATTAACAAATACTTACATCTTTCATTGTAGCTGGCGCCCTTCAGAAATAAAATATGGAAAACCAATTTTGAAAACAAAATAAAGAATACACAATCAATGAATCAAATAGTACACAATTACCCCCAGGAGGTAACCACTGCAGGTACCAGTCGCCTATGAACGTCCAAACCTGATTACTTCAAAGCGTTGGTACCAGTTTATTGTAATGAAGCTATATCAATAAAGGATTAATGACTGACATTAAATAGCTGCTGATACACTGTTTGGTGTATAATCCCGAGGCGAAGCCAATGGATCATGGACAAACCAGGCCTGAAATCAATAGCTATCAGCCAAGTCACATTTTTATACACTCTGTGTGAGACCTACTTAATAAACATCAAAGCAAACCAATAGTAGCCCTACGGCGAGCCGCTCCAATTAGATCTCAAATAGAGTGTATGTTGTACATGTTTTTTCGCATTGTAACAAGCCGTAAAACTGTCTTTCCTGCTTCTTTTGGGGGGATGAAGAATGTTTGTCCTGTACTGAAACTTTCAGAAGCATATCTCAATTAACAATGTTTAAGTCAGGTTATAGAGGATATTCCTGGAGGAATAATATCAATAAATAATGAATAATGAATAATGTGAATAATATAAAACAGGGGAAAGGGGACGGGCGACCGGAAGGGACGTCACAAGCATCGGCGTCAGCCGCCATATTTTGAACAAGTCGCCGAGGAAGGGAAAACAATTTTGCCCTTCTTCTCTAAATAGGATGCAAGCTCTTATCTTCTCTCTCACCAACTTCACCAGAAAGAACTTTGAGCCTGAGAAAGAATTTATTGCACGCATTCAATTCAGAAGACAGTGCATATAAGTACTAGACATTTATTAACTCTTTCTGAATTCTCTCATGCATCATTTTCTATTCTCTTGATCCACTTGTATTTGCATTTCATCGACTGATATTATTTCTACTTATATTTCACCGAAAGTGTTTGATTTTTGTATCCCAAATATTCAGGCCTTACGTATATGCTTTTAATGTTATGAATAGAAAGCATTTTGTGGCCATGAAGTTTAATTTCGGCCGTAAACTTAGTAAAAAAGCATTGGTTTCCATTTTTTTTTTTGGACATATTTTATTCAGGAAAACAGGCGGTTACACTCTTCACAAAAATATTTAAATAATTGTGTTTTTCATCATGACCTGACCTTATTTACTATTTATCAGACGTAGAAGTTTTATAATCCATGCATTTTTAAGTTAAGGTAAGTTTTTAAGTTAACAAGGATATAGAAAAAATTTATTAAAATTGTTAAAAAGTAATGAGAGATGAGGGTGATGGTTACAGGCTATTATATAATATTGTCTCGTGAAGCGAGTGATCTTGATGTGTCAGGATCCTGTGGAACAGGAAAATTTTACCATATTACAAATCTTCATCTTACGATATTGGGAAATATACATGAATATAAATAGTATCTTAAATAACAATTTTCGACGAAACCCAGTATGATGGGTTCATAGGGTGTGTCACCTGTTTAGTGGCACACCATAAGTATTTACATCATCAGTTTACGAGCAAAGGACAATGGTATCAGAACCCGTGGTATTGGCAGAGGCTGATGCCTTTGCAAAATTTGTACATTTTACCGTTACATATAACAGGCGCATTGGATAGACCAATAGTTTATATTTACAGCTTACATAAGTACATTCATTATACAATTGTTTCAAGAACAGTTGAGTTATACGAATAAGTGATTTGTATAAGTAGCAATCACGATACAGGCATTTTACCCAGGCTTCATTTTTTCCATGACTTCACATAACTCACTAGTGAAATACGCACAGTGCATATGTCACTCTAGATACGTTGTTCTCAGAGCTATAACACATATTAATATACCATCAATCCAACACAACATCTTTAGTTTTGTTCCATGTTTATTTTCGTTGAATGGAAAGTAAAAATAACAAGTGAAATACGAATTGATTGATTTTAAATTTCTAGAAACCACAATTTTGGATTGTAATTCATGCGAGAACGAAATATTATAAGATTAGGTTGTTATTTTTAGATTTCTAATAAGCCACTCTGCTCTATTAGGGTGTTTCGTACTGATGAAAATTTTCATGATGTCTACATGTAAAAACCATATTACTGCATGGGAAATTTGTTGTTTTTAACCCATGTGAGTGGCTCTATTTGCTTAACCAGTCAACTGCCTGATAATGTGGCTTATGTAAAACACACCAACAAATATTTTTATCTGTGGTAAAATGTATCCCTTATACATTGCTTATTTATTGTATTGTATTGTTTTATTGAGCTCTGAGCGAGTATCTGATAGTACTCATTTTTCTTTAAAAGCCTGGAAGATTAATCTTAAAACTTACTTACTTGCTAAGATTTCTATCACCGGTAAATTAGTGAACCATATCCCATTATGATGTCGTTTGAATTCCATATTAATTTTATACACAGTCTTGAAATTTGCTATATATCTAAATGACTAAGATGGCCAATAGGGGATTTGCATGTCTCACTGCGCGTGTCTACTGCAGTGCATCCTTGGATGGATTATGTTGAAATTTGATTTACGAATATTTCTCAATATTTTCATCGAAAATTGCAGCAATCTGTCACCAATATCAGAGTTTGTATAAATGAGCTATGAAAACCAAATGCATGACGGGACAGATGGGGACTTGTGTTATAGAAACGTGTATAAGGAATGGATATTGACATTAGAACATCGATATTAGATAGTCCATGCTGAACATGACATGTTTTCTATAGATTTAAACTGTACCATTTAGTCCCGTAATTCCATACGAATCCAGATTCAAAATGGCGACTATATACATTCCCTTTTAACCAATGAAATAAAAACATTCATACAAAGAATTTTTGTGAAAAAGAAAATAATGAAAAACATATTTTTCCAACGTTTTTTTTAAAAACGTGTTCATTGACACAGCAAATTTCGCTGCTGCGATACGTTTCATTCAAACGTTTAACAGACTCATTTCTGTGACACAAAGTATATCCTTGCAATCCTGATATAAGAAACATGTTTTGTTGCACTTTGGGGCGCTTTTCCTCACAACCTACAGGTGGCAGCACTGCAGCCTAATCTCTGGTGTGTATATTTCTCCATCGTCGGCACCTTTACGAGCACTGGTTGGTCTCGACATACTCGTCACCTCCTTCCTCAACGGGCTGGTGTAGTGCATATATTCACTACCAGGTGGACCTATTGAGTCATGTAACATGTAGGGGAGGGAGGGGTATACATACAAATTATCTACAAGACCAGTTTCTGCACGAGCTGGTTCATTAGGCATTTGGGACAAAAGAGGAACAAATTCAGAGACAGAGGAAAGAGAAAGACAGCATAGAGGAGAGTAAGAATAAAGAGAGGGGCGAGGCATAGGAGAGAGAGAAGAGAGAGAGAACTGGGAGAGGAAGAGAAAAGGGAAACATAGAGGACGAGAGGGCAGACAGAGGAGAGCGAGGGAGAGAGAGAGGTGAGAGAGGAGAGGGAGGAGAGACAGGGAGACAGGGAGACAGAAGAGACAGGAGAGACAGGAGAGACAGGAGAGACAGGAGAGACAGGAGAGACGGGAGAGACGGGAGAGACGGAAGAGACGGGAGAGACGGGAGATACAGGAGAGACGGAAGAGACAGGAGAGACAGGAGAGACAGGAGAGACATGGAAACAGGGAAACAAGGAAACAGGAGAGACAGGAGAGACGGGAGAGACGGGAGAGACAGGAGAGACGGGAGAGACAGGAGAGACGGGAGAGACGGGAGAGTCGGGAGAGACGGAAGAGACAGGAGAGACGGAAGAGACAGGATAGACAGGAGAGACATGGAAACAGGAGAGACGGGAGAGACGGGAGAGACAGGAGAGACGGGAGAGACAGGAGAGACGGGAGAGACGGGAGAGTCGGGAGAGACGGAAGAGACAGGAGAGACGGAAGAGACAGGATAGACAGGAGAGACATGGAAACAGGAGAGACGGGAGAGACGGGAGAGACGGGAGAGACGGGAGAGACGGGAGAGACGGGAGAGACGGGAGAGACGGGAGAGACGGGAGAGACGGGAGAGACGGGAGAGACGGGAGAGACGGGAGAGACGGGAGAGACGGGAGAGACGGGAGAGACGGGAGAGACGGGAGAGACGGGAGTGTAGTGAGATGAGAGAGAGAATGAGGAGAACAAGAGGACAGGGAGAGATAGAGGACAAAGAAAGAGACGTTGAGTTTCAGAGATTGTACAAGGGTCGGCAAATGTTTCAAACAATTTAGTTACTTTCCTAAATAGAAATAAGGTATCATTCAATATTTTACTAAGTACTATACAATCTAGGCAAAAGATTGTACCTCTGTACCATGATAACATTATGGATTACAACCTAATGTATGCTGCAGACAAACTTGCCACCTCAGCATAAATATATGAAAGTTCGATCCTGAATACTTGACATCTTATGGACCTTGTTCTGATAAGGTTGTTACTGGGTCATTGAATAGTCCCGTCTAAATATATAGATGAGGTAGGTAATATATCTTCCATGCATAAATATATGATCCTTGCTTTGATTCAAACACGTACAGAATACTGACTTTAATGTGGAATAGAAGTAATGATCAGAGTAGTCAACAGGGGCGGGGGCTCGTTAAATGTTGCACAGGACTCGGGGAGGGGGGGTAACAATTTAGTGAAAGAATGTTGTTCAAATTGACCCCTCCGTCACAATGGCTAATAATAACCAGTCCCTTAACAAAGGGCTTAGTCAGCAACATTCCTATTGACTGAGAGGTAAGGCCGGAATAAGGTATGTAGATAACTGAAATATGATGACAAGTAACTTTAATCTGAGTGCTTCATTCGACAACACTAGTTGATACAAGCGTAGCGGTACATAATCAACCATTATAGAATAGTTTGGTCGCAGACATGTTTCTACACATAGGCCTACTTATATGTTCTTCATTACTGATGATGTCAACAACTGATGCTGAGGTAATTTATATTGTTTTTCATTTTTACCATCATTATCATTGTGTAGAACATCACTTATATATGAATAAGGTGTACAAAAGTGCATGTATCTATACATGGGCGGGTGTGCAAGCACCCTGTCCATGGGCGGATCCAAGGGGGGGGGGGGTCGGCGACGTCCTGACCCCCCCTCAAAATGTTCACAAGTGCCCTTTTGAATAGCCCAAAGTGCCCTTTTTTTACAACCCAAAGTGCCCTTTTTCTGTTGTAAAAAAACAAACCAAAAAGTGTCTTTGTTACAACCAAAAGTGCCCTTTTTTGAAGAGCCAAAACCGTTTTTAAGAACAGTTCAATCAAAGGTGCCTTAATTTTGTTTACAACCAAAAGTGTCTGTTGTAACTGCTGTAAAAGGCTGTTAAAAGAACTTATAAATGCTGTTTCCATGACTCCTTAATTTGGGTAGATGGGCCTTGTTGCGTCCCAAAGTAGACATATGTACTAATGATGACATTCGTACAGACTTTTCCTCTGTGGTACAAGCTATTTCTCATATTACAAATTCTTTTCCAACTGCTAACTTCCTATGTCCGGGCAGATTTTACTATTTCCAGAACAAAAAGTTCCATGTCAGCCTCCTTTTCCAGTATTTCCCTTAGATAATCACCACAGAAAGGTATGTCACTGCACCTTTTTCCTATGTCTTCTATGGTATGTCCTATTTCCTCTACATGAAAAGCCATGTCTGGCTGCTCTGACACCTATGTCAAGGTTTGGTCACCTTTTTCCATCCATGTCCTCCCTGGTACACTCCTTTTCTACCCATACAAAAGGAGACATGGGTAGGCAAGTGAGTGTTAGTATAGCAGTGTTACATAACACACCCAAGACAGTCACTAAACACTGTTGCCCACCAGCTGCATGCATGAGTGATCACACTGACCAGTCCGGTCACTATAGCAACACATGTATACACACATATCTCTTTCCCTGCCATGTTGTCTTCCCTTCCTTTCTCTTTCTCCCTCTCTCCCTCTCCCCTGCCGCTCACCCTCCCTCCCCCGCTCACCCTCTCTCTAGCTCTCACCCGCCTTCTCCCTCCCAGTCAGGTTGGGGTAGGAATACATCATGGTACATTTGTGTGAAAAGGAGTGGATATTTGGAAAAGGAGTGGATATTTGGAAAAGGAAAAGGATATTCCAAAAAGAAAAGGATAATCCGAAAAGGAAAAGGACATTGGCAAAAAGGAAAAAAAAGTTGACAAAAAGGTGTTGGTTATTCCAAAAAGAAAAGTCTTGGATATTTTTTATTTTTCCTATTTCCCGTTTATATCCTTTCAGGTTGGGGACAAAACAGGCCTCACATATGTTTGTTCTGACATTTGTTCTGGCATTTGTCTGCCGCTTTTGGTAATATCTTGATAGTACATGTATAGCAGCAGCGGTTGCGATATAGTGGATTCGGTCCCCAGTCATGAGGGCATTAATTATTCAGTATATTCAATATATATTTATAATCTTGTTGTTGTCTACTTGTCGGTGGTGTAATGGGTGCCTAGATAATGCTGGAAGGCTTTGTAGTCTGGTATGCATCTAATTTTACCATCGAGACTATTCCACAGGGTGGGTGCCTGGTACACAAACGACCTCCTGAATTTCTCGCTATTATATGGGTCAGATTTTCAGGAAATGTATAATTCGCCTTCAGCAATTCTCTCAAATAACCCATATTTAGGACAGAAATGAGATTCATAATACAGTTTAACATAGCAGAACAGATACTTTAAATCAATGCGACCATGAATATACTCAGATATACCCAGTATTCATCATTTTCCAGCAGAATTTACAGAATTCCCTAAATGTGTAAAGCTGCCAATTGTACATTTTCTGGAAATCTGACCCATATACGCTATATCATTATTGTTGAAGACATTATAAAGCATCCCTTTCACCAAAACCACCACATTGGATCATTATATTCATATTTCTGGTCGTAGCATTATTTTGTGTCTATATAAGGAGTCCATCTGCAGGGTTTGGTCAGGTTCCATCACTCATAAATATTGTTAGATTTGGGGAAATATGTCTCTATATATAATATGTGTAGTGAATACGGTTTTAAATAGATCCGAGATAATTGGTCTGACCGGGCGTTGCTATAATTGGGTGCACGCGCCTTAACTGAACGCGCTCCCGGTTCAGAAATGGCCTTTCGGATTCCCGCCTTTTCTTACTTGGACAGAGTTCCAGTAAACCAATATCAAAGGTAACTTAAATCTAGTCAACTCTTTTACCATAATGTGTCTTAGAGTGCTTCCGGATGCTCCGGTAAGACTCTGTGTTGTTTCACTGTGTTACTCCTATGTAAAACCATGTTAACTGTTTGACTCTCAACACCTGCAATGATCGTGTACCATAATTGCCACTTGTCCTTTGAGGCCAATACCTGGTCACCTCTGTTGGGTCCGATAAACACTATCGGACATGGTTTGTGTGGAGAATAAAGCCCATGATACCTAAAGAGCTGTGTGTCTGGTCTTCTTTCCCTTCGCGAGAATAGATATCGAACTTGGGTAGTGTGAGACGGAAAAACACTACAATATGTATGTAGTGAATCTTGGATTTGGATGCTCAGTGGCACAAATACAGAAACTGACTACATGGGTCAGATTTTCAGAAAATGTACAATTGGCAGCTCTACTTATTTAATGAAGACAAATTGTACATTTTCTGAAAATCTGACCCATATACATGACATCAACGACGTGATTCAGGGTACCATCTGATAGGTTGTATGGCATACCAATGCCACACGGGTTGTCATGAAAGCATGTGACCCAAAAAAAGCAATTTGATTGGTTTGGCAACGTGGCACTCTTGGTGAAGTTGCGTTATGCTGCGTAGCGCTGCATCACAAGTTTCGATAGTTTTCAAGCAAAGTTCCGATAATTTGGCAAGAAATACAGTAATGATAAGGTAAATATAACATCTACAAATCAGTGTGTAAAAATATACAATGGCACTCTGTTTGGTTTCAAATCGATATTGACATCGGGCCAAATCGCACAGCACCATTTTGGGTTGTAGTGGAATTTGACCCTCCGTCTTGATGGATTTAGAACAGAACAGAGCGCCATTGAATATGATAAAAACAACAATGTTCAAATAGAACTTTTTTATTCATATCATGTCATATGTAAATAGGATTATGTGTGCATAGTGTCAACATTCAATTCCACCAGTTTGTTTTAAAATACCTTTTGATCTCAATCCAATTGTTATATCTAACTAATATAACCCAGACCTGATTGCTAAACAATTGCTGGTAAAGTAGGTAAATGTTCTCCATAGGATGGTATAAGAAATGCATGGTATTTTTGTTTAAAAGGCAGGTGACCCCCTGTGAATAGTAATACATTTCAGGGCTCCCTGTAATGAAAACTAAATAGACTAATTCTAATGCAATGCTAATCAGAGGTATCGATGAACGTTTGACGTGCCAGGACGTGCTTAGAATTTCATGTATGATATACGTGAACCAATGGAGGAAATAAAAACATTGTGAAATAATGTTGCTTATAGTAACAGACATAGATGAAACTAGTTTTATATGATATCTAAATTTGTAGCGGTTACTTGAAAATATGTGTTGGTAAAGTAATTTTAATCTTGACTCTCTGTAGGAAATAAAAGATCATTATTGAGTTTATTGAGTTGATGTCGTTTTGTGGCAGTGATAGATTCTTTTTACAATACAGTAACGCCTGAAAATATCTGCGATGAACTCTAGGTCCAAACCCTCAGATCAGATAAGAATAGAATAGAATAGAAAAACATTTTTATTCTCGTTGTTAAATGCTATAGAAAGAATATCTCCGGCCATATTGGAGGTGTTCTAATCCTTTCTCTTTGCTTAAATTAACATCAATTTATGTAGGGAGACATCCTCGTCTTGGTCGTTGACTCAGGTCGAGTTCCTACAATGTTTGTGCGAAAATGTTTCATAAGAAAACAATTGGTATGAAAATGGTACAACATGGTCGACTAAAAATAATTATGTTTTATATCCTGACAATGGCAAGTGGCAAATTAGATGATTACATTGTTGAACTCAGATAACAGGTAAAGTAGGCATCATTCCAAATGAAGTTTGATCTTGCTAAGGTTTTAAAGGCTTTTTTATCATTCAAAAGAATGGTATGTCACCCTACTTCGCTAATCGCTTTCCTGGCCTAGAACTCGGCATTTTAATGGGAATATAATGACATTTTGTGGTCTTAATGGAATTATAATGGCAGTTTGCGGTTTGAGGTGAGTGGCTTTCCCTTGAAGGGGCTCTATTATTTAAAGGGACTCTCTCAACTTTGGGCCAAGACTGTATCTAAAGCCCCGAATACACAGTCACGATTTGGGAATCAGACACGATTTCAGGATCTACGATTAATCGTGGGTGCTTATTTGCCTGAAATCGTGCCTATTTTTAGACCTACACATGCACGATATGGTGAAAAAAGTGAAATCGTTGGTAAAAAGTGAAATCGTGGGTGGGTTGGCAGTCAAGATTTGATCTGCGATTCTGAAATATAGAGGTGAGAAAATTGTTTAAAAAAACGACCCTAGAAGCCAACAAGAAATTATTAAACTATAAAAATAAAATAAAATATAACATTACTCATTTTTCTGTGACACATCACCTATTTTTTGTGTGTTTTTTTCTCTTTTTAATTGTCGAATAAAATAAAATAAAATATGAGAAGAATGAGACCTAATGTCGACATGTCTAGAGGGGAAACTCTGCATTATAAAAGTGAAAGAATTATGTTGATACTCCAAAAATTAGGGAAGTTATAGCAGTTGAAAGTAAAATTATTAATAATTAAATTCTTTTATATTGCCAGATCGCAGATGGACCAACGATTTTCGAATAAATCCGAAAATCGTAAAAGCACCTACGATTTGTCGTAGACCTCATTATAGAAGTCTACGATAAATCGCAGCACCATCTACACATGGACGATTAATCGTAGAAGCAGCGGCGATTTGATTTGAAATCGCAGAAGACCCTTTTTTCCCCCTACAATGAATCGTACATCCAAATCGGCGCTGAATTGGCGCTAAATTTGGGACCTACGATCTGGTGTGCGATCCAAATGGACAATTTGAAATCGTACGACGGATCATGGATGCCAAATCGGCCCTCAAATCGTGACTGTGTATTCGGGGCTTTAGAGTAACAAGTTACGTTACTCTAAGACTGTATGGATAGTGCGTATTTACACCAGATTGTATCAAACATTATGCAGGCCTCTAATGACTAATAAAACAATAGGGCGGTTCAGCAAGTCTAACCCATACATAAACGTAAACGTATCTCTGATATACAAACATACATTAAAAGACAGAGGTTCAGCAAAATATGGCTGGAAAAACGTAACATAACATATAAAGCAAAATTAATGTTTCATCTTACAATTTATTTTTCATACATAAAAATGCGACGTAATTCACAAAAAAAGATACGGATACAGTTACATAGTTGAGACAGGTTCACTTGTGGATCTCTAATGAACGATTTTTCACTAACGTATAATCTGTTATGCCGCCCCTGAAGTTTCCAATCGGATATATGATAGATAGCTCACTAAAATGAGAACAGAATGAATGAATGTTGATGACTTCATCACAAGATAAGATTGGAAGTAATCATACGTGTACTGGAATAGACACGATCTGACCTTAATGGTGCTAGACGAGTTGTGGCCCTGAGTGAAAAATAAATGAAATTATTTCCACAAACATAAACACAAACTTTGTACTGCCACCCGAAGTTCTGGTCCAAGGAAACCCAATTTAACTCATTTTTTTCTAATTTTCTCCCTTAATTCAATCTTTGCTTCTCTATTTTTTTCACCAAATGAAAGGGAATAACATCAACAACTAAAGGGCCTCGTCTACCAAGTCGATTCTCATGTGTCTTTGTGCCACAGAGGATTGCAATAAATTCTGTGAGAATCGCTTGAGGATCAGCTTAGTGTACTGGGCCCTTTTGAAAATGACTCAAAAATGAGAAAAATGTAAAAAGGCTATTTGTCATGAGACACAATCTCAAACGAGTTCTTGGTGAATGATTGTTTAGATAAGAGAAGTTAGTTGTTGTTGATCGATTCCGAATTCTGGTAGTTTTTTTTGTTGAATTGAAGTCTAAAACACGAAAACCAGAGCAATAATAATAAATTAGCGATAATGATAAAAATGTGTTTCAGCTAAATCTACTGGTTTTCAGTTAGTGTCATAAGCCGGGCCCCGAATAATATGCCCACCCCAAATATAAGCCGGGTCAATTTACCAATTGAAATTAATATATGCAAGGGCTTATCCACAGGTATATATGATAACTGAAAAACATATTTGTGATCTGTTTTAGGAAAATGAATCATAGGCTTAAGTCGCAAAGTATGGATTTTGTGATTGTAAAACATGCTGCGCATGCTTCTCATTGCCTTTTAACTACTTCATCAGCAGTCTTCCTCTTGCCAGGTTTAGGGGCTTAGACTGTATCTGGTGGTTTTCAAGAGGTGCCCCAGCAGAACTGATCAGGCTCCACTTAGCAACTGCAGGTTCCCAGGGGCAGCGCCATATGTGGACCCCCTTCCACCTACAGTCAAGGCCATTCCAGATGGTATCCTCCAAGGCAATGCCAATTCTTCAAAGTTGTGGTATAGGCTGAAAGCACTTTGGTGTGTGTCCGGGCTTGTCTCCTATTCTGTTTCACATCCATTTCTGGACTGCATTCCACAACTTAACCTCCTGTGCAGCCCCATGGGTGTTCCAGACCGTGTTTCATGCCTGCAGAGCCCACCGGCAAAGGCTGTACAAATTGAATCCAGTCTCTCCCGGTGTCACTAGTCTTTCCCAGTTGTCAACTATCATATTTGAAAAGATGAGATCAAGGTGATTCCAATGATAGTAAACACTAGGACACCTAATATGTGTTTAGAACTATATTTTAAGTTTGATATTTTTATTTTTGAAAAAAAAAAGTTGCAATGTTTCTGTAAGAGTAATTACCGGTAAAGTAACTGAATATACTCCATATGAAGGCCTTCAAAACGCAAGGATATATTTAATACAATGTCCTGAAATTTTGTACACAGATTAATATAACTATACGTGCTAAACCCTCTAAAAATAGAATACAATAGAGAGGTCTTGTGGAAAAAACACTTTGAAAACCATCAATTTTTCGACTTGTGACTCATGTTCCTGACACACAGCACATTTTGTATGTTTGATAAATTGGGCCTATGTCGACTGAGCAGATCAGCAACTATAGAATACATCAGAATAACTTGGAAAGGTGAGCCCTTCCTTCCATAAGATATTTATCTTCATCAAGATTGGTGGATAAATTAGACTAAATAAAAATAGATGTGTTTCCGATTTACCCCCCCCCCCTCCTTACCTAGAAAAACCTTCCCCTACCTAAACATTTTGTTTACCTTACCTGATTTTGTTCATATCATACCTTAGTCTTGGTCAAAAAAAGCTAATTAAAGTAGAAAATCGGGTGTTCCTAAACCGGAACTGTCAAAAAGCACATCTTCCATGTTTAACAACTATTGTTGTAAAAAAAACACTTTTCCAATTTCTGGGAAGTGGTTTCCCCCAATCAAATTTGTTAAAAAGTTACCACCCCCCTAGGCCTAGATTTACGTTCTAATCGAGGCCTTGCCCAATACCCGATGCCTGCCACAACACAATAATGCAATCCTGAAGTCTACTAATTATGCCATATTAGTAATGCACATTGATGATTGGAGTACCTGACAACACTCTACCCCCCCCCCCCACCCCCCCCCCAGCCCCCCCCCCAGCCCCCGCCCCCACCCCACCCCGTGGAGAGGGTAGAGTGGGGATTGATTGTGGTCGGGGAAGGGTAGGGGCCTTTTTTGTGTTAGTCTATGCCTATATGGGGATACAGGGGAAACCGTTGTTTCCTTCGTCACAGCCAAAATTCTTGTTTAAGCAGTAGTTCTGCTATCAGTTGAGTTGAGTAGTCTGGTATTAGTAGAGTTAATGGATGTGTTAGTTCATATTGTTGTGCTTTTCATGTAACATGATAGGTAACAAAGTATACATGTGGTAGATGGTTTTTATTCCTGGTACAAAGATGGAAGGTAACTGACTCGGAAAGGCCTGGGCAGCCCTTTGTATAGGGCTCACTGTGTGGAGTCTCATGGGCCCTACCTCCTGACCAATAGGGGAGTTGCATGTGCCACCGCGCATGTCTGTTACAGTGCATCATGGGATAGATTCTGTTGAAATCTGTTGTACAAATATAGGCAAGATTTTTTCGAAAATTGCAAGAATGTTTTCACCAATATCATAGCTTCCATAAATGATCTATACAAACCAAATGCATGATGGGAAAGATGTGGACTTCTCTTATGGAAACATGTATAACACATTGATATTGACATTAGAACATTGATAAATATTCCCTTCTAAACATGGTATGTTTCCTATACATTTGATACTGTACCATTAGTCCCATAATTCCATGTGAATCCAGATTCAAAATGGCGGCTATGCAAATCCCCTATTGGAGGATGGCCCATTTGTATGATTTGGTTGTTGTTGTTGTTGAGACTTTATTTGCCAAACAGGGACCATCAGTGGAACTAAACTCCTAAATAGTGGGAGTAATTTAAGCCCGACTGTTTATATACAGGACTAGTAAAGTAAGGAAATCAATCCAACAACGAGGCCATGCCCGTACTTGGAATTATCAATCAAATATGTATGGTGCTCATATGAATAACTTTAAGAAAGATTTTGTCCAATATCGCCACTCAGATCTTTGATCTTTGATCATGGTATATGGTGTTTGAGAAGGCCAGATCCTGATAGTTATATAATTATGTAGAAACTTACCACATCCCACATTCTACTGATTAACAACTATGTCATCTCCAGGTACAAAAGCAACCACCGGTTTACAAAATGGACAAAATTACTACTTCCGAGGTCAACAAGTATTTGAAGAAGTGGGCACTACTGGAGGATAATGTTGATGAGCGAGAGCCAGTTGGGGCTGCATTCATTCTTCTCCGTAAATACGTTTTCGATAAGCGAGAGTTAACCAAAGCCCGTGCGGAGATATATTATTCTGACCATGAAGTAGCTGCTGTTTTGGAAACTCATGACTACGATGAGTATTGGGGACTGTTTCAAAGCACCATTTGCGTCCATGCTGAGGATGGGTTGAGGCATCATGATAAGTGGTATACGTTCAAACAGAACTTCAATCCACTAAAGATAGTCAGGGAATTATTCAGAATGCTCGGGATTCCCATTGGACCCATAATGAAGACTTTTGGCATATAAATGTTGCTCAAACTTACATTACTTGAGATAACAAAAGTGTGGCTGCATTGTACCAATAGTACTACTTAGAAAGTCTGGGCAACATATCAAACAATAGTTATATCAAAAGTAAGTTTGCAAGATACATCAATCGATGCTCTCGTTTTAGGTTGTTTGTTTTTTTAAAGTTGTGACTTTCTTTCAAAATATAAGTAGATAACATTTAACTAACATGGAAATCATATTGGCACAACTGTACCCAATATATTTGTTCTTCAAATTGTTACCATTTTGTCCATGAATAACACATTGCACCTATACACCTATATGGAAGTGCAAAATGAAAACTATCAAACAAAACTGCTGTTCATTAAATATAATTTATGACATACATTGATGAAAATGTTCTACTTTGGGAGATATTTGTCAAAACCACTGGATTTTTATGAGGCAATAGCATCTGTATGATGTTGGCATATAGGTGTTTGCAGAGCAGAACGAATTTAGACTATACAAATATAGCTTCGTCACTAAACTTGATTAAATGTGCCTTTTTCTTAGTGTAATTCTGCCGTTTTTTCAATGTTATTCGACTTGTTTGTAAAACTGTTGGGATTTGCCATATTATCATGTGTACACATGTATGCAGAATAAAAGCTTGATTTAAAAATTTCTTGACTTTTAGATGTGTTGGAAAAGAAAGGAACCAACAGTAATACAGAAGATTTACAGATCACTATCTATATCTAATATTTTGACATTTGTGATGTGTTTCAGGAAAATGAGTCATAAGTAGCAAAAAAAATGATTTTGTGATATCATCATATTTGGAAAGATGAGATCAAGGGGATTCCAATGATAGTAAAAAATGGGACATTTAATATATATTTCTATATTTTAAGTTTGATATTTTTATTTATGAAAAATAAAGTTTGCAATGTTTCTGGGTGGGTAATTATCAGTAAAGTAACTAAACATCATCAATATGAAGACCTTCAAAATGCAAGGATATATTTAATACTATGTCTTGACATTTGGTACATAGGTTCATTTGACTAAGTGTGCTAGATGCCCGAGAAATCATAACATTTCAATAAAGGAATATATCAAAAAAGGTCACTTTGAAAAAAAAAACAATTTTGCGACTTGTGACTCATTTTCTTAAAACACATGACATTTTACAAAGTAGCTGTAAGACCCAATCTGGGGAAGTCTTGAGTCTTGAGAGACTAGGCTACAGGCTGTGCATACTTTATAAGAGTTGCTTTTGATCTAGGTTAAATGACTAATATTAACAAATTACAGATGAAACATGATACACCTTCTCTTACATATGTTAAAACTGGTCTCTAACTTAAGAGATGACTATGCCATGATAGAAAAGAGAATCAAATGTATGATTTCAAAAGAAAGGAGGACAATTTGTCATAACTCAGCCACATGCAGAAAGGATATGCAAATCAATTTTCTTTCAGATGAGAATGAACTACCCTTCACTAAAGGGGAAAATATATCATCAAGAATAATTTACAATAAATATCATATGGAGAGCTCTAAAATAGGTCACTTTCGGAGTTTAGTTCATTAGAAGTACAAAAAAACCAAAGAAACAGGTTATTTTTTATCATAATATATTTATATCATTATTATTATAGTGCCGTTGTTGATACTTTGTTTATCTAATGATAATATCGGTGGGTCTAAGCTCCCAACAATAGGGAGGATTTCAAGCCCTGCTGGGCAATATGGTGGAACATGTGAATGTAAGGGTAACAAACCACCAACACATCAACCACATGGAGGTGGACCCTACTTCTTATAGTTTAGCAATCATCTCTAATTATATACAAGAAGGGGCTCTAGCTACAATCAAGCTAGATAACACTTAATAGTCGTAGGTCCATCTGACATACCTTATTTTTTTTTCTCATATTATATAACTCTAGGCCTAAGTCGACTACAGTAAGAAGGCTATCAAAATTAAAGGTAACTGTCGGTAGAAATGGAATTAGCTTTTTATATAGACATGTAGACTCTTTTGTCTCTTCATATTGTATTTTCGAGTTACTGGACTAATAAAAGATTATCTTATCTTATCTTTACCAAAATAGACTGTGTTACGGGCTAAGGGATAGTAACGTTTAGATGAATAGATATATAAATAAGCTTCAGAGGCACTTAGCAACTCCAATGCTGAGTAATCTAGGGCTCAGCTATGAGGACTAGTATTGAAACATCTCATTCAACTGAAGAGGATTCAACCTGGCTACTTTAGTAAAAAATCGTATCAGATCGTTCTGTTTGGGCCTCCAGTGGTTCGAGTACAAAAGCAATTTGCACAAGATTGATCTCCTTATAATCTATAGCCTGGGAATCGGACATTAGAACACTATTTTTGGGTTCTGTTTCGTGTATGAATAGGCCTCAGGTCAAGGAGGTCATAGTTTGATTTGCCTTTATAGGCCTGTTGCAGGAGGTGGAGCAATTTGAAGTTTACTTAAGTAGAAGTACAACATAACAAAGAAACAGGTTATTTATTCTCAAAGTGGCAAAATATAATGTAAGTCCATGAAAATAAGGATCTAGGGACTTGAGGTACCAGGGTGCTGGATTAAAACAAAATAGAGTGTATATTAGAGGACATTTGATTTGAACATTAATTGGTATTAGTTTTGTTCACGCAAACTCTAAGAGATTCTAACTGAAGAACATGGTGGATTGGATGAGGACTCTGTCTCTGGGTGTCTCTGGACAGTACCCTGAGCATCTGAAGAGTTTTATGTAAAATACATGAAAAAAGCATAACTTAGCATGTGAAGTAAATACAAATACAATTTTCATTTTCAGAAAATAAAAAGAGGGCTTGGTGGCCTGTTCATTCCATTGATAAGTTATAAAATAAACAAAGAGTAATGTTTCTTTTGTCATTGGCATAATTTTTGGTATTGAACCATCTTCATCCTAGTGTACCTCATGTTGAATTGTCCTCAAATAATGGAGATTGTTGCATGTACTGAATAACAACAATAATTGACTACAAGTTATGAGTTATGACTAATATTGCTGTCTGTAGGGTGGATATGCTTCAACATAATCATCATGAAAATCTGAAAGATTCTAAATTCATCCTCACATTTTGTATCTTCACAGATAGCACCAGCAATCGGTATTGACTTGGGCACCTCATACTCCTGTGTGGCAGTCCACCAAGATGGGAAAGTGACCGTCATCACCAATGACCAGGGCAAGCGCACAACACCCAGCTTTGTGGCATTCACTGAAGGAGGTTGTCTCATCGGAGATGCAGCCAAGAACCAGGTTGATACCAACCCCTACAACACTGTCTTTGAAGCTAAACGTCTAATTGGTCGCCTCTATGATGATCCCACTGTGGCTGCTGACATGAAGCACTGGCCATTCAAGGTTATCTCTGAGAATGATAGACCCAAGATACAAGTGGAACACAAGGGAGAGAACAAGACCTTCTTCCCTGAGGAGATCTCTGCCATGGTGCTGACAAAGATGAAGGAAACAGCAGAAGCTTATCTTGGGATGGTAAGTAATTAGTATTATGTTTTTTCAGAGGGATAGGTGTCATTAAAACTACCGGAAGCTTATCTTAGAAACATTAGTTTCAACAGTGTGAGTTCATAAGTTGTTTATAATATCAAAGGCTCCTTGATCCTTTCAATCAGTGAGCAGCACTCTCCCTATCTATTACATATTATAATAGATATTAATAAAACAATTATAACGTTAGTATGATATTAGATACATCGTACAATATAAGATGTATCATATGATGTATCTTACAATATAAGATATTGTCTTAAATGTTACTCTTTTTTTTCCAAGCAGAATTACATTTAGGTGACTCTTTAGGTGAAAAAATAAGATTACTTGTTTTGTGTGTAGACGCTTATACTATTTCCAATTATCAATGATATCATTCAACTAGATAAGCTGTTGTGCATTGCCAATAAACCATAAATCTCCGGAGGCAATTCATCATTCTAAAATATAAGATATAACCGTATGTAGAAGAAATTTGTACAAAAATACAATTATAAAAAAAGATACTTTCCAATTATACTTCACCTCATATAGTAGCACTTACTATAGTTTTAAGCTGGTCCAACAACGTTGGACCAGCTATAAACACCCTCGTAGATTTGTGATAAATGTAATGTACATTATCATGTGAAGGGAGTCATTTTACCAATATAGCTATTATCAATTATAACCGCCTATAACAACAGGGACTACTTTCTACTAGATGATCAATCAAAAGTTAATCCCAACAACTTTGATAGACCCAATTCTCTTTGTAGAATGTCCCAAGATATGTATACAGTTTTCTATACGAGCTGTCACAGCAATGAGAGGATATCTTAAATTAAGACTAAATGTAAGCTTTATCGTTGAAATGCATGCTCATATAGAATTGGTTCTTAAATAGTGTGCTTGGCGCACCGGACCTTCCCGCGACCAGACCCCACCGCGACCAACCACAGGTAACGTAAATGTAAATAATAAAATAATGACAACCTAAACTGATTTTTCTCTACATATGTTATGTGCTGATTATAATCTAATATTAAATCTTTCTTGTATTGTAAGATATCAAGTATCTATAATACCTCTCTAGCAACATGCAAAAACGGGTAGAAATAACAGCTCTATAATCATACATGTCTGTATAACTCTGGTCGAACTTACCACCCATGCATTTCCCCTGCTAACCACCCTCATTAGGCAAAAAAAATATATAGGTGTGTTTCCGATTTATCTGGCTGAAAACTAGGTAGGGGGGGATGGTAACTTAAATTTGTTTTTATATTTTTTTTGGGGGAAACCACCTCCCAGGAACTGAAAAAAATGTCTATTTCATAACAATAGTTGTTTTAAACATGGGAAATGTGCTTTTTGACAGTTTCGGGTTAGGAAAACCCGTTTTCCTGCTATTATAAGCTTTTTTTGTCAAAAAATTAAAAAAAAGTAAGATACGTTGAAAAAGAATCTGATATGGTAAAAAAAATATTAGGTAGGGTAAGGTTTTTCTAGGTAGGGGAGGGGGGGGGGGGGTAAATCGGAAACACACCTATTTTCTTTCTTGGTCTTACGATGGGGTGATCTGCCATCAAAATATAAAAAATCATTCAGAAAAATTAACAGATAATTTAGCATTATACCTACATATCACTGCATACGCATATGCCAATGTACCTTAATTCTGCCTCATGAATGAACATATATTGTATACCACTATACACCTATCACGCATATCAACCATGTATACTCATTAAGATCTCATAACCATCTCATTAAATTAGAACTAGTCATAGCTACTCCTAGTCAATCCATTATAACTAAAAGTAAACTCGCTCTTATTATATTGTAGTCATATCATTGTAGTAATAGTCAAACTGTAACAAAAAGTAAAGATCAAACAAGAATTCGGGCACCCAATGGAAGACCTAACTAAACAATGGTTTACTTAGATAGTTGGACAACCCTACTGTATAACATCTTCAGCAATAAAAGAATCCTTGAATTGAATTGAATTATGCCCACACCTTGGAAATTAAAGATATAGGTACATGAAGCTGTATGTATTTCCTCTGTAATTTCTTTGTAAGAACCGTATAAAAAGAACTATATCATTCTGACATTGTGAGATATGATTTTAAGCTTAAATTCGTTCAAGCATCTGTTAATTCCTACTTTTAGATACAATATCAACGAATCTGTCTTTCTCAAATGTTCAACTGTAAAGACCAGTAGAGGGCATTGAATTCAGTTGCCCCTAGCAACGGCGCTTTTTAAAGCATGGGGGGGACTTGAAATATACAGGTACATTTGGAGAAAATATGGGTCTAAATTAAACAAAAAGAATTATTCAAATCGGTGCATTCTGCGTGGAGCTGTGAGGGGAATTAGAACAGTCAGTCTGGCAGTCAAAACACTTGCAATGGCCATGTTGATCAGCCAGAATTTAATGTATCTCTGGAATCATGATGCATAGCCCTTATTTGGTCATTACTCTCCATGGGAGGTGCTAAAGATCTGAAGCATTATATTAGGCTCCACCTTCCACTGTGTAACTTAAGCACAGGGGCGTCGCTACGGGGGGGGGGGGTCGGGGTCGGGGGACCCTTTTGGTGCATACAAATGTAGAATAGTTTTAAAGTGACACATACATTATCACTGAGCAATTTGGGGAATGTTTGTCTGAATTTCAACTATGTTCTAGATTAGTATATTTGTAATGAATACCTGGGAGCATTGATATATCAGATTTATAATATATTTCGATTATTTAGGGATTTAACACTCCAATTTCGAAGGGTGTCTCAGGCACCCAGAGACTCAACATAGCAACGCGCACGGCTAAGGTCGCGCACGGGCGAACGCTCTCACTGTATAAGCTAACCCAGTGCAAGTAGCCCACCCATTTATACGAAAATGCTCACAGAGCAGTGAATTATGCTTCGATTTTCATGCAACAAAATTTATTGGAATCGTTATATCATGCCGAATGGTTTGCTATCCGACATATAACTCTTCTCCTTAATCTAGTTGTAGTTATTTATGTTCGAACGTTGGCCGTGCTCCGCATCATGGAGTAAGTGCTACCCCATACCCACAGACCCTGTACTAGCTAAGGCTGTGTTTGCTGAGCAGTTTGCTGGGTTGTTCTGGATGTTGTAGCAACTTAGAATATAGCTAGACACTTGGTCACCAGTGGTAGCTACATCCTGGTCTGCGTTTAATTTCAAACGGCCAAACATAAGTGGACATGATTATCACCATAAAACTTTGGAGTTCTGCACATGGAAAATGGCTTCATATAATAGTTTAGAACGGTTTCTATGCTGTAGAGCTATTATTTCCTATTCCAACCATATATAGATGTTGTATGTAAAGTGTAAATTTTACCCAGACTTTCACCATTTTAAGGTGGCAGTTTTCATGAAAAGTCAGTGCAGTGCATACATGAATGGAAGGCTTTGGTTTGGTCCATGCACCATCCATGCATGTAAACCTCTATGGCTGTGTATAAGGTTTAATTGGTAGAATTAGTTCAGATATGTACTAGTTTATGTATAAATTTATAGAATGTAGCAAATCTCTTAAATTATTTTTGAAAACAAAAATACACAAAATAAAATATTTTTTTTTGTATTAAATTCAATTAAATCAATTGATTAATATGTAAATGAGTTATGATTATTCCTGATCCATTACTAATACAAACTGAATTCAATATAGCAATGCCTGAGAACCCCTTTTACCAAATACCACAAATATCTATCAAATATATCTCCTACAATTAGCGTAACATTTTGATTATCTCATTAATTATATAATTAATATGCAAATGAGGTATACATATTCACGATACATGAAAAATAATACTGCCATAATTTTTGCCATGCTCAAAACCCTACTTGTACCAAATCTCATAACCATGTATTAAATATTTAATAAATAACAGTTAAATATGTACTGAAACCGTGAATAGCCATGTATATTTCATGTTCATTTCGCTTAAACTACAATAACAAACACCAAGAATAGTTTGCTTCACCATACAATGAATATAATCAATGTGTGGTAGGTCTACGACTACCATTTAGTACTTGGAAGACGGCAGTCTCTAATGACGGGTGCACCAGGGTAAATGGTGCACGAGCGATAGCGAGTTGCACCATTTATAACCCTGGTGGACCCGTCATTATACAACACATAGAAAACGATATAGAACATACAACATACAGTAAATCTCGCAGCAGAGAGCTCATGCGAGATTTTCTACACAGGCACACACACACTCGCACGCAGGCTCGGGACGGGTGCCTCCATGCTATATATGGCAGGGAACTTTGACCCTGATGCACACACCAGTGCAACTCTTATCTGTGTTGTGACGAGCAGGAGCGGCGGCAGTGGCATGGGTCGTCAGTGCCACTAAGAGGGGTGGGGGCAGGTTGGGGCAGCACATGTGTCTGGGGTATATGTATGTACACACGCTGCGTGGTTGCTATTACAGTCCTTATATATAAAGGTTGATTGCAAGTTTTGGTTTACTTAAGATGCTGTAGTCGTCAGAAGTCCAGGCAAAAGGTAGCACCGCCATTCATATGGTTATTACGAGATCAGTGCCATACTGAATTGATACTGCAAAGGGCTGGGTTATATACCCACCCATGTGCTGGCAACACTGGGCTATGGTGTGGAATGCAATGCACGTATATGCACGCATATCTTTTTTAATATCAGAAATACAAATTCACAAATCAAACCCAGTCATTACAATATCCTAAATACACAATGTGGTATATTCATTTTGAATGAAATTTTATTTAATACTCATTTTATAGCGATTTTAAAAGTTCTCTATATCAAAAACATGGTGGCTAGAATATGATCGAAGCAGAGGGGAGAGGTGAAGGAGGGAGGGGGGTGGAGGAAGAGCAAGGGAGGTAGTCGGGGAGGGGGAGGAAAAGGGGAGAAGGAAAATTGATAGATATAGGTGTGTGTGTGGGGGGGGGGGGGGGCGGGGAGTGGCAAGTTTTTCCCCCATGAAACCCTCTTATATGTCATAATCTGTCATTCTCATCTCTCCTCTCCCTCTCTTCTCTCTTTCCCCCCCCTCTCTCTCTCTCTCCTACCCCAACATAGGTACCCTGTGATTTTGGCCATTTTTGGCAATCAAATTAATATCTTCAAATTAACAAAAAATCCAGTAAATTGTCGGATTCCTATAAGAAGTTGAAACACAACTCCCTCTACAATCCAAGTGCCGAAGGCACTTGTTAGAGACTAAGTCTTCCAAGTGCTTTATAGCACAACCCCTGGGGAGGATCAATTAGACCATCATCAAATGACCAACAATCAGTTCATTGTCTCAAATCTCTCCCTCCCTTTCAACTTTCATACCCTTTCTCCTCCATGGTCATAAATGGCTTTGAACCTTCATCTAGCCACCGTGCCCTTTCTCCTCCAGGGTCATTACTGGTATTCAAAGGGTCCTCCTGTAATTACCCTAACCTCCACCCTATATCATATGACTCCTGACTGTTTCTCTCTTGATCCTCTCCTCTCCTATTCCCTTTCTCTTATTCATTTTCATTAGAATCCCGGCGCCTATTAACAAGTGTTTAGCATATCTTGTTTTATGGTAAATAGATATGGTATATAGAGGTGACGAGAAATAGGATAATGATTAATATATCCATGATTAAGTGTCACATTTCTATTCTCTTGTACGGTATTTGTATAATTTATATATCAGGGTTCTCACCAGAAATATTTGACAGCATAGCTGGGGCTACACACCATCTAGGGGGGGTTTTGAGCAGAATGATGCTGTTTTAATGCGTTCTACTGATTTTAAGGGCCATCAGATCAATATAGAATAGCATTTGAATCGCTTCAAAATCACTTCTGTGAAAAAATTATTTTTGGGAAACCAATACCCAGGTAACTTCACTTGAGATGTATGTAAGCCATCCCAAAACTTAGAGCCTTGTACATACAGTAAGTAAAAAACCTTTTAACACTAGGCCTAGATCCTATTTTTTATGAAAACCAATTGAAGTTTCTCAAATGCATTAATGAAATCAAGATAAGGAAAGACAGCATTTTTAATGTCAACAGAGCGCCTATTAGACTAGACCAGTAGTTCAGAAACTTGTGAAATTAAGAAAAAAAAGTATTGTCAATTTATCCTTAATGTTGGGGCAAATTACTCCCGTTACGCTGGACGTTCAATCTGTTCTTCATGTATTAAGTCTTACGGATTTTCAGTTTTAAGGGTTCTCTCACGATTTATTTGGTACTGAAAATATATTCCCGAATGTATATCTGAATAGTCTGAATATCTGCGATTTTTGGGTATTTGATATGCAATTTAAATGCCAAGATGAGGCGGGAGATATTTCCCTAGATAAGATTAGTATTTTTATATCAAATTATGGACGCTGCCTCAGAGACAGGAACTTCATTTGCTATAACCATATTTGGTATAAGCCCTTCTGAAGTTTCTTGGTTGCTCATGCCTGTGTGATTATAAGCTTGGGAACTAATTAAAGCTTTCTACTAACTAAGGGCTCCCCCTACTCTTCCTCTGTCGTCTCCCTCCCCTCGTTTTCATTGATTTCCACCAAAATGCTCCATTTCGTTCTCAAACGTGCTCCACAGAATCTCTACAGTGCAGGTTATAAAACCCTTTGAAGAACCGAATGCTCTACCCGATATCAAAACAGGTCATTGATGAGGGTTTAATTGATTCTCCCCTATTGATTCACCATACAATGAATATAATCAATGTGTGGTAGGTCTACGACTACCATGCAAGTAGAAACACTATTCTACCAACACACTCTGCCGTACAACCTCACACATTATGATACGGTTCTGAGTGGGCAGTGAGGCCGGGTCGCGGTGGGGTCAGGCCGCCCAGGCCCATAGAGCGCGTAGCGGTAAGGTGGGCGCGGAGAGGACGTCGCGAGAAGGGATTGGCGCGACTAGGTATAGGACCTGTGCTTGGTTAATTAAGTGCCACAACAACCAATATTTTTTTGGTCATGAACATTTCTCAGAAAATAAGTAAATAACTATATCTAGATTAGTTGGTGCATTAAAGAAACGATTCATTTTCAAAAAGACCATCGTAAATAGTCTAAAAAAAGACCATCGTAAATAGTCTAAAATAATCTAAAAAATGGTCTTATATTTAAGATTTCTTGTAAATGTTTATGATATCTTAAGCACATATGCAACGCTCTGATAATTAAGATTAGATTATGCATTGTTTT
Organism: Sthenelais limicola; assembly: GCA_942159475.1. Lineage (NCBI taxonomy): Eukaryota > Metazoa > Annelida > Polychaeta > Phyllodocida > Sigalionidae > Sthenelais > Sthenelais limicola. The sequence goes on along the minus strand of OW804100.1, from coordinate 108,359,910 downwards.
ATGAAACACCCCCCCCCCCGCCCCCAGTGTCCTTTTATTTCCGCCCTAGATGTCCATAGATGTCTAAATGTTAGGATGTGCTCAGATTTACCAGTGGAGGCTGCAATTGGTTATTTTCAAAGTGATATTTCAGGTTTAACTGACAGTTGATGATTCTTGACATTATCCTCGACATATACTCTCTTAACATACAGCCTGTACACAAAGCTGTCATCACCGTACCTGCCTACTTCAATGATGCCCAGCGCCAGGCCACCAAAGATGCTGCAACTATTGCTGGTCTCATTGTCCTGCGTATCATCAATGAACCCACAGCAGCTGCCATTGCTTATGGTCTTGACAAGATGGACAATAAACAACGCAATGTGCTTGTCTTTGACTTGGGAGGTGGCACGTTTGATGTCTCTATCCTGAGCATTGAAGATGGAATCTTTGAGGTCCAGTCTACTGCTGGTGACACCCACTTGGGTGGTGGGGATTTTGACAACTGCCTAGCAGACCATTTTGTGAATGAGTTCAAGCACAAGTATAATATCACCAACAACAAGTTTGACATGATTAATCTCCGTACCAGCTGTGTTCATGCAAAGCATACTTTGTCCAACAACACTGAGGCTAGCATCAATCTTAAATATGTGGTTGCAGAAATTTGCAACCAATTCCACACCAAAATTCAACGTGTCACATTTGAAGAGATCTGCTCTAATCTGTTCCATCAAGTCCTCAAGCCTGTTGAGCAATCCCTCCAAGATGCCAAGATGAAAAAGACCAGCATCGATGAGATTGTGTTAGTCGGAGGCTCCACCCGTATTCCAAAGGTCCAGAACATCCTCCAATACTTCTTCAATGGCAAAGAGCTCAACAAGGACATCAACCCTGATGAGGCCGTCGCATATGGAGCAGGTAGGCTTTTGTTCAAGGCCTATTAGTTATATTATCATATTAGGTTTTAGAACTGGAAAACATTTTTTAGTGCTGTTGGTAGGAGGGATGGGATGGTAGCAGTTGAATAAACACCTTTTCAGATAGAAAGGCATCCCCACACTAGAAATTCATCGACCTGTACTTATACTTGGGGGAAAGTGCAACTTTTCAACATGTCTGTAAGGTTGGTTTAACTCATAGAGATTAGTCAGGATTTCTTTGAGTTAATGGCCACGTGCCCTGGTTCTGCCAGTACATAACCATACCTCAGCACTAGTTACATAAACTGAGTGTTTCCCCTTAAAATGTATTTGCCGACTTGCCCCATGCGAGGTGACTCAATGGAAGCCAAAGTCTGGTCAACCTCTCTTCAAACTTATGTAAATTCTTTACTTCAGATCTTAATTCTTTTGGGCATATGAGAACTGTCACTGACCCTGTCACTGACCCTTCTGACTTCCCCAATAGAATTTATTCAAGGATTGTAATCCTCTATTTCTTCTTCTCTGCCAGAGGTTTGGCATTAAACATAAGAAACCATAGGAAAATTTTGGATCAAATAGGGTAGAAATATTCCTGTGAACGCATAGGAATCTGGGCTACAAAAATATCAAGGCAAAGTTTATCTCTTCAACCCCAATCCTTAATATGACACCAATATCGATATTAATTTGATATATTATATTTCTATGAAGAAATTATAATGACTGATGAATTCAACTGATACTATGTCTTCCACTTTTGCTTACCACTTGTAGCAATTCAAGCAGCCATCCTCAATGGTGACAAGTCTGGGGATGTACGGCGAGTGCTGCTACTTGATGTGACCCCGCTTTCCTTGGGTGTTGAGACAACAGGTGGTGAGATGACCACCCTTATCAAGCGCAACACAAACATCCCCACCAAGCAAACTCAGACTTTCAGCACTGATGCTAATAACCAGACTACAGTAACGATTAAAGTGTATGAGGGTGAGCGTGCCATGACCATGGACAACAACCTTCTGGGCAAGTTCCAGCTCACTGACATTATCCCATCCCGCCGTGGTGTGCCAAAGATTGAAGTAACCTTTGCTGTTGATGCAAATGGCATCATGAATGTGCAAGCTCTTGATACGAGCACAGGTCATGGAAACAAAATCACCATCACCAATGACAAGGGTGTGTATTTCTTTTCTAAATATTTAGATTTCAGGGTGAAAGTTATGAATTGGGCACCATTTTTTCATGAATCTATGATGGATATTACAAATATTATGGCCATGAGAAATGTAATTTCCATATTTTTTGCCATCTAATATAGTAAATCATTTAATCATTGAATACCTGTGAAGAGGAATGTCATGATCTCAGCAAAGTACATTGTGAGTATCACCTTGTGGACATTTCCAACTTTATATCTTTTGTCTTCTTGAACTTGTGCCGTTTTTTTTGTTTTTTTTTTTGTTTTTTTTATTATCATTTTGGCCGTACAAATTACAATAGAATACAAAAAGCGCCTGTTCAACTTGTTGATGTTTTTTCGCGTTGCCTCAATTCATTACTAGATTTACCTTACACTTTGTCATTTACCTTTACAATTGCCCTACTATAGGTTTATAGTAGGGCAATTAGGTTTTAGGTTTGACAGGTCTCTATGAAAGTAATTCATATTTAAATTAATTCTTCTAAACTAGGCATTGGATAAGAGAGATAACTCATTCTCTCTGAGCCTAAGTCATACCCAGGGCGCAGAATTAAAACAATCATATTTAAATGATGTTATTCAGCTGAAACAGCAAAACACATTAGTCTCAGCTAAGGCTGAACAGACCAGTTTAATAAAGTAATGAAAGAAATGGTAGTTAGATATATGTTTGGTTTTACATTACTTCCTTCGGAAAACATCAATCTAAATGGCAGAAATGCTACTTCAAATTAAAAGCATGTATACTGTATACATGTATACTGTATACTGTATACACAGAAGTGAAGTCTACACAGTAGACAACTTAAAATGCTTCCGAAATGACCCAAATGCTGGTTTCCTCATAAAATATGGACAGAAATTATGTATTCAAATTATATTTAGAAATAGTTCTATCTTCTATGATATTTTGTCCAATGAAGTTTAATTGTATGTAAACTTGGCCTTTATGCTTTTTTCATTACAGTGAGGGTAAGTAGTTGAAACAATGAATCAAATTTACATATGTTTATTTTTTCTAAATGCAAAGATTATTACAAAATACATAAAACAGAAAGAATTCTTTATCTGTTGATGTGCATTATGAGAAAAGTCAGGATAATACCATACTCTTTGTAAATATATTGCTTTTTTATTCACAACGGACAATACCATTCCCAAACTAAATACATACTCCAGATACATACATAATGTATACTGAATACACACTCCAAATTTTCTTCATTGATGACATAATTATATTAAGGAGGCTGGCCACTATTTCGAAAAGTCATTAGATTTCCCCAAAAATTGCTCCATTCATAGTTCAAAGTATGCTGGTTTAAAAAATACCATTTATTAGGTACCTTTTCCAGGCTTATTTCCCAACTGTGGGGTCGATCGCATGAGGGGAGCTTTATCACAGGCCACTGTTACAAATTGACTTTAATTAAATACAATTATAGTTATAATTATAGATATATATCCTCTTTTCTATTTACAATAATAGCCTTTATACAACTACATGTAAGTTTGTGTGTTAGCTGTAGCTCAAAGTTTGAGTCTTATCACCAGCTGCTCAAACAGCTGCTCAAACTGGGTCAGCTCTGGGTCACACTTACCCAGATGGGATCTAGGTTATTTCACTAGTCGACTAGTGTCTTCACTACTCCAGTAGTGTTGGCAAGAGTCCAATAGTGTTAACAAGAGTTAAGTAGTGTAAACACTTGTAGTCACTTGTAGTCACTTGTCTTACCTTGTATGAAACCCCTATATAAAGAATACATACAGCACTGGGGGTTGGTGCTCCTCTCATTCTATATCCTGCTGTCTTTGTGTTACTTTCTGGAGTCCCATGAGCTATGTAGTATTCATACTTTAGCCATAGGTAGAACACGCAAAATTACCATCAAACTGGACATTATATTAATAATGGTGACCTCAACAGCCACTATGGGAAAAACGTCATATTTTGCACATTTTCACCTATTTCATCAGGAAAAAGTAATCAGATTTTTTTAAAATTCACATATCATTTTCTAATACATTTTTACCTTACAAAACAGTAAAATTTAATAGGGGTCCCCACTCTAGATTTTTTGGTAGACAACATTGCAAGTGTCAGGTCAAGGTGGAGTCAGAGGTGGAAATTGCCGTAATTTTGATTGTTGACATTGTTGTTTGCTGTTGTCAACTCTATGTTAGATAGACTAGACCTAGATAATACTTTTCTGATCGGTTCTAAAACTTGTACATGTTTTTTACATGTTGATTTCAACAGAAATATCCATCTTCAATGCAGAAATCCAGGCCGTCGGCTATTTGTAAACAAACTGACTAGCGCAAGATTTATGGCTGGAGTTAAACGGTACACATGTCGTAAAATGGCCAGAAATGTAACAGAATCGAATTATATTTGAAACAAACATCGTGAACATGTTCCCACTTCAGTTCTCACTCTGACTTGTTAAAAGTTTTCCATTAATTATGAGATATGATATGTCGTAAAAGGGAGAAAATGACGACCGTATGACGGCAAATTCCGAGCTCACAATCGCACACTATCCCCAACCTCGGAATAGTGGCCAGCCTCCTTAACACATATTCATAACATAAACTTTCACAATACAGTTCAGAAATGCTTTGAAGCAGGCAACGATTATATAGTAACGTGAACAGAATTTTAAGATGTCAATTCACAACAATTCATATTGCTTTGATTCGGTTAGTTTTGGTTCTGTACTGTGAAAAGTGTATGATTGTCAGCCATCACCTGGTGTGAAAGGGGTATTATTCTCATTACCTGAAGTTCATGAATAGGAAAGAAAATATTGATGTTTGAAAATATTAAAAAAAGATGGAAATTGGTGGAATTAATTGTGTGTACATGAATATAATGAGAGTATACAATTAAGTGACGGTGCTGTGTATCATAAGAAGTGATTTTAGTCAGTTTTGATATTATTATCCGTCTGATAACTTGCTTTATACTGTACAAATTTGTTTCATAACTTTTGCTTGTTCTTGCCCTGTTAATATGAGTCTTTAGCCAGTCTCTCTGTTAGTATAGATGTCTTTTCTATAATGAAGTGACGGCTGGAAGACCTGGATTTTATCCTGAAGCCTGGTCACCTATTTGTCTAACTTTCATACTTGTACCTGTATAACCTAAGACAAATAAAGTATTTTTCAATACAATTCAATGTTACCCCTCATTGCCCTCTTTCTCCACCCACAGATCGCCTCAGTGTGGAGGACATTGAGCGCATGGTGAAGGAGGCCGAGGAACACAAGATGGAGGATGAGGCTCAGCGTGACCGTGTCACCGCTAAAAACGCGCTGGAGACCCATGTTTCAAACATTCAGTCCACCATGGAGGACATGAAGCTCAAGAATATGATCAGTGAGAAGGATGAAAAGACAATATCTGACAAGTGCCATGAGGTTGTAGAACTTTGATTAAAATTCTAGGTTATTGTGTATGTGTATTGTGTATGGTCTCGGCGGCTAAAAAAATAAATTGGACAATAATCTTGCCATCCATTCTAACATTGGATGATTTACTTTTTATGATATAATATGACATTTCTTTATCATGAAATTGTACGGTCATATCAATCAAAGGCTATCATTCTAGTTAATTCACTCCATATTCATAGTGCTAGATATTGATTGATACAAGTGAACATTTTCTTTGTAATTTTGTGGCCCAAAATTTATATATTTGTTGAACTGTTTGAGGCAGTTGGGGAGGGAACAGGCTCATGTCAGGGGAGCATTTCTGTCCATAGGTCTGATTGCATAAATATCAAGAATAACTTATTATTGTTAATTGCTGTAACAATATTGCTACGCCCACGGGAAATATGGGACAACAGATTGTCCCTCAGTCGCTTTTGCCTATTTAGCACCTGAAGCAACTAATCCTCATTGTATTCTCATTAGTGCAAGCTTACCCAGTTGCACCATATGTGATGTGTTTCAGGAAAATGAGTCATAAGTCACAAAATTTATATTTTTCAAAGTGTTTTTTTCACAAGATCACATTATTGGAATGTTCTGATTTTTGGAGAGTTTATCACTTATAGCTATATCAATCGATGTATCGAATTTCAGGACAATCTATGTAATATATCCTTTCGTTTTAATGGTATCTCAAAATCCAGTTTTTGCGACTTATGACTCATTTTCCTGAAACACATCACATATACAGACTCTGCAAGTTATAATTTGATATGACTAATCTTTTTTAAGGTGATTGCCTGGGTGGACGTCAACCAGTTGGCCCCAATAACTGATTATGAGTTGCAGCTGAACACACTGGAGAATGTGTACATGCCTATATTTGACAAGGTGGCCAGGTGGTACAGCTGGTGGAGTGCAGTTGGGGTTTAGTGTGGTGGCACTCAGGACTCAGGACTCAGGACTCAAGACTCGCCGCTGCAGCTGGTACAAGACATGAGACTCTGCTCCCATCATCATGAATGTCTGAAACAATGATTCACCCAATGCTGTGAGCCAGGAAGATCTTCAAAATCACATAGGATCATATATCTCCTGTATATTATATATGTTGTCATGTATGATAATATCATTAGTAAGGTTTATAATATATTAGTCAGAGAATATTACTGCTCTATCCCAAATACCATAGATGACGCCACCACCTTCAAACCCAAGTCTGACCCGGAACCAGATAGCCAACCCCTACATTCAAGTGACCAGTCACCCAACCCCATATCTCAAAAACCCTCTACCCCTACAAAGGAAACCGCACCCAGGACTACGCATTACAGCGGAGAATGACGCACCAATGAGCTCCCCCCCCCCCCGATATATATATATAACAATTTTTATTCAATAAACATATACATCAATATAATGAATTATCGAAAAGGGAGCGGTCCCTCCCGAAGTATCAGTCGCATTGAGTTCACAATGAGTTCTTCCTGGGGTCCCTTAAATACATTATACGAGTTGCCCCAGCCGCTGGGAAAAAACCAAGAGAGTCTCTCTATTAGCAACTGAGAAATCAACCAGCTGCTGTACCATCTACATCATATCGTTAGGATACTGGACAGATGCGGGGCACGGGTCCTGGGCCACTACCTAAATGATTCAGGCTACCTTGACTTGGACTAGAATTAACAGTAACTTTAAGTATAGATTTCTATACAGTTGAACTTAATGTTATAGATTCGACCTTTTCCCTCTTATATCACATTAATTCTGCCACTAAACTTAAGCTAACATCTAGCAAATTACCAGACTACAATTATAGATCCGACTCTTAATAACTATATTTCATATACAAAAAAATGTTTATATATCAAAGACAAGACCATTTCATTGAACCATCAATTAAAATCTATTGATTCCATCTATCATCTTATTCTCACTGGTTACACATTACCGACACATTATGTGATGCATCTTACACAATATGTGTTGTGCTTAGAACTACACATTCCTTACACATGTTCTCTATATATAGTGGAGCGGCAGTCTTCTTATGCGAAGCCCCCCCCCCCCCGATGGGCGAAATATTGGAATAAAAATAAAAATTCTAAGTTGTTGACTTGAGTGATTCTTACCATCTTCAGAATCAATATTAAAAAAAACTGTGAACAAATTCCTTACCAAGAAATTCCTTCACCAATTTCTTCCCAGTATTTTGGGTTAAACTTCTTTTTAGTAGAATTTTAGAATAACTTGCCAAGTATTGTTCAGCATAAAATTTATACAATGTTAAACATTCATTTTGCAGTCAGACTTCCACAAATCTCCACAAATTACCGTAGCAACCTTGTCGATTGTTTGGCATGTTCATCGCTACCTTGGCACTGTGCACACCTACATATTTAATCTACTACTCACAGAGGCGTTGTTGTCTGTTCTATGCTGTGTTTATCTTGATCAATACAATACTCAAGGGCGTGTGGAACCCCCTAGTGCATTACTCTGCATATGTACTGTGAATAATCATATCGGTATTACTGACTAAAAACTAGGCGTCAGGCTACCAATGTGACATATCTATTAGACTACGACTGAATGGGTTATTCACTTTGAGCGGGAAGAATACGCCCATTTAATAGTTGGTTCTTTTCTGTATGCGTTGAATCAAAGAGCGTGTGGCCGCCGATGTAAAAACGTTTTTGATTGGTCAGTAATCAGAAATGAGTTTACTCCATGATTCGGCATGATCAAAACTAAAGATGGGCACGTCTTGGAAATGCGGCCAGCCTGTACACGTAAGAATGGCCTTTTTTTTAATATTTCCAAGTCGTAGTATAAAGAAAGAACTGTACTCAAGGTTGGAACTACTCGTGTAATTCAATGGCTCTCGTTATAACTTTCTTTTTTATCCAACGCGCGACCTGCGGCCGCTTGTTGGATACAAAAGAAAGTTATAACTCGAGCCATTGAATCACACTTGTAGTTCTAACCTTGCGTACAGTTCTATCTAACTACCTACACTGACTTAGGACCACTAATTTAAGGTTAGGTTTAGGGTTATAATAAGTATTGTTATCATGTACTTCATTCCACCTGCAGGATGATATAAGAAACCGGTGCATAATAGAGATGTAGCAGTACTGGTGGCCTGACAGCTAGTGTCTAGACGCTTCCTAAAAGGTAGTTGTGCGTAACACAGTTTGGGGGCAGCACTCGCGTGGGTAGTAGTATAGGAATGTGGCCCAAGTGCCAAGGGTCTCTGCATTTATACAAATAACTATAACGGACATTCCACCTGGCGCATTGAGACCTCCGCCTCTCTGCATGGTAATACAGTATAATGGACAGTGTTCCCAATAAACAATAGCAAGTATCTGACTAGAAACATCAACGGCAATGGCGTCGAGTACAGAAAGACGTGCTTGATCTCCGGGACTCAAACTCGATTTTTAAACCTGCAATCACACTATTTTTATCTGAAAAGAGCTCGTAATTACACCTACCTGCATCACTAGAAGACACTGGATGGTACTAAATCCTTCTACATCGAAAACTCTGGACAAGATCTCTTCTTGAACATTTTTCACTATCCACATGAGCGACAATGAGGGAAATGTGTCCATGTTTCGCGCCAGTTACCTGTGTCACCTGTGTCACCTGTGTTATTGTATGCGCTAGCAATGGATACCACGGCTGGCAAGCGTAAAGCTAGCACTGATAGCACTAGTACTGGATATTCGCCTGAATTAAAGAAAGCTATCCAAAGTGACTTCTCTATACCATTTACTCCTCCTGTGAAGACTATATCCTCCATTATGACGGAATCAGAGAATGGTGAGGTGATTTTTCCTATTGTTGGCGAGAATGGAGAACATGGAGATAGCATTCCCCCTACCTTGGAAGCCCTTGACGCCGATGTACGTGACCTTATTGAAGGACAAAATGAAGCGGGTGAATTTGTGGAAAAACACTTATGCTTTTGTTCAGGACCTGGCCAATTCTCATATAGATGAAATCAGTGAACGTGTGGTGATGCAAAGCAAAAACAAGAAGCTGGAAAAACGCTTGGATGACCTCGAATCCATAGTAGGTAATCTCAAGTATGAACTTAAAGTCCAGAAACAAATCAATAATGACCTGGACACTCGTCTCAGACAGAAGTCAGTGGTGTTTAACGGGGTTAAGGATACTTGCAATGAAGATTTAGACGTTACATGTGCTAAAATTGTTGCGATGGTTCTGAGAGGATTTACTGAACAACGATTTGACGAGGTATACAGGCTAGTCAGCAAATTCCAGGGTAAGAACAAGAGACCGGATCCTATTGTGGTAGTGTTCAATTTGCACTCTGACAAGAAATCTTTCATGCAAGCCAAGGGTGCTCTATTTAACAGAAATTACTTCAATCCAGAACAGTATCCTTCCATAAAATTTTGGAGCTTCGATGACGATGTCAACCCTGAAGTACGTCGCAACAGAGGCATGTTAAGGCTGATAGCACGCACAGCTCAGGAATGTCAAATAGATGAGGCGGCGAAAATCAAGGGGGATAAAGTGCAAATTAAGGGCAAATCCTATGGTATCAATGACTTAGATACTCTACCATCGCAAGTCCAGCCTGAAACACTCAAAGTCGTAAAAGTAGGTGGGTGCTTGGCGTATCAGGGGCCTCATGCGTGGCCTGGGAACATGTTCTATTGCCCGATTTCTGTAAAGAAATTAATCTTCTACTCAGTTGAACACGCCTTTGTATACCTGAAGGCATTAAAAATTGAGAAATACAACACAGCCAAGCGCATTGTACACATGAGAGATCCTTTTGAGATAAAAGATCTTAGCAGCAAGATTACTGTTAACGATGAGTGGCGCAGGAGAGAAGAGTCGTATCTCAAATCCATTATGAAGGCGAAATTCTTGCAGAATCCCGATCTTAGAAGTCTACTCCTATGCACCAAAGATATAGAACTCGTGGAGGCCACGGGAGATGGTAAATGGGGGTGTGGCACCTTCTTGGGTTCATATAAGCTTACAAGCCACACATGGATGGGTGAAAACCGTCAAGGGATCCTGTTGATGCAGATCAGAGATGAGATGAGGGAAACTCATAAGGAAGAGTTTGCCAAGTGTGTCCCAATTTCGCCTCCCCCTCCACCGACGACAACCAAAGCTCGCTCTCAAAAACCCTCGTTCGCCTACCACACAAAATCAAGCACAGAGTTGATATTTCGCCAGTCATCCGTCACCACAAGAAGCAGCTGCTGCCAAAATGAATGGTACCACAGTGACGTGTAACAACACTTTGATAGATGAAGATGCAGATGACGACTCGGATATGGAGATTGATAACACATCCTCCTCGACTACGATGATTGATGGAAACACCTCTGCCCGTCCTCCAGCATTACGGTTGAGAAAGTTACTCCCAGCATCACCGATAACAGCAAGCACGCCCATGGACTCTGTAAACATATCAAAGCTCAGACGCATTAACAGAATTGACTTAGCCAACGCAAATAAATCATTAAATGATTCGAGAAGAGAATGGGCACTAGCTAGAAAACCCAAACCGGACTTCAACTGAGATTTAACTGAGACATGGTATACGCCATTCTATTTTTTCTCTCGTGCCTCGTGGTGTTATGATTACATAGACGCGACTTATACCTTGAAATACCGTATCTGAGGTCAAACTAGGATAATTTGTGAGAAATTAACGGCACTGTACCGTGCCTAGTAAACCATATTGGGTGTGGATAGTAGGTTATGTCTCTTGTATTACCTGTATTATGTTTGAATCCAGTTGTGCGAATCAATTCTTACGATCAGCTGTTTCAGAACTAGGTCACGCACTTGGTGTGCCGAGTTCAAGAAGGAGGACGATGTAATTTACATAGGTCGGCATAGAATGCCTTTCGGTAAAACAAAGGGTTGTCCGGGCCACAGAATCATGTTTAGTATTATATAAACTTGAAAGGTGTGTCAGATTTCTCAAGAATCCAATGTGAATTTTGTGCCATCAAAGCTGGTGTATATTCATGATTTGTTTTAAGGGTGGATATATTTGATCAATGACAGCTGTCGATAAATTCAGTCCGGTACTGTAATCGTTCAAGATGGCGACCACTGTCTCCTATCTGTCGGATATAGAGTTTTGGATTTGCGTTTTCCTGGGATTACGAATGATATGGTCATACTATCGGTCTGCCCCCTTCGGGGTAAGTTGCTTGTATATATAGTCGTCTAAGTGTATAATTTTATGTGGTTGTATTTTGTTCCTCACAAGTTATAGGTAAAACTTGATCGAGTCGCTCCTTTTTGCTGTCCAATGGACCGTACGCCCTTGTCAACCCACACTATTGGGACAAATGTTGATGTTTTACTTATGCCACTTCTCTTATGTTTTAATATCCGCCTTAAAGTGATGCTATCTGGAACTGTACTCAGTGTAATTACACTCCTTGATAAGGTTGACTTTGAATTAGAATTAGAACGATGTTGTAGTGTTGTAAAGAATGGTATCGGATAGCCTAGAATCTCTGGGGGCCGAGAAAGGTCTAATTGTCACATCATTAAATGTTCGGTCCTTACGTAATAAAGTGGCTGAAATCTTTGACACAATACTTCAGGCCAATATAAAGATATTAGCGATTCAGGAATTGTGGCTTAATGAAGCGGATGTTGACTACCAACTTATACATAATACCCAGTATAGGCTATACAGGTCTGATAGGACGACTCTGATAAATGGTTCAACAAAATCCGGAGGAGGTCTATGCTGCTATGTCAGTAATGAATTTATAGTTGATCCATGGATAATGGAGGAACTAAATTTATGTGATGGGGATATTGAGGTGCAAACGTTAAAAATCAAGCCTGGAAACAGGAAAGGTTTTTTCCTTGTAAATTTATATCGCCCCCCGAAGGGCAACAAGCAAGGTTTCATAGACAAAATGAATCGCTGTGTGAAACATATTCAAGATCGATATAAAGGGGTACCCATATTGATTTGTGGTGATGTGAATATCAATTTATTGGAAAAATCCAATGAAACTGTTAGAAATTTTTCACACTCTATCAAGGAATTGTCCCTATATCAATGTATCACTAAACCCACTAGGTATGGGCATAACACTGCTAGCCTATTAGACATAATTGCCACTGACTATCCACACATAAAGGACGCTGGGGTAATAAATGTCAATCTGTCAGATCATGCTATTATATATGTTACTCTTAAGAAGATCTCTAAACCGGTTGTAAAGAAATCTAAGCTCACCGGTAGGTTCGATAAAATTGATATGGATGATCTGGAGAGATATATTGATAGAATGGCGGGGGAAAAAGATTTCTTTTTGTCTGAAGATGTATCACCCGAAATTACCTGGGCCAACATGAAAAGGTACCTGACAAACTACCTAGAGTTAAAGTGTCCTCTTGAGAAAATCAACATTGTGTCGAGAGGGGAGTTATCATTGAGTGCAGATGTACATGCATCCATTAAGGAAAGAGATCGTTTATTTAAAACAGCTAAAAGAACGAACAGTCCGGCTGATTGGCAAGCTGCCAGGACAGCAAGGAAAGAGGTATCTAAAGCCATACACAGGTCTAAAAAAGAGAAGATTACATCTTCCTTCAACAATTGTGGAGGTAATAGTAAAAAGTTCTGGCGTAATATAGGGGATCTTTTAGGAAAAACAAATAAATCCATGCCCGAAAGCTTCATACATGAAGGCAAAATCTTAAAAGGCTTAGAGGCCAGTAATGGGATAAATAAGTTCTTTAGGAATATGGGTATAAACACTGAACATCCCAGAGGAAGCTTCGAACACTTTCTGAGTGATGGTCCGGATATTACTGATATTTCTGAGGAAGCGGTGGTAGAATTCATTGATAAAGTAGACATAAACAAAAATTGTGGATTGGACTGGGTAAGCACAAAGATCTTAAAGCTATACCTCAGCAAATTATCACATGTTTTCACGTCATTATTAAAAATGTGTATTGATTGTGGTACGATGCCCCTAGAGTGGAAACACTTTAATGTTGTCGCCATACCCAAGAGTGGAAACCTTCGCTACTTTAATAATCTACGCCCAATTGCACTTGTTCCTTTACCCTCAAAGATATTAGAGAATTTCATATGTGTAGCACTGAGAAATCATATGGAATTTAACAATCTTCTTACTAGGTGCCAAGGTGGATTCAGAAGGGGTTTTTCTACTAACTTATCTCTTTTTGAGTTTACTGAACCTATATTACAGGGAATGGATACTGGGAAATTATCAGTGGCAAGCTATTTTGACATCACCAAAGCTTTTAATCGGATTGACCATAATATATTAAAGAGGAAGTTAGATTATTACTGTGTGAATCACATGATAACAAATATTGTGTGTAATTATCTTGTAGACAGGAAACAGAATACCCTTCTCAATGATTTAAAGTATTAGTTCAGCTATGTTAAAATGCATTTTGAAGCTCATTTTTGTCTTAAATTGTACTCCACCCCTTTGGGGTGTTGTACGATTTGACCCGACGTCTCGATCACTTTGAAACCGAACAGAGGGCTATTTAATATAATAAGCATGACCCACCTTTTGGGAAGATGGAGATTTTGGAAGCTGGAGGGTCCAATGCTTGCTACTCAATGTTGTCTTGAGAAATTGGTGTTAAAGATCTGGTGTGGTATATACAACAACTATCATGCTAGCTATTCAATGTTCTCTTGAGAAATTGGAAGTTCAGATCTGGTGTTGTATATGCCACAACTTGGCTGCTTGGGAAAAAGAATTTCTTGTGAAATTGGAAATTAGGATCTGGTAAGGTATATACGTTATCCACCACACTAGCTTTTCATTGTTCTTGGAAGTTTAGATTTGGTATTGTATATACCACATTCAGCTGCACTGGAAATTTTTTTCCAGACTATCCATGGAAGTGTTTCAGCTACTCTCTTTTGCTAATATCAAACCTGGCCTGAGTTTAGAGCAGGCAAGAATGTACTGAAGTTTGCCTATGAAACTGAAGGTAATCCGGTGCAGGTGACAAACTGGCATCGGGTGATTGAACATCAATAACTTGAAATATAAGCCGTTTTGGCCTCATCCGGTATTTCGGTAAGGGGTGCTCTTCCCTTTTCTTTCTTTTCTGTTTCTTCCCCTTTTCTATCATCCATGGCTTTTTTCATTGCCTGTTGTATTAATGGTTCTGGGTATACTCTAGAATTAGCGTTTTTTATTACTTCGCCTGAGTGTAATTTTCCATGTTATGCCTGCCGTAACCCAATAGGGTCAGGTTGTCAGAATGTGTACAATCATCAGCTTTACACATTCAGTAAATCTTGCTAATTTACTCTGGAAAATGAAAAATACTAGCTATATTTAAGTATAATTTTGGTGTTACATTGATTGAACAAATCTGCTTGGTTCTGTTAAACTGTATTTTGAACCTCATCTCTTTCTCTAATCTGAGAGAAATGGTGCAGGTGAATTGTACATTTTCTTATAACCTGAGAATTGTACATTTTCTTGCAGGCCTACTTTGGTGATCTTTTTGTTTACTTAGGCCAACTGAAAAGTTTCGCTCATATATACCTTATTCAAAAACTGACCTTGATATAAACACTTATTTAGGGGTAGAAAAGCATGTTCTTCTGAATTTAATGTATTTGAGTAGAAATAGCAATTTTTAACAAATAGCGGGAGCGTAAAATCCCCATGATGTGTATGCAAATACGTCTGAAATTTAGTGTGGGAGGATGCTGAGTTGTGTTCTTTATTCAAACCCGGAACGCAGACGTTTCTACAGCAGGCAAAAACTGGAACCAATGTAAGGTTTCACAGTATGAGCGCCTTTGGCACTTGCACCGCCTTTGGCATGGGAAACCTTAAAAAACACAACAAAAGAATGAAAGTGGAAGAGTGGGTGAGTGAATTCAACTTTCTAAATCAGAAGAGCCACAGGTGTTTGATCCCCTTAAACCCTGCCCGCACACATCCGATTTGCCTCCCGATTGCCTCCCGATTTAGGTCTCCTGATGAATCCTATGATCTCATTTCAAATCCATGTTTATGTTTTTGAAATAACATAAACCAGGATTTGAAATAAAGTCATAGGATTCATTGGGAGACCAAAATCGGGGGGCAATCGGGAGGCAAATCGGTTGTGTGTGGGCAGGGTTTTAACCAATAAGGAGGCTCACACCAACAGAAATTGTTCAATAGTGTCCATGTAGTCGAACTATATGCATGAGCTTAACTGTGTGAATAGCCTAGTCACATCTTTCGTAACAATTGACTTTACACATGAATATTCAATGACGTTATTCAACACAATAGAGGAAATATTGTATCATTCTCTTTAGTGTACTTATGTATTAGTATTGTATCCATAACAAGCTGCGACGTAAATCTCCAATGTAGCGAGATAATAAGGAGCTGATGCAACATGTCTTATAATTTTGATGTTTGAATTCTGTAACATTAATTCAAATTTCGCTGTCCAATATGTAAAACTGAGTTTTTCAAAAGTCATGTCTCAAACATTGAAATGTATCACCTATGGGAAATATGTCATGAAATAAAAAAACTACCAATAAGAATGCCCTGAACCTTATGAGGAGGTTTATTGAGAAAATATTGTTTTGATAGTAAATAAGAAATATACTAGAACTTAGTGAGAGAGAAATAGATCAGTTAGATACAAGGGTAAACACCTACATGGGTCAGATTTTGGAAAATGCACAATCTACAGTTCTTTATATCTCTCAAATCCTGAGAATAATAAATGCTGAGCATGTATATGGGTGTATTCTGTATTGTATTCATACAATAAGTCTGGTTTTGTGGAACTGTATTTTTAATCTGATTTTCTTTTAAAATTGGTTTATTTGAGAGGATTGTTGAAGGCTAATTATACATGTTCTGAAACTTGACCCACATGTATAATGTCAATCGGTAGAGTAAGGCAATCAATGTGACAATGTATACTTAGCTACATACTAGAAATCAATTTAAGTAGTCTGTTGTATACTTGTATAGTCTATAAGCTATTATACATGCCGGGAGTGTTGCAGATGCTAGCACTCCAGGCCTAACCTAGCACTATTTCAGTACATACATGAGGTCTACACGACGTTAAAGGAATATAAACATACTCTCAATATTGCATATTCATGCTTTATATGAGCGAAAGGATAGGAACTCATTTGGATTAGACCTGTTGTGAACTTTGGATTGGGTAAGATGCTACTAAAGAAATGAGGATTTCAGGTCTTTATTTACCCTGGATGTGATGGTTAATCAAATCCGTGAAAACTGTGAGCTAACTGTGTGTGATGTCTGAACATTGAACTGCCTGCAGTACACTTCCTTCAAAGACTACAGCCAACATTCATCAATTAGTTGCCATTTGCAGATGTTCTATTTATAGGATATTGAATTGTTGCTCACCTTTAGTAAAACTGAATACTGAGTACTGCAATCTAAACAAGACATAGGCAATGGCCTTCAGACACTTGATTTAGCTTTGAGTTCCATCTATCAGTCCAATCACTTTATATATCAACAGTCTATGGTCTGTATTGAGAGAGTACCTCCAAAGCAAGGGAAAGAATGTTGCTCATAACTGGACAATGTCATTAGAGGTCAATCACTAACTTGCCGTTCTGATGTGATCTGAGAGGTTCTCAGCCTAAACACTTGTAAACTTGCATTGTGCTGAGAATCACTTGACTAAACCTACACATTGACAATAGCAGGAATCAGAATGTCCTCAAACTCTGGATTTAGTCCATAATTTTATAGCTTAATACCAACCGACAGAGAGCATCTTTAACTCTGGATAGAGATAATCTTAAATCACCTAGATTGTTCTATATTTCATGGCATGACAAAAAATCAGATAACAATTTGATGTTGTGAACCTGGTAAATTTCTTCATTGCTTTAATTATTTGTGTTCATTAATTATTTCTTCAGGATTCAGATAGTTGAATAATTAATAAGAATTTAATCAGGGAAATATTGAAAGGTAGTAAAGATGTGGAGGGCTTGCCTGTTTCTTACCCTTGAGCTTCTCCTGACGTCAGTACCTGAGCAAGTGAGCTCCTATGAACAGGAGCAGAGTGGAGATACACTGACGGTATCAGGGCAGGACATTGTCTCAATCTCTAACATCTCTATCCAAGCTGGAGTAAAAAGGCTGATAGTAAAGTATACCTCAATGGTAGAGCTCACTCGGGCTGACATAGATTATGTGAGCAGTGCAGGTATTACAACTCTAAACCTGAATAGTAACCAAGCTTTAGCTGCTATAAGGAAGGGTACATTCAGGAAGAGCCATAAACTTAGGATCATTACCATTTATAGTAACCAAGTGTTAGGCAAGTGCTCTGATGACTTTGCTGATTGTCCAGAGCAGCTCTGGAATCTACACTTGACCTTAACGGACAACACAGAATGGGATCCAAATATTAGAATCACCAAACAATGCAAGACACTTCATAAACTGGCCTTACCGTCTAACTTTATTATAACATTCCCTGATCTATCAGAACTCAAACTGCTGAAGATACTGTCTCTAAAAAGGAACAAAATATCAACGGTTCCACATGATGCATTTGCAGAAAATTCTCTCCTTGAGAACATAGACCTGAGCTACAACCCTATCATCTCCTTATCAGCAGATCTAAGCCAGTTGGACAAACTGAAGGATTTGGTCCTCAGCCATCTTCAGATGATTCACATCCCAACCTTCAATGCAAATGTCAATTCATTGGACCTCGGTTATAACAAGATTCAAGTCATCACCAAGCACTTGCTAGCAGGTTTACCAAATGTAGAAATCCTAAACCTGGCTAATAATGAACTCACTGTAATCACATACCTAGGCAGATCTGAAACACTATCCACACTCATTCTGAATGCAAACAAAGTGACTTATATAGCCAGAAATGCATTCTCTGGATTAACACAGCTGGAGGTATTGAGACTGAAAGGGAATCCACTGAAGACCATATTTCCAATTAATGCTGCTACAGCAGGGCTGACCATTGACCTGGGCAATAATTTACTTATTTGTAACATGAAGCTGGGCTGGACCCTGGATGCAGGGGCAATGGTGCAGAATGCAGACTGTGACAAACCTTCAAACCAACCACTCAGCACTTTATCCCTTCAAGACCTGGAGACTGTGGGTGAGCCGCTAGTATTATTTGTTTCATTTGTGATACGTTTTAGGAAAATGAGTCCCAAGTCGCAAAGTTTATGTTTTACAAAATGATTTATTCACACAATGTCTTTGTTGAAATATTTTGGGTTTTGGAGAGTTCAATCCTGCTTGCAGCATTAATACATCTATGAATTTCTAAGTTCATGCTATGGAGTGCATTTAGCTACTTTATTAGTAATTGTCCATCCAACAATATTGCAAACTCCTTTTTTCAAAAATAAAGATATAAAATTTGAAATAACAGTTATTATAGAAATATCTATAAGAAGTCATACTATTTCCTATTGTTAGATTCTGCTTGGTCTCATCTTTTGAAATATGATGATATCTCAAAATCTATTTTATTTGTAACTCACCCTGAAACACATCACCTTTGTGAAGTGTTTTGACACTGGGTAATGTGTAAAATTTAAATTAATATAAAACAACCATTTATTTATAATATTATTGCCAAATCTTCTGATGTCTTATTACTCAACATTGAGATTGTGAGGTTCTTTTGACCTATACACATAATCACCTTAATTGCCTTAGCACAATAGAGGCAGGTGGCAGGCTATTTTGAATAAACGTCTTCAAAGGTATATACCAGTGTTCTCAGCACTGCAGCGGGTGGGAATTCAAGGAACTAATGCATAAAACAATAGAAGTCACACTATTTTGTTCGAATTTTGTCTTGAGAAAGAACATGGTTGGGGGAATACAAAATGCCAAAAAAAACTGGATGTTTTCATATTATTTTGTGTTTTAGGGATGAGTGAAGTTTACTTCCATTCACTATTGATTTCAATGGGGGAAACCCATTGTAATACAAGTTTAGCTGAAAAACCTTTTTTTTAGTTGAATGACCCCTTATTTTTTTTAATTGGGAGGGTAGAATAACATGTCAGCAATGTATATATGCAGATTATAAGAAAATCGTATGATTCAATCCTATGCTATTGGGGAAAATGCAGAAAATACCCGTTTTCCCATAGACTTCTATAGTGAACAGTAGTAAATTTTAGTGGTCCCTGAAATAAAAACTAATCCAATGACATATGTTTTTTGGGGGGCCTTTTGGGTTCCCCCAGCCATGTTCTTTCTAAATCCAAAGTTTAAAAAAAATTCCATGATTCATTCATTTTTTTTTTATTAAACACTGGTATTTACCTTTAAAGACAGAAATAACCCTGACTCTTGCGAGTTTGCTCTCTTGTTGCCTGAACGCGTATAGATATCTTATATTACTACTACTAATACTAGACAGGTAAAACATTCAATATTTAATCTGCATTGATACATTCTTTTGTCCACTTTTGACTTTTCAATATGGGATCAGTATGAGAGCCTTCATTTTTGTTTCAAAGCTCCCAAGGCACACAATTATCTAGGTATCCCAGTTTTTTTGCAATCTTTTTTCTTCAAACTTGTATCTTGTGCAAACTTTCCCAATGTCCAGTGGCAAATTATTCCATTGTGTAGCTTAGTCAGACAAGATGTTAGTTACTCATATTATGCTATTTCACCAACCCCAAAGGTCTTGTATAGAAAGATTTGTAGAATTTATGTAGAATTTGATTATTATTGTTATCATTATATTGTAGGTGTGGAATATAACCAGGTGGATAGTGAAGGCGTGTACCTAGACAAGGCATTTGAGCCGGTGGGCAACCAACTAATACAGAGCACCCCACAGACCATTCTATTGGCTCACAAGACAAGGTCAAGAGTTCAATGTGCCAGACTCTGCTACGTGACTGAGGACTGTGTCATCTTCCAGTGGAGTAAAGACACAGGGGAGTGCTACTATGTGTCTCCTTCACTCACCTAAGAACCTGATATACCAGCAATAGAGATAATGTTTTGAGAATGATACTGTATTACTTCAGTAATATTATGGCTTACTGACAGCAAAGGCTGCATGGAAGAAAGTGGATCAAATCATATTTAGTCACCTTAACTGTACTGGTAGGGGAATGGAGGGTATTGCTAACACAGATAAAGGAGAGTAATTTTGGGAAAGTACAGCCCAAAACCACACTTGCAATGGGGTCATTAGCATTTGTGATGTGTTTAAGGAAAATGAGTCAAAAGTGAGTCACGAATTGATTTTGAGATACCATTATATTTGAAAAGAGGAGATAAAGCTGGTTCCAATGATAGGGAAAATAGGACATTTTAATAGATATTTCTATATTTTAAGTTTGATATCTTTATTTCAATATTTGTTTTCAAATATTTCAATATTTCAAAGTTTTCAATATGTTTGGGTGGCATTTACTAGTAAAGTAGGATGATCTTACTTGGAAGTATTTAACAGACTGATTTGAGAACTGGTACATTTATTCATAAGACCTCACTGACCAGATATCCCAAGAATTAAAACATTCCAATACAGAAATCTTATGACTTTGAAAAGTAGCAATTTTGTGACTTGTAAGGAATTTTCCTTAAACACATCACATTTACTCCATAATACTGA
This sequence comes from Sthenelais limicola, assembly GCA_942159475.1. Lineage (NCBI taxonomy): Eukaryota > Metazoa > Annelida > Polychaeta > Phyllodocida > Sigalionidae > Sthenelais > Sthenelais limicola. The sequence continues at coordinate 108,338,670 of OW804100.1, read as the reverse complement.
GAATGTATTGACGCTACAGTCATTGACTGTGATAGAAAAGTTAGGATAAATGAAATTGACCATGCAAGATCTCTGTAGTGTAAAAAAACCAGATGTCAATAGAACTCTACATCATTGTTGCTTTTTTTAAAATTGTGTTTGATAATGTTTGTGTGTGACAGTGTGACATAATGTTGATAATTGTAGATTAAGATATAATTATGACTATGATATAATCTGGTAGTGAAGAAACTTTTAGGCTATGGATAATGGTAGTCTGACCTTTTCATAGATGTATTTGCCTTGTCACTGACCTGGGTCCTTCAAGGTCTGTTCTGTGTTTTATCCTGGTTAATACTGTTGATCTCATTTACCTCATTTACTTACCCCTATATTACTTCTCATCTTGTGTATTGATATTAACTGCTGTTGTGTTAAAACTTTTAAAAGCTCATGACTATGTTTTACTGCTACCTTTTACAGAAAGCACTGCTTCTACCTGTATTATGTGTTTGTTGGATATTGAGTGGGTAAATAAACTATTATCAAGGTTAATCTGTGTCAGGTTTTATTTCCTGCATCAAGACTAATTGACTTGTGTATAACTGATTTATTCAATGTTGGTATGTGCAAGTCAACAATGGACAGATACTATAATAAATGATATTCTATGAATGGTAGCTTAGATGTTGCCCAAAATACATTAATGACTATTCTAGTAAATACATGGGAGGATTCAGGTTTATTTCCATCAGATTATTTAATATAATTAAGAGTCAATTAATGTATTAAATAAGGCTAAAATGTATATATCATGGCATTAGAATAGAACCCAACTTGAGATGGAAATAGGATTGAAAATTATAGTAGGTATCTTTGATAGGATGAAGCATTCCCAAAACACTTGTGCGTTATTTTCCTGTCGCCTTGCCACTCGGGAAAAACAGAAAAATAAGGCACTTGTGTTTTGTAAATACGTCGCCCTATATCCATCTCTCGTTGAGTTTTATCTCATAACTCAACCATTAATTCTCAATACAATTATGAACGGCAAAAATAGAGTAAGTTGAGAAGATAATTAGTGATAATTAATTAATTAGATCATCCAACCCAGAAGGGGTAAAGAGGTCCAACTGATTGAATGTTCAGATATAGAAAACCACTTTCAGTTGACATAATAATAAGTCTGAGAATATAATAAGTCATGATTGACCAAGTCATAACTAAGTAATAATTGATCATTGATAACTCAACCAATATGAACCCAGCTAATAAGTATGTCAATTGAATGAGGTCATCACTAATCAATTAATACTAGGTCAATCAAAAGGGAGTAATTATGGATACTATCATAATAGGATCTAATTACTACTGTGGCAGTGCTAAGGTTTTTATTGTCCAGAAGGGTCACTTGAGTTCATGAAGTCAAAAATAGGCAATTAGGACTGACTCAAATTAAAATCTGATTAGGTCATGCGCTTCACCTCCATTTCCCTCCCCCCTCTCTATCTTTACAACATATTCTTGTGTTGAGGAGCTTCATTGCGTTGTGTTCATAATTGCAATAGTACTGTAAAGATCCTCTATGATATGAATTATGAGGAGGCAAGTACAAACCATTTTCATATAGCTGAACACTTCTACAATATTGAATAACACCACAGTTGATAAACCTTACTAATATGGGCCGATGTACCTTTACATTGATCTACTAGTGCTACATCTACTTAATGCAGCTGTTATTCTATTACATCTAACTATCGACCAATTTCTGTGATAGTCCTCCCAGCAAAAATCCTAGAGAAATGTATCCACCAACAGTTATACGAATACTTTGAGGTAAATAATATTCTATATAAAAAACAGTACGGATTTAGAACAGGTATGTCTATCACAGATGCCCATCAAAACATGTTTACGGACATATATACTGCTGTCAATAACAACCAATACATCGAACTCGCCTTTTTGGATTTCAAAAAGGCGTTCGATACGGTGAATCACAACATATTACTGACCAAACTACATGCCTATGGAATAAAAAACAACCCTCTAAAATGGTTCGAAAACTACCTACGTAACAGAAAACAGAGAGTGCTGGTAAACAATATTACTTCCGACACGAAAATGGTCAAATGCGGCGTACCTCAGGGGACATCGCTAGGACCACTGTTATTTAGTATTTATGTTAATGACATGCACAAATGTACAAATAACTCAGAGATACAGCTATTCGCTGATGATATGGTGGTTTACAATATAAACTCAAATTACAAGGACCTTGGAACAAATCTCCAACATGACCTAGAAAACATAAACTCATGGTGCAGGATAAACAAAATTTCACTCAATATAGATAAATGCAAAATGATGAAAATAAATTCAGGATGAATTAAGAACCAGAAAGACATAAACACCTACAATTTTGGTATCCAACAAATCGCACATGCAGATGAATACACATATCTAGGCCTGAAGATTGATTCAAAACTAAACTTCCAACCGCATCTAACGAAGAAATTACCAATTATCCAAAACCAAAGCAGAGTGTAACGGCGGTAACTGAGCGGGAGACTTCACGCCAGAGCTCCGTCACCCACCCTTGTGGGAAAACGGGGAACTACGGCCAAAGGGTCTAATGTTTTTCTATGGTTTTTAACTGTTACTTCAAGGTAAAAATATGTAATATTGGTGCTGATTTTACTAAGTCATTTACAGCTATTTTAGCTGTTCTGTGTAGAGTAGGTTATTTTTTCATGTTATATTATATTCACTGCTGTACTGGGAGCATTCTGCCCGTATACCCAAGCCAACACAACACATGTGAAGCAAGGATTTGAATCTCCTTACTGAGTTGTTTTTCATCCCCAAAGATGGCATTCGTGGTTAGTAATTTCATTATATCATCTGAAACTTGTTGTATTATGTATAATGTATGCTCTGTATTGGTTCATGTAGAGAAATATCGATTTGATGTATGTTTAAAGTTGATATCAACTAAGTATGTGTAGGATATGTGTGACCATGCTGGTTTGTTTACATAAGGAGTGGGACTGCTTAGTGAAGTTATTCTATGTCTTTGCAGTTTCACAGTCGGTCTAATCACCACTGTATGGACACTAGTCGTTGAATAAAGATTTGGAAAGCAATCAGTAACAGTGAAACACGAGCCAGGCATTGATGATGCTCCAGCAACGTCCATTGCTGCTGATGATGGTGTGGTACTATAGGGTGGTAATGTGTTCCCAATAGTCCATGCATCTCCCTCAAGCTATGAAGCAGGTTCCTCTGGGGAAGTACATTCGACCAGCGATTGCAGTTAGTCTAATGGTAGTCCAGCAGTGGTTCCAGCAATGGTGGGAGTTTTCTACTGCAGCAACAAGTCTACATTCTTCTCATGTCTACACCATACTATAGTGGCTAGCCAGTTGTGAGTTACAAGAACTATATCTCAAGCCAAGGACTGTTACAAGAACTGTCACAAGGACTCCAAGCATCAAGTACACCACCAGTAATATTGACTTTAATTACATGTTCATCATTGAGGATCTTTCCCAGTGCAAGTGTCATAAAATCTGGTTAATTTCTATGTGCTTATGAGTATAATAATTCATTGATATTTCTTGTCTCCTTACAACTCTGGTTACATATAGCCATATCGTCAGATGTGCAGAACAGGCAACTTTTATAGTAATTTTGAATGTATGACTGAAAGTATATATGTTGTTATACGTTGTGTAGTGTCACCTGGTCAAGGAAATTAAGTGTGATTCACCTAATCAAGGTAACTAGGTATTATTCATCTGGTCAAGATAATCAAATCTGGTCAAGATAATCAAATGTGGTTCACCTAAGTCAAGATAATTAGGTTGAATTCATTAAGTCAAGGTAATATAATTATCACATTTTTGGTACGCTTTACTGGCAACCTTATATATATCTCTCTGGAGTTTTTTCTCCCCTAGGAAGGTTATTGGTCATGTGAAAAAGGATTCTGTGTACCAACAGGTATTTGTGTTAATTCATTCATAAAGGTGCTCTATTTTTTATTGCTTTGTCTACATAGACATGCAGCTCAGGTTTGCATATTGTTATCTCTGATGTTCGGTTTTGTCTCAGGTAATCTATTATAGGTATACAGCCCGAAATTCAATTCTGCTGCTGAATTCTAGGTGTTCAATACACAGAGACAGGTAAAATTTGATTGATATTTTCTCCATTTTCCCCCAATTATTGCATTCCACCCAGGGCGTGTTCATTATCCCAGTTCTTAAGGATGGCCGACAAGGAGGTAGGTGAGCTTAGAGAACGGCTAGAAACGCTCGAGGAGGCAAACAGGAAACTCACTGAAACCATAGGAGAGGAGGAAAATCACACATTGCGCCAAGAGATAGCGGACAATGAGACCGAGATAACCTCTATCCAGGAGAAAGTACAGGAAATTGAAAATGCCAAACCAGAACCAAGTTTGCCCGACGACGAAACACCAGACGTGGGGGACTTGAAGCGGAAGGCTGACAACCTAGATACTATACTGCGTCAATTGAGAGATCAGTGCAAGGCAGAGACTGATACGTCAAAGATCTCTGAGATCAAGGCAGAGATAGACGTAAAAGACAAGGAGTTTGTGGCTGTCCATGAAACGATCCAGAAACTCAATAGAAAGTCGTCCCGTGACAGGAGGAATACACTGAAGATGGACGCACTGAAGAACGATGAAATCGCAAAACGGAGGGACAAATTCGAAAGTAAGTACCAAAAACTGAAGGTAGCCCTCAAAGCAGCTCGCACCACAGCAAAGGGAGAGCTGGAAGAAGATGCAAATCTGAAGCATCAAAACACTATCGATGAATGTGTCACCAAGCTTCTTGGCACATTCAATGATGTCAAGGCCATGGGGACTCCTGCCCATGAAGTAGTACGAAAGATGGATGCTGCTTCTAACATGGCTGATGACATGGTGCGAGTGTTGCAAGAGTTGCTCATCATGGACGACATGAGCGAGAAAGGCAAAAGGTACCTCCTTCGTCAACCCCTAAGCAAGGACTACGCGAGATCAGTCTATGGATCCACCGTGTCTAGGGTCAGCAAGTGGTCTAGGACAACAGATGGGCTAGAGCTGGAGAAGCAAAAGGCAGAGGCAGAACTAGCAGCCAAAAAGCAGGAACTGGCAATGAATGACGCAATCAACAAACAGCGCCTGAAGCTTGAAAACTTGGAGAAGCAGAGGGATGTTAAGGCCTTAGAAGCAAAGGTTAAGGTACTGAGTGGCGATAGTGACCAGCAGAGTGATGTTTCTCATGTTGAGCCCACTAAGAACAAGCACATGACAGCTCCACCATACGAGTCCCCTCTTCGCCCCAATGCCAAGATCTTCAAGCCAAAGGTGCATGAGTATCATGAAGAAGAGGCTTCGCACACCACTAATGTAAGTTCCGCGGCTGAGAAAACCATGCTCCAGGCCATTACCAACAGCATCCAGACAGCTCACCTTCCGGTCCCGACTCCGCCAACATTCAAGGGAGACCCCTTAGAGTACGTAGACTTCAAAACTGCTTTCATGGACATGATAGCAGATCGCAATGTCCAGCCTAGAAGGAAGTTGTACTATCTGAAGCAGTACGTCGAAGGCCCAGCTAAGTCAGCTATAGCAGGATGCTTCTACGGCTCATCTGAAGAAGCATATGAGCAGGCATGGTCTACCCTGGACAAACGCTATGGTCGCTCGTTCATGGTGCAAGAGGCACTAGGTAAGCGCCTGGAAAATTGGCCAAAGATCGGGAATAAGGACGCAAAGGGTTTGGAGTCCTACGCGGATTTCTTGAGAACCTGCTTGGACGCCATGCCCCACATCAAAGGCCTTAGTTCTCTCAACGACTACAAGGAGAACAAAAGGCTCAAAGCAAAGCTTCCCGACTGGTGTGCCTCACGATGGACGAGACAAGTCGCAAGGTTTCAGTTAGAAAGTGACGAATTTCCCTCGTTTGGTGAATTTGTCGCATTTGTGCAGAATGAGGCCGCTATTCTCAATCATCCCCTTTGCTCAACACCCGGCAATGAGGAGGAGACTTCCTCCCATGGCCCCAAGCAAAGGCGAGATAAACAAAGGCACACTCAAAGTGTAACCCTTGCAACATCTTCTCATGAGCAGGCACCTCCACAAAATTCATCATATCAGAAACTGACCAATGAGCAGGGAGCTTCTTCACGTAGCCCACAACCATGTACCCTATGTGAGAGCATGGAACACCGCATATGGGGGTGTCCGGCTTTCAAAAGCAAGTCCGTAGAAGAAAGAGTGAAAATAATAGGCAATAAGAGGTTGTGTTACAGGTGTTTCCGGAGCGGTCACTCATCCAAGGAGTGTACCAACACAGCAAAGTGTAAGGTGTGTAAAGGACAACACCATACCCTACTCCACCGCGACAGAGTCAGCGCGACTACGAAGCTCACCGCAGCTAGTGAAGACACTCAGGTTGGAAAAGAGCAAGAGGCCTTTTCCTGTAAGGCACACACTGACTCCAAGAATTGCACCTCGATGGTGTTGCCAGTGTGGGTGTCCGTAGGAAGTAAAGAAGATGAAGTTCTCACATACGCCCTACTGGACACACAGAGCGACTGCTCTTACATCAGCAATGATTTGGCCGCTAAACTAAGTGTTCCATCCCATGAAGTAAAGATGAAGCTCTCTACACTTACTTCCACCACCTCCGTAATGTGTAGGAAGTACAGCGATGTCAAGTTGCGCGGCTGGAACAGCACGACTCCTGTCAACATCAACACATGCTACAGTAGAGATTTCATACCCTGTAATCGGCAACACATACCATCAAAGCACACAGTGGCAGAGGTACCGCATCTCAGAAAGTCGCCCAAGCTCTTCCTCCAATCCAAGACTGCGAAGTAGGGTTGCTCATCGGCTACAACTGCCCTCAGGCTCTAGCTCCTCGAGAAACAGTGACCGGAGGCCCACAAGACCCATTCGCCGTCAAAACCGACTTGGGGTGGAGCGTAGTTGGAGGCCCGACTGCGAGCGACCTGGAGGATGTCCACCATTGCCATCGTGTCGTCGCAAAAGAAGTGCCCTCACCAACACCAAAGGATGCTCTATACATCCTAGAGCAAGACTTCAACGAGAAGGAAGTTGACGGCACCAGTCATTCTCAAGATGACCTCAAGTTCTTGCAATGCTTGGAGAAAGGCATACATGTCAACGTTGAAGGACATTTGACTATGCCATTGCCCTTCAAGGGGGAGCCATGCCTTCCCAACAACTATGCATATGCCAAGATACGTCTTGAGCATTTAAAGAGGAAACTCCTGAAGGATGATCTCTACCGTGAGCACTATGCAAGCTTCATGAAAGAGATGACCGACAGGGGTTATGCAGAGCAAGTCTCTCCAGCTTTGCAGCAGGCAGGTGTAAACTACATACCACATCACGGGGTCTATCACCCCCAGAAGCCCAACAAGATACGAGTTGTGTTCGACTGCAGCGCCAAATACAGAGGAACGTCCTTGAATGAGCAACTCCTGAAGGGACCGGACCTCAACAATCCGCTGATAGGTGTCCTCATCAGGTTCAGGGAAGAGAGGATCGCTGTAGTCTGCGACATTGAAAAAATGTTCTACCAATTCAATGTTGAACCAAAGGATCGGGATTGGCTACGCTTCCTATGGTGGGAGAATGGAGATGTTTCAAAGTCTCCAGCCGAATACCGCATGAAAGTACACTTGTTTGGGGCAGCATCATCACCAGGTTGTGCCAACTATGGCTTGAAATTCTTGGCACATAAGTTCCTAGATACATATCCAAAGGCATCGCAATTCTTGACGAGAGGATTTTATGTGGATGATGGGTTGAAGAGCGTCAAAACACCAGAGGAAGCCATAGAACTAATCAGACAATCAACAGAATTGTGCAAGCAAGGCAACATCAGGCTGCACAAGTTCTTGTCGAATGAAAGAGAGGTTCTACAATGCGTTCCTTCTTCTGAACGTGCCTCCGCAGTGTCGACCATCAACCTCGAATTCGATGACCTTCCAACTGAAAGGACCCTTGGTATCAATTGGAATGTGGCCAAAGACTCCTTCAGCTTTAACGTTGCCCTCAAGGAGCACCCTACAACTCGACGAGGCATATTGGCAACAGTTGCCTCAATCTACGATCCACTGGGGTTCGTAGCACCTGTCGTTCTTCCTGGCAAATTGATACTGCAAGAACTCTGTCGCAATGGTTCGCAATGGGATGATGTACTCCCCGAAGAACTTCAACCCAGATGGGAGCAGTGGAAGAGTCAACTTCAGGAACTAGAGCAGTTACTCATCTCACGCTGCTATAAACCGCACATGGCTGACAACATAACAAGAGTAGAGCTTCACCATTTCAGCGACGCCAGCCAAACTGGCTATGGGCAGTGCAGCTATCTGCGCTACATTACCAGCGACAACAAGGTCCACTGCTCACTGGTCATAGCTAAGTCAAGGGTAACGCCTACCAAATTGACGACGATTCCAAGGTTAGAGTTGGCTGCTGCTGTTACGTCCGTGAAAATATCAACGCTCATCAAAGAAGAGCTAGAGTTTGCTGTTGACCAAGAAGTATTCTGGACAGACAGCAAGGTAGTATTGGGATACCTAGCGAATGATGCTCGCAGATTCCATATATTCGTTGGAAACCGAGTCCAATACATAAGAGAAAGGACATCAACTCAACAATGGCGTTATGTCCCAACAAAAGACAATCCGGCTGATATCGCCTCCAGAGGTATGTTAGTCAGAGAGCTACAGGCTTCACATTGGCTCACAGGTCCGAGCTTCTTGTGGGAGTCTGAGTTGCCGCCAACCGATGTGGAACGTGAGCTCACACTGGGCGACCCGGAAGTCAGAGCCAACGCACTACTTACAAAGAGCATTGAGGAAGTTCAACCTGATCTACTTGCCAGCCTAGCAAAGTACTCGGAGTGGAAATTCATGATCAGACTTGTCGCTACTCTCAGGAAATGGAAAGGTGGAGGAGATTCAGTGTTGAAAGAAAACCAGGATGCAGAAGCCAACATTCTGCGTCAACTACAAAAGCATCATTTCCCGGAGGAAGTGATAAAGGTACAAAGGGACTCATTACCTCAGTCAAGCAACATCTCAGGCCTAAATCCAGTGCTTGATGAGAGTGGTGTACTCAGAGTGGGTGGTCGTCTTGCTAACGCTAATCTTCCAAGTGACGTCAAGAGTCCTGCAATCCTACCTCGAGATGCCCATGTTACCAACGCCATAATAATGCATGTGCACCAGTGCACAAATCACCAAGGTCGCGGCCAGACACTCAATGAACTGCGGTCCCAAGGCTATTGGGTTATCGGCGGCTCACAGGCCGTGGCAAGAGTGATAAAGAACTGTGTTGTGTGTAGGAAACTTTGACGTCCATTGGAGGATCAAAAGATGGCTGATCTTCCCAAGGAGCGAGTGATTCCCACTCCCCCTTTCACACACACAGGAATGGACGTCTTCGGACCATTCATGGTAAAGAGAGCAAGGTCTCAGGTGAAAAGATATGGACTTCTTTTTACCTGCTTCTGCAGCCGTGCAGTGCATGTAGAGTTACTTGATGACCTATCTACAGATGCCTTCTTGAATTCATTGCGTTGCTTCCTTGCTCTTCGCGGTGCTGTCAAAACCATCCATTGCGATCAAGGGACAAACTTTGTCGGTGCCAACAATGAACTTCAAGATGGCCTAAAATCGCTAGATGCCAATGGTCTAGAGAGGTATTTAGCTGAGAGGCAATGCGAATTCAAGTTCAATGTGCCTCATGCAAGCCATGCAGGTGGCGTTTGGGAGCGCCAAATCAAGTCAATTCGAGCAATACTCCAAGACACGATTGCTATGTGTCCCAACCGTTTGGATGATGGCTCTCTACGCACATTGTTCTATGAGGCTTCATACATCATCAACAGTCGCCCTCTCTCTCCAACCAACTTGACTGACCCAGCATCTGAACCTCCTATCACCCCCAATCATATATTACATCACAAGCAAGATATGATAAGGACTCCACCAGGAACGTTTGTGAAGGAAGATTTGTATGGGAGAAAAAGAAGGCGCAGGGTCCAATATCTGTTAGAACAGTTTTGGTCAAGATGGAGGAGAGAATACCTCACCAGCCTACAAGCCAGGGCTAAATGGCAAAAACCAAGGAGGAATCTGAGGATCGGCGACATAGTCCTTCTGAAGGATCCTGACGCCCCTCGATTAGAATGGCCTATGGGTGTAGTTATCAAGGCGGACCCAGACAAAGATAACCTAGTCCGGAAAGTAACCATACGAGTGGGCACAAGGAAACTTGACAAGGCAGGAAAACCTCAACGCAAACTCTCCGAGCTGGACAGGCCAGTTCAGAAAGTTGTGCTTCTTATAGAGTCTGGTTGAACACGCCAAGGGTGGTTTGCTTTATTGATATTACAAACCCGCCTATGTTTTTGAAATCCCCTAAATTTTGGTAAACAGTTATAGGGATATTTGGTGGGAGTGTAACGGCGGTAACTGAGCGGGAGACTTCACGCCAGAGCTCCGTCACCCACCCTTGTGGGAAAACGGGGAACTACGGCCAAAGGGTCTAATGTTTTTCTATGGTTTTTAACTGTTACTTCAAGGTAAAAATATGTAATATTGGTGCTGATTTTACTAAGTCATTTACAGCTATTTTAGCTGTTCTGTGTAGAGTAGGTTATTTTTTCATGTTATATTATATTCACTGCTGTACTGGGAGCATTCTGCCCGTATACCCAAGCCAACACAACACATGTGAAGCAAGGATTTGAATCTCCTTACTGAGTTGTTTTTCATCCCCAAAGATGGCATTCGTGGTTAGTAATTTCATTATATCATCTGAAACTTGTTGTATTATGTATTATGTATGCTCTGTATTGGTTCATGTAGAGAAATATCGATTTGATGTATGTTTAAAGTTGATATCAACTAAGTATGTGTAGGATATGTGTGACCATGCTGGTTTGTTTACATAAGGAGTGGGACTGCTTAGTGAAGTTATTCTATGTCTTTGCAGTTTCACAGTCGGTCTAATCACCACTGTATGGACACTAGTCGTTGAATAAAGATTTGGAAAGCAATCAGTAACACAGAGTCTTGTGTAAGTCTAGACATATATTCACGGAGAAAATGTTCTTGAACCTGTATAAAGTGATGGTACTACCACACATTGACTTTGGAGACACAATTTATAGTGGGACGAGTAACACTGCGCTATTAAATAAACTCCAAGTGGTACAAAATAACATAATTAGAAGAGCGAAATACCTAGAAAAGAGGACAAATGTGGTTGATATATCGAGAGGGATGGGTATTCCCACTCTCCAACGTAGAAGAGAGGCACATTTACTTGAAATAGCATACAAAAAGACATTGTCAGGTGATAATATTGAAGAGAGGAAGCCTGGACTTAGGTCCAGCAAAGGTAGTAATAAGAAAGTCTTGAAGGTTATCACCCCTCACACAGAAAGAATAAAGAGATCCTGTCTGTACACGGCCCCAATGCTGTGGAACTCTAAAGATAACACCTTTTACGAGAATAAACAGGTAGACGACCTAGTAAACTTTAGAATCTATCTGAAACGCACATTTATGTTACAAGAATAGAAGAAGAAACACAAATGTATGTACTAATGTATGTATGTTTATATATATATCTCCATGTAATAATATGTGTAGCCATATATGTGTATATCTCTATATATAACACAAGCATAAAAATCTAACTCAGGCATGTAAGTCTTGTAAACTGAAATAACTGAACAGAAATTTTGTATCTTTTACCGAATAACAAAAGTACAAAATAAGTACCGAGGATGATTATACCGCAAACATAATGAAGCTGGACAAACTATGTAAGAGTAAGAGGTTATAGTGTAGATGATGAACCGAGTGAACATTTAGAGGTGCTGATATTATATTAAGTTGTTGTTATATTCTAGTAGTAAACGATGTACCAAGGTATGTCAATCTTAGTGTTATGGGAACATAGTAGTTAGTAGTCTCTATCAATGAAAGTAAAAGTAACTCTGGGTTTCTTGGAAGAGCTGTGAGGGCACAGAAAGAATATTATCCATTTTCCTGTCTATTGTAACTGTTTATTGAGGAAATAAAAGCATTTATATATATATATATATATCTACCTATTACCCGATGTGCATTGGAAAATTCACCAGTGCATGCAAAAGTGCCACTGACCAGTCACAAAAGTGCAATCCTCTCAAAAAAGCAGTTTTACACCTGGTTCTGCACCTGATGCAACGCGCATCATCTGATGCACTTCAAAATGCATATTAAAGTTATGTAACTAAATTGGGTGTAAATGCACAAGCTGCATGCAGTTGAATTATTTATCAAGTGATAAACATGTAAATATTTGTACTGATGTAAGAATTTTGGTCCTTTACTGCATATCCCATATGTGACGTGTCACAGGAAAATGAGCCACAAGTTGCAAAATTCGTCGCTGACATCTCCGCTACCTACAAAACACCCTACTTCCTCCTTCTTCACCTTCCTCTCAAACATTCAACTACTCAATTCTATGAGAAATTATTTCCACCCTCCCACCCAACAAATAAACATCAAGTCAGCAGCTAAAAAACGTATAACCTCAATTATCACTTTTTATATATTTTATCGCCTTAGGCGCATATACTGAATCTATTTTATTCTAAAATCAATTGATCTCATTTATCACATAGTTTATATAACTTTATTTCTATTCAAAATAAAATCAATGTTGTCGCCCAGCTTGGCCTCTAATTTCTCTATTTCAATTTCAATATTCTACTTTTAAATTTCATCTATTTAATTTTGGTTGGTCACAAATGCATAATTAGTGGCCCCTCTTCCTAGGTGTTATCTTTTTTGATATATGATTAAATTCCTGGCTCTTGTGATCATGAAGTTCTCTTGCCATGGCTCATCATAGGGTTTGTTTCAGGGCTGGAATTGTGAATATCTGTTGTACACCCTCAAAAGTAGGTTTGAATTGTAACATTTTCAATGGCAGATGAACCGTACAAATTATGTCTGAAGTCAATATCCCTGAAGATATTTTGTAAATTGGACGCCAACAAAATAAAATTGACCATGTATAAATGAGTAGTATAATATACTAGCTACATGCACCGGCCATTCGATCATAGGAAATATATTTTTTAATTGGTTTATTCTGCATATATACATTATGTCAGGATGACATTATTCTCAGTAATGCAGATATCAGAAGTAAAGTAAAGATAACTAATCTAATATACATCAAAGGGAGTTATTCTCGAACATTGGCGTCTAGAGAATAACTTAAATATAGTAGTTGATTGTGACAATGTGCAATGTGCACTTGCAAGAAGTCATATTTATAACACAGAATTTACGCACATATTTGAATAATCATATATATTCAACAACCGGTATGACAAACTCAAGGAGCCCTAAGCATATGACACAGAATATATAGGAATACATGCTTATTTCAAACAACACCCAGGAGAAAGGAGGATGTCAGATCAATATTTAAAAAAGAAAAATATCTGCCTAGTCTCAATGAATTTTGACAGATACTGATTCTTGAGCACCTGTTTAAAATAATTGACGTCCACTTTAATCTCCCTTTAAGTCAACATGTGATGAAGGGAAATGTCAGATATGGCATATGTCATGTGTTTCAGGGAAATTAGCTACAAGTCAGATAAAATAGATTTTGAGATGTCATATTTTTCAAAAGATGAGATCTAGCCAATTCCAATGATAGCAAACATCAGAATATCTAATAAGTATTTCCATATCTTAAGTTTGATATATTTTATTTTGAGAAACATGTTTGGAATATTTCTGGGAGGACATTTATTTGTTAGGTAGGTAAATATACTCTATAAGTTGACCTAGGAAGTTCATAAGATATATTTAATACACGATACTAAAGCAATAGACAACGAGGATTTTAGCGTGAGAACGGTCTGTACACCCATAGACGTCCCAAGGCCGAAGGAACACATTAGGTGGTGCCACTAGACCAATGCGGTCTGTAGTATAATAAGTGCACGCGAAATCTAAACCAAAATGGACTAAACACATATAATGTCTTGAAATTTGCTTAATGTATTCATGCCGCAAGCAATGTTAAACTCCCTAAAATGGGAAACATTCCAACAAAAACATCTTGTGAATAATATATCTTGTAAAACATAAAACTTGGGACTTAGGACTCATTTACTAAAACACACCGCATATGAAGATATATTAAAGGATATATAAAGGATTTATGTGATCCGTTTTAGGAAAATGAGTCATAAGTCGCAAAATTAATATTTTTTCAAAGTGTTTTTTTCACAAGATCTCATTATTGAAATGTTCTGACTTTTGGTGGGTTGATCACTTACAGCTATATCAATTGATGTATCAAATTTTAGGACAATGTATGAAATATATCTTTTCGTTTTAAAGGTCCTCATATGGACTACATTTAGTTACTTTATCTGATACTGACTTACTGATATCTCAAAAATCCATTTTTTGCGACTCAGACTCATTTTCCTAAAACACATCACATATTTATCTTAAACAAAATAAAGCACTAGTGGAAGAGTGAGTGACTTTAGACTTTCCCATCAGGAGAGCAACAGGTGCTTGATTCCCTCAACCACTAAGGAGGCACATACCAACATAAATTATTCAATAGTGTTCCTGTAGTTGAACTATATGTATGAGATTAACTGCTAACAGAAATTGTTCAATAGTGTTCAATGTCAATGTAGTTGAACTATATGCATGAGATCAACTGTGTGTGTACAGCCTATTCACATCTTTCTTGACAATGGACAATGGATAAATATTATTGTGGATAGTTTCACTGGCTGGATGCATGGGAGTAGATTGTACATCTCTGAGTGCAATTGTACGTCTCCGAATGTTGAATGTCTGGCCAATAATAAATACAAAATAACTAATGAGTTGGTTCAAGGAGCTTCAATATTCTAAGCAACTGAAATGAACAAGTTAGTTAACAAATAATATTCTAAGCAACTGAAACCAATGACTTATTTAACAGATTTATCATACATGGTTTCAATCATGAAAAAAATTGAGTCATGAATTTGAATTTTGCCAGTAATTTTAGTAAAAAAAACAATTTGGTTGCCATGACAACCCCATGTAAATCCCCAGTGAATTGTGCACTGTGAGTAAAACACTCTAGATACATTGTTTTGAGAGTAATGCGTGTATATACATAATAAAAATATTGAACAAAATATTTGCAATAGTTGATTTTGCGGGATATTCACACAATATTATTTAAAATGCACTTCATGCAAATTCATTCTTTATGTTTTGTTTTTTGTCATTTCTCATCCATCCAGGGCTTCCGATGGATACAAATAACTTAGTAGGGGAAGTTAGGTAGGGGAAGTGGGATGGAGTCGTCTAAAGTACTGGGTTGGCATGTTGAAATCAAACACATTTTTTGGGTTTTAAACTGAGTCTAGCTATAATGTCATGTCTTCCCTTAGGTACTAGTGAAGGCTACCGTTATTTCGTTATATTTTATTTATTTAAGGCCAATAGATATTTAACAGTTACATGAAAATACTCACTATGCATCATGGATCCATCATGATGTGATCTAGTCCTGGTAAAAAAATGTAAAAATGAATAGAGACAGAAAGATCTATGACATCATCAGAGCTTGGGTATCATTACCATTGTTATGAGGGGCTAGATAAGTCATAGTCATATAGAAGTGACAGTGATCCTTGTTAAAGTGAAGTAAAATACATAACAAATAATATCAATATTCTAGATGGACATATCAAGGTGTGTTATCCAGGTGGAAAGTAAAGGCAAACTAGACCCATTCTTCAATTCAATCCAACTAATTCTTTATTTCCAACGATGTAACATGGATGTACAGGTTGTAAACTTATCCAGGGATCAATTCCAGTTCATGCTTTCTAGTTTAAACTTCTCTACTAATTTTGAGTAAAACAAGAAGAATCTAATATACAATTAACCCATGATAAATAATACATATTGCTTTATGTCAGTTCTGTCTACTTTATGTACACAACTTCTGGTGCTTGCCAATACTAAGCTACATACTAGAAATCAATCTATATAATCTGTTGTGTACTTATATAGCCTATAAGCTATCATACATGCCTGGAGACAGACTGGCCCAGATGCTAGAAGTCCAGGCCTAAGCTAGCGCTATTTCAGTGCATACATGAACTCCACAAGACATCACAGGGATATAAACTTACTCTGAATATTGCATGGCCATATTCATGTTTTATATGAGTGAATAGATAGAATCTCAATTGAATTGGACCCATTTGGAACTTTGGATTGGGTAAGATGCTACTAAAGAAATGAGATGGTCTTTTCAGGTCTTTTTTATCCTGGATGTGATTTGCGATAAAACCCATGATAACTGTGAGCTAACTGTGTGTGATGTCTGAACATTGAACAGCCTCCAGTACACTTCTTTCAAAGGCTACAGTGAACAGTCATCAATTAGTTGCAGTCTGCAGATGTTAGGATTTATATCCTATTTATAGGATATTAAATTGTCGCTCACCTTTAGTAAAACTGGATATTGACTACTGCAATCTGAACAAGACATAGTCATTAGCCTTCAGTCTTTGACTTCAATCTATAAGTCTACTGACTTTATATATCAACACTCTTAGATCAGAGTGGAGAGAGTACCTCCAAAACAAGGGAAAGGGCATTGCTCATAACTGGAAAACACCATTACAGGTCAATCACTGACATATCATTCTAATGTGATCTAAGGGGTTCTGAACCTAAACACTTGAAAACTTGCATTGTGCTGAGAATCACTTGACTTTAACTATATGTTGACATTAGAAGGAATCAGAATTTCTTCAAACTCTAGATTTAGTTCATAATTTCATTGCGTAACACCAATAGATACAGAGAACCCTAAACTCTAGATAAAGAGATTCTTAAACTCAGGATAGAGAGAAGAAAAATCATTCAATAATATGTCACCAAGATTGCTATATATTTAGAAGTCATGACCAAATAGTAGATAACAAATTGATCTAATCAATTTGCTGAATTTATTTATTGATTTAATTTTGATTATTGATTTTGTCATCATAATTCAGAGAGTTGAATAATAATAAGAATTGAATCAGCAAAATATTGAAAGGTAGTAAAGATGTGGAGGCCTTGCCTACTTCTCACCCTTGAGCTTCTCCTGACGTCAGTGCCTGAGCAAGTGAGATCTTATGAGCAGGAGCTGAATGGAGATCAGATGACTGTATCAGGGCTGGACATTGTCTCACTCTCTAACATCTCTATCCCAGCTGGAGTAAAAAGGCTGAAGGTAAACTATACCTCAATGTTAGAGCTCACTCGGGCGGACATAGATTATGTGAGCAGTGCAGCTATTATACATCTAGTCCTGAGACAAAACCCAGCCTTAGCTGCTATAAGGAAGGATACATTCAGGAAGAGCCATAAACTTAGAACCATTGCCATTCATAGTAACCAAGTGTTAGGCAAGTGCTCTGATGACTTTGCTGATTGTCCAGAGCAGCTCGTGAATCTACACTTGACCTTACCGGACAACACAGAATGGGATCCAAATATTAGAATCACCAAACAATGCAAGGCACTTCATGAACTAGACTTACCGTCTAACTTTATTGTAACATTCCCTGATCTATCGGAACTCAAACTGCTGAAGATACTGTCTCTAAAAAGGAACAAGATTACAATGGTTCCACATGATGCATTTGCAGAAAACTCTCTCCTTGAGAACATAGACCTGAGCCACAACCCTATCATCTCCTTATCAGCAGATCTAAGCCAGTTGGACAAACTGAAGGATTTGGTCCTCAGCCATCTTCAGATGATTCACATCCCAACCTTCAATGCAAATGTCAATTCATTGGACCTCGGTTATAACAACATTCAAGTCATCACCAAGCACTTGCTAGCAGGTTTGCCAACTGTAGAAATCCTAAACCTGGCTAATAATGAACTCACTGTAATCACATACCTAGGCAGATCTGAAACACTATCCACACTCAGTCTGAATGCAAACAAAATGACTTATATAGCCAGAAATGCATTCTCTGGATTAACACAGCTGGAGGTATTGAGACTGACAGGGAATCCACTGAAGACCATATTTCCAATTAATGCTGCTACAGCAGGGCTGACCATTGACCTGGGCAATAATTTACTTATTTGTAACATGAAGCTGGGCTGGATCATGGATGCAGGGGCAATGGTGCAGAATGCAGACTGTGACAAACCTTCAAACCAACCACTCAGCACTTTATCCCTTCAAGACCTGGAGACTGTGGGTGAGCAGCTAGTATTATTTGTTTCATTTGTGATACGCTTTAGGAAAAGGAGTCACAATTTCATGTTTTACTAAGGGATTTATTCACACAATGTCATCGTTGAAATGTTTCTAATTTTGGGGAGTTTAACGCTGTATGCAGCATGCATTTTATTACCAATTTTCAATATGGTGTATCAAATATACCGATGCATTTCTAAGACCATCCTATGGAGTATATTTAGTCCTACAGTTTACTATCATGAGAATCAGCTTGGTCTCATTTTGTCAAATATGATGATATCTCAAAATCCACTTTTTGCAACTTGTGACTCAATATCCTGAAACATAAAACATTTGTTTGTGAAGTGTTTTGATACTGGGTAATGTGTAAATACAAAATAACAATTCATTTATTTTGCCTAATCTTGTGATGTAAGATTCCTTTAAAATATACCATATACACAACATGACCTTAATTGCCTTAGCATTTTAGAAGCAGGTGGCAGGCTATTTTGAATAAAGGTTTTAAAAGACAAAAATAACCCTGACTGTTGCTAGTATGAAAGTATGTTGCCTCAACCTTTATAGATACATTACTTCTACTAGACAGGTAAACCATTCATGCACATTTGATCTGCATTTATACATACTTTTGTCCACTTTTGACCTTTCAATATAGGATCCGTATGAGAGCCCTGTTTTTTATTTCAAAGTTACCAAGGCAAACAGTTATCTAAGTAGCTCAGCTTTCTTTTTTCAATTTGTTTTCTTTAAACATGTATCTGTCTCAATCTGTCCCAATGTCCAGTGGCAAATTATTCCATTGTGTAGCTTAGTCAGACAAGATGTTAGTTACTCATATAATATTTCACCAACCCCAAAGGTCTTGTATAGAAAGATTTGTAGAACTTATGTTGAATTTAAATATTATTGTTATCATAATATTGTAGGTGTGGAATATACCCAGGTGGATAGTGAAGGCGTGTACCTAGACAAGGCATTTGAGCCGGTGGGCAACCAACTAATACAGAGCACCCCACAGACCATTCTATTGGCTCACAAGACAAGGTCAAGAGTTCAATGTGCCAGACTCTGCTATGTGACTGAGGACTGTGTCATGTTCCAATTGAGTAAAGACACAGGGGAGTGCTACTATGTGTCTGCTTCACTTCCCTAAGAACCTGATATACCAGCAATAGAGGTAATGTTTTGAGAATGATACTGTATTACTTCAGTAATTTTATGGCTTACTGATAGCAAAGGTTGCGTGGCAGAAAGTGGATCAAAACATATTTAGTCACCCTCACTGTACTGGTGGGGGAATGGAGGGTATTGCTTACACAGATGAAGGAGAGTAATTTTGTACAAGGGAAGTACAGCCCAAAACCACATTTGCAATGGGGTCATTAGCATTTGTGATGTGTTTTAAGAAAATGAGTCACAAGTGGGTCACAAAATGATTTTGAGATACCATTATATTTGAAAAGAGGAGATAAAGCTGGTTCCAATGATAGGGAAAATAGGACATTTTAATAGATATTTCTATATTTTAAGTTTGATATCTTTATTTCAATATTTGTTTTCAAATATTTCAATATTTCAAAGTTTTCAATATGTTTGGGTGGGCATTTACTAGTAAAGTAGGATGATCTTACTTGGAAATATTTAATAGACTGATTTGAGAACTGGTACATTCATTCAAAAGACCTCACCAACCAGATATCCCAAGAATTAAAACATTCCAATACAGAAATCTTATGACCTTGAAAGGTAGCAATTATGTGACTTGTAAGGAATTTTCCTTAAACACATCACATTTACTCCATAATACTGAGAATGTACTGACGCCACAGTCATTGACTGTGATTGAAAAGTTAGGATAAAGGAAATTGACCATGCAAGATCTCTGTAGTGTAAAAAAAACATATGTTAATAGAACTTTTGATCTTTGTCATTTTTTTGTGAATTGTGTTTGATAATGTTTGTGTGTGACAGTGTTACATAATGTTGATAATTGTAGATTAAGATATAATTATGACTATGATATAATCTGGTAGTGAAGAACATTTTAGGCTATGGATAATGGTAGTGTGACCTTTTTATAGATGTATTTACCTTTCACTGACCTGGGTCCTTCAAGGTCTGTTCTGTGTTTTATCCTGATTAATATTGTTGAGCTTATTTACCTCATTCACTGGTGATTTCCCTATATTACTTCACATCTTGTGTATTGATATTACCTGCTGTTGTCTTTTAACTTTTAAAAGCTTATGACAATGTTTTACTGCTACCTTTTACAGAAAGCACTGCTTCTACCTGTATTATGTGTTTATTGGATATTGAGTGGGTAAATAAACTATTATCAAGGTTAATTTGTGTCAGGTTTTATTTCCTGCATCAAGACTAA
This sequence comes from Sthenelais limicola, assembly GCA_942159475.1. Lineage (NCBI taxonomy): Eukaryota > Metazoa > Annelida > Polychaeta > Phyllodocida > Sigalionidae > Sthenelais > Sthenelais limicola. Next base: position 108,317,914 of record OW804100.1, on the reverse strand, counting down.
TTGACTTGTGTAAAACTGATTTATTCAATGTTGGTATGTGCAAGTCGGCGAATGACATATACTATAATAAATGATATGCTATAAATGGTAGCTTAGATGTTGCCCAAAATACATTAATGACTATTCTAGTAAATACGTGGGAGGATTCAGGTTTATTTGATAGTAAATCCATCAGAAAATTTAATATAATTAAGAGTCAATTAATGCATTAAATAAGGCTAAACTGTATATATCATGGCATTTAAATAGAACCAAACTTGAGATGAAAATAGCATTGAAGATTATAGTAGGTATCTTTGATGGGATGAAGCATTCCCAAAACACTTGTGCGTTATTTTTCCGTTGCTTTGCCACTTGGGAAAAACGGAAAAATAAGGCACTTGTGTTTTGGGAATACGTCACCCTATATCCATCGCGCGTTGAGTTTTATCATATAACTCAACCATTATTTCTCAATACAATTATGAATGGCAAGAATAAAGTAAGTTGAGAAGATAATTAGTGATAATTAATGATTAGGTCATCCAACCCAGAAGGGGTAAATAGGTCCAAATCATTGAATGTTCAGATATAGCAAACCTCTTTCTGTTGACATAATAATAAGTTTGAGAATATAATAAGTCATAATTGACCAAGTCATAACTAAGTAATAATTGATCATTGATAACTCAACCAATATGAACCCAGGTAATAAGTATGTCAATTGAATGAGGTCATCACTAATTAATTAATACTAGGTCAATCAAAAGGGAGTGATTATGGATAATATCATAATAGGATCTAATTACTACCATGGCAGTGCTAATGGGGCCCCAATGTTCTGATTGTCCAGAAGGGTGACTTGAGTTTATGAAATTAAGAATAGGCCATTAGGACTGACCCAAATCAAAAGCTGATTGGGTCATGCACTTCACCTCCATTTCCCTCCCCCCTCTCTCACTTTACAACACACACTTGTGTTGAGGAGCTTCCTTGAGTTGGCTTCATAATTGCAATAGTACTGTAAAGATGTTCTACAATATGAATTGTGAGGAAGCAAGTACAAGCCACTCTCATATAGCTGAACACTTCTATAACTATGAATAAGACCTTAAGCAGTTGATAAACCCGGGCCGATATAATCTTTACATTGATCCACAAGTGCTGCATCTACTTAATGCAGCCGTTATTGTATTACATCTACCTATTACTGCCTCCCTATACCTGAGTCACAGCCTATTATGAGACTAAAGATCACTGCGTAACATTTATGAGGTGATCTTCTAAATTTGTTCAGAATATTAATTATTAAGTTTGGACTAGCGGCAACCCACAAACCAAGTCTAGAATCCTAGCCCCATTAAGGTAATGTCTCCTCACTTGCTCCTCCTCATCTGCACCAAAACTTACAGACTATTTACTTCATTCACAAAATCAAAACAATAAAAATAATAATAAGAAATCTAGGCCTACATGATTCATACAAGTTGCTTATTTCATTCTGTTTGTACTGATATTATAGCTCATAGGCCTGGATTTTTTCAATATTTGGCTGCATTGATATATATGTTTACACAATAATTAGAAGTTTTCTTTGCCTTCTAAAAACAGTACATACTTTTATCCGTGAAAGTATGCCTGCCTATCTTCATAGTGCTGTGCAGTCATCTTGGAGTCATTAAGAAGGTTAAAGTTGTCGATGAGGAAATGTTAATGTGTCGTAATGGTTTCATTACCAATATCAAATTGGGACTACTCTGCTCACTTCCTAATTGGTCACTGCAAGTTGGAAGAGACCCCCACACTACTCGTCACTTCTCAAGCTGACACAGAGTACGGATCATTTGAAAATTTTTGTTTTTGTAAAAAAGGGTGGATAATTAATGCCATGACCCACAGCTGCAAACACTAATGTATTGTCTTTCTTCTATGTTCTGCTCCCCAGCTAGTTGATAGAATCTTGATTCTGAGGCATTGGTGGCGCCCCCTAGCTGCTGACGTCTCCGCTACCTACAAAACACCTTACTTCCTCCTTCTTCACCTTCCTCTCAAACATTCAACTACTCAATTCTATGAGAAATTATTTCCACCCTCCCACCCAACAAATAAACATCAAGTCAGCAGCTAAAAAACATGTAACCTCAATTAGCACTTTTTATATATTTTATCGCCTTAGGCGCATATACTGAATCTATTTTATTCTAAAATAAATTGATCTCATTTATCACATAGTTTATATGTGATGTGTTCCAGGAAAATGAGTCATAAGTCGCAAACTTGATATTTTACAAAGTGTTTTTTTCACAAGATCACATTATTGGAATGTTATAATTTTTTTAGGGTTGATCATTTATAGCTATGTCAATCGATGTATCAAATATCAGGACAATCTCTGTAATATATCCTTTTGTTTTAAAGGTCCTCATATGGACTACATTTAGTTACTTTACTGTTTATTGACCCCCAGAAATATTGGAAACTTTTTTTTTTCAAAAACGAAAATATCAAACTTAAAATCTAGAAATACTTATCAGATTATCAGATTAAATCAATGTTGTCGCCCAACTTGGCCTCTAATTTCTTTATTTCAATTTCAATATTCTACTTTTAGATTTCATCTCCTATTTAATTTGGGTTGGTCATAAATGCATAATTAATTTAGCATTTAACGTTTCTTCATAGAGGTCCACCAGCAAACAGAATATATCATCTGCGGAGATGGTATCATTAGTAGATTGGACATTAGCGCCATGCCTCTTCCTAGGTGTTATCTTTTTTGATACATGATTAAATTGTAACATTTTCAATGGCAGATGAATCGTACAAATCATGTCTAAAGTCAATATCCCTGAAGATATTTTGTAAATTGGACGCCAACAAAATAAAATTGACCATATATAAATGAGTAGTATAATATACTAGCTACATGCACCGGCCATTCGTTCATAGGAAATATATTGCTTAATTGGTTTATTCTGCAAATACATTATGTCAGGATGACATTATTCTCAGTAATGCAGATTCCAGAAGTAAAGTAAAGATAACTAATCTAATATACATCAAAGGGAGTTATTCTTGAACATTGACGTCTAGAGAATAACTTAAATATAGGAGTTAATTGTGACAATGTGCAATGTGCACTTGCAAGAAGTCATATTTATATCACAACATTTACGCACATATTTGAATAATCATATATATTCAACAACCGGTATGACAAACTCAAGGAGACCTATATAGATAAGCATAAGACACAGAATATATAGCAATAGATGCTTATTTCAAATAACTCCCAGGGGAAGGGAGGATGTCAGATCAATATTTAAAAGAGAAAAATATCTGCCTAGTCTCAATGAATTTTGACAGATACTGATTCTTGAGCACCTGTTTAAAATAATTGACGGCCACTTTAATCTCCCTTTAAGTCAACATGTGATGAAGGGAAATGTCAGATATGTCATATGTCATGTGTTTCAGGGAAATGAGCTATAAGCAAATAAAAATAGATTTTGAGATATTTTTCAACAGATGAGATCTAGCCAATTCCAATGATAGCAAACATCAGGATATTTGATGAGTATTTCCATATCTTAAGTTTGATATATTTTTTTTGGAGAAACATATTTGGAATATTTCTGGGAGGACATTTATTTGTTAGGTAGGTAAATATACTCTATAAGCTGACCTAGGAAGTTCATAGATATATTTAATAGACGGTACACACATATAATGTCTTGAAATTTGCTAAATGTATTCATGCCGCAAGCAATGTTAAACTCCCTAAAATGAGAAACATTCCAACAAAGACATCTTGTAAATAAATTATTTTTTAAAACATAGAACTTGGGACTTGGGACTCATTTTCCTAAAACACACCGCATATGAAGAAATATTAAAGGACACATAAAAGATATATTTATTTTAAACAAAATAAAGCAATAGTGGAAGAGTGAGTGACTTTAGACTTTCCCATCAGTAGAGCAACAGGTGCTTGAGCCCCTCAACCACTAAGGAGGCACATACCAACATAAATTATTCAATAGTGTTCCTGTAGTTGAACTATATGTATGAGATTAACTGCTAACAGAAATTGTTCAATAGTGTTCAATGTCAATGTAGTTGAACTATATGCATAAGATCAACTGTGTGTGTACAGCCTATTCACATCTTTCTTGACAATGGACTTTACAGATAAATATTATTGTGGATAGTTCCACTGGCTGGATGCTATTGTACATCTCTGAGTGCAATTGTATGTCTCTGAATGTTGAATGTCTGGCCAATACTAAATACAGAATAACTAATGAGTTGGTTCAAGGAGCTTCAATATTCTAAGCAACTGAAATGAACAAGTTAGTTTACAAATAATATTCTAAGCCAATGACTTATTTAACAGATTTATCATACATGGTTTCAATCATGAAAAAAATTGAGTCATGAATTTGAATTTTGCCAGTAACTTTAGTAAAAAAAACAATTTGGTTGCCATGACAACCCCATGTAAATCCCCAGTGAAATGCGCACCATGAGTAAAACACTCTAGATACATTGTTTTGAGAGTAATGCGTGTATATACATAATAAAAATATTGAACAAAATATTTGCAATAGTTGATTTTGCGGGATATTCACACAATAATATTCAAAATGCATTTCATGTAAATTCATTCTGTATGTCTTGTTTTTTTGTCATTTCCCATCCATCCAGGGTTCCTGATGGATGCAAATAACTTTATAAAGTTAGGTAGGGGAAGTGGGATGGAGTCGTCTAAAGTGCTGGGTTGGCAGGTTGAAATCAATCACATTTTGTGGCTTTTAAACTGAGTGTGGCTATAATGTCATGTCTTCCCCTCAAGTACTAGTGGAGACAACCTTTATTTCGTTATATTTTATTCATTTAAGGCCAATAGATATTTAACAGTTACATGAAAATACTCACTATGCATCATGGATCCATCATGATGTGATCTAGTCCTGGTAAAAAAATGTAAAAATGAATAGAGACAGAAAGATCTATGACATCATCATAGCTTGGGTATCATTACCATTGTTATGAGGGGCTAGATAAGTCATAGTCATATAGAAGTGACAGTGACCCTTGTTAAAGTGAAGTAAAATACATAACAAATAATATCAATATTCTAGATGGACATATCAAGGTGTGTTATCCAGGAGGAAAGTAAAGGCAACCTAGACCCATTCTTCAATTCAATCCAACTAATTCTTTATTTCCAACGATGTAACATGGATGTACAGGTTGTAAACTTATTCAGGGATCAATTCCAGTTCATGCTTTCTAGTTTAAACTTCTCTACTAATTTTGAGTAAAACAAGAAGAATCTAATAATACAATCAACCCATGATAAATATACATATTGCTTTATGTCAGTTCTGTCTACTTCATGTACACACCTTCTTGTGCTTGCCAATACTAAGCTACATACTAGAAATCAATCTATATAATCTGTTGTGTACTTATATAGCACCCTATAATTATAGCCTATAAGCTATCACATATGCCTGGAGACAGACTGTGGCAGATGCTAGAAGTCTAGCCCTAAGCTAGCGCTATTTCAGTGCATACATGAACTCCACAAGACATCAGAGGGATATAAACTTACTCTGAATATTGCATGGCCATATTCATGTTTTATATGAGTGAAAAGATAGAATCTCAATTGAATTGGACCCATTTGGAACTTTGGATTGGGTAAGATGCTACTAAAGGAATGAGATGGTCTTTTCAGGTGTTTTTTATCCTGGATGTGATTTGTGATAAAACCCATGATAACCGTGAGCTAACTTTTTGTGATTTCTGAACATTGAACAGCCTCCAGTACACTTCTTTCAAAGGCTACAGTGAACAGTCATCAATTAGTTGAAGTTTGCCGATGTTAGGATTCATATCCTATTCATAGGATATTAAATTGTCGCTCACCTTTAGTAAAACTGGATATTGACTACTGCAATCTGAACAAGACATAGTCATTAGCCTTCAGTCTTTGACTTCCATCTATAAGTCAACTGACTTTATATATCAACACTCTTAGATCAGAGTGGAGAGAGTACCTCCAAAACAAGGGAAAGGGCATTGCTCATAACTGGAAAATACCATTAGAGGTCAATCACTGACATATCATTCTGATGTGATCTAAGGGGTTCTGAGCCTAAACACTTGTAAACTTGCATTGTGCTGAGAATCACTTGACTTTAACTACATGTTGACATTAGCAGGAATCAGAATTTCTTCAAACTCTAGATTTAGTTCATAATTTCATTGCGTAACACCAATAGATACAGAGAATCCTAAACTCTAGATAGAGAGAATCTTAAACTCTAGATAGAGAGAATCTTAAACTCAGGATAGAGAGAAGGAAAATCATTCAATAATAAGTCACCTAGATTGCTATATATTAAGAAGTCATGACCAAATAGTAGATAACAAATTGATCTAATCAATTTGCTGAATTTATTTATTTTTTTAATTTTGATTATTGATTTTGTCATCATAATTCAGAGAGTTGAATAATAATAAGAATTGAATCAGCAAAATATTGAAAGGTAGTAAAGATGTGGAGGCCTTGCCTACTTCTCACCCTTGAGCTTTTCCTGACGTCAGTACCTGAGCAAGTGAGATCTTATGAGCAGGAGCTGAATGGAGATCAGATGACGGTATCAGGGCAGGACATTGTCTCACTCTCTAACATCTCTATCCCAGCTGGAGTAAAAAGGCTGAAGGTAAAGTATACCTCAATGTTAGAGCTCACTCGGGCGGACATAGATTATGTGACCAGCTCAGGTATTACAACTCTAAACCTGAAAAGTAACCAAGCTTTAGCTGCTATTAGGAAGGGTACATTCAGGAAGAGCCATAAACTTAAGACCATTGCCATTTATAGTAACCAAGTGTTAGGCAAGTGCTCTGATGACTTTGCTGAATGCCCGGAGCAACTCGGAAAACTATACTTGGCCTTAACGGATGATACAGAATGGGATCCAAATATTAGAATCACCAAACAATGCAAGGCACTTCATGAACTAGACTTACCGTCTAACTTTATTGTAACATTCCCTGATCTATCAGAACTCAAACTGCTGAAGATACTGTCTCTAAAAAGGAACAAGATATCAACGGTTCCACATGATGCATTTGCAGAAAATTCTCTCCTTGAGAACATAGACCTGAGCCACAACCCTATCATCTCCTTATCAGCAGATCTAAGCCAGTTGGACATACTTAAGGATTTGGTCCTCAGCCATCTTCAGATGATTCACATCCCAACCTTCAATGCAAATGTCAATTCATTGGACCTCAGTGATAACAACATTCAAGTCATCACCAAGCACTTGCTAGCAGGTTTGCCAACTGTAGAAATCCTAAACCTGGCTAATAATGAACTAACTGTAATCACATACCTAGGCAGATCTGAAACACTATACAAACTCCGTCTGAATGCAAACAAAGTGACTTATATAGCCAGAAATGCATTCTCTGGATTAACACAGCTGGAGGTATTGAGACTGAAAGGGAATCCACTGAAGACCATATTTCCAATTAATGCTGCTACAGCAGGGCTGACCATTGACCTGGGCAATAATTTACTTATTTGTAACATGAAGCTGGGCTGGACCCTGGATGCAGGGGCAATGGTGCAGAATGCAGACTGTGACAAACCTTCAAACCAACCACTCAGCACTTTATCCCTTCAAGACCTGGAGACTGTGGGTGAGCAGCTAGTATTATTTGTTTCATTTGTGATATGTTTTAGGAAAATGAGTCAAAGTTGCAAATTTTATGTTTTACTAAGGTATTTATTCACATGATGTCTTCGTTGAAATGTTTCCAATTTTGTGGGGAGTTAAACGCTGCTTGCAGCATGCATTCTTTAACCAATTTTCAATATGGTGTATCAAACATATCAATGCATTTCTAAGACCATCCTATGGAGTACATTTAGCTACTTTATTAGTTATTGTCCACCCAACAATATTGTAAATTTCTTTTTCCAAAACCAAAAATATCAAACTTAAAATATAGAAATATTTGTAAGAAGTCCTACAGTTTACTATCATGAGAATCAGCTTGGTCTCATTTGTTCAAATATGATGATATCCCAAAATCCACTTTTTGCAAATTGTGACTCAATATCCTGAAACGCATCACATTTGTTTGTGAAGTGTTTTGATACTGGGTAATGTGTAAATACAAAATAACAATTCATTTATTTTGCCTAATCTTGTGATGTCTTATTTCTCTACACAGAGATTGTAAGATTCCTTTAAAATATACCATATACACAACATGACCTTAATTGCCTTAGCATTTTAGAAGCAGGTGGCAGGCTATTTTGAATAAAGGTTTTAAAAGACAAAAATAACCCTGACTGTTGCTAGTATGAAAGTATGTTGCCTCAACCAGTATAGATACATTACTTCTACTAGACAGGTAAACCATTCATGCACATTTAATCTGCATTCATACATACTTTTGTCCACTTTTGACCTTTCAATATAGGATCCGTATGAGAGCCCTGTTTTTTATTTCAAAGTTATCAAGGCAAACAGTTATCTAAGTAGCTCAGCTTTCTTTTTTCATTTTTTTTTCTTCATATTTGTATCTTGTGCAAACTTTCCCAATGTCCAGTGGCAAATTAGTCCATTGTGTAGCTTAGTCAGACAAGATGTTAGTTACTCATATTATGATATTTCACCAACCCCAAAGGTCTTGTATAGAAAGATTTGTAGGATTTATGTTGAATTTAATTATTATTGTTATCATTATATTGTAGGTGTGGAATATACCAAGGTGGATAGTGAAGGCGTGTACCTAGACAAGGCATTTGAGCCGATGAGCAACCAACTAATACAGAGCACCCCACAGACCATTCTATTGGCTCACAAGACAAGGTCAAGAGTTCAATGTGCCAGACTCTGCTACGTAACTGAGGACTGTGTCATCTTCCAGTGGAGTAAAGACACAGGGGAGTGCTACTATGTGTCTCCTTCACTTCCCTAAGAACCTGATACACCTGCAATAGAGATAATGTTATGAGAATGATACTGTATTAGTTCAGTAATATCATGGCTTACTGACAGCAAAGGCTGCATGGAAGAAAGTGGATGATCAAATCATATTTAGTCACCTTAACTGTACTGGTAGGGGAATGGAGGGTATTGCTTACACAGATAAAGGAGAGTAATTTTGGGGAAGTACAGCCCAAAACCACGCTTGCAATGGGGTCATTAGCATTTGTGATGTGTTTAAGGAAAATGAGTCACAAGTGGGTCACAAAATGATTTTGAGATACCATTATATTTGAAAAGAGGAGATAAAGCTGGTTCCAATGATAGGGAAAATAGGACATTTTAATAGATATTTCTATATTTTAAGTTTGATATCTTTATTTCAATATTTGTTTTCAAATATTTCAATATTTCAAAGTTTTCAATATGTTTGGGTGGGCATTTACTAGTAAAGAAGAATGATCTTACTTGGAAATATTCAACAGACTGATTTGAGAACTGGTACATTTATTCATAAGACCTCACTGACCAGGTATCTCAAGAATTAAAACATTCAAATACAGAAATATTATGACTTTGAAAAGTAGCAATTTTGTGACTTGTAAGGAATTTTCCTTAAACACATCACATTTACTCCATAATACTGAGAATGTACTGACGCCACAGTCATTGACTGTGATAGAAAAGTTAGAATAAAGGACCATGCAAGATCTCTGTAGTGTAAAAAAAACATATGTTAATAGAACTCTTGATCATTGTTGTATGTTTGTAAATTGTGTTTAATAATGTTTGTGTGTGACAGTGTGACATAATGTTGATAATTGTAGATTAAGATATAATTATGACTATGATATAATCTGGTAGTGAAGAAACTTTTAGGCTATGGATAATGGTAGTCTGACCTTTTTATAGATGTATTTGCCTTGTCACTGACCTGGGTCCTTCAAGGTCTGTTCCTTGTTTTATCCTGGTTAATATTGTTGATCTTATTTACCTCATTTACTTACCCCTATATTATTTCACATCTTGTGTATTGATGTTAACTGCTGTTGTGTTAAAACTTTTAAAAGCTCATGACTATGTTTTACTGCTACCTTTTACAGAAAGCACTGCTTCTACCTGTATTATGTGTTTGTTGGATATTGAGTGGGTAAATAAACTATTATCAAGGTTAATCTGTGTCAGGTTTTATTTCCTGCATCAAGACTAATTGACTTGTGTATAACTGATTTATTCAATGTTGGTATGTGCAAGTCAATAATGGACAGATACTATAATAAATGATATTCTATAAATGGTAGCTTAGATCTTGCCCAAAATACATTAATGACTATTCTAGTAAATACATGGGAGGATTCAGGTTTATTTCCATCAGATTATTTAATATAACTAAGAGTCAATTAATGTATTAAATAAGGCTAAAATGTATATATTATGGCATTAGCATAGAACCCAACTTGAGATGGAAATAGGATCGAAGATTATAGTAGGTATCTTTGATAGGATGAAGCATTCCCAAAACATTTGTGCGTTACTTTTCCGTCGCCTTGCCACTCGGGAAAAACAGAAAAATAAGGCACTTGTGTTTTGTAAATACGTCACCCTATATCCATCTCTCGTTGAGTTTTATCTCATAACTCAACCATTAATTCTCAATACAATTATGATCGGCAAAAATAGAGTAAGTTGGGAAGATAATTAGTGATAATTAATTAATTAGATCATCCAACCCAGAAGGGGTAAATAGGTCCAACTGATTGAATGTTCAGATATCGAAAACCACTTTCAGTTGACATAATAATAAGTTTGAGAATATAATAAGTCATGCTTGACCAAGTCATAACTAAGTAATAATTGATCATTGATAACTCAACCAATATGAACCAAGCTAATAAGTATGTCAATTGAATGAGGTCATCACTAATTAATTAATACTAGGTCAATCAAAAGGGAGTAATTATGGATAGAAATCCTTATATCTTAGCCAATATTAGGACTTAGTGAATATCATTTTGAACATGGAAGGTCGAGACCTTACACTATAGAATAGGTGAGAAATAAAAACGATTCTCTGCTATCAAAATTTTCCAAAAGTGCACCACTTTCGTAGGATTTGACCAATTAAGAGTCAATTAATGTATTAAATAAGGCTAAAATGTATATATCATGGCATTAGAATAGAACCCAACTTGAGATGGAAATAGGATTGAAGATTATAGTAGGTATCTTTGATAGGATGAAGCATTCCCAAAACACTTGTGCGTTATTTTCCCGTCGCCTTGCCACTCGGGAAAAACAGAAAAATAAGGCACTTGTGTTTTGTAAATACGTCACCCTATATCCATCTCTCGTTGAGTTTTATCTCATAACTCAACCATTAATTCTCAATACAATTATGAACGGCAAAAATAGAGTAAGTTAAGAAGATAATTAGTGATAATTAATTAATTAGATCATCCAACCCAGAAGGGGTAAATAGGTCCAACTGATTGAATGTTCAGATATAGAAAACCACTTTCAGTTGACATAATAATAAGTTTGAGAATATAATAAGTCATGATTGACCAAGTCATAACTAAGTAATAATTGATCATTGATAACTCAACCAATATGAACCCAGCTAATAAGTATGTCAATTGAATGAGGTCATCACTAATTAATTAATACTAGGTCAATCAAAAGGGAGTAATTATGGATACTATCATAATAGGATCTAATTACTACTGTGGCAGTGCTAAGGTTTTTATTGTCCAGAAGGGTCACTTGAGTTCATGAAATCAAAAATAGGCAATTAGGACTGACTCAAATTAAAATCTGATTAGGTCATGCGCTTCACCTCCATTTCCCTCCCCCCTCTCTATCTTTACAACATATTCTTGTGTTGAGGAGCTTCATTGCGTTGTGTTCATAATTGCAATAGTACTGTAAAGATCCTCTATGATATGAATTATGAGGAGGCAAGTACAAGCCATTCTCATATAGCTGAACACTTCTACAATATTGAATAACACCACAGTTGATAAACCTTACTAATATGGGCCGATGTACCTTAACATTGATCTACTAGTGCTACATCTACTTAATGCAGCCGTTATTCTATTACATCTACCTATTACCCGATGTGCATTGGAAAATTCACCAGTGCATGCAAAAGTGCCACTGACCAGTCACAAAAGTGCAATCCTCTCAAAAAAGCAGTTTTACACCTGGTTCTGCACCTGATGCAACGTGCATCATCTGATGCACTTCAAAATGCATATTAAAGTTATGTATCTAAATCGGGTGTAAATGCACAAGCTGCATGCAGTTGAATTATTTATCAAGTGATAAACATGTAAATATTTGTACTGATGTAAGAATTTTGGTCCTTTACTGCATATCCCATATGTGACGTGTCACAGGAAAATGAGCCACAAGTTGCAAAATTCGTCGGTGACATCTCCGCTACCTACAAAACACCCTACTTCCTCCTTCTTCACCTTCCTCTCAAACATTCAACTACTCAATTCTATGAGAAATTATTTCCACCCTCCCACCCAACAAATAAACATCAAGTCAGCAGCTAAAAAACGTATAACCTCAATTATCACTTTTTATATATTTTATCGCATTAGGCGCATATACTGAATCTATTTTATTCTAAAATCAATTGATCTCAATTATCACATAGTTTATATGACTTTATTTCTATTTAAAATAAAATCAATGTTGTCGCCCAGCTTGGCCTCTAATTTCTTTATTTCAATTTCAATATTCTACTTTTAAATTTCATCTATTTAATTTTGGTTGGTCACAAATGCATAATTTGTTTAGCATTTAACGTTTGTACATAGAGGTCCACCAGCAAACAGAATATATCATCTGCGGACATTGTATCATTTAGTTGATTGGACATTAGCGCAGCCTCTCTTCCTAGGTGTTATCTTTTTTGATATATGATTAAATTCCTGGCTCTTGTGATCATGAAGTTCTGTTGCTATGGCCCATTATAGGGTTTTTTTCAGGGCTGGAATTGTGAATATCTGTTGTACACCCTCAAAAGTAGGTTTGAATTGTAACATTTTCAATGGCAGATGAACCGTACAAATTATGTCTAAAGTCAATATCCCTGAAGATATTTTGTAAATTGGACGCCAACAAAATAAAATTGACCATATATAAATGAGTACTATAATATACTAGCTACATGCACTGGCCATTCGATCATAGGAAATATATTTTTTAATTGGTTTATTCTGCAAATACATTATGTCTGGATGACATTATTCTTAGTAATGCAGATTCCAGAAGTAAAGTAAAGATAACTAATCTGATATACATCGAAGGGAGTTATTCTCGAACATTGACGTCTAGAGAATAATTTAAATATAGTAGTTGATTGTGACAATGTGCAATGTGCACTTGCAAGAAGTCATATTTATAATACAGAATTTACGCACATATTTGAATAATCATATATATTCAACAACCGGTATGACAACCTCAAGGAGACCTATATAGGTAAGCATATGACACAGAATATATAGCAATAGACGCTTATTTCAAACAACTCCCAGGAGAAGGGAGGATGTCAGATCAATATTTAAAGAAGAAAAATATGTGCCTAGTCTCAATGAATTTTGACAGATACAGATTCTTGAGCACCTGTTTAAAAGAATTGATGTCAAATTTAATCTCCCTTTAAGTCAACATGTGATGAAGGAAAATGTCAGATATGGCATATGTCATGTGTTTCAGGGAAATGAGCTACAAGTAAAAAAAAATTGATTTTGAGATGACATATTTTTCAAAAGATGAGATCTAGCCAATTCCAATGATAGCAAACATCAGGATATCTGATGAGTATTTCCATTTCTTAACCCATTCAGGCCGCGTATTGCTTTAAAGCATTCCCATGCGTGTGGCCGCGTATTGCCTTAACGCACTCCCACGCACTTGGCCGCGTATTGCCTTAAAGCACTCCCATGCGTAGGACGCGTAATGCGTAAAAGCACTCCCACGCACATGACGCGTAATGCGATAAAGCACTCCGTGGGAAAGGACGCGTATTGCCAAAAAGCATCATAATAACAACGTTATTCAATGGTGGCAACGTAACAGGCCGTCCTTAAGCTACATGACGTTATTAGAATGTGCGTCATCCGGAGAAAAGTGGACGTGGTGGAGCGTCGTCCTCATGTGACGTGTATATTTCACACAGACGTCATCAAATGAATGTTCTTTTCCCGCGCGTGGTCGTCAAGCAAAACGCAACGTTGGCAGTGCTGTCCTGAATGGGTTAAGTTTGATATATTTTTTTTTGAGAAACATGTTTGGAATATTTCTGGGAGGACATTTATTTGTTAGGTAGGTAAATATACTCTATAAGCTGACCTAGGAAGTTCATAGATACATTTAATAGAGGGTACACACATAATTATAATATCTTGAAATTTGCTAAATGTATTCATGCCGGAAGCAATGTTAAACTCCCTAAAATGGGAAACATTCCAACAAAGACATCTTGTAAATAAATTATTTTTTAAAACATAAAACTTGGGACTTGGGACTCATTTTCCTAAAACACACCGCATATGAAGAAATATTAAAGGACACATAAAAGATATATTTATTTTAAACAAAATAAAGCAATAGTGGAAGAGTGAGTGACTTTAGACTTTCCCATCAGTAGAGCAACAGGTGCTTGAGCCCCTCAACCACTAAGGAGGCACATACCAACATAAATTATTCAATAGTGTTCCTGTAGTTGAACTATATGTATGAGATTAACTGCCGACAGAAATTGTTCAATAGTGTTCAATGTCAATGTAGTTGAACTATATGCATAAGATCAACTGTGTGTGTACAGCCTATTCACATCTTTCTTGACAATGGACTTTAACTGATAAATATTATTGTGGATAGTTCCACTGGCTGGATGCATGGGAGTAGATTGTACATCTCTGAGTGCAATTGTACGTCTCCGAATGTTGAATGTCTGGCCAATACTAAATACAGAATAACTAATGAGTTGGTTCAAGGAGCTTCAATATTCTAAGCAACTGAAATGAACAAGTTAGTTAACAAATAATATCCTAAGCAACTGAAACCAATGACTTAGTTAACAGATTTGTCATACATGGTTTCAATCATGAAAAAAATTGAGTCATGAATTTTAATTTTGCCAGTAATTTTAGTAAACCAAACCAATTTGGTTGCCATGACAACCCCATGTAAATCCCTAGTAATATGCGCACCATGAGTAAAACACTCTAGATACATTGTTTTGAGAGTAATGCAATGCATGTACATATACATGATAAAAATATTGAACAAAATATTTGCAATGGTTGATTTTGTGTGATATTCACACAATAATATTCAAAATGCACTTCATGCAAATTCATTCTTTATGTTTTGTTTTTTGTCATTTGCCATCCATCCAGGGTTTCCGATGGATGCAAATAACTGAATAAAGTTAGTTAGGATGGAGTCGTCTAAAGTGCTGGGTTGGCATGTTGAAATCAATCACATTTTGTGGCTTTTAAACTGAGTGTGGCTATAATGTCATCTCTTCCCCTCAAGTACTAGTGGAGGCTACCGTTATTTTGTTATATTTTATTCATTTAAGGCCAATAGATATTTAACAGTTACATGAAAATACTCACTATGCATCATGGAGCCATCATGATGTGATCTAGTCCTGGTAAAAAAATGTAAAAATGAATAGAGACAGAAAGATCTATGACATCATCATAGCTTGGGTATCATTACCATTGTTATGAGGGGCTAGATAAGTCATAGTCATATAGAAGTGACAGTGATCCTTGTTAAAGTGAAGTAAAATACATAACAAATAATATCAATATTCTAGATGGACATATCAAGGTGTGTTATCCAGGTGGAAAGTAAAGGCAAACTAGACCCATTCTTCAATTCAATCCAACTAATTCATTATTTCCAACAATGTAACATGGATGTACAGGTTGTAAACTTATTCAGGGATCAATTCCAGTTCATGCTTTCTAGTTTAAACTTCTGTACTAATTTTGAGTAAAACAAGAAGAATCTAATATACAATCAACCCATGATAAATATACATATTGCTTTATGTCAGTTCTGTCTACGCCATGTACACTACTTCTGGTGCTCGCCCATACTTAGCTACATACTAGAAATCAATCTATATAATCTGTTGTGTACTTATATAACCTATAAGCTATCACACATAACTGGAGACAGACTCTGGCAGATGCTAGAAGTCCAGCCCTAAGCTAGCGCTATTTCAGTGCATACATGAACTCCACAAGACATCACAGGGATATAAACTTACTCTGAATATTGCATGGCCATATTCATGTTTTATATGAGTGAAAAGATAGAATCTCAATTGAATTGGACCCATTTAGAACTTTGGATTGGTTAGATGCTACTAAAGGAATGAGAATTTCAGGTCTTTTTTATCCTGGATGTGATTTGTGATAAAACCCATGATAACCGTGAGCTAACTGATTGTGATTTCTGAACATTGAACAGCCTCCAGTACACTTCTTTCAAAGGCTACAGTGAACAGTCATCAATTAGTTGCAGTTTGCCAATGTTAGGATTCATATCCTATTCATAGGATATTAAATTGTCGCTCACCTTTAGTAAAACTGGATATTGACTACTGCAATCTGAACAAGACATAAGACTGACTTTATATATCAACACTCTTAGATCAGAGTGGAGAGAGTACCTCCAAAACAAGGGAAAGGGCATTGCTCATAACTGGAAAATACCATTAGAGGTCAATCACTGACATATCATTCTGATGTGATCTAAGGGGTTCTGAGCCTAAACACTTGTAAACTTGCATTGTGCTGAGAATCACTTGAATTTAACTACATGTTGACATTAGCAGGAATCAGAATTTCTTCAAACTCTAGATTTAGTTCATAATTTCATTGCGTAACACCATTAGATACAGAGAATCCTAAACTCTAGATAGAGAGAATCTTAAACTCAGGATAGAGAGAATATAACTCATTCAATAATATGTCACCTAGATTGCTATATATTTAGAAGTCATGACCAAATAGTAGATAACAAATTGATCTAATCAATTTGCTGAATTTATTTATTTATTTAATTTTGATTATTGATTTTGTCATCATAATTCAGAGAGTTGAATAATAATAAGAATTGAATCAGCAAAATATTGAAAGGTAGTAAAGATGTGGAGGCCTTGCCTACTTCTCACCCTTGAGCTTCTCCTGACGTCAATACCTGAGCAAGTGAGATCTTATGAGCAGGAGCTGAATGGAGATCAGATGACTGTATCAGGGCTGGACATTGTCTCACTCTCTAACATCTCTATCCCAGCTGGAGTAAATGATCTGAAGGTAAAGTATACCTCAATGGTAGAGCTCACTCGGTGTGACATAGATTATGTGACCAGCTCAGGTATTACAACTCTAAACCTGAATAGTAACCAAGCTTTAGCTGCTATAAGGAAGGGTACATTCAGGAAGAGCCATAAACTTAGGACCATTGCCATTTATAGTAACCAAGTGTTAGGCAAGTGCTCTGATGACTTTGCTGAATGCCCGGAGCAACTCGGAAAACTATACTTGGCCTTAACGGATGATACAGAATGGGATCCAAATATTAGAATCACCAAACAATGCAAGGCACTTCATGAACTAGACTTACCGTCTAACTTTATTGTAACATTCCCTGATCTATCAGAACTCAAACTGCTGAAGATACTGTCTCTAAAAAGGAACAAGATATCAACGGTTCCACATGATGCATTTGCAGAAAATTCTCTCCTTGAGAACATAGACCTGAGCCACAACCCTATCATCTCCTTATCAGCAGATCTAAGCCAGTTGGACAAACTGAAGGATTTGGTCCTCAGCCATCTTCAGATGATTCACATCCCAACCTTCAATGCAAATGTCAATTCATTGGACCTCAGTGATAACAACATTCAAGTCATCACCAAGCACTTGCTAGCAGGTTTGCCAACTGTAGAAATCCTAAACCTGGCTAATAATGAACTAACTGTAATCACATACCTAGGCAGATCTGAAACACTATACAAACTCAGTCTGAATGCAAACAAAGTGACTTATATAGCCAGAAATGCATTCTCTGGATTAACACAGCTGGAGGTATTGAGACTGAAAGGGAATCCACTGAAGACCATATTTCCAATTAATGTTGCTACAGCAGGGCTGACCATTGACCTGGGCAATAATTTACTTATTTGTAACATGAAGCTGGGCTGGATCTTGGATGCAGGGGCAATGGTGCAGAATGCAGACTGTGACAAACCTTCAAACCAACCACTCAGCACTTTATCCCTTCAAGACCTGGAGACTGTGGGTGAGCAGCTAGTAATATTTGTTTCATTTGTGATACGCTTTAGGAAAATGAGTCCCAAGTCGCAAAGTTTATGTTTTACAAAATGATTTATTCACACAATGTCTTTGTTGAAATATTTTGGGTTTTGGAGAGTTTAATCCTGCTTGCAGCATAAATACATCTATGAATCTATGAAGTTCATGCTATGGAGTACATTTAGCTACTTTATTAGTAATTGTCCATCCAACAATATTGCAAACTCCTTTTTTCAAAAATAAAGATATAAAATTTGAAATATAGAAATATGTATAAGAAGTCCTACTATTTCCTATTGTTAGATTCTGCTTGATCTCATCTTTTGAAATATGATGATATCTCAAAATCTATTTTATTTGTAACTCACCCTGAAACACATCACCTTTGTGAAGTGTTTTGACACTGGGTAATGTGTAAAATTTAAATTAATATAAAACAACCATTTATTTATAATATTATTGCCAAATCTTCTGATGTCTTATTACTCAACACAGAGATTGTGAGGTTCTTTTGACCTATACACATAATCACCTTAATCGCCTTAGCACAATAGAGGCAGGTGGCAGGCTATTTTGAATAAACGTCTTTAAAGGTATATACCAGTGTTCTCAGCACTGCAGCAGGAGTCACACTATTTTGTTCAAACTTTGTCTTGAGAAAGAACATGGGTGGGGGAATACAAAATGCCAAAAAACTGGATGTTTTCATATTATTTTGTGTTTTAGGGATGAGTGAAGTTTACTTCCATTCACCATTGATTTCAATGGGGGAAACCCATTGTAATACAAGTTTAGCTGAAAAACTTTTTTTTTAGTTGAATGACCCCTTATTTTTTTTAATTGGGAGGGTAGAATAACATGTCAGCAATGTATATGCAGATTATAAGAAAATCATATGATTCAATCCTATGCTATTGGGGAAAATGCAGAAAATACCCGTTTTCCCATTGACTTCTATAGTGAACAGTAGTAAATTTTAGTGGTCCCTGAAATAAAAACTAATCCAATGAAATTATGTTTTTTGGGGGGCCTTTTGGGTTCCCCAAGCCATGTTCTTTCTAAATCCAAAGTTTAAAGAAAATTCCATGATTCATTCATTTTTTTTTATTCAACACTGGTATTTACCTTTAAAAACAGAAATAACCCTGACTCTTGCGAGTTTGCTCTCTTGTTGCCTCAACCCGTATAGATATCTTATATTACTACTACTAATACTAGACAGGTAAAACATTCAATATTTAATCTGCATTGATACATTCTTTTGTCCACTTTTGACTTTTCAATATGGGATCAGTATGAGAGCCTTCATTTTTGTTTTAAAGCTCCCAAGGCACACAATTATCTAGGTATCCCAGCTTTTTTTTCAATCTTTTTTCTTCAAACTTGTATCTTGTGCAAACTTTCCCAATGTCCAGTGGCAAATTAGTCCATTGTGTAGCTTAGTCAGACAAGATGTTAGTTACTCATATTATGATATTTCACCAACCCCAAAGGTCTAGTATAGAAAGATTTGTAGAATTTATGTAGAATTTGATTATTATTGTTATCATTATATTGTAGGTGTGGAATATACCCAGGTGGATAGTGTAGGCATGTACCTAGACAGGGCATTTGAGCCGGTGGGCAACCAACTAATACAGAGCACCTCACAGACCATTCTACTGGCTCACAAGACAAGGTCAAGAGTTCAATGTGCCAGACTCTGCTACAAGATTGAGGACTGCCTCATCTTCCAGTGGAGTAAAGACACAGGGGAGTGCTACTATGTGTCTCCTTCACTCACCTAAGAACCTGATATACCAGCAATAGAGATAATATTTTGAGAATGATACTGTATATTACTTCAGTAATATTATGGCTTACTGACAGCAAAGGCTGCATGGAAGAAAGTGGATCAAATCATATTTAGTCACCTTAACTGTACTGGTAGGGGAATGGAGGGTATTGCTTACACAGATAAAGGAGAGTAATTTTGGGGAAGTACAGCCCAAAACCACACTTGCAATGGGGTCATTAGCATTTGTGATGTGTTTAAGGAAAATGAGTCACAAGTGGGTCACAAAATGATTTTGAGATACCATTATATTTGAAAAGAGGAGATAAAGCTGGTTCCAATGATAGGGAAAATAGGACATTTTAATAGATATTTCTATATTTTAAGTTTGATATCTTTATTTCAATATTTGTTTTCAAATATTTCAATATTTCAAAGTTTTCAATATGTTTGGGTGGGCATTTACTAATAAAGAAGAATGATCTTACTTGGAAATATTCAACAGACTTATTTGAGAACTGGTACATTTATTCATGAGACCTCACTGACCAGATATCCCAAGAATTAAAACATTCAAATACAGAAATATTATGACTTTGAAAAGTAGCAATTTTGTGACTTGAAAGAAATTTTTCTTAAACACATCACATTTACTCCATAATACTGAGAATGTACTGACGCCACAGTCATTGACTGTGATAGAAAAGTTAGGATAAAGGAAATTGACCATACAAGATCTCTGTAGTGTAAAAAAACCAGATGTTAATAGAACTCTACATCATTGTTGCTTTTTTTAAAATTGTGTTTAATAATGTTTGTGTGTGACAGTGTGATATAATGTTGATGATTGTAGATTAAGATATAATTATAACTATGATATAATCTGGTAATGAAGAAACTTTTAGGCCATGGATAATGGTAGTGTGACGTTTTTATGGATCTATTTGCCTTGTCACTGACCTGGGTCCTTCAAGGTCTGTTCCTTGTTTTATCCTGGTTAATATTGTTGATCTTATTTACCTCATTTACTTACCCCTATATTACTTCACATCTTGTGTATTGATATTAACTGCTGTTGTGTTAAAACTTTTAAAAGCTCATGACTATGTTTTACTGCTACCTTTTACAGAAAGCACTGCTTCTACCTGTATTATGTATTTGTTGGATATTGAGTGGGTAAATAAACTATTATCAAGGTTAATCTGTGTCAGGTTTTATTTCCTGCATCAAGACTAATTGACTTGTGTATAACTGATTTATTCAATGTTGGTATGTGCAAGTCAACAATGGACAGATACTATAATAAATGATATTCTATAAATGGTAGCTTAGATGTTGCCCAAAATACATTAATGACTATTCTAGTAAATACATGGGAGGATTCAGGTTTATTTCCATCAGATTATTTAATATAATTAAGAGTCAATTAATGTATTAAATAAGGCTAAAATGTATATATCATGGCATTAGAATAGAACCCAACTTGAGATGGAAATAGGATCGAAGATTTATAGTAGGTATCTTTGATAGGATGAAGCATTCCCAAAACACTTGTGCGTTATTTTTCCGTTGCCTTGCCACTCGGGAAAAACAGAAAAATAAGGCACTTGTGTTTTGTAAATACGTCACCCTATATCCATCTCTCGTTGAGTTTTATCTCATAAGTAAGTTGAGAAGATAATTAGTGATAATTAATTAATTAGATCATCCAACCCAGAAGGGGTAAATAGGTCCAACTGATTGAATGTTCAGATATAGAAAACCACTTTCAGTTGACATAATAATAAGTTTGAGAATATAATAAGTCATGATTGACCAAGTCATAACTAAGTAATAATTGATCATTGATAACTCAACCAATATGAACCCAGCTAATAAGTATGTCAATTGAATGAGGTCATCACTAATTAATTAATACTAGGTCAATCAAAAGGGAGTAATTATGGATACTATCATAATAGGATCTACCGTGGCAGTGCTAAGGTTTTTATTGTCCAGAAGGGTCACTTGAGTTCATGAAATCGAAAATAGGCAATTAGGACTGACTCAAATTAAAATCTTATTAGGTCATGCGCTTCACCTCCAGTTCCCTCCCCCCTCTCTATCTTTACAACATATTCTTGTGTTGAGGAGCTTCATTGCGTTGTCTTCATAATTGCAATAGTACTGTAAAGGTCCTCTATGATATGAATTCTGAGGAGGCAAGTACAAGCCATTCTCATATAGCTGAACACTTCTACAATATTGAATCACACCACAGTTGATAAACCTTACTAATATGGGCCGATGTACCTTTACATTGATCTACTAGTGCTACATCTACTTAATGCAGCCGTTATTCTGTTACATCTACCTATTACCCGATGTGCATTGGAAAATTCACCAGTGCATGCAAAAGTGCCACTGACCAGTCACAAAAGTGCAATCCTCTCAAAAAAGCAGTTTTACACCTCGTTCTGCACCTGATGCAACATGCATCATCTGATGCACTTCAAAATGCATATTAAAGTTATGTATCTAAATCGGGTGTAAATGCACTAGCTGCATGCAGTTGAATTATTTATCAAGTGATAAACATGTAAATATTTGTACTGATGTAAGAATTTTGGTCCTTTACTGCATATCCCATATGTGACGTGTCACAGCAAAAATGAGCCACAAGTTGCAAAATTCGTCGCTGACGTCTCCGCTACCTACAAAACACCCTACTTCCTCCTTCTTCATCTTCCTCTCAAACATTCAACTACTCAATTCTATGAGAAATTATTTCCACCCTCCCACCCAACAAATAATCATCAAGTCAGCAGCTAAAAAACGTATAACCTCAATTATCACTTTTTATATATTTTATCGCCTTAGGCGCATATACTGAATCTATTTTATTCTAAAATCAATTGATCTCATTTAGCACATAGTTTATATAACTTTATTTCTATTTAAAATAAAGTCAATGTTGTCGCCCAGCTTGGCCTCTAATTTCTTTATTTCAATTTCAATATTCTACTTTTAAATTTCATCTATTTAATTTTGGTTGGTCACAAATGCATAATTTGTGGCCCCTCTTCCTAGGTGTTATCTTTTTTGATATATGATTAAATTCCTGGCTCTTGTGATCATGAAGTTCTGTTGCCATGGCCCATCATAGGGTTTGTTTCAGGGCTGGAATTGTGAATATCTGTTGTACACCCTCAAAAGTAGGTTTGAATTGTAACATTTTCAATGGCAGATGAACCGTACAAATCATGTCTAAAGTCAATATCCCAGAAGACATTTTGTAAATTGGACGCCAACAAAATAAAATTGACCATATATAAATGAGTAGTATAATGTACTAGCTACATGCACCGGCCATTCGATCATAGGAAATATATTTTTTAATTGGTTTATTCTGCATATATACATTATGTCAGGATGACATTATTCTCAGTAATGCAGATTCCAGAAGTAAAGTAAAGATAACTAATCTAATATACATCAAAGGGAGTTATTCTCGAACATTGACGTCTAGAGAATAACTTAAATATAGTAGTTAATTGTGACAATGTGCAATGTGCACTTGCAAGAAGTCATATTTATAACACAGAATTTACGCACATATTTGAATAATCATATATATTCAACAACCGGTATGACAAACTCAAGGAGCCCTATATAGGTAAGCATATGACACAGAATATATAGGAATACATGCTTATTTCAAACAACACCCAGGAGAAAGGAGGATGTCAGATCAATATTTAAAAAAGAAAAATATCTGCCTAGTCTCAATGAATTTTGACAGATACTGATTCTTGAGCACCTGTTTAAAATAATTGACGTCCACTTTAATCTCCCTTTAAGTCAACATGTGATGAAGGGAAATGTCAGATATGGCATATGTCATGTGTTTCAGGGAAATTGGTGACCAACACTTTTCCTCCAGAACACTGCCACTCCAGAACCTTTTCCCCCATTCTCCACTTTCCCCATTTCCCTTTTCGCTCCACCTGCAGTTCACACTCACACATCTTTCTCCCTGTGCACATTCGCTCCACATTTAGCATGCTCCATATTTTACCTGTGAGCGGCCGCAAATAAAACAAGCTTTTCATTCATCTCTCATGCCTTTGATAAATGTTGTACATGAACATAATTTATACCAACTTGAAGCGTAAATAGTTGTCTTTCGAATGATATATATGTTGACATTATTGAATAAAGGATAAATGGAAATAAAATGATAATTACGGAACCAAGTTTTGCGCGACGATCGACGCCGCTAGCCCGGTCACTACAATTGCCATCTCCCCCTCCGGCTCCTCTTCCTCCTCCGCCACCTCATTCTTTCTCCTGGGGGAGAGGGGATGCTGGCTAATAATCTTCATTTTCCCAAAATGTTCAAACTAATTAAATCAAAATAAAATCACTTCATATATCTTAGTCCTAAATCTGTCCATACTCCGCCCAATATTACATAATGTTTTGAGCAATTCTATTTGAATAATTATGTTATGTATCTTTTTGATAGGCATGTAATAGTCAACCCCATGCATACCATGTGCATGCTTAGACGCTATGTCCTCAATTTTATCTAAATTATAAAGGTTGTTTAGGCGAATATGTTTTCATATGATAAACACACTACTCTAGCTTTAAATGAACCCAGGAAAAACCATCAATCTGCCGCCGCATTCTACTTATTAATGCAATAGTAAAGAGACATACCCTATAGTCAACTTTTCTGCATACCATGCGTATGCTATGTACACATCCATGTCTCAGCAAATTAACATATTTAATTTTAAACATGTATACAAAATTTGGACCCTTATTCAAGGTAATAAACCCCTCAGCATTTAAGTCTCAGGTCTCAGCATTTATTTCCACTTTTATTGAATATATAGCCCGCAATTGACTGATATTCCCCTTTTCTCTTATAATTGCATATGCATGGTATAGGCATATGCATGGAACGTTTCTAATAATTTTGTGAAACCCGAAAAAATGTCAATGTACCACCATTTTCTGCTTATTAACGAAAAAGTAAAGAGACATACACTATAGTCAACTTTTCTGCATACCATATGCGTATGCATTATATATATATGCATATGTCAGCAAATTAACATATTTAACTTTAAACATCTATACATAAGTTGGACCCTTATTCAAGGTAATAAACAAGGTATCTCCCATATGTGATGTGTTTCAGAAAAATGAGTCATAAGTCGCAAAATTGATATTTTTCAAAGTGTTTTTTTCACAAGATCCCATTATTGGAATGTTCTGATTTTCTTAGACTGTATCACTTATATATATACCAATCGATGTATCAAATTTCAGGACAATCTATGTTATGTATTCTTTCGTTTTAAAGGTCCTCATATGGACTACATTTAGTTACTTTACTGTTTATTGACCCCAAGAAATATTGGAAACTTTTTTTTTCAAAAACGAAAATATCATACTTATTAGATTATTAGACTGGTTACTATCATTGGAATCGGCTTGATCTCATCTTTTCAAATATGGTGATATCTCAGAATCTATTTTTTGCGACTTATGACTCATTTTCCTGGAACACATCACATATATGTTGCCAAAACACATTTAAAATAATTATCACGATCATCAGAAACAAGCCATGAGTATGCATATATACCATGCGTATGCAATTATAAGACAATTGGCAGTTACAAGACAATTGGACTTCATAATATTCATAAACAATAGAAATAAATGTTAAGATGTCCTAGCCGCTTTAAGTGAAGACAATCATAACTTCTATAAGTGGTCTTTTTCCTATTTAATGTCACCCATTTTATAATATAACTTAGCCTAGTAGAGATTATCATTAAGATGCACTGGGCAATAACATTCGATTGAACAAATTCCTATCAAAGATTTTTTAAGAACCAAATTACTTTTTATCACATCCAGGCCATTTAAAAGAGCATGACTGACTTGCTATTGTATGTTGTGTAGAATACATTGTATAGAGTGGCATACTCACGGCACGTCTTTAAGGCCATAACTATTGGGAATTTATATTTATTAAAACTACTTCTAATGCAATAAGTCGATCTAAATTTTTTCTTGAAAGTGCCATGTTCAAATATGACTCTTATATGCTTCACACGTGTTTCCAACGAAAATACACATCCCATATATGTGCCTGAATATGCATACCATGTGTATGCCTAGAATGAAAGAGAAATGCCCATTGGAAATACATATCTAGTCCTTGTATTTGATAGAAAATCAGATAAAGGGATCACACTAAATTGTTATCCATAGAGTTATATATTATAATAAAAGAAACCCACTGCTGTTTGTACTTAATTAAACTGTAAGGCCCATGTTTTTCTCATGTGTTATACCATGCATATGCATTAGGTTAGGCGCTTATAAAGTATTGAAAAATTCTATGAATTTCTCCTCAAATTTGACAAAATATGTCAGACACAATCAACTACAAGAGAAAACAGGGCAATAAGTATGTGTCATTTATATGGTAAAGTTAATTGCAACTTTGTAACATATACTCCAAATACTATGATTTACAGGAAAAAACACCCTGATTTCGAATCCATAGTTATTGTCTAAAATTAATTTAATCAAATATCTGTGACTCTGAGACAATGATATGTTTATCATAATTATTATGAAAAAGAAATCAAGATATGAATAGACTGATTTAGTAAAATTAGCAAAACTTTGAATAAATCACATAGCATACGCATGGTTTACATACTTTGGGCTTCATTTGTCCCATCTCCTATAGCTCAGTTAATGCCAAGAAATAACGTTACCAATTTATGCACAAAAACCCTTCAAAACATCTATTTTCCTGATAAAACATTAACGGCCATTTTTCACCAAACTGGACGCCAAAAAAATAGAATTGACTACATATATATATGGTTGTTTCTAATGAAGTGTCCGCTTTGTGTGTTCAGTGCTATAACTTAGTTATTAATTATGAGAGATAAAGACAAGGGACCAAAGCCAGTGAACACGCCTTGGGGGGTACATATATGTGATCAGAACTTTTATTTCTAGGGGCCAAAAACATGTAATTGTTCACCATTGTTTATTTAAAACTTTCCACAGGGTTTTTTTGGATAACATGCAGTTTACATATCGGAGAAGCTCCCATGAAAGATACGTATGTCTACACCTATGAATTGGATATGTAATACACTGTCTTGAATTTGGTACATATATTCATTATATATTCATATTCATCTTTGTCAATTTCATAGTGTCTGTGCGACGATCAGGAAAAAAGGTAGGAGAAATAGGTCTATAATAATGTCACCTTTACAGCTTTGAGTGGACATATGTAGCTATGTAGAACATTTTTTTAAAAAACAAAATCTTGGATAGTTCGTGGGATACAAGCCGGAACATTTAGACCAAATATTTCGGCGGAAGGTGTTTAGCGCCATAGAAATATGTTATATAGTGCTGTGCGACGATCAAGAAAAACGGCAGAAGAAATAGTGCTATAATAATGCTACCTTCTAAGTGTCGAGAGGACATATGTAGCTATGTAAAACAGTTTTTCTTTTTGAAAAATCTTGAATAGTTTTTTAGATAGATGCCGAAACATGTAGAGCAATTCTTTCCGCGAAATAACGCGTCAAACTGACGGGGGTTGTAATGACAGGCTCCATTGAGCAGTGCACAACACACAGCTCAGTGGAGTGGGGTGGAGCGAAAACGCACAAACAAGTCTAGGTGTGGCGGAAATAGGTACATTCCTTCTGACTCCACTTTAGCGGAGAAAGGCATGTGGAGCGAAAGGGTGCAGGGGAAACGCACTGGCGGAAAAAGGTATAGAATCGGGAAATTAGCTACAAGTCAGAAAAAATAGATTTTGAGATGTCATATTTTTCAAAAGATGAGATCTAGCCAATTCCAATGATGGCAAACATCAGAATATCTAATAAGTATTTCCATATCTTAAGTTTGATATATTTTATTTTGCGAAACATGTTTTGAATATTTCTGGGAGGACATTATGTCATGTGTTTTAGGAAAATGAGTCATAAGTTGCAAAAAATAGATTTTGAGATACCAATATATTTGAAAAGATGGGATCAAGCCGATTCCAATGATAGTAAATAGTCTAATAAGTATTTCTAGATTTTAAGTTTGATATTTTCGTTTTTAAAAAAAGTTTCCAATATTTCTGGGGGTTAATAAACAGTAAAATAACTAAATGTAGTCCATATGAGGACCTTTAAAACGAAAGGATATATTGCATAGATTGTCCTGAAATTTGATACATCGATTGACATAACTATAAGTGACACACTCTCTAAAAATCAGAAGATTCCAAAAATGTGATCTTGTAAAAAAAACGCTTTGAAAAACACCAATTTTGCAACTTATGACTCATTTTCCTGAAACACATCACAATTTTATTTGTTAGGTAGGTAAATATACTCTATAGGTTGACCTGGGAAGTTCATAAGATATATTTAATACACAATACTATAGCAATAGACAACGAGGATTTTAGCGTGAGAACGGTCTGTACGCCCATAGACGTCCCAAGGCCGAAGGCCGAGGGACGTCTATGGGCGTACAGACGGTTCTCACGCTAAATCCGAGTTGTATATTGATTTTAGTCCGTGATGGAACACGTCAGGTGGCGCCACTAGACCAACGCGGTCTGTAGTATAATAAGTGCACGCGAAATCTAAACCAAAATGGACTAAACACATATAATGTCTTGAAATTTGCTAAATGTATTCATGCCGCAAGCAATGTTAAACTCCCTAAAATGGGAAACATTCCAACAAAGACATCTTGTGAATAATATATTTTGTAAAACATAAAACTTGGGACTTAGGACTCATTTTCCTAAAACACCCCGCATATGAAGATATATTAAAGGATATATAAAGGATTTATGTGATCCGTTTTAGGAAAATGAGTCATAAGTCGCAAAAGTATTTTTCACAAGATCTCATTATTGAAATGTTCTGACTTTTGGTGGGTTGATCACTTACAGCTATATCAATCAATGTAACAAATTTTAGGACAATGTATGAAATATATCTTTTCGTTTTAAAGGTCCTCATATGGACTACATTTAGTTACTTTACCTGTTTTCACCCCCAGACATATTGGAAACTTTTTTTCAAAAACAAAAAAAATATCAAACTTAAAATCTATCATTATAAATCTATCATTGGAATCAGCTTCATGTCATCTTTTCAAATACGTTGATATCTCAAAAAAATTTTGCGACTTATGACTCATTTTCCTAAAACACATCACATATTTATTTTAAACAAAATAAAGCACTAGTGGAAGAGTGAGTGACTTTAGACTTTCCCATCAGGAGAGCAACAGGTGCTTGATTCCCTCAACCACTAAGGAGGCACATACCAACATAAATTATTCAATAGTGTTCCTGTAGTTGAACTATATGTATGAGATTAACTGCTGACAGAAATTGTTCAATAGTGTTCAATGTCAATGTAGTTGAACTATATGCATGAGATCAACTGTGTGTGTACAGCCTATTCACATCTTTCTTGACAATGGACTTTACAGATAAATATTATTGTGGATAGTTCCACTGGCTGGATGCATGGAAATAGATTGTACATCTCCAAGTGCAATTGTAGGTCTCCGAATGTTGAATGTCTGGCCAATACTAAATACTGAATAACTAATGAGTTGGTTCAAGGAGCTTCAATATTCTAAGCAACTGAAATGAACAAGTTAGTTAACAAATAATATTCTAAGCAACTGAAACCAAAGACTTAGTTAACAGATTTATCATACATGGTTTCAATCATGAAAAAAATTGGGTCATGAATTTGAATTTTGCCAGTAATTTTAGTAAAAAAAACCCAATTTGGTTGCCATGACAACCCCATGTAAATCCCTAGTGAAATGGGCACTGTGAGTAAAACACTCTAGATACATTGTTTTGAGAGTAATGCGTGTATATACATAATAAAAATATTGAACAAAATATTTGCAATAGTTGATTTTGCGGGATATTCACACAATAATATTCAAAATGCACTTCATGTGAATTCATTCTGTATGTCTTTTTTTTTGTCATTTGCCATCCATCCAGGGTTTCCGATGGATGCAAATAACTTTATAAAGTTAGTTAGGATGGAGTAGTCTAAAGTGCTGGGTTGGCATGTTGAAATCAAACACATTTTGTGGCTTTTAAACTGAGTGTGGCTATAATGTCATCTCTTCCCCTCAAGTACTAGTGGAGGCAACCGTTATTTCGTTATATTTTATTTATTTAAGGACAATAGATATTTAACAGTTACATGAAAATACTCACTATGCATCATGGATCCATCATGATGTGATCTAGTCCTGGTAAAAAAATGTAAAAATGAATAGAGACAGAAAGATCTATGACATCATCATAGCTTGGGTATCATTACCATTGTTATGAGGGGCTAGATAAGTCATAGTCATATAGAAGTGACAGTGATCCTTGTTAAAGTGAAGTAAAATACATGAGAAATAATATCAATAGTCTAGATGGACACATCAAGGTGTGTTATCCAGGAGGAAAGTAAAGGCAAACTTGACCCATTCTTCAATTCAATCCAACTAATTCATTATTTCCAACGATGTAACATGGATGTACAGGTTATAAACTTATTCAGGGATCAATTCCAGTTCATGCTTTCTAGTTTAAACTTCTCTACTAATAAACCTCTACTAATAAACCAAGTAAACCAAGAAGAATCTAATATACAATCAACCCATGATAAATATACATATTGCTTTATGTTAGTTCTGTCTACTTCATGTACACAACTTCTGGTGCTTGCCAATACTAAGCTACATACTAGAAATCAATCTATATAATCTGTTGAGTACTTATATAGCCTATAAGCTATCACACATGCCTGGAGACAGACTGTGGCAGATGCTAGAAGTCCAGCCCTAAGCTAGCGATATTTCAGTTCATACATGAACTCCACAAGACATCACAGGGAGATAAACTTACTCTGAATATTGCATGGCCATATTCATGCTTTATATGGTGAAAAGATAGAATCTCAATTGAATTGGACCCATTTGGAACTTTGGATTGGGTAAGATGCTACTAAAGACATGAGATGGTCTTTTCAAGTCATTTTTATCCTGGATGTGATTTGTGATAAAACCCATGATAACCGTGAGCTAACTGTTTGTCATTTCTGAACATTGAACAGCCTCCAGTACACTTCTTTCAAAGGCTACAGTGAACAGTCATCAATTAGTTGCAGTTTGCAGATGTTAGGATTCATATCCTTTTAATAGGATATTAAATTGTCGCTCAGCTTTAGTAAAACTGAATATTGACTACTGCAATCTGAACAAGACATAGTCATTAGCCTTTGGTCTTTGACTTCAATCTATAAGTCTACTGACTTCATATATCAACAGTCTTAGGTCAGAGTGGAGAGAGTACCTCCAAAACAAGGGAAAGGGCATTGCTCATAACTGGAAAATACCATTAGAGGTCAATCACTGACATATCATTCTGATGTGATCTAAGGGGTTCTGAGCCTAAACACTTGTAAACTTGCATTGTGCTGAGAATCACTTGACTTTAACTACATGTTGACATTAGCAGGAATCAGAATTTCTTCAAACTCTACATTTAGTTTTTATTTCATTGCGTAACACCAATAGATACAGAGAATCTTAAACTCTTGAAACTCTGCACAGAGAGAATCTTAAACTCTAAATAGAGAGAATCATAAACTTGGGATAGAGAGAAGAAAAACCATTCATCAATAATATGTCACCTAGATTGCTATATAGTTAGAAGTCATGACCAAATAGTAGATAACAAATTGATCTAATCAATTTGCTGAATTTATTTATTGATTTAATTTTGATTATTGATTTTGTCATCATAATTCAGAGAGTTGAATAATAATAAGAATTGAATCAGCAAAATATTGAAAGGTAGTAAAGATGTGGAGGCCTTGCTTACTTCTCACCCTTGAGCTTCTCCTGACGTCACTACCTGAGCAAGTGAGCTCTTATGAACAGGAGCTGAATGGAGATCAGATGACTGTATCAGGGCTGGACATTGTCTCACTCTCTAACATCTCTATCCCAGCTGGAGTAAATGATCTGAAGGTAAAGTATACCTCAATGGTAGAGCTCACTCGGTGTGACATAGATTATGTGACCAGCTCAGGTATTACAACTCTAAACCTGAATAGTAACCAAGCTTTAGCCGCTATAAGGAAGGGTACATTCAGGAAGAGCCATAAACTTAGGACCATTGCCATTTATAGTAACCAAGTGTTAGGCAAGTGCTCTGATGACTTTGCTGAATGCCCTGAGCAGCTCGGGAAGCTATACTTGGCCTTAGCGGACAACACAGAATGGGATCCAAATATCAGAATCACCAAACAATGCAAGGCACTTCATGAACTAGACTTACCGTCTAACTTTATTATAACATTCCCTGATCTATCGGAACTCAAACTGCTGAAGATACTGTCTCTAAGAAGGAACAAGATTACAATGGTTCCACATGATGCATTTGCAGAAAATTCTCTCCTTGAGAACATAGACCTGAGCCACAACCCTATCATCTCCTTATCAGCAGATCTAAGCCATTTGGACAAACTGAAGGATTTGGTCCTCAGCCATCTTCAGATGATTCACATGCCAACCTTCAATGCAAATGTCAATTTATTCGAACTCGGTTATAACAACATTCAAGTCATCACCAAGCACTTGCTAGCAGGTTTGCCAACTGTAGAAATCCTAAACCTGGCTAATAATGAACTCACTGTAATCACATACCTAGGCAGATCTGAAACACTATACAAACTCAGTCTGAAAGCAAACAAAGTGACTTATATAGCCAGAAATGCATTCTCTGGATTAACACAGCTGGAGGTATTGAGACTGAAAGGGAATCCACTGAAGACCATATTTCCAATTAATGCTGCTACAGCAGGGCTGACCATTGACCTGGGCAATAATTTACTTATTTGTAACATGAAGCTGGGCTGGACCCTGGATGCAGGGGCAATGGTGCAGAATGCAGACTGTGACAAACCTTCAAACCAACCACTCAGCACTTTATCCCTTCAAGACCTGGAGACTGTGGGTGAGCAGCTAGTAATATTTGTTTCATTTGTGATACGGTTTAGGAAAATGAGTCCCAAGTCGCAAAGTTTATGTTTTACAAAATGATTTATTCACACAATGTCTTTGTTGAAATATTGTGGGTTTTGGAGAGTTCAATCCTGCTTGCAGCATAAATACATCTATGAATCTATGAAGTTCATGCTATGGAGTACATTTAGCTACTTTATTAGTAATTGTCCATCCAACAATATTGCAAACTCCTTTTTTCAAAAATAAAGATATAAAATTTGAAATATAGAAATATGTATTAAAAGTCCTACTATTTCCTATTGTTAGATTCTGCTTGATCTCATCTTTTGAAATATGATGATATCTCAAAATCTATTTTATTTGTAACTCACCCTGAAACACATCACCTTTGTGAAGTGTTTTGACACTGGGTAATGTGTAAAATTTAAATTAATATAAAACAACCATTTATTTATAATATTATTGCCAAATCTTCTGATGTCTTATTACTCAACATTGAGATTGTGAGGTTCTTTTGACCTATACACATAATCACCTTAATTGCCTTAGCACAATAGAGGCGAAGGGAGTGTAGGCCAGCTTCTGAAGGGTTGAGGCCTATGGACTTGACTAGTCGCTTCAGAAAGGCAAGAACCTCTCCATACAAGAGCGGTACCCAGCTCTTGGCAGAGGGTTTCATGAAAAGAGGGTCATCAGCCTTGCCCGGAATAACAGATAACATCCAGCGTAGCATGCTGACCACATCCAAGGCACTGACCAGCGTACGCATCAAAGGGATATTCAGGGTCCGTTGCTTGGCTTGAATAGTTTTTGAAGAACGCACTGATACATAGGCCATGTCATCTTTGAAGGTGATGTTACATCTGAGGAGAATATGGCCAGCGAAGGTCGAATCACCCACAAGATTAGACTTACGCAGGAGTGAGCGAAATGACAAGGCAACCACAGTCCAACAGATCTTGTCATGAACAGAAGAATCCAGCAGTCGATGCATAGCCACAAGGTGGTCAACTCTTAAAGGCCGCTTCTCAGTCACTTGGTCACCCACCGTATTCTTAATGCCCGTCATGCACATCTTGACCATGAAGCTCTCTCTGAATGTGGGCTCATAACCATACACCCGATGAAGGCCCATGATGGCGGACAGATAGTTGTTAACTGTGGAATATTTGCTAGACAGGCTGACCATAACAAGGAAGCGGACCACGGTTTTCTCTGAAGCAGGGAGTGGGACCAACTGGTGGCTGGCGCAAAAAGACAGGAAGCGCTTCCATTGCGAGCTCCGGGTGGCCAAAATATTGGTCGGGTAGGCAGAAGCAATAATCTTTGAAACTTCCACATCCAGGGCTGCTAACGGGGCATGATCTGGAACATATAGATAATACATCTGGTGGTAAGGTCTTAGAATCACAAATGCGGGAGAGGGCATCAGCTAAGTAGTTATCATGAGTGTTGATGTACTGGACAGACAAGTGGCATTTAAACACAGAACAGATCCAAAATATGTGCCGCAGCAAGGCCATACAGTTTGCATTGATGCTATGACCCTTGCCGACCATATGTAGGACCTGAAGATTGTCACTATGGCAGATAATGTGCGTGCCCGGGAAGCGCGGTGCGAGGCGTAGCAGGCCTAGCCAAACAGGGATCAACTCAAGGAAATTGATGTTAAGACCTTGAGTAATAGATGAAGTGTCAATGTCGCACCAATGACTATGGCCCACAACGCAAGCATCAATCACTAAGTCACACTCATGAGGTGAGTAGTAACCGGCAAGCCAGTCATCGGCCGCATACAGTCCATAGCCTAGCATTGAAGAATCAGTCACGAACCACAGACCCTGCCCAAAGTTGAAGTCAATTATGGGAGACACACCAGTGAAATCAGCAGCCACAAGGCGCCACCACTGCAGGTCCTTAGTGAATTCATCATTTAATCTAACTCTCGGGTTAGAGTCTAAAGGGAGGCCGCGTAAGAGACTGACTACACGACGGGAGAAGGTCTTAGCTTCACGAATAACCTTAGCACAGTGGGCAAGTACACCGCACAATCTCTGGAGCTGGCGCTTGGTAGCTCTAGAACGATGCTCAAAGAAGGAAAGCTCAGTATAGAGCTTATGGACCTTGTCATCCGGAAGGCGAAGGAGCATATTGACGGAGTCCAGTTCTATACCAATATATGTGGTGCGGCGAGAGGGGGCAACCACCTTCTTCCAGGAAATATGGAACCCCAGTCCAAGTAGAAGGCTGAAGAGGACTTTCTGGTGGAAGACACACTCTTCCCATGTGTCAGCTAGTATTATAAAATCGTCAATGTAATTGAAGATACGAGAACAACCCCTGCGCACCATGCATCTTGATATGAAGTTAGATAGTTGCGTGAAGATAAAGGGTGCGCAGCGGAGCCCGAAGCACAGACGTGGGTCAACCAGAAACTTCCCTCCATCCAGGAAGGGCCACCACGAGCCCTGGAAAGTCCACTGGGAAGGGTTTATGGCCACCGTCCTGTATGCAGAGGAGATATCTATGGTACACATGTAGCAATTCCGGGTCATAACACTAGACACCTCTTGTATAGTATGGTATTTGAATGGGCTGCAAGTATCAGACATATAGCAGTTAATCAATGAACCAAGCGGGCGTTTACAATCAGTGATCGGCCTGTACGCTCCGCCCCGCTTCGGAATAGCACCGATAGCATGAACACAGTGAGGAGGGGCATCTACGACTTTAAATTTACCAGCATCTAACTCTTGTTGAATTAAGTCATTCACAAAGGTGAAGGCATCCGGCTGGAGGACCGAAGCATAATTCGCACAGTTATAGGAGGGTATGCTAGTTGATCGGTCTACGCTGTCAAAACCGTCGAAGACACCCTTGAGAAGATATCTATGAAGAAAGGGATCAGTTTCATGAAGTAGTTCATTAGACCAAGCAGTAGGGTTCAACTGCGATCTGATCCCGCCAATGTAATGGGGGGAAGCATAATGACGACTGAGATCCATGAAGGGTGATTGGCACAACTCAGGGACAACGGTACACATGGTATAATCAACGCTAGCAAAAGACAAGTCGTCAACATTTGCAAACAAAACATCAGTATCACCAGGTACATTGTCAAAATCAAGACATGAATAACTGTCACAAGGGTACAATAAGTCGTTAACATAGTCAGTGTCATCGCAAACAGTATCAGTGACAGAACATACAATATCGCAACAATCACAATCACCAGCAAGACAAGTACATGTGGAAGCAGGGAAAGGAATAGTAGGACATGTAATGGAATCAAAGGTAGTACAACCGGGAGAATGTATGTCATGATTACATAGATCAAGGTAGGTTGAATCACGATCAGGGTTGTCAACAGAGCAAGCGTTAGTACAAACAACATTGCGAACCACAGGAAGTACATCCCCATTGTATGATGTAAACACGGCACGAGAGTTTGAGTCACTGGGGTAACTAACAAGTCCCTGAGGCTAAGATACAGCCTTGTAGTCGGTTGACGACTGAAGAGATACTTGCGCAGAACTAGGAGCAAGAAGATCACTGACATCAGAGCGAAGGTGAACTTGAGATGGACGAGAAAGAGGGGATTTTGCAGAGTCCGAAGGACGCAAAACACAAAGGTCCGAAGAAAGGCCGCCATGACAGACCACGTTCTCGCAGACTCTCGTGGCCGAATGACATCACTGGGCATCCCTAGGTTTCCTTTGAGGACACCCCACAGCCCAATGATCTTGTTTACACAAGCGACAATGATGCTTCCTTGAACAATTAGCAGCAGTGTTGGCACAGTTACGGTAATTACAATCATAGCAGATGTCATCTGGAAAGTCAGCGGGCAGTCTAGACCTCCATTGCCTCTTCTTACCAGCGGCAGGAGCAGACGAAGCATTTTGCTGGGTGGAGGCTTGTTGTTTAGACAACTTGCGTAGCGAAGGACTGAAGCCAACAGCCACACATAACGGGTCACTAGCGCTGAAGGCGTCCAACCTACCGCTAGTGACTTTGTCTACCATCCTATGATCGTACAAGGCATAAGCCTTGTCCTGGAAAGTGTCATTTATACCCTCTTCCGTCAGAAAACTCAGGTGATCGAGGTAACTGGCAATATCACCATCAGACTCTAATATGTGTATAGCAACTCGGACCATTCCATGGACTAACTCACGATATGAAAGTTTGTTATGGTCCAAACTCTTACAAGGGGTTTTATATAACAAGTGCTGGACATAATACTCTGGCCGAAAAGGCCTACCTTTATCCTTTACGGCGGGATCCAATGACACGGCTACATCGTGCAGCGCGTTGGTCAAGCTCGGGTCAAGCGCTCCGGACAGGCCCATGCCCATGGCATTATCGGAATCAAAATGGCCACCGGTCGCACCACCGCTACCGCCTCCACTACCGGTAGGCACCAATTTCAATCCTTTTTTGAACTGGTCCGACATCATGTCCATTTTCTCCAACATGTCAGAAATTTCGGCAGTTTGACTGGCATTGAGGCGACGTAGGTCATTCATATCCATAGTGGCATGCAAGTCCTCCTGTTCCGTCAGCTTTTGCAACGTAAGAATATCCAAGTATTTAGTCCAATTAGCCTCTAAATCACCGGCTTCCTTGCACTTGGCCAAAGCCTCGGTGCGATATTTGCAGACAGCAACACCAGGCCTAGGGTGGGAATAACCGCAGGCTCCACACTTACCCATGACTAATAACCAAAACGTAAACCACAAGAATTTTTTCCACACGAAAGGTAACTCTGAAGGTGTGGTGGGGTTGGTCGCCAGCAGGTAAGTGACCGACCCAGGTGTGACAACGTAGTAGGTAAACATACAAACACTAGGTGGCGACAATTCTGGCCAACCACTGATTTATATAAATATATAGTGTAGTCAATATATATTGAAACATATGATACAACATTCTCCTATTGGTTCAGAGTATGATATTATACAAATTACATGAGTACAATATTAGACAATTTACAATTTACTTGTTAAACAATCAACAATTTACATGTTATACAATAATTCCATAAATTTGCCGCTGCACATTACCTATAGCTAGATGGTAGAGAATTTCATGAATATTTATTTCTAACATCTAAATCCAGTTTTATAGTACTCTTAATGATGTATCAACTCTACATTATTTTAAGGTTAATTAATTAATTAATTAGTTAATCACTTTTATTACACAATGTCATGAGGATTGAATTAATCCCGGAATA
Organism: Sthenelais limicola; assembly: GCA_942159475.1. Lineage (NCBI taxonomy): Eukaryota > Metazoa > Annelida > Polychaeta > Phyllodocida > Sigalionidae > Sthenelais > Sthenelais limicola. The sequence goes on along the minus strand of OW804100.1, from coordinate 108,279,418 downwards.
TTTCTAACAATATCCCCGGAACAGTACTTACTATACTAGGTTGACAGTAACGCATGGAATTTAATACTCTTGAAGAAGAGTACCCCTACCTCCCATCCTTTCCCCTATATTTACCCTATGACTACCCATTGATGGCTCAATCTTAGTTTAGGTATATACACCTGTGACGATAATCACTACTTATACCTCTATAAGAACATATTTTCGAACGTTATACAATTCAATACTTATCATGAATTTTTGTTGGTTTTGTCATTCTTGACCTGCACATTCTCGGCTTGATCACTAAGATACTGGTCGAAGTCCGAACAATACACTTGCCTGAGATATTTGTGAAAATCTTTCTTATTACCTATCAGTTGTGTTTTATCTGGTAGGTTATTCCATAATGTAGGCATTTCAAACAGGTATGATTTTTTATACATTTTGTTTTGGGGTAATGGTACAATCATTTTTTTACCTGTGCTAAATTCCTTAGACAAACTTTCCTTTCATCGATATTTTTACCTTCTTTCACTCTTGTAAGAGCCCTTCCCAATATATGCATATTTCTTCTTGTTTTTAGGGTTGGCATTTCTAGTTTAACATGAATTTGTTCAGTGCTGGTCATTTAAAGACAGAAATAACCCTGACTCTTGCGAGTTTGCTCTCTTGTTGCCTCAACCCGTATAGATATCTTATATTACTACTACTAATACTAGACAGGTAAAACATTCAATATTTAATCTGCATTGATACATACTTTTGTCCACTTTTGACTTTTCAATATGGGATCAGTATGAGAGCTTTCATTTTTGTTTCAAAGCTCCCAAGGCTCCCAAGGCTTTTTTTTCAATCTTTTTTCTTCAAACTTGTATCTTGTGCAAACTTTCCCAATGTCCAGTGGCAAATTAGTCCATTGTGTAGCTTAGTCAGACAAGATGTTAGTTACTCATATTATGATATTTCACCAACCCTAAAGGTCTTGTATAGAAAGATTTGTAGAATTTATATAGAATTTGATTATTATAGTTATCATTATATTGTAGGTGTGGAATATACCCAGGTGGATAGTGAAGGCCTGTATCTAGACAAGGCCTTTGAGCCGGTGAGCAACCAACTAATACAGAGCACCTCACAGACCATTCTACTGGCTCACAAGACAAGGTCAAGAGTTCAATGTGCCAGACTCTGCTACGAGATTGAGGACTGCCTCATCTTCCAGTGGAGTAAAGACACAGGGGAGTGCTACTATGTGTCTCCTTCACTCACCTAAGAACCTGATATACCAGCAATAGAGATAATGTTTTGAGAATGATACTGTATTACTTCAGTAATATTATGGCTTACTGACAGCAAAGGCTGCATGGAAGAAAGTGGATCAAATCATATTTAGTCACCTTAACTGTACTGGTAGGGAAATGGAGGGTATTGCTTACACAGATTAAGGAGAGTAATTTTGGAGAAGTACAGCCCGAAACCACACTTGCAATGGGGTCATTAGCATTTGTGATGTGTTTAAGGAAAATGAGTCACAAGTGGGTCACAAAATGATTTTGAGAAACCATTATATTTGAAAAGAGGAGATAAAGCTGGTTCCAATGATAGGGAAAATAGGACATTTTAATAGATATTTCTATATTTTAAGTTTGATATCTTTATTTCAATATTTGTTTTCAAATATTTTAATATTTCAAAGTTTTCAATATGTTTGGGTGGACATTTACTAGTAAAGAAGAATGATCTTACTTGGAAATATTAAACAGATTTATTTGAGAACTGGTACATTTATTCATAAGACCTCACTGACCAGGTATCCCAAGAATTAAAACATTCAAATACAGAAATATTATGACTTTGAAAAGTAGCAATTTTGTGACTTGTAAGGAATTTTCCTTAAACACATCACATTTACTCCATAATACTGAGAATGTACTGACGCCACAGTCATTGACTGTGATAGAAAAGTTAGGATAAAGGAAATTGACCATGCAAGATCTCTGTAGTGTAAAAAACACATATGGCCATTTCCACCAATTTGACAACATTAGGCCCCCTAGACCCCCCCCTGGGTACCCAAAAATTAATTTTACATTAACCAGTTGAGTTGGTATTATTTATCAACCTTATATATATGCGCATTGAACTACCAAGAATGGAACAATTCTGATTATTAGTTATTTTTTTACAGGGGGGTAAGAAATAGCTCCCAAATATGGAAAAAATGCCAAAAATAGCATGTCTCCTACCGTCGGCCTATGTGAATAAGATCATGAAATGCAAGTAAAATTAATATTTGTATTTTATTTGCCATCATATCATATAAGGGGTCATTCAAAAATTACGTAACGCTTTTTTTGACCAAAATTGACCCCCACCCCCCCCCCCTCCGTAACGCTGCATAACAGTTCATCATACACCCCCTTGGTGTTACATAACACTAGATTGACCCCCCCGCCCCCTTCCCATTGCAATTGAAAACCCCAGTCAGATAAATGTTTCTGCATTACTTTAATGAATTGATACTTTTTATGAATTGAAATAAATGGTGGTTTAAGAAGTGATGATTTTATGGGAACCTGATAAAGGTTATGACTAGATATCACACTAGTGCATAACTGGCAGATCAGACATTAATCTCAACCATGACAAAATAGAGTCTGATATCTAGTCATAACTTTTATCAGGTTCCCATGAAATCATCACTTTTAGCTGGAGTTGTGTTGCCACATGACCATTATGGGAGCCACCTTAACAACAGTGGTGAAACTGTTGATAATAAACTTGAGCAGAAGAACTTTGCTCATGCTGGGCATCCAACAATAGCAGAGTATATTGAACCAGAAGAACATGTTCCTGAAATTATCAAAAAAAGTCAGCTCTGGTATGATCAGCATGTACAGGAAAATCAATACTTCATACAGATCGTAAAATGCTCTGACAGGGGCTGTTGTAGTCAGCCAAGAAGTTCTTACTTTTCCCTGATCAGGAACAGATTCATACCACCTCCTCTTCCCCTTGCACAGACAAAAGATGGCCTTTGTTGCTCTTTAGAGGATCAACATGCAACCTTTCCATCTCTTTTTGTCAACCTGGCTCTTGACAAAAATGTTCTCCCTGCATGTTCTCTGAAAAGTGTTCCCAAAGGGCTACCGTATGATTATGCCTGCCCTAAGCTTCAAAACGAGTTACAAAAAAGGATATGTAGGGCATGTGGGAAGTACTTTGCATCTGTAAACTCCTTAACCTCCCATGCAAAATGTTGTACTTCCAAGTCAGCATCAACGATTGTGCCAAAGAAACGTGTTCGTCCTCAATGTTTAGCTACGAAAAGGCAGAGGGAGTTGATGTGTGTGTTGCAATACATGGAAACCGAAGAATTCGAATGGCATGATGTAGAGGACATAGACGTGGATGGACTTGAGGTCCCCAAAGACATGGTGGTTAAAGGCCTATCCTACCTGTAGGAGCCAGGCATTCAGTTTGGTGTGAAGACAGCAAAAAGTAAAAATATTGTGTTCATGTAAACGGCCTAGACTTTAAACCAAGATTCATGATTTGTTGCATAGTACCTCTTTTTATATCAGTTAGTTATTTGACTTTATTTGGGTATGTTATAAAAGTTAAGAGTGAATAGTGAGGAACAGATGTGAGTTAAGAGTGAAGAACATTACGCTATAGAATACTGATGTGTACCAGTATGTGAATACTGATTTTCCAACTGAGTACCATTTTTGCTACCTAGTCTAATTTGTATTCCTAGTCTTATTTGTGCTATGCTCTTGGATACTAGTATGACAGATATGGTGCTCAATACATTCTGAGATACTCATTAATTGGTTGTTGCAGAGCTGACTGTCACTGTTCATGTTGGCATTTTCAGATGTACTAAACATGTTACATTTCAATGAACTGGTTTGATATAGATCTATGCAATTTTAGTATAATTTCATCTCTTAAATCAGTGTGCAAATGATCAAATATTCTTTATATCAGTTCTACAAGTGAAAAATAGTTACATAGATCATTTTGTTATGTAACACTTTGGATGATACCCCCCCACCCCCCTATAACACCCTGTAACACAGGGGCTGACCCCCACCCACCCCCTCTGGTGTTACGTAATTTTTGAATGACCCCTAAATATGTATAGATAAAGACTCAGAAAATGATATAAAATGATTATGACAGTAAATGTGTATAAATACATCACAAATCGAGCTGGGGAACAGGTATATATTTTCTGCTTCACTTCTGTGCTTTGCCTAACAAAGTAAGGAAATAAATGGGAATTTAAATTAGAAATAAGAAAAATAAATATGCACATACTGTATTGAACTATTTTGTACCTGATAGGGCTCGACATAAGGGTGATAATGCTTTTTAGTTTGTGAAAATATTCTTACTCGAACAAAAGTTACAGCCAAATAACATTTTGTGAGGGCAAATATGAGGGCAAATATGAGGGCAAAAAACGGCAGAATACAGTAGGATACAGCCAGGGAGACGGTAGGATACAGTACAACTATAAAGCATTTTGCTCTAAGGATCATGTAAAAACTACTCGGAAATAATGAATTTTGATATACATAGACTGATATTAAGCAAAGTCAATAATAAATTGTCAAATTTAAAGTTTATTATTAAAGTAATGCCCTATAAGGCCCTAAAAACCGTCAAATGAGGCCGACGGTAGGATACAAAGTCTGCTGTTCCAGTGACTTTTGAAAACATGGTATTTTTTGCCTATGAGTCATGAAAAACTCAAATCAATACATCTGATGACATCTGATATATAACCCAATGCATTTCATCATTCTTCAACATCATTGGACAATTTTCATTTTTTTTAAAAATTTCTCTGCCATAAACAACTATGCCGACGGTAGGATACAGGGGGGGGGGGGTACCCACTTTTTTTTTCGATTTTTTTTTACACAAATAACCTATACGTAACCTACTATCTTGACAAATAAAGAAATTATTTTTTTTAAATGATTATTTAAAAATTCAGCAATTCCACGGCATATTGACAGTAAAAAAAATAGATTTTTGCCCCCAAAATGGGATTTTAATAAAAAAAAAATCAGAGTAAAAAGGCCAAAAATGTTGTTCCACAGGTTGGTCAAACCATCCAAGCATAAAAAAAAAATTAATCGAAATTAGTTGGTTTTAAGCCCATTTAATCACTTTCCACGGTAGGAGACCAAATGTTGTCAAATTGGTGGAATTGGACATATGTTAATAGAACTCTACATCATTGTTGCTTTTTTTTAAATTGTGTTTAATAATGTTTGTGTGTGACAGTGTGACATAATGTTGATGATTGTAGATTAAGATATAATTATGACTATGATATAATCTGGTAGTGAAGAAACTTTTAGGCTATGGATAATGGTAGTCTGACCTTTTTATAGATCTATTTGCCTTGTCACTGACCTGGGTCCTTCAAGGTCTGTTCCTTGTTTTATCCTGGTTAATATTGTTGATCTTATTTACCTCATTTACTTACCCCTATATTACTTCACATCTTGTGTATTGATATTAAGGATGATCGCGGGTATTTCTCAGTTACCAAAAACGGCGGAGATTTTACGACATTGACCATGTTCATATTTATTTATTTTTTTATCATTTCTTAGGTTAGTGATGTTCAGTTATTAAAAAGAAACACTTCTGAAGATTGAACAGATTAGTATATGTTTTTTTTCTTGTTTGTTATTCTTTTACGACACCGTAAGCCACCTTGTTTACATTGAGATTCTAAGCTATTCTACTGATATGTCAAGTTTGGGGGCCTGCAGCTCCTAAAGTAATCTGGGAACCACCAATTTTCTTGTTATTTTCAGAAAATATATTCCTTAAACTATAATATACTAAAGAATCAGCCAACTGTATTTACAATTTATGGTTTAAAATGGATGAAACGTTTCAAAAACACTCTTTTCTCCATAGAGGGCCATGTTAAATTAATTAAATAACTTTTTATTTTCAAACGGAAATAGCAAAAAATCTAATTTGGGAACCCCCCTTAAAAAAATTATATTTGAAATCAGCATGATTTGGAGTACAAACTGTGAAAAAATCAGGCTGATCTATTTACTTTGGGAAATACCCGCGATCATCCTTAACTGCTGTTGTGTTAAAACTTTTAAAAGCTCATGACTATGTTTTACTGCTACCTTTTACAGAAAGCACTGCTTCTACCTGTATTATGTGTTTATTGGATATTGAGTGGGTAAATAAACTATTATCAAGGTTAATCTGTGTCAGGTTTTATTTCCTGCATCAAGACTAATTGACTTGTGTATAACTGATTTATTCAATGTTGGTATGTGCAAGTCGGCGATGGACAGATACTATAATAAATGATATGCTATAAATGGTAGCATAGACGTTGCCCAAAATACATTAATGACTATTCTAGTAAATACATCGGAGGATTCAGGTTTATTTGATACTAAATCAATCATAATATTTAATATAATTAACAGTCAAATAATGCATTAAATAAGGCTAAAATGTATATATCATGGCATTTAAATAGAACCAAACTTGAGATGAAAATAGCATTGAAGATTATAGTTGGTATCTTTGATAGGATGAAGCATTCCCAAAACACTTGTGCGTTATTTTTCCGTCGCCTTGCCACTCGGGAAAAACAGAAAAATAAGGCACTTGTGTTTTGTAAATACGTCACCCTATATCCATCTCTCGTTGAGTTTTATCTCATAACTCAATCATTAATTCTCAATACAATTATGAACGGCCAAAATAGAGTAAGTTGAGAAGATAATTAGTGATAATTAATTATTTAGATCATCCAAGCCAGAAGGGGTAAATAGGTCCAACTGATTGAATGTTCGGATATAGAAAAACACTCTCAGTTGACATAATAATAAGTTTGAGAATATAATAAGTCATAATTGACCAAGTCATAACTAAGTAATAATTGATCATTGATAACTCAACCAATATGAACCCAGCTAATAAGTATGTCAATTGAATGAGGTCATCACTAATTAATTAATACTAGGTCAATCAAAAGGGAGTAATTATGGATACTATCATAATAGGATCTAATTACTACCGTGGCAGTGCTAAGGTTTTTATTGTCCAGAAGGGTCACTTTAGTTCATGAAATCGAAAATAGGCAATTAGGACTGACCCAAATTAAAATCTGATTAGGTGATGCACTTCACCTCCATTTCCCTCCCCCCTCTCTATCTTTACAACAACTGTTGTGTTGAGGAGCTTCATTGCGTTGTCTTCATAATTGCAATAGTACTGTAAAGATGCTCTATGATATGGATTCTGAGGAGGCAAGTTCAAGCCACTCTCATACAGCTCAACACTTCTACAATATTGAATAGCACCTCAGTTGATAAACCTTACTAATATGGGCCTATATACCTTTACATTGATCTACTAGTGCTACATCTACTTAAGGCAGCTGTTATTCTATTACATCTACCTATTATTACTGCCTCTCTATACCTGAGTCACAGCATATTATGAGACTCTAAAGATCACTGGTAACATTTATGAGGTGATTTTCTAAATTTGTTCAGAATATTAATTATCAAGTTTGGACTAGTGGCAACCCACAAACAAAGTCCAGAACCTTAGCCCCATGAAGGTAATGTCTCCTCACTTGCTCCTCCTGATCTGCACCAAAACTTACAGACTATTTACTCCATTCACAAAATTGAAACAACAAAAATAATAATAAGAAAATTAGGCCTACATGATTCATACAAGTTGCTTATTTCATTTTGTTTGTACTGATATTATAACTCATAGGCCTGGATTTGTTCAATATTTGACTGCAGTTATATGTTTACACAATATGTAGAAGTTTTATAAGTTGATATAACACCAAAACCAGAGAGTCAGCGATTTCTGTGGTTTTTATTTTTTCAAGTTGTATTTTAATGTACGATTCCAACATTTCGGTACTAGGGTGTACTTTCATCAGGGAATGATTAACATATGAATATATTAGGGGTTATATAAAAAATGTGTAACATTGGTTACTATGGATACAATCAATAAAATGAAAAGCAGCATTCTGATTAGTTAAACTGATATTCTGCACAGCTTGGTTAATAATGGGACTATTAAGTCGAGACTAGGTTTATTTAAACGCTCTTTCGTAGCTCTATATTGTGGGAACATCGGATGAAACAAATTTGTTGTCTTATATAACATGACGTTATTACCATCTGGTAATGAATTACTAATTGTTTAATGACAAACAATTTAATCAATAAGAATGTCCGATAAGTGTAACTTGGCACTGTGGTATTTACAAAATCTTCAGGTTTCTGTCTCTTAGTCGATTTTCAGGTATTCTTTCACGATCATTACCCCTTGCATAGCCCTTCCGACGTCTTGGTCTATGCTGCTAATCATTTTCCAGAGGTCGTAGATTTAGTCCGGGAGCCAGAGGGTTGAACCCCGCAATGTCGGATAAAGTTTTTTTTTTCGCTGTTTCATGTAGCCTAGGGGTAGGTAATCACAAATCAGGGGGTGACCGTTCCCACCTATTGATGCCAATATACCCCAAATACAGGATTTTATAGGATTCATAGCATTCATAATTAGACGGCCCCCGGCTACGGTTCCATGGTCTGGAGCTCATATTGGGGTCGGGTTATAGACTGGGTAGTTATGGTTGGATGGTTTTGGTATGTATTCGCCATGTCTTTTGTTGCGGCTGTGTTGCTTGGTATCGTTGGTCTGTGGCCTAAAGAATGTGTTGTTATTAGGTTATCTTTTTGTGTGTCTGCCAGGGTGGTTTCTGGGTGGTACTGGTGCTCTTGGTGCTCTCCTTGGGCTTCTTGGTTTTCGTTTTTCGGTGAATACTTTTTAGGATGCTGTGACTGGGTAGAGACTGGTATTGTCTTTTGCGGTGTTTTCTTGGGTCGACTGGTGGGGTTCACTATTATTATTTTATTTTCACTATTACTGTTTTAGCTCAGATAAAAATCTCAAGGACTATATTGATCAATCACTTTGCAATCATGGCTGTAATGCTCTTGATATATCGGTTTGACCACACAAATGGATGTAGTAATACCTATTGAAGAGTTTAGAATAAGATGGAATTTGGGGGTGAATGACATAAACCGCAAAATGATATTAAAAAAATAGTCTAAAATGGCCATGCAAATGAATTTAGACACTACCTGGAACAAAACAAAAAAATGAAATAAAATAATTTATATTTTTGATAGGTTACTTCTAGTGTGGCAGAAGCAAGGCAAGGGAGAGGCAAGTTTGCTGGTTGTCTCCCAGCTTGGACATACCTGCACTGTGCCTGGTCATAGAAGCCAGGAGCAGCTGGAAGGTGTCTTTTGGGCGATTAGAACCGGAGGTTGGAGGGGTTCTGTGCGTCTGCACGATAAGGGACAAACCCCAAGGCGATAGCCAAGGGGTTTTCCCATTCGCGCAGAAGCAAAGTAGCCCGACAACCAAAGGATCTAATTACTTTAGTCTCACATTGTTGGGATTCTACTCTCACTGGCAAATCAACAGAAACTACATCTTAGTTATTCCTTTTGTTACATGTACGTACTCACCTTGTAATCACCATCATTTGTATTTATCGCTACCTGAACACTATCACTCCCACTCCCACTACTGTTGTGGCGGAGCATGTTGCGTCCAAAAGTAGACATATGTACTAATGATGAAATCCGTACAGACTTTTCCTCTGTGGTACAAGCTATTTCTCATATTACAAATTCTTTTCCAACTGCTAACTTCCTATGTTCGGGCAGATTTGACTATTTCCAGATCAAAAAGTTCCATGTCTGTGGCGATTTCTCCATGTCAGCCTCCTTTTCCACTATTTCCCTTAAATAATCACCACAGAAAAGTATGTCACGGCACCTTTTTCCTATGTCTCCTATTGTATGTCCTATTTCCCCTACATGAAAAGCCATGTCTGGCTCCTCTGATACCTATGTCAAGATTTGGTCTTTCTTTTCCAATCGATTTCCTCCCTGGTACACTCCTTTTCTACCCATACAAAAGCAGACATGGGTCAGATTTTCAGATAATGTACAATTGGCAGCTGTACACATTTAGTATATTCTGCTAAATTAGGCTGCAATTTGGTCAATATTATGTATATTCCTGTACATTTGGTATTGCATTGATTCTAGCAATCTGTTTGGTTAGGTTGAACTGTATTTTGAACTTTATTTTGGTCTGAAATTTGGGTTATTGGAGAGGATTGGTGAAGATGAATTGTCATTTTCTGAACATCTAACCCACATGGGTAGTGACTCAGTGTTATGTAACATTATCCACTACCCCTGACTGTGGGCACACCAGCTATCTTTGTAGTGTAGCAGTGTTACATAACACATCCAATACATCTTCTCTTCCTTTCTCTTTCTCCCTCTCTCCCTCTCCCCTCCCGCTCACCCCCCCCTCCCCCGCTCACCCACCCTCCCTCTCCCTCTCACCCTCCTTCTCCCTCCCAGTCATGTTGGGGTAGGAATACATCATGGTACATTTGGGTGAAAAGGAGTGGATATTTGGAAAAGGAGTGGATATTCGGAAAAGGAAAAAGGATATTCCAAAAAGAAAAGGATATTCCAAAAAGGAAAAGTATATTCCTAAAAGGAAAATGATAATCCGAAAAGGAAAAGGACATTGGCAAAAAGGAAAAGAAAGTTGACAAAAAGGTATTGGATATTCCAAAAAGAAAAGTCTTGGATATTTTTTATTTTTCCTATTTCACGTTTATATCCTTTCAGATTGGGGACAAAACAGCGCACACGCTCTCCATGCTGGTCATCATGTATAGGGAGGGGAGGGCTAACTTTATGTTTGCACTGCGTTTATGTTTAGTATATGACAGGATAATTAAACAACGGTGATTTCTCTCTGATGTTGATGTGTGCAAGAAGGAATAACATTAGTTCCTCTTAATCAGTTAACACCCTCCTGTTTTAGCTTCAATCATAGGTATTTCCTTTAGGACTACAACATAAAATTAAGAGATCGGATGTCACATCAATTTTATATTGTGTACTAAATCAGTTGAAGGAAAGAAATTTATATAGTGATAAATCATAACTTCATGCAAAACACCTCATTGAATATTTTCTTATCATTTTAAATCCCTGTTTAGGCCTATATACAGCATACTTCCCTCTTAGAAATGGCTTTAATTAATTACAACCAATTACCCTTCAATTTTGGCTAAAATAAATAGTACCAAATCATAACTCATAACCCCATCCCACCTGCACCCCATATCAAACGAATACAACTTTGCATCTCCCCTAGCCACACTTAATTAATGGTCCTCCCTCCACTGCTAACTGCGCGGGGTGGGGAGTAGAGTGCACATGCACCCGGTCAGGGGAAACAGTGTGTCAGTCCCCGTACGCAGTACGATGTCACAAAATGTGCAGAGTGTTGCAAAACATCCGGGAGTAAACCCCTCCTTGAGCTGTGTTAATATCTCGCACATATGGCATATTATACATGATTTGAAAGGGAATTTAATGCTGATTCTAGCTATGTATAAAATGTGCATGGTTTGACCGTTACAACGGCCTGAGCCTTGCGCGAACATGCAGGTTAATGCATGTTTACTGGCATATTTTGCACGCTCAGCGCCCACCTCTTAGCGCACTCTCATTCCCTAGCTCAAGTGTCCAGCCATGTTCAACAGACATTGCTAAAAAAGGAACGTGGTCACCAGCCCGGAACCATCTAGTTGTCCGCTCTCACATAGTTTACCAGTAAATAGCCCGAAATCCCAACAATTCGAGACTAACAAACCTAGAGAATACATGTGTCCGGGAACCTTGCCTAGAGGGATCCAAATCCTCAGCACTAGCTCGGAGGAGAACTGTCACTCATATAGGTACAGGGATGGCCAATTTTTCTGCCTTACATCACCTGGCAGATGGTTCAGGTTCAGGCACTTATATAAGTACAGGGAGCCAGGGCCCTATGGTCTCTATTGGAGGTTTAACCTGACACATGTTCCTGCTGAGGATGGGTACAGTGCAAGCCAAATTAAACTGGATGAGGAGAGGAGGAGGACCAGAG